>JANBXA010000031.1:9740000-10340000 GCA_030556225.1 Cricetiscus sungorus | reverse complement strand
TTCTTTCTTTCTTCCTTTTTTTTCTCCTGGATCTCTCTCACAGTTGACTGTTTTGTGCATTCTAACAGATCTCTGGGGTGTTTGGAGAACTAGTTTCTCTTGTCATATCCATTAAGTTTCTTTCTATCAGACTTACAGGAAGGACTATTGCCATCGAAGGGCATGGTCAAGTTCAGTTGTCAGCTACAATGGATTAGATTCAATGCAAAGGACATTGAGCTGCAAGCATAAGGATAAGCCTTGTTATTGTACATTCTCAGTGAGGCTCATCTTTTGATCTTGCATGGTGCAATGACTTTTCTTGCTAAGCTGTATACTAAGTCTCTGACCTTCAGGTTCTTGGCTTCATGCATCCCTGTCATCTATCAGGCTCTTTATGTGTGTGTCTCTAAACTTTATTTCCTATCCCTCATGTCCTTTATGTCTGATGTCACTCTCATTCAAGTACCCTGGGTGCCCTCAAATAACTCTCAAGATTCAAATTTGCTTAAAAACAAATGAAACTTGGAGTCGGGGATGCCCCTCAGTAGGTGGCTACATCTATTGTGGTTCATCCACATTATGCTGAATCAGAACAAGTGAGTAAATCACTCTTGAAAGCACATGGAGAAACCAGAGATCCAAACTCCCAAGTCTGCAAATGGTAGGTAGGACATGATTCCCACCAAGTAAAAAGGTAAAACTGTGCTAATGAGGATGTAGAGGCAAATTGGAAAAGCTCATTTTTCAGGGCAGTGAAAATACTCTTATCTGTACTCTTAAGATGATGGTCAAACATCATCATGCTATTTCTTTAAACCCATAGCAAGAATGAATTCTGATGGCAACTATGGGGTTTGGTTATTGATATGTGTTTGTAGGCTCTCTTGTAAATATCCTGCTATGTTAGCAGATATTAATAATGGAGAAGGCTATGTAGGCATAGGAAAGGAATTGTTACATGGAAATATCTGTATCATCAGGTCATATCAATATAAGGATATTTAATCTATTTTCTGAATATTCTCCAACTTCCATCATTTTTGTCGTGTGTTTATGTGTGATCTCAGTAATATCAAAGTTTGTCAGCAGCATTCGCTGTTTTCATCAGGATTCTTGGCATATGTAGCTTTATGTAAGCCTGAACCCCTACAGAGGCCTGCATCATACTTCCAGCCAGGCTCAGATAGATATCACAAATCCTACTGGGCAAGCAGAGAGCCTTAAGATCCACCCTGCCCTTTATAAGAACAATGTCAACTCACAGGTGAGCTAGACAGACCAAGAGCTGTTTTCTCAAAAGGCTCAAAAGCTCTTCTGATGAAGAAAACCGCTGAAGGTGTAGTTTCAGTGTGTGCATCCACTCAACAAATGTGCCCTGGACAGATGCTCCAGACAAGGTTCCACAGCAACACAGAAACTGCTTTCCTCATTGACCCCAGCCTTTATCCGGCTCTTAGATCAAACGAACTAAGAGCTTACAAAGTTTTAATTTAGACAGGAAATGAAATAACATCATGGCTGTGAGGAGAAAGCTGGTTTGGTTGGAAAATGTGTCCCAGTCCAGTTTTGCTCCAGCAATAGATCCCAGAGTAGGAAAGTGTTTGGGGTGATACTAGTGAGGGTATGCTGTATCACTCTTGGGTTTCATTCACTACAGAAAGAATTTAGCTCAGCATGGCCTGATTCGGTAAGTTGTTTCTTAAGAAGAGTAATCAGACACACCTGCAGGTAGAACAATCTGGTAGACCTGAATGATAGCAATAGCAGATGGAGTAGGTAGGATTGGATGGTAGAGAGAATTATTTCATTGGCAAAGGTCTGTTGTCTTCAAGACACTTAAGCTAGAGAATAAAGAAATGGCCATGACAACCTACACTGGCTGGTCAAGTCTTTAGAGCATGACTCAACTTGGCAAGATGAGACTTGTGACATAAGTAAGGCCCAGCTGCCAGTGGCAACTCCAGCTCTGTACAGAGAGCTCCAGGAGCTTCCATGCCCAGGCTGACGAGCAGAGCTGCACTGAGGAAACATGAGTCATTGATCGCATGCCTCTCCTCCACTGAAGATGACATCACCTCCTTTTGTTTTCTTATCTCTGTGACATTTTAAGACATTTTGAAAATCTTCACAAGTTGAGGACATTGCCTGTCCTGCCTCTTAGTAACCTTGGGGTCACATCTTCTGTCCCTCATTTCATGTTGTTTCTCCTTTGGAAGGCAGGCTATTGCCTGCTTTGAGCTCTTGTACTGAGCATGGTTCATGGTTGGCTTCTTTTTACCCCACTGGATGAAATTACATTTTTCTCTTATTTTTCTTTAAAATAATATTTTCCAATAAACAAAACAATGAGATAAAAGGGAAGGAGTAGAGATTTGCAGACTACTGTGATGTCTACGTTACCCAATATTTACTTTTTTAAAAAACCAAATGATTACTATTTATATTTGAAAGTGTTTATGATTTGAAATAAATATCTACTCCAGAGCAAAAATGTTGGAAATATAAGAAAGCATTAAATAGAAAGTAGCTATTATAGTAACAGCAGTAGATGCCATCTACTCTTAAATTGACTTTGCAAGAATTTTCCTTTAAACATGAAGCCTTTTAATGGGCTAGAGAAATGCTTTAGAGACAAAGTGCAGCTGCTGCTCTTCCAGTTACCATACCCACAGCAGCCAGCCCCATGACCACCAGAGCTCGTGACATCACCACAAACACATACACACATTCACACACTCACTCATAAATGCATAAAAATAACATCTAAAAAATTTGAAAGTTTCATGTGTGTTAAGTAATAAATCATGCCACAGATTTATTAAACATTTTATTTGGATCATTTCACTTTTAATAAATGTTCCTTAGAACCATTGTTCAGGACACAGAAGACAGGACATTTTGCTGCTATAAAATAGATGGGGCTGTAGGAGTACCTTAGAAGGATGTACTGAGCATGTTGCAAAGTTCTGGGTTCAATATCCAGAATTACCAAAAAATAAAAAAAAAACAACAAAACCAAACCCTTAAGATAGATAAATGGACACACACACACACACACACACACACACACACACACACACACACACACACTCTCTCTCTCTCTCTCTCTCTCTATATATATATATATATATATAGAGAGAGAGAGAGAGAGAGAGAATAAGGACTAAGTGTATGGTAGTGAGACATGCTGATAAATTTTCAATTAATTTCAGTGGTCCATGCTTAATAAAAGAAAATGCAGAGTAGATAATGCAATGCTTAAAATTAATTTTCAAATGACCAAAGTGATCAGATTAACTCATCACCAGGCAGAGAAGCATGCTAACTAATCAGAAGCCCAATTCAAAAGCAATTTATTGTACAGTTGTGCAAATAACTGTGAAAGAATCTTAGTAAATGAATAGCTAGAAGGAAAATAGTTTCAAACTAATCAGATAATTCATTGGATTTGTCTATTCAAATATTTTTTAAAAACTACTAAAATTCTTTAAAATTGCTAATAACAGACTCAAGTTGACACTACTTACTAGAATTTAAAATTGGTGTGTGTGTGTATATATATATGTATATATATGTATATATATGTATATATATGTATATATATGTATATATATGTATATGTATATATATATATATATATATATATATATATATATCATACACACACACACATTTCCACAGGAAAACCTATCAGTTCACAAAGCTCTAGACCATCGCTTAGCTTTCAGTTTTTATAAAATAGATGATAGTATAATGGCAGTGCTAAACATCACAGTAAATGTTAGTCGTGAGCAGATGAGAGTTGGCAAAGAGCTATGACCTAACTTGGAAAGTGCCTGGTCATGACATTTTGTTGTAAACAAGGAACGTATATTGCAGGAGCTCCACTGGAAATCAGGAATGTGTAAACCTACCCGTACTGAGCTTACTCCCTTCTAGAAGATTGTACCTAAAATGTCCACATTTCTGCATGAATAAAAAGTGCCAGTGCCTAGAAGGCATTGCTGTTTTTATTTGCTTTTGTTTCTGAACGAGAAGTATCTATACACAGTTAACTATATTAAGAGTCTTGAACTAGGCACATTGGTTCAGGCCAGATATGACAACATTAGTAAGATTGATGAGACATCATGAGTTCAAGGCTAGCCTGAGCTACAAATTAAGCCCCGTAATAAAAAGAGACAGACAGACAGACAGGTAGGCTGATAGATAACAAGGAAAAACTTTATTTTACCAAGTTTTTAAAAAGCTAACAAAAACAAACAAACAAATAAACAAACAAAACAAAAAGAAACAGTTGGCCAACAGTTACTATTACATTGATAGGATCTTAACAGTGATAAGTCTAATATCTTTTTCTGTTATGATGACCATGGGAAAAACTGCAATCCATGGTGTAAGACAATTGAGAATGAATGTGTAATCAGAGCCCAGTACTTTATTAAAAATCCTATTTTCAGCTCCGGAAACCGGTAGAGGGAAGTCGAGTTCATCTGTCAACAGGTTTATTTATTTCCTATTTCCTCCTTGTTAATCTTCCTTTTATGTTTCCTTAATAATTCATGCTGAAGAACTTTCTGAATTCTTTCCAAACAAAGAGAAGCTCCGGGTGAGCGTTGACAAATTTCTGTTGTGTCAACAAAGACCTGGGGCTTCTTCCAGTCTGTAATTTAATGTATAATATCTGAAATAGATAAATGTAGGCTGTGTTTTCTCATTCATCAGATCTGTAAGTCCACTGATCATTTTTAAGTGGATGTTATTAGAATTTTTTTGCCAGTGTTATAAAGATGTGATACACTTTGTATGTATGCCAGAGTAGCTTTAAAAATTAAGTAGAATTGGCCAGCTTCAGAAGGAAAGAACAAAAAGAGAACATCTAGAATGTTCTGTCAAATGAAGATCTTGCTAGGATGTTAGCCAGTGAGAAAATGTAGAAACAATAAATAGGAAATATACAAATATGAATTCAGTCCATCTCTTTATGGTTAATCTATGTATGTTTATTGGAAATTGTTATGTACTGTGGTGCTAATATAAAATAATGAATAGCAAGGTTCTTTTTTTTTCTTTTTTTTAAATTTGAAACAAAGTTGTTTTACCTGTTAATCCCAGTTCCTTTACCCTCCCCTATCACCCCCACGAAACCCCAGCCCATCCCCTTTTTGCTTCCCAGAGAGGGTGAGGCCTTCCATGGGGAGTCTTAAAAATTTGTCATATCATTTAGAGCAGGGCCTGGCCCTCCCCCATAGATCTAGGCTGAGAAAGTATCCCTCTAAGTGAGATGGGCTCCCAAAGTCCATTCATATACTAGGGATATATACTGATCCATTACTAGAGGTCCCATAGACTGCCTAGTCCTCCTCCTCCTAACTAACACCCATATTCATGGAGTCTGGGTCAGTCCTATGCTGGTTTCCCAGCTATCAGACTGGGGTGCCTGAGCTCCCTCTTGTTCAGGTCAGCTGATTCTGTGGGTTTCTCCAGCCTGGTCTTGACCTCTTTGCTCATCACTCCTCCCTCTCTGCAACTAGATTCCAAGAGTTCTGCTCAGTGTTTAGCTGTGGGTGTCTGCTTTTGCTTCCATCAGCTACTAGATGAAGGTTCTAGGATGGCGTATAAGGTAGTCATCAATCTCATTATCAGGGAAGGGCATTTAAGATAGCCTCTCCACTATTGCTTAGATTGTTAGTTGGAGTCATCCTTGTAGATCTCTGGACATTTCCCTAGTGCCAGATTTCTCCTTAAATCTATAATGGCTCCCTCTATTATGGTGTCTCTTTTCTTGTTAAGGGACAAGATCTCCTGAGCAAATTGGATGCATGGAGGGAGGAGAGAGGGAGTTAGGAGAAAGAGAAGGGGAGAAGAGGAGGAGAGAGGTGGGCATGAGCGAACAGGAAGATCGAGACAGGGAAAGAATAGAGAAGAGGGTTCTTTTAATAATTAGTGTTATGGTCCTACTGACCACTGTATTTTATAATATTATTTCAGATAATTCACTGAAAATTCTGGAGAAATTTTAAATCATTACTTGAACATATTCTTAACCTATGTCTAAGAAATTATACACAGGTATATTTTATATAATGATTATAAAATAAAAGTTCTGCTATTATTTCTGTGATATTTATAATTAATCTGAACTACCAATGAAAAAACCTGAGTCTGTAGAATTTTAGATTATCAGTATGTAACTCCAACATAAAGCATGTTATGTGGACCGATCAATGTAGATCAGCCTTTCCATTTAACTTCAAGACATAGATTTTATTAATTAACATGTTCCTGTTTGTTTTTTTTGTTTTCCTTTTAGCACAAGTTAATATTAGCCACCACCCCTGCTCTGTCTGGATCAGACTTTCAGATCTCCCTGGGTTTATTTTAAAGTGCAGCACTAGAACCCTCCACTTCTCCTCCGTTATCTCTTTGTCCTTCTCTACCTGCCCTACCTTCTCTTTTTTTCCTAACTTCTATACCAGGTGCTTAGCATGGTTTCCTGCAGGTCAAAAGATTAACAGCCGGTGGCATTGTTTTCCACTGGGAAAAGCCGTGATAACAGTAACCATTTTATCCTGTTTCTACATCCCATAATTCACCAATTCTCTAGCTCTTGTGGCCATTCTGTGAAGGCTCAGGTTTCCCTCTGACTTCTGCACCAGGCTCACCCTGACAATGGAAGAGCTATAGATTGTCTGTCTATTTGACAGAGTATGTTGCCTTTCTCAAGTGAATGCCTACAGCTTCTCAATGTTTTGTTGGGATCATTTGTTACTACAAAGCGGCATTCCAAACTTCAGGTCTCATTGTGCTAGCTCATCTCCTTTACTGAAATCATGACCAGCACAAATGTAACCAAGAATCACAATCAAATCAGAGACAACTGTGCCCTGTCCTTTCTGACAAGTGACTCCACAGAAAGCGCACAGCCAGTGTCAAAGAAGTGTTGCTCACCCAGTCTTTTGGGAAAACACATTTTCAGTAATTCAAAGAACACAGCTTACAAACCTGGAGACAGAGGCACAGTAAGGACAGCAGGGCCTCTGAACAGCAGTGCCCAGCTGAAGTAGCAACAGGGATTGAGCCTGTCCTGACAGGCAGGGCTTGGATGTAAAAGTTTAGTCAGCTCTTTCTTCTACATTTGCTACAGACAGCAAGTGCTCAAAGTCCACAACGGTGTTTTCAGTGCAAGCCTTTTCTCTGGTCATCACCATGACCAGGTTGCCATTACAGCAAACTCTAAATTCTCAGTGGTGTTCCTGAGTCTGCAACATTCACCTGTGGGGCAGATGTCCTTCAGCATCATTCACTCCCTTCCAGCATTCTGCTACACTAACACACACTTTGTGGCACCCTCAGTCCATGCATGTTCCTATGTGATAATTAAAGAACAGTAATCTAGTGAGCAAAAAGCAATTAAAACAGAACAGTTCAGTTGGATGACATCTAGGGAGCCAAAATGTTCTATTCTGAGCTCTGCCAGTAAATTACCAGCTCAAGATGAGAATGTTACCTCTGCTTACAAAAGATGGAAATAATCTCTAAGTTAGTTTCAAATAATTCCAAAAATATATAATTATGTTAATCTCTTTTAAAAAAACTCAACCAATAGTAACAGTAAAATAGGAAGAATATTGGAGTCTGCCTGAGTTAAATATGAAAAAAAAAACAAGTCCTTGCTTTCTCTCAATAGTCTTAATTTATGATTTGGAATTTATGTGAGATGAAAATGTATACATTTGTGTCTTGAGCACCTTCTTCCTCCTCTGACAAGGACTTTGATTGTGAGTCCTTTGCCAAGCACCTTTTTCTGCTGCCACACTGGGCTGCTCCCCCAGCACATAGTATGTCCAACTGCAACCTTCTCTCTCATGGCTCATCTCATCAGACTTTACCAAATGCCTCACTGAATTTCACTGATTTCTTGTCTTTAATTCACTACCTATACAAAGATCTCAGTGACCACTAGACTAGAAATTAATTGATTAAAAAGGAGTAAGCCTTGGCGTTCAAAGAAACAAAGAGAAGATGTGTGTTGTATTTCTGCTTCTGATTAGTTACTGTCCATGAGTGATCACAAATAAATATCCACACTGGCTGCCTGTTCTCCTGTCTATAAAACAAAGTTTATAGTAGGTCTTAGAATCAATTGAGAATAATTCAAGAAAGAGAAGACCAAAGCAAGTACTTAAATGAAAAGGAACCCTTCTTTTTCCTAATTGGAAATCCCAAAGATGAGCTGGCATAATGCCAAGTAGGGAGTGTGGTGATGTCCTTAACTTTTGGTCCCTGTCTTTTGACTTTTATCTGCTCTTTTTCAAAAACTCTTGCCAGATGTGACATATTGTAGCAAGATTAAGCTTGAGCTGCTCCTGATCTACATTCTTGCAAATTCAAGTGCAAAAGGGAAAGGCAAACATTTTACTCTGTATTAGCAAAAGTCACGGTCCTGTTTTTGATGAGTCTGAATGAAACCCAGTACTTCTCTTGAGAGGGTCACTACTGCTAAGCAAATACAATTGGCTAATATCTGGGTTGTGTGTCCGTTCCTCAAGCTAAAAAATGGTCCTAAACATGCACATAGACTGTAAAAGGAATTTTAATTCTAAAAATAAATTAAAAATAGCATCTCATTTCCAGAAAGACAGTGGAGGAATATTGGACAAGCCACAAACAACTACTGTATATACTATTGCTCTACTAGGTTTCAAATTAAAGGAGGCATTATTTGCAAAACATTTTAGCATAATGTTTGATTTGTACAAACTTTCTAAAGCCAAGAGGAGATAGAGTATTTGGAAAGAGTGCAGAGGAGGACAAAGGGAGCCATGTGACATGAAGAAAGATATTGTTTACAAAGTCAGGCCTAGCAGAGGGAAGTTATGTGGTTGGAGGCATATCTTTGAAGGAGTCCTTGGGACCCCAGATCTTTCCTGCCACTCCTTTCCTTCAGACTGCCAGGAGGGAAATAGGCGTTGCCAGTACCCCAACCAGAATGTCCTATGTAGCTATATATACATATATATATATATATATACATATATATATATATATATATTACACCTACACATATGTGCATATATATATATGTGTGTGTGTGTGTGTGTGTGTGTGTGTGTGTGTGAAGTTAAAGTTCTAAAATCCTGTGCCCAAATAAAGCTTCAGTTTTAAAAGTTGATTGGTGAAGGCGTTTGTCACAGTGGTAGAACATTAACTCAGAAAAGAATTCGGATTACTTAACTGTTGCAGTTGGTTGTCTTATCAAATAAGCATGGTCTAGCCATTGCCTGATTTTTCAGTTTTATTTTCACCATGACTCCTCATCCAGCTCAATTTTTAAACTCTCCCATTTGCAACACACTAACTACTGAATTTCTCTGTCATGGCATATTGTTCCCTGGGTCTGCCTTTGCATGGTCAATATTTCTCTTTTTGAACATTCAGTCTTCTTGATTCCAAGACATCTTGCTTTTCTAGTATCCCCAATCTCAAGGCAACCAGAACTACTACTTCTTAGGGAGTTCTCTTCTTCCATACCCAATAAAAGTGAAATTAATTGTGTGTGTGTGTGTATGAACACATATGTCAAAGTATGTGATTTCACAAGAAAAGAGAAAGTAATGATAAGGATAAAAAAGTAACTTCTTAGTGAAAATCCTAGGAAAAATATTATACCCATTTATAAGATAAACATGGAAGCTTTTGCCTCTGATAGAGTTGGGCTCTCTCATTATACTGACTGACTGACTGAAGAGATGAAGTGGTAGTTTACATCTTATGGTGTCCTTGTCATTCATGAAACATGGGAATGACTGACTGCAATCATGAGGAGAGAAAAGGCACCATAATAGAGCTGGAGCAGAGGGGTGTGCCTAATCTCACTCATGATGAGAAGTCACTATTGGAACTTTGAGACAAAGAGAAAAAATCCTAACTGCTTTTAAGAAACTAGAAAAGCAATTGTTTTTACATCTACCTTAGAGTAGGGAGACAGACCTTAGAGCTGTTGTCAAATCACAGCTTCTTGGAAGAGGACTGGTTTTCTTCAAGACTTCAGTCCCTGGACCCATACTCCACTCTTGAATGTGTGGCCTTCCACTGAAGTGTCTGTGTGGATAGATATGGATATAGATATTGAATATAGAGATAGATAAATAGACAGACAGGTGTGCGTGTGTGTGTGTGTGTGTGTGTGTGTGTGTGTGTGTAGCAGCACTGGGAGGAGTTGTGGAAGGGATTATATGTAACCAAAAACCATTGTACAGAATTCTCAAAGGACAAATTTGAAAACTGAGAAATAAAAAGGAAAGTAGAAAAGCAACTTGGCACAGAAGATTTTCAAGCAGCCTTGTCTAAAATGTGTCGAATGTGTTTCCACACAGCCTCCATGGCCAGCTTAATATCTAATACTGTGTCTCTCTGTGTTATTTGGGGCTGGTGAAGCTGTGGGACCAGGCTGGTAGGAAAACCTGCTCATAACAGAAGCGTGAGTTCTCATTCAGGATCATTCAGTTTCTCAGATAGGACAATGGATCTTGCTCTATATTATGCAATGCAGGAAACAAAGGAAGTATGAATTTTTATAAAAGATCATTTTGTCTAATTGTGGATTCAAAGCAATATATGGACAGAAGTGAAGTCATGAGAAAATTATTCACAGAGAAAAGTAGAAAGGTCATAGACTCAATGTTGAGTGTGAGAACAATGGAGCTAAGGGGGAAATTTGAGAACATTTGAACTCCTTAGAAAACGGAGTGCTTAAAATTGTTATTTTACAATTAAAGCACATATACTGCTTGCCCAAATTATATTTTATACTCATATGAAAAAGTCCATTTGAAGCTCCAAGGACCATACACAATATATATATATATATATATATATATATATATATATATATATATATATATATGCTAATAAAAAAGATGGTTTAAAAGACCTAAACAGTAGAAGAATAAATAACCCAATCAATAAATTAACAGATGAATTGAACAGACATTTCACAAATGCACAACATATATAAGAAAAAATGTTTAGCATCCTCAGCCATAGGGAAATGCAAAGCAATGCTAAGTTTCCATCTTAACATCAGTAAGAATACTGTCATCAAGAAAAAAAATTTAAATCCTGGCAAAGATACAGGGAAAGCAGAAACTTTATACACTATTGATGGGAATATAAATATTATAGTCACTATGGAAATACATATGGCAATTCTCCCAAGCCCTAAAAATAGAACTACATATAAACTAGTTACACTTCTGCCAGGTACATACCCAAAGGCTTCTAAGTCAGCATACTGCAGAGCCATCTGCCGCAGCATTCTCCACTGTAGCCAAGACAAGGAATGAGGCCAGGTGCCCCTCCAGGTGAATAAAAACCATTGGTACACTCACTCCACTAAGAAGAATGGGATCACGTCTTCAGAAAAAATGATGGAGCTGGAGAACACCCTATTAAGTGAGAAACACCAGACTTATGAGAATAAATTCCATGTATTACCTCATGTGTGGAGCTGAACAGCAACAAAGAGACTTGAGAGTAAAAAGGGGGTGAACAGTCTCAGCAGGCCAGTATGAGCAGTGGAGGTGTAAATATACATGTTATAAAGCCTTTTGCTGCATACAAACAATATGTACTAATGAAAGAGCTTTTAGAATCACATTTGCAAAAACTATTTCTGGTACATTGTGTTGGCATTTTAAGTTGTTCTGATGGAAAACTTCCAAGAACTAATCATCACAAATGACTGTGCTGGTTGGCAGTGCCATTAGAAAGCAAATCAACAATCAATTCAATTTCCACTCAACACTCAAGACCCAGCTCTAAAACCCTTGGCTTCCTAGATTCTTGAATGATCACCTAGAATAGTAGCTGTTTCCTCTAAAGACCCAGCAAACATCATCTGTCTTATGCAGATTTTCCCTCATTTTCTTATACACCTTTGTGCTCACTGTAGACAGCACAATGTTCCCCACAGACTATCATACAACCTAGCTACTCCACCAATGGCTAAATGTCCAAAAGAAAGTGAAAACAGTATTTCACACAAATGTCTGCCCCCCATGTTTACAATAGCACTCATCATAATAGCCAAGATATGGGGACCAATCGAGTGGACCCCATGTTGCATTAACTGGTCCAGTAGAGCAGTAGTGTCAAGTTTATGGGATATCACTCTCATGTCTTGGTTTTCCAGCTCTACTTTAGTCCTGCTCTAGAATTCATGATGGCACCTTCCAATTAACAGCATTGTGATCTTGCCTCTACCTCAGTTTTCACACAGGGGGAATTTATAATGTGTCCTTCTTTAGTTTAAAACACTAATCAAAATGAATATTTTTGACTTAAGAGGACTCACAGCCCACAGTGAGGAGCAGATGACCTGGCTTTATTTCTCAAGGAATTCATAAAATCTGTATTCCAATAATAAATTGAGTTATAATCCCAAGAGAAAAGAAGATGCTGATAAGGGACCAGAAGTGAAGATATTTTCAAGAAAACTTTGCTGTCCACCTTACTTCCTACACCAGTGTGCTGAGAGATGAGATTTAGTTGCTATTGCATAATTTGTTGTGAATGCAATGATGTCATTACTGGCCCTTGGACATTCCAAGGGTTTTATTATTTATGTTGCTGTAAATGTGATGTGAGTTTCCTTTGCCTGGAAGATAGTGGGATTAAAGTGGTGAAATCTGGGCTTTCCTTCTCTGCAGGGGTTAAACTCTCCACACTTTCATTTGATTTTTTTTCCTCAATAGTTTTCAAGGTATTTCCTAAGTTAGTATCAATATTACAAAACAAAATAAAGACAATGATGTGAAAGGTTCCTCCCCCCATCATCTCCTTTGAGATGACTGTCCTGTCTGGTCCTGAATACCCTTCTGACTTGACTCTGATTTTTCACCCAATACTGTGAGGGCCACTATGCCTAGAGAGTCCTGCCTACAGGACAAGAGATTGGGTTTTTTTTGTAAGTTCTTTGTTCTTTCCTAGACTCAATCATAAAAGATAAAAATTTTCCATAGTACTATAATACAACTCATTTCTATAAATATTCTGGTGTTTTTCAAAATTAATATATTCATATTTTAACATAATTGTGCATATTTCTGGAGTCAAAACTATATTTACGACCTGTATGTAATATGTGATTATTGGGCCAATTTAATTCCAGATCCACTGCCTCAGATGTTTCTCGTTTCCTCATCTTGTGAACTTTCAAAATCCTTTCTCCTAGCTATTTTGGAATGTTCAACCAGTTACTGACAACCTCAAGTATATAACCACCCCATGGGAGTTATTCCTCCTAGCCCACTGCTGTACTCTCCTGCCTGTGAACTATTTACTCTTTCCCTCTCCTCTTACCCTTTACAGGCTCTGGGAAACACTCAACTTCTTACTTCTATGGGATCTATTTTTATTCCTATACAAATAAGAACAGTCAGTATTTATTTTAGTGAAGGCCATTTCTCCCACCATAATAGTCTTCATACATGTAGCTGCAAATGACAGATTATTTTGACAGCTGAGCCATAGTCTGTGGTGTTTATAAACATCTTCTTTATCCATTCCCTCCATTTCTGGGTCATGTTCATTTCTGTACTTCGGTAATTGATTAGTACTGCAATAAGCATGGGAGGCAGGTGCCTCCAAGGCACACTGGTTCCTCTTCCTTCGGATATTTACTGCATGGTGGGATAGCTGGATCATACAGAGGTGTTGAGAACCCTCCGTACTGATTTCCAAATGCCTATATTAGCTTGCATTTCAAAAACACTGTGCAGTCTTATTCTTTTTACCTGCAGTCTCACCTTCCTTTTGTGATGAAAATAGAGTGATTCTAACTAGGTGAGACTATATCTCATTGTTTAAAAAGGGCTCATCCTTGTTCTGTGCCTAGAATGTTTTTGTTTGCTTGTTTGTTTTTATTTTTTTCTTATTTTACATATTGATCCCAATTCCCTTTCTCTCCCATTCTCTACCCACTACCCAAGGAGGGTGAGGTCGTCTAGGAGGGATCATCAAAGCCTGTCAAGTCATTTGGAGTAGGACCTAGGCCCTCCCTCATGTCTCTAGGTTAAGGGAGTATCCTCCATAAGGGAATGTGCTCCCAAAGTCCTTTCCTGGACCAGGGATATATCCTGGTTCTACTGTTAGAGGTCTCATAGACTGCCCAGGCCTTCTAACTGAGACCTGTATGTCCAGGGGGTCTGGGCCAGTCTTATGCTGGTTTCCCAGCTATCAGTCTGGGGTCCGTGTGCTCCCCCTTGTTCATGTCAGCTGTTTCTGTGGGTTTCTACAGCCTGGTCTTGACCCCTTGTATGGCTCTCTGAGGGTCCTCCTTGTAACCTTGGCTAGCATGTTTTACAGCAAGCTCTTCTGTCTTAGATCCTTTTCACCATCTACCCACACGCAATCAAAATCTCATGGGAATGGAGGCCATGGTTTGATTTTTAAAAAAAAGAAAGGAAGAAAGAGAAAAAAGAAGGAAGGAAGGAAGGAAGGAAGGAAGGAAGGAAGAGAAACATCCATTCCCAGAACATGACACGCTTCTCCATGAAGGGTGTTCATGGAGAAGTGAATGTGGCTATACCAGGTGTGCAGAGCACCAACTTCAGACACAATCATGCGCACAAAGTTAACACTGTTGTCAGCAACAGTGCAGAAAGCCTGAATATTGCAGGCACCCATGAATTGTCTCTGTGGGGGGGGGATCTAGTAGCTTTTCACCTTTATGTTTTTCCAATGGTTTCCTGACAACAGAGGGATGGGTATGAAGATGCAGGGAAGCATGATACATTCCTAAGAGCACTTCTTCAGAAGCCATTGGGCCTGCACGGGAGTGCTGGATAGAGCCTCTGCAGGAGAATCATCTCACACTGATTGCACAGATACCCTGGCTCATAGAAACATGCTGCTGGCAGCTTCTTCTAGTGACTTTGTCATAGAAGTGTAAGACCCTCCACTATGAAGTGTGTGTTTCCATAGACCACTGTGAGCTGTGCAGCCACCACAGGAAAGGGGTGCAGGGCTACACTGGTGCTGGGTTCCCTGACTTGAAGTTGTGAGAAGCATTATACTTGGTGCCTAAAGTTTTACCCCTAGAAGTTCACTCCTTGGATTAAAGCTATGTGTGGCTGAGGAGCCAGCCAGTTAGGTAAGGGCTCACCATGCAAGTTCAAAGACCTGACCTTGGAGCTTCAGCCCTCATGTAAATAAAAAGCCCTGCACAGTGACACCTGCCTGAATCCCAGTGCTGAAGAGCATTCCAGAGGCTTGCATCCCAGCCAGTCTAGCCAATAACAGTAAAGTCCCAGCTCAGGAAAAGGCCCTGTCTTAAAAACAGTAGGATCAGAAAGATGGCTCAGCTGGTAAAGGTAGTTGGCTTCAAGGCTGACTACCTTAGTCCACTCCCTGAAACTACAAGGTAGGAGGAGAGAACTGGCATCTACAAATTGCACGCTGACCTATACATGCACACATTAAATAAATAAATGTAAAGAAAAATAATAGAACCTGATTGAGCAACAGAGTGACATTCATCCTTAGCTTCCAAGTGCCAGTGCACACACACAGAAAGCTGTGTGCTTTCTGCCTGCATTAATATGAACTAACCCCTGTTGGATCTCATTTTACATGATCTTTTAAAAATCATTTTATTATTTTAGGTTTGAGTATTTGCCTGCAGGTATGACTGCAGATAGAGTTCAGAAGAAATGTCAGATCTTCTGGATCTTCGACTACACACAGTTGGAAGCCACTAATGGGGTCTTGTGAGTCAGACAAGTGTGCTCTGGAAGAGAAGGCAGTGTTCTTAACCACTGAGCCATCCTGTCCTCACAGTTGGTCAGTAAATGCATTAAAGATAACTCAAGATGCTAAACCATGATGATGTATTAAGGAATGACAAAAAGTCTGAGTTTTCCACTTCTCTCCATGTGTCTTCCATCTGTCTGTAGATCATGGTTGTTGGCCTATGTGTGATTTGTCCATGACTTGTGTCTCTCTGATATTCTGCTAACCCTAGTTCTGTCTTGTTCAGTGGCTTTTCTCTATGCTTACTAAACAGCACAGGAAACATGGCAAGGGAATGAGGGCCTCATTACAGAAATCTTCAATAGTTTTTTACAAAGGGAAAGATAACTTTCCTGACTCAGAATGGTTGTCAAGTTATATCCATGTTGTTTTCAGCATTTATTTGTTTTCAGGTTTCTTTCAACCACCAGCTGCTTCCAGCCAATGACTGACACAACACACAGTTATACCACAACACACAGTCCTGGTCAGGGGTATGGAAGAATATACAATTTAAGATTAAAGCCACACAGTAGCTTAGGTTGGAAAGGCTGATTGTATAGGCAATCCAAGGCATAATATGGTTGGTTGTTTCATGGTTCTCTCAAAGGAATGTTAACTTTAAACAGGCTGAGAACACAGTAGGATATTTAGTTAAATATATGGTTTATATATATATATATATATTAATTTTTATTCTTCACATATATTTTACATTCTGACTGCAATTTCCCCTACATCCATTCCTCCCAATCCTTCCCCCAGATCCTCCTCTGTGTCATGGAAGGATCTTTGTCCCTGCAAGGTCCTGCTGCCCTTGAGAGACCCAAATGAACACACAGATACAATATTAATTATGAAACTCTAGGCCAAAGACTTGGGCTTTTTATTGGCTAGCTCTGTTTTACTTATTAACCCGTAACTACCAATCTATGTATTTCTACATGGTCTTATCTTACCAGAGAAAGCCTGACTTACATCCTCTCTTCAAGGCTCACATGAAGACTCCTCTCTTCCTACGCCTCCCAGGAGTCTCTTTGTCTGGTAGCCCCACATATCCTTCCTGCCAGGCCTCTAGCCACACAGTGTTTTCTTCATCAACCAATAAGAGAGATATATGCAGAGTCACATCTTCCATCACCTCTGTTTCCCTTCAAAAAAAGAGCAGGCCTCCCAGGGATATCAACCAAATGTGTCATAACAAATTACAGTAAGGCTAGGATGTTATGGTAAAGTGTGAGGGGGACCTTGGTGGATTCTATGGCAGCCAAGTATAACTGAAGCAGAAGGACAAATATGCAGAAGGTTAGTGAGAAGTTTTATTAGAGTAGTGAAGAGGAAGGAAGGAGAAAAGAGGTGAAAGAGACAGACAAGAGAGAGAGAGAGAGAGAGAGAGAGAGAGAGAGAGAGAGAGAGAGAGAGAGAGAACAGAAGAGAAAGGGGAGACAGGAAAAGTCCTGTCTGCTCCAGGGGAACAGCAGGAAAGAGAAGAGAGTATAAGTGGGTGGAGGTTTTTCTTTTAAAAGGGGTCCTTTGCACCTGGACTGATCTGAGTGCATTCTGTCAGGTGACAGGGACAGGCCAGCATAATTCCCGAATCCTTACACAGGCACAAACCCTAATATCATGACTGATCAAGGTGACCCAATAGGAGGAAAAGGGTCCTAAGTCAGGCAAAACCATCAGAGATACCCCACACTCCCACTGTTAGGAGTCCCACAAGAATACTACACAACCGTAATATATGCAAAGGACCTAGCTGAGATCCAGACAGGCTCCATGATTGTTGCTTCAGGCTCTGTGAGCACCTATGATCCTTCATAGTTGATTTTGTGGGGCTTATTGTCATGGTGTCCTTGACCCCTGTGGTTCCTAGCCATCCTTGTGTATCAGGTGTGAGCTCCCTCTCGTGGTGTGTGCCTAAAGTTAGTCATTGGGTTGCCATCTTTACCCCAGCACATCTTGTAGGCAGGACATATTGTAGGTAGAAAGTTTTGTGGCTGGGTTGATGTCCCAGTCTTACTGCTAGGAGCCTTGCAGTTACAGAAGATAGCCAATTTCAGCTCTGTATCCCCCATTACTATGAGACTTCACTAGCATCACTTTCATACTGCACTAGGTTTCTTAATCACTCCCAAATGCTCCCTAATTCCAGTCATCTTTCCCCATACTATCACCCTCCATCCCCCCACCAAGTACAAGTCAGTGTATTACTGACTTGGCTGTAATACCTGCCCAAGTTCAAACTTTTGGAGACCAGGAGATAATTTCCATAAAATTGTACCATTACACCACATAAATTCCACAAAAGTTCACACCAAAGGCCAGATTTTGCTGGTGGGGTAGTTACCAGCAAGCCTAAAACACCTGTGCAGAAAGACAGACACAGTTAGACATGGGAGGTTGTGGGCCATCTCAAAGTGGTGTACTGAAAACCTAAACTAGACAACATCAATTCCCACTTCACATAGGTTTTGTTTGGCTCATTTTGTTTTTTCAAGACATGATCTCTCTGTGTAGCCCAGCTGTCCTGTAGACCAGGCTGGCCTCGAACTCAACAAAGATCTACCTGCCTCTGCCTCTGCCTCCCAAGTACTGGGATTAAAAGTGTAAGCCACCACCACCAAACTCACATAGATTTTATAGTATAAAAAGATTGAAATACTGTTTTACCTCACTGTCTTAATGTTTCCCCTTTATTTCTTGGGTAGCTACTTTAACGTTTTGGGGGTACTGATACTGTGTGTGTAGTCCCAGTGGATTTTGCTGTTAATAGATTCATTCAATCCTATTGCACAGCAGGCTGATAGGCCTCTTGTTGACAGGCCTATCTCAAAGTAAACAGGTAACTCTGAGAATTCTGAGCAAACCCTGACAAGTGCACCCTATGCAAACGCCTCTTCTCCAGAATGGGACCTTTTTCCTTCCTTTTGACCAGACAGTGGAAGTCCTTGTGAAGGACCTCTGATGGCCTTGATTTAAGCTGAAGGCAGTTTTTGGTAGTGTATTCAGATTTCCTCAGCAGGCTTCTCTGCTCGCTCTACTGTTGCTGGTAGGCACAGCTCTGTGGCTGTGACTCCTGCCAGAAATACAAGTTTAGTTAGGGACTTTCAGCCTCTGGAGCTACAAACCACTGTTAGTTGGGAGGAGACCCTTGCTTGGTGTATGCATTTCTCCTTCAGGTGACAAACTGAGACAGCCTGGTTGGTGTGTTGTTTATTTTTGAAATTGAATTGAAATTATTCAGTTACCATGTTTATTCCTTCTCTTTCCTCCCTTCAGATGTTCAGGCCAATCTCTCTTTGTTCTCCTTCAACTTCATGGCTTCCTTTTTGTTGTGATTGCATGCATATATGTGTTTGTATTTTATATAATTATATCCCAAAACATAACCCATTATATTTAATGTTCCACGTATTACTTGCTTTCCATTTGGTTTTCTTGAGACTGTGTGTCACCATATAGCTCTGGCCATCCTGGAACTCACTCTGTAGACTAAGCAGGCCTTGAACTCATGGAGACCCACCTGCTTCTGCTCCCTGAGTGCTGAAAATAAAGGTGTACACTACCACTCCCAGCTGTATATGTTTTCAAGGCTAACTTTTTGGCAATGAACAACCAGTTGGTGTGTTTTTTCCTGGGAAGGACCATGTCTCCTGCTCCCAGTTGCCTATAGTTCTCTGTGTGGTTGAGGCTTCATGGGCTTTTTGTCCCATCCAGTTTGACATGTCTTTGGGTGCTTTCATTCATCTGGCTTTCAGAAGCAGCTATAACTTACAGTGCTTCTGCACACTTACACCCTGCAGTTTCAGTTTGCTCTAATTTGCAACACTTGTGTGTGGGGTAAAGGACTTGATTTTGTTTTATTTGCTGTTGGTTATGAAATTATTGGTCATTGAAGTTTATGATAGCAAGTGTTCTCGTTAAGGATTTACATCGTTTAAACAAACGGCTATTGCTCAATGACAAGAGCATCTCTGATGGAGAAGGCCCCTCCCTTCGATTGTAAGTGTTACAGAACGCTGTAGAGAACACCCTCTTGCTGGTAGCCAGGTGAACTTTCCTGTATTTAGCACTGCTATTTCAGTCCTTGGATAGCTAGGCTGAGACCTGCTGTCTTCACCTTCCATCTGCTGTAGCAAACGGTGACCCCGAGTTCAGGAACCTTTCTCAGTGCTAGAGGTTGGATGTTCAAGATCAAAGCAGAAACAATTTGGCGTCTCATAAGGCTCTCATCCTCACCAAGGGTACCTTCTCCTTGAGGTCTGCATGCTTCAGGACAACTGTGAACTCCTTTCATTGGAGCACTAATTGCACCCATGGTGTTACCACTCATGACATAAGTACCTTCCCAAGGCCCTACCTCCTCCTCATAAAATCCCCTTGAGGGTTAGGATTTCAACATTCAATTTGGAAAAAATCAGGCATCTATGCTCACATAATTGTATTACTAGACTTCATAATCATTTTATACACCCATACACACATCAAAGAATAAAGACTTCTTAATTATGGGTTGGTTTTCCAAAGCATTACATAGACCTGGAAAGATGATGAAAAAATTATGACATCCTCCCTGATAGTATCTGAGTCCATAATGATGAACGTCTGCTTTTTTAGGCAATGAAAAAAGGGACATTCATAGGACTGAGGAACACACCTGAATTCAAGAGCCCTGCTCTAGGCTTCTCCTCCAAAGTATACCCTTCTCCCTTCCTCTGATGATTTTGAAATAGGTCTACCATTCTCTACAATAGGAGCAAGTTTCCCAAGATTGTAGCTGCAATTTGTCTTTTTAACACTTGGAATTGTGTGATTTATCCTAGTTTGTGTCAGAGAGTGGCACAAGCCCATTTCATTATATGAAACTGATATTTTTTTATTTTTCTGAACATAAATCAAGAAATAGATTCAGTATACATTACCTGAGGCTGGTATTCGCAGCCCCTTAGCAGTGCACGTCAGTGAATGTACTTTCTTGTTCAATCATTGCTGCATCATCCCTTCTGACTCATATGGTGGCTGATGTGTCTTGCCTTCTGCAAATGAACCCATTTTTTTTCAAGGCTGAGGGATTCTGTGGAATAATAGAAAACCTTAACCTGCCCTATACAAACCCTTGCTTCTTATCACACTGTACCAAATTCAGAGGGAAGATCTGACTTAAAGACGCAGAATAGTCCTTTTTCTGTTCAAACTTATGCCCTTGTTACATTAGAGAGAAAAATAGAACAACAATGTTTGTGGAGCTTTTTCTACCTTCTTCGATATTCTCAAATACTTTATTATTTCAACTTAATAATCTATGCAGTTTTATGTATGAATTCATGTGATTCTGTATATTTACAACTGCAAAATGAAAATTTGAAATGCTGATTTGACTACAACAGAAATACTTTACAAAAGTCAATCTCAATGATTTGGATTACAGAAGTTCAGTTCAGATGTTAAGCAACAATGTTTAAAACTTCTCACAGTGATGGGAACTGCATCTTTGAGTTTCCCCTCTGAGATTAATGTCTCAATATGCACGCCATTCTCACAGGAGGTCGAGCTGTGTCGTGTTAGCAGTCAAGAAAAGCTGGGCCTGACAGTCTGCTACCGAACCGATGATGAGGAAGACATGGGCATTTATGTCAGCGAGGTGAGAGATGCTGCAGAGAGGACCTGCAGGGAGGGAGGGATGACTTGAAAGGCCTCTTTGCAAGGCCGGAATGTGAAGAACTGGCTGCCTTCCAACTCTTGCCACTTTCAATTAGGGAAGCAAATTATGCTACCCAAGTAATGCAATTATCATCAGCTTGTTTAGCGTGGAGGCTTTCCCTGCAGAATCCCAGCAAGGAAAAGTGTGAAAGTGGTAACATTGTCTAAATTTGAATAAATTTCCGTAAGATCCCATAAGAGAGCAGCAGGCTGAGCTGAGCTCTGGTCCCCAAACATTTGTCCTTCCATCCCATTGCATCTTTTATACTCTACTAACAGCAGTATTGACTAATTATTTTAAACTAACAGTCATAATAATCACCTCTTTTACTCTGTGGTTGGGGTGGATAGATTTAAATACCCAAGAAGTACATCTGTCTGTTTCTTTTATTCAGCTACACGATCATTTTCAGGAGGCAAAGAATTACATTTGAGTCACCATTTCAGTGTTAGCTTGAAAGACCACCAAGCAGAATTTATTACAATAGATCTCAGGAATAGCAGCTCATTTTAGAAGAAGCATAACAGTATGTATCTTTTTAATTAAAAATACATAATGGTTTAACACTATGAATGTAGCCACATGCAAAGTTGTACATATTCCATAGCTTATTTCCTGCAGAAATGTCTTTAATAGTAGACAAACTAGATGCTAATGTTCTCTGCAGCCTGAGCTTTGATGGATACAATCTTAAAACAGTTCCACAGACTCCAACAGTTATCTACAGAGTTGCTTAAACTACAAGAGATCTGCAACTAACACACTTGGACAGCAGCACAACTCTGAAAATATGGAACAGTATTTTTTTAATTACTTCAAAGATTTTGCTGCCTCCCACTCACATGGAAAATTCTCCAGAGTGTACACCTTTTGGCCATTTCTTTAAAATGAACAATTCTGGTGATCCCTCTCTTAAAGAAATGGAGAATAAAACACAAAACGAGCTGAGGCCTTTTCCTCAATGTATACAGAAACAGGCAGTCTTACAGGTGGTTTGATTACAGCTTTAAGGACAAAGTTTCATGTGATGTGATAGAAGGGACACAATTCACTAATAATCTGATCCTCTTCATTCTGGTTAGTATTTAAATGGGTCAGATTTGAAGCCTCTCTTTTCAGAGGTGATAAATAAGCCACAGGAACAGAACATGTGCAGTTGGAAAGCGTTGTTCTAATACCCCCCCCCGAGTTTGAACATAAGCCCTTCTGTGCTTGACTCATCATCTTTTTCTCAGTTTTTAGATGGGCCTCCTAATAACATGTAATGTTGGAACTAATCAACCTCATGCAGTACTTGAAATACTCAGACAAGAAGCTTTGCTGGAACAAGCCTCTAGAAATGATTTGAAACTACCACAGGAACTGAATAGTTAAAATTACCCTCAATAAACTTAAAGCCTCCATTCAAGTTTAACCTGTTACAATAGTGGAATGTTCTTGGTAGACCTTTAAACATTTATTTGTTCTAATAACACAAAGTTGATAAGTGGCAGAATATACAGATAGGATTTTTTTTTTAATTCTTGAACAATAGAAACCAAAATGCTTTAAAAAAATACTACACTTGTGGGTACCAACTACCTTTAATAAGTGTGGGATTATGATATCTATCAGCTTTCCTAATACATCTTCAGTATTATTTACAGGTCACCATAGTATAATGTAAAGTTCCTGGGTCCCCAAAAATCCTGGTGTTAATAACACCATTACATCCTGTCAGCAAGAGACTGACAATGGGGCTTCAGAAATGACAGAAAGGATGTGGAAAGGAAGGCATGGGTGCAGGGAGGGGTGGAAAAATGGCCTGTGAATGAAGCTCTACCCCGGTCCATTTTATTATTGTTAACTCTAAAGATATTTGTTTATAGCTTTAGAATTAATGATTTTGACAGAGAAAAATAGCACGCACCCAATCAATAGAGAACTGAGCCAATATAATATAAAATTATAATATCTTAAAGTAATACTAAGTGTCTTAGAAGGATAGTGTATGGCCCTGAAGATGTATGCTTTCTCTATTACAGGTTGACCCGAATAGCATTGCTGCAAAGGATGGCCGGATTCGAGAAGGGGATCGTATTTTACAAGTATGTGATGTGGTTGTTTTCTCAGGTTTCCCACAGGCTGTCTCCTTTCTTATAAAATGTTACAGGGAGAGACCTTACATATGCTTTTGCATATGTAAGCATGTATAAAACGAAAGACCATCATCCTAAATACTTTCAAAGTAAAGGAAGTACCATTTTCCAAGAGTTATTAGCTAATACTTATTGAGATACAGCTCATGGAATGAGATGGTGGAGCTTTGCCTTGTAGTTCCACTATTGGTTGTGACACATGGTGTTTCGTCCTCCGTTGTAAGCCCATTCTCTTACCTTAAGTTATAACCTGCTAGTGTTGCACAGGTGAAAGGTGTGCAGTGTGCTTAGCACACTGATGATAAAAGACTAGTAAACAACAGTAGTTGTTCCTCCTAACTGCAGTGATGGCAGTCGTTTGCAGGATAAACTGCTTGAACATGGATCCCTGTGTTGTTATCTTACTATACAAAAGTCTGCAAGTCCAAAACAGCTTTAACACATGACATATGGTTGAGGTACCAAGGCCGGATGGAAGAGCTGTGATTTCTTCTCCATAGAGAAATATGAAGCCGTGAGAAGATCATAGGCAGGTGCCAGACTAGAAAAAGTTCCATGACCTGATGAGAGATAACAGAAAGCCCAAAGCCCTGCTTCAAACCTGCCTCTGCTCATGATATCTCTCCTGAATATTTGCCTTAAAGAGTGGCTGCAAGGATCCACACAAAGTCCAATGCCCAAAATCAACCCCTAAATGAAACTGCTGAGTTGATTTCTTAGTCACAGCTGTAAAACAGAACAAGAGGTACTAACAGAAATATACAACATGCAGGACAGGATACCCTGTCCTGTCTAAATGGGAAGACAGCAGCCCGTGGAGATGACCACAGATTAGCATGGCATTATGGAGGGGTCCCCAAGCTGCTGGTGCCTCACCCTGCCAGCACCCAGGGCAACTTTGCTAACCCCTATCATGTTCACACTTCTCCTTAGCTTGATAACACAGATCTTTTTCACCAACAACTCTCTAAGTTTCTACAAAGCAAGAGCTTGTGATTATTTTAGGGTCCAAGTAGTTTCCAGAAAGCTTTAAGAGCATGAAATGCAGGAAGGCTTGAGTGGTGGTCCATTATTAAGCAAATGGAACTATACCCACTATTGGATACATTGGAGGAATAAAATGTATAAATGGAATTCTTAATTGGTCTAAACAAAAAAGCCTGAGAGATCAGAGAGAAGAAGGAGCAAGCCAAAGCCACCTTTACCTCATTAGCTTCCCAGCTGAAAAGAGAACAAGTTCCTGTTTCTTCCTGCTTATATTCTCCCTCAGCCCAGCCATCTTACTTCCTGTCTCTGCCCAGCTATTTCACTTCCTTTCCATCTGTACAGACCTCCTGACCCCTATGTGTAGCTAGTGCCAAGCTCCATCCTCTAATCTTCAGACAAGCTTTATTTGTACAAGGAAGATATCACCACAAAAATGTCTGTCTGGCAATCTAGACATGGCCTTGCTTTTTAGACATGTATCCAACATCTTACACACACACACACACACGCGCGCGCACGCACACGCGTCCAGGTCAATGAATGAAACAAGCATTCAGGGTAGATGAATAAAACCGCTAGGGTAGCCTAGTTAAGAAGTTAATACTCAATACAGATATTAGAAGGTTTTGAATATTTATTTTTTCAAATTAAATATAACTGTCCTTGCTTTATTAGTATCTCTGATACACAGAAATAGTGTGACTTCTTGACTCTCAGAGGTCATTAAGTGCTAACACACAGTAAGATGTTCAGCATCAGAAAAGCTTGGAAGGTTTTGTACCCTTAAAGTAGCTATTCTATTCAGCCATGGTTCTGATGTACTGAATCTATCCATTATCATTTTCCATTTTCCTTGCTGTTCCCTGTAACTCTTACCTCTCCATCTTACCATTTACTTTCTACACCCACACCGCCTGTTATACCATCACCTGGCTCCCTTCCAACTTCCCAGCTAACTATTCTCCCATAGGCAAACACCATTTTATAAATTACATCCTTTAATTCTGTGGCTAACTGAATAGAAATGTGTGGGGTTACATGCGTTTCCATGATACTGCATATTTTAAAGCTTCTAAATTCTTAGCTATTTTGTATGCAGATTTATTTTTGAAGAATGCCTATGGAATAATGAAGAATTTCTTAATGGAATTAGTTCATTGAAGAAACAATGGCAGGGATGATAAAGTGCTGTTTTCTGCCAGATTACTTTATATTCTGTGACAAATACTGCAAACTAAATGAATACACACACATCACATTAAAAAGCCCAGAATTCAATTTTGTTTCATACACATAGGAAGCAAAGTGTCTTAAGGGTGATGGTGAAATTATATTAAATAAAACTGTGACAAAATTGTAGCCACAGACAAATAGCTCTGTCTGGTGAGGAGATTATAGGATACCTTGTAATGAACAATTAATAACTTCTTTCCCAGAGAAAGGGCAATGGAAAAAAAAAGCAGAGGAATTACTTCTTATCCATAAGGTTTCCTGGTTGGCTTTTATTTAAATTAACCTCTCTATGGCAACTGTGATTTTAATTGTCTATTTATGATGACCTTAAGGGGGTGTATTATTAGCCTGCCCTCATTGTGAAGCTAATATTTTCTTCATCTAGTACACCACAGACTTTTTAGATGATAGTGCCCATTATGCCTACACACACACACACACACACACACACATACACACAGTAGACAGCAGAGAGGGCCACACAGAAGGAAAATCAAGAATCAACCTTTCCAGAACATTTCCCCCAAAGAGCTGGATGGTTCTGTCTGTTGTGCCATTGACAATAACTTAGATCCAACTTGTTCCCAGAATTCACTTGAAAAAAATTATAGAGCTGAAGAAGGCATTTCTGAGTCAGACTACAAGGGTTAAATATCACGTAAATAACCAGTTCCTTGAAGGACAAAGTACCATGTCCCACTGTCTCCTTGATGTGATAACATAGGAGAGTCCCCATAAGCAGTCTGATATTTTGCTGGCCAAAGAGCCAGCCATGTGCCCAAATATTCTTCCTGTGAAGGTGCTGCAAGAAGGTATGGTGGGATGACAGCATCTGAGTGATCTGTCTGCATTCTCTATTCTTCTTATAGGCTCCTTGAACAGTGGTTTTCCCTTAGTCTTTTATACTAAATTGGTATATGCCCCTCCCCTCTCTTCATTATTTAATACACATGAAACACAATTCCCTTCTTTTACCCAGGCTACTTAGGTTTTCCAGGAGAAATGTCATAAGTAGTTGGGTGCCAACATTTCAGATGCCCATCTATTTCAGGTACAATACTATTGAAATCTGTATCATTGCATTTATAAATCTTTGGACATTGCTCCCTCACATGCTACCCACCTTTTAGGAGATCGAGCCTAAGGTGAGATTTTTTTGATTCGTGTATCGCACCCAACAACACAAAACCATATCTACTTTCCCCTGCCCCAACAATACTCATTTTGAAATGAATATTTACATATGTTTATGCACAGAAAATACAAGTCTACATCTATTATCTACAAAGATTAACCTCATTTAGAACAAAACCTACATGTTTTCCTTGAGGCACTTCTCCCGTCTTTTTCTAAATAATTTTTATTTTTTACATTTCAATCCCTCCTCTCCTCCCACTCCTCTCTTTTTCCTCCCCACTCCCCCACCCTCCCATCTGCTCCTTGGAGAGGGTAAGGCCTCCCCTAGGAAGTTACTAAGTCTGTCCCATCATCTAGTTGAGGCAGGACCAAGGCACCTCTCCACCCCAACATCACTGTGTCTAGGCTGAGCAAGGTATCTCTCCATATAGAATGGGCTCTGCTAAGTCAGTTTGTACATTAGAGGAAGATCTTGGACCCACTGACAGTGGCCTCACACTCACACCATTGTCACCTATATTAAGGAAGTTTAGTTCAGTCTTAAGCAGGTTCCCCATTTCTCTGACATGAGTCAGTCATCTGTCCCTAGCTCAGGTAGCTGATTCTGTGGGTTTCCCTATCATGGTCTTGACTCTCTTTGTTCATAGTTTTGCTCCTCCCTCACTTTGATTGTTCTCCAGGAGCTTGGCCCATTGGTTATTTGAGAATTTCTGCATCTTCTTTTGTCTGTTTCTGGAAGAAGGTTCTAGTATCTCTGGAGTTGTGGATTGTAGGCTGGGTATCTTTTTGCTTTATGTCTGGTATCCACTTACAAATGAGCATATACTATATTTGTCTTTCTGGTTTGGGGCTACCTCACTCAGGATGTTTTTTTTCTCGTTCTGCCCATTTGCTGCAAGTTTTAGGATGCCATTGTTTCTTACCACTGAGTAGTACTCCATTGTGTAAATACACCACATTTTCTTTATCCATTCTTCATTTGAGGGGCATCTATGTTGCTATGAACATATTTGAGCAAGTATCCTTGTGGTGTAAATGTGCCTCCTTAGGGTATATGCCCAATAGTGGTAGCAGGGTCTTGAGGTGGGTTGATCTCTAATTTTCTGAGAAATTGCCATACTGATTTCCAATGTGGTTGTCCAAGTTTGCACTCCCACCAGCAATGGAGCAGTGTTCCCCTTTCTCCATCCTCTCTAGCATAAGCTGTCATTGATGCTTTTAATCTTAGCCATTCTGATTGGTGTAAGATGGAATCTCAAAAAGGTTTTGATTTGCATGTGCAATTTGCAATTGTTCTGTTGAGAATTCTGTTTAGATCTCTACCCCATTTTTAAATTGGATTGTTTGGTAGTTTGATGTCTAGTTTCTTTGTATATAATGGCAATCCTACCAAAAGTAGATTCAATGCAATCCCCAATCAAAATCCCAGCACAATTCTTCACAGACCAATGCATATGGAAAAACAACAACAACAAAAAATCAGGATAGCCAAAACTGTCCTGTACAATAAACGATATTCTGGGGGCATCACTATCACTCACTTCAAGCTCTACTATAGAACTATAGTGATGAAAACATCTTGGTAATAACATAAAAACAGACAGGTGAACCAATGGAATAGAATCAAAGACCTCAATATCAACCCACACACCTATGAACACCTAATTTTTGACAAAGAAGCTAAAAATATAAAATGGAAAAAAGAAAACATATTCAACAAAGGATGCTGATATAACTGGCTGTCAACATGTAGAAAAATGCAAATAGATCTATTTCTATGCATAAGACTCAAGTCCAAATGGATCAAGATCTCAATGTAAATCCACCCACACTGAACCTCATAGAAGAGAAAGTGGGAAATACATTTGAACGCATAGGCACAGGAGACCACTTCCTAAATAAAACACCAGTAGTACAGACGCTGAGAGCAACAATTAGTAAATGGGACCTCCTGGAACTAAGAAGCTTCTGTAAACCAAAGAACATGGTCAATAAGACAAAATGGCTCTCTACAGAATGGGAAAAGGTCTTCACCAACCCCACATCTGACAGGGGGCTGATCTCCAAAATGCCCTTCTTTCTTAAGCCAAATGTCCTTCAAGAAGCCAAGGGGAAAAGGACTGTCAATCCATCTCCTCCCTGCAATGCTCTGTGTCTTCCTGGGAAAGAACTAGGTGCTTTCCCACTAGTAGCCCTGTAACCATAAGCCATCATTTCAGGAACAAAATCAGCAGAAGGGTGAAAGTTCTGATTCCCCTCCTCAGATCTTTCTTTCTTCTAGAGGACTCCTTGCTGAAATACATGGCCATATTTTTTGTTTTACATCAGTTTGATATAAAGCAAACTAAAAACCTGAACACACAGAAATCTACCAACCAGTTAGATAATATTTTAATAGCAAATTTCTGTGGTGGCTTCCTTTCATCCTATGTGTGATCCTGATGATGAGTGGCTCCCACAGCAAATGATTTGTGTTTACTGGCAATCCTGGAAGTCCAAATGCAGGCCATTATGAGATTACAAGGAAGAAAGTCTCTCTGTACCAACTACAGAGGGAATGAAAAGCAAACGTGCACAGTGTGTTGGTGGCTTCTGAAGAGTTAAAACAACATCTAAAATACATTCCTGTCTAGACAGAAACAGACCTACTGAACTACTACTATAGATTTAAGTATTTGTAGATTTTACTCTGTTTTCGTTTCAGGATAGAGTTTCAGGATATATATATTTTATGTTGAGGGTAATGCAACACAGTGCACCTATGGGAGCATTAAAGCCCTTTACCACACCCCCTGAAAAAGCCACTGTGAGCATCTAGTCTAAGTAAGCAAGCATGGCAACAACAATATGGAAGTAGAATTAAGTGCCATGAAATGGCCAGAAGCCTGTAGGTCAATGGAAGTAAAGGCCATAGTCTTTTTAAACCTTAGTCCTAATTGGACAAAGCTTATTTGAGGATTGGGAATAAGAAGGAAGTCACATGAAACCCATGAGCATTGGGGCCTCTACCTACAGGCAAGCAAGAAATGAAGGTGGCACCAGATTTGATCAGAGTGTGATGTGCCTGTGGGTTATGTGACTTTCTTCACTGGTCGTCAGCTCTCCTAGGCATCTCTAATAAGGGCTTAGGGGTAAGGCTTATTCTCTGTTTTCCAAACTGAGATTCTAGGGCTAATTTTATGTTTGTTTGCTTGTTTGTTTTCTGGTAACCCTGTCTGTGTGGATCAGCTAGAATCCCAGGGACCCACAAGTGAAAACATGAAACTACTGGAGGAAAAATATTGGCCAGCATGGCCACATGTTCTATTTAAGCTACATAACTAGTATTCACTTAAGCAGCTTTCTGTTTGAAATTTCCACATATCCTGACAATGTGCAAGAGATTTAAAAAAAAATACTGCCTCTATGAATTTGAGAAATCAATAAAACAAGATGATTTTTTTAAACATCCAAAGGAAAATATGCTGAATTAAAAATAAAAACATCTGAACACAAAATGGAGTTCAAGGGTACTTACTCTATTCTTAGAAACCTATGATAATGTCTGGGTGATGTAGGAGTCTTATTTTTTTTTTCTGCACAATCAAAAGTTTATGAAAGGTTGGTTTATTTCCCTCACTATTTTAAGTCAATTTTACTTGATGCCAATCTTTAAAATTTACAAGTATACTTAAAATATTGCATTTTTTTAAAAAGAGGGAATGGGTAAGTCTTGGAAGGAATCAAGTGCCAGGAGCAGGGTTCCAAAAAGCTATTCTCATTTTGGATTAGACTCATTTGGGATATAGCTAAAGTGATATTCAGACAACTGAGTCAGGCTTCCACAGAAATACTAAGCGATTAACGGAGCCCAGGTCAGCAGCAGTCTGGGCGCGCAGCCTGCTCAGGGGCAGTCTGCAGCTCTCTAATTGGCTCCCGGGAGCCTGCAGGATGACGGATTTCGGTTGTGGAACTGCTGGCCGCTTCCCCCAGCACTATTATCTCAGAGTGACACTTCCATTACTCTGAGCGGAGAAAGATGAACGTCACCTGTCAGGGGCTGGTTAATTGTGTTGCTAGATGTATGTTGCCAGGGCGCAGGTTGGACATTTATGAACATAACTGCTTCCTGTGATGTCCACCATCCTTCAGGGATCGATATGGCTCTTACAGCACGCGTGTAATTGAGTGAAGGCACTTTCCACGGAGAGGCAAAGATGAGCCCATTGTGGGAGCTTCATTGTCCATACATTCACCATAAATGAGCTGATATTTGCCATTTATTGTGTGCAGCATTGTGGAAATAGAAACTAATGTGCCACTTTCATTTGTTCTCTAGATAAATGGGGAAGACATCCAGAACCGGGAAGAGGCCGTGGCTCTGCTGTCTAGTGAGGAGTGTAAGAGCGTTGTGCTACTCATCGCCAGGCCCGACATGCAGGTCCGACACAGAGTGGGGGCTTGAGCCTGGACTTAATGTTCACTGAGTTCATGAATGAATGTGTATGCATTCCTGCTAGGTGACATTGACAAAGAACACTGCAAGGCTGATTGTGACTCACCCCCAAACTCTGCTAAAGACTCCATGAAAGGCAGCTAAACATCCAATTTTAGGGAAAAATTTAAAACACACAGAATGGAATCCTCTCCCTCCCTCTGCTTGATAGTTTCTCAAGTGAGACATAGTTGACTTCAGATTATTTTAAATTCTGTGTAGACCTTTCCTCTAGGCTTCCATCTAAAATACATAATTGGCATATTAAGGCATCATGAAGGATTCTCTAATGAAAAAAATATTAGCATATGTAGCTATCATCTTAAATCCTCCTAAAATAACTATCAAATGAAATATCTTTGGTGTACTTCCGTGGAGGACATGAGTTTCTTTTCCATAATTAATGTGACAAAAACATTTTTTCTGCTGCCCAAAATGGTGCTTCAAAAGGAAAAGGTCTCTGTCGTGACAAAGGACAATGCCATCAGACTAAAGGACAGGTAATAGTGGGAGAAAGGTACTTAACTTGTGTCTCTTTTCACATCCGTTTCCTATCCCATCGAATGCAGAATGGACAGTGCACTGTCACCGTCCTATCCACCTGTCACTAGTGTGAGGGAAGTTAGTTATGTCACCGCTTGTCTCCTAGGTTATTGATCTGATATTTTTCAGACTCTAACTATGTTCTCTCTATAAATTACACCAAGTAAGTGCATTTCAGTGTCAGGCTGGGTCCTGACTTGAATATAGTAGTTATAAAAGATCACTCTTCCCACATATATTTCCTTTATGCCCTTGACCATTCTAAATGGTTCTCATAATGTCTCCTGTAGCCTGGAGCTGGGTACAGCTACACACCTGAGGTATTGGTGGAGGGAAATAAGGCCATATGCCAGGCTGGGGCGCCTTCTTGCTAGGAAAGAATGTTCAAAAAACATTTGAAATTAAGCCAATTATCTCACCTATCCCATTTCAAAAAGAAGAAAAAAAAAAAAAGAATAAAGGGGACACACACACACACATACCAGTTAAGTTCATGGTAAGTTTAAATGAATTGAGTAGCTATCCCCTGTTGTAGAAAAGTTTGTTATAAGGCAATTTCCTGTCTTCACATGTAGCTGCTGGGGAACTCATGAATTTAGAACTGAAGCAATCTCCAGTGTCATCATAATGGGGAACAGAAATTGTAGATATTGATGGCTTAGGACTGGACCCTGCTGTTTGTCAGATACCCCTGCCTGGCCGAGGGTGACTACCTGCCTTGCTGTCCTGAGATTCCCCCTGCAAGAGTCAATGCTGGAGACTGAATCATCAAATCTGACTCTTTCCATGTTTGGTAACAGTCTCTGATGCCACAGAACACTATGCCACCAGCTCAAACCAGGATTGCCTTCACTCTTGGTCCCGAGAAAGGTTCTATATATCACCAGAAAAGTCACAGTGACTTTGAAAGTTAGATTTCCAGTGAAATCACCCAAGAAAATTCATCATAACACCATACCTTTAAAATAGAATGTATAAGAAAGGAAAGAAAGAAAAGGATGAATCCTGTTTTTCCATTTGCTATCTTTGTCTATCAAATTCAGCTGATCTTGTTGCATTGTGTGGGGGTGTAGTTTAAGCAGGGAGAATGAGGGAGCACACTGTGTGTTTTCCCTTACATTTTAAAATGTTTCGAATGTTCTCCAGACTCTTAGAAATGATCTATGTGCTTGCTGTGGGCAGTATTGTGCATCTGTGCAATATTTTTAAATAACTCATTTCCTTCATTCCCTGTCACCTTTCTTTCATTTCCTGCCCATTTTCTTTCTCAGACCATTAAAGATATTGCGTTTCTATCCTGTTCCCCTCGGGAGATGGGGGCAGCTAGGGCTCTCACACAAACTTGGAGCCACTACTTTTGAGACTGCGTACTCCATCCTTTCTCTGAAGTGCTATGTATGACCTACTTTGTGCAGACACAGTGCCCTCTCCTTCAAAGCCGATCCATCCTTGCAGCTCAGCATGGACTGTGGATGAATGAGTATTGCAGAGGTGCATGGAGGAGGGGGAGCAAGGGCAAGCCCTCTGGCTCCTACAGTGCTGTGTGCCCCAGCCTACAAGACACATACAGGGGTCTACATGTAGCACGAGATCTAATTGGTCTTTATAATAAAAACCCAGGGTCAGATATTAGGGGGATGAAAGCTTAAAGATCAGAGATCAGAGAAGCAGAGCAGCTAGTCATTAGAGTTCTTACCTCTAAGAAATCCTCACACCAAAAAGAGATGGAGCTCTCCTGCTTCTTCCCACCTTATATTCCTCTCTCCACCCAGCAACAAGCAACATCACTTCCTGTCTGTTCCTGTACAGACAGGTTGGCTAGTGGTTAGCTCTGCCCTCTCATCTTTAGGCACATTTTATTTGTTAGAATACAAAGAAAACATCACGACATCTATAGATGGTGACTTAGTCACAGGAACTCATTTCTACCTTGTTCTCAGCCTCCTCACTCCAATGAGTCCTCAGAAGACTATTCCTGTATAATTAGGAAGTATCTAGCTTTGACCTGATTAAAGAAAAGCATCCTTGTGGCATTTCTAAGAAGCAAACATTCTTTGCTTGAGATAATTGTGTTTGGAGCTGAATTCTGCAGCTTCATGGCTCTTTTAAAAAGGACAAAGGAAGACAGAATTCTTAGTTAGCACAGTCATCTGGACAACTTTGTCAGCCACATTTAGAAAAATGAAGGCATAATTTTGACCACACTTTAGCACGCAGTTAGATCTGAGGTAATGTAAGTTCTGGGTGGGCTTTAATGGCCCTCATGAAATCCATGGGTTCTAGTTTGCTTTCTGTTGCTGTGATAAACACCACAACAAAAAGCCATTTGGGAAAGAAAGGATTGTTTGCTTCTTTTACCCTATCACTGGGGGATGCCAGGGCAAGAGTTCAAGGCAGCATCTGGGAGGCAGGAGCTGTAGAGGAGACCATAGAGGAGCTGCAAGCTGGCTTGTTCACCTACCTTCCCTAATAAAACATAGGCTCACCCGCCCAGAGATAGTACCTCCCACAGTGGGCTGGGCCCTCCTAGCTCAATTCACATACCTTCCCTTGGGCCAGTCTGATGGAGGCAATTCGTTAGTGGCTTTTCCCTCCGCCAGGTGTTTCCTCAAAACAAAGGCCAACTCCTTATCTGCCTTTTGTTACTATCAGGCATGTGTGTAAATGCTGTGGTGCCACTTAATGTCCTATTTTCAAGTTGGGTTGTTTTTTTGTTTTGTTTTAAGTTTTAAGACATCCATTTGTCTTTAAAGGTCTCTTATTGAAAACACCTGCAACCACTGTCCTTTTGCCCTCATTAGACACCTGTTTACTCTGTAGCACAGAGTACGGCAGAGTTTTGATGTCAGCACAGGTCATTTAATGAGCATAAACAGTTAATGTATGTACTCCAGCTCCAGAAATCCACACAGAGGCCAAAGATCTGCATTGGCAGGCAACAGCAGTCATACTGGGATGGCCATCTCCGGCTTCCTACTTCTCTTTGTTTGAAGAGGCCATCAGGATGTGTTAGAGTGAGTGCTGAAAGTGGCTGACATGAACATTTACATCCATCGCCCACAAACAGAACTGTGCATCACTCCATTGCCTTTAAATACCACATTGGCTAGGATCCTCAGGACTAATAGACATGATGGGAGCTTGGGTGCCCTCCATGGTATACTATGTACTTAACATGCTTGAGGCCTTGGGTCATTCTCAGAACCCTGTAAATAAACAGGCATGGCTAAGATTGCTTTTTTATTGTTGTTGTTTCCCTAAAGAACTCAGGTGCCAATGAGATGGTTCAGTAGATAAAGTCACTTTTCGCTAAGCCTGATGACTTGAGTTTGATTCTCAGAAGCAACCTGGTGCCAAGAGGGAACCTATTCCCACAAGATGTCCTCTCACTTTCCTGTAGGCCCCCTGGCATATGCGCACACACACACACACACACACACACACACACACACACACACACAATGACAGAAAGAGAAAGTTTGGGTGATCTGTTACTAGTTTTTGGTTTAGGGTTTTTTGTTTTGTTTTGTTTACTTTTCTTTCTTTTTTTACAGGTAAAAATCAGTGTTGTCTATCAAATTTTTTTTTTATGACAAACTTCCACCTTGCTAACTTGATTCACCCAACTTAAATAAATAAATAAATAAATAAATAAAGCAAGATGAGGGTAAAATCTGCTTGTTGGAGGCACTTTGTACATAGTCACCCTGGGGGACGTTGTTAAGGGTAAAAGCCCAATTGTCTCATAGCCCTATCAGAACCACTGCAGTTCTTTTAACACAGAGCCTTGGGAGATAATGAGCATGCCAGCTGTGGGTTATGCAGTATGCTTTTCATGGGTTTTGAAAGAAGGTAATGTTCTGTGCTGTGGGATTTACTCAGAGAGAAAACTCTAAAGCTGTTTCAGTAGAGGATATAAAAGGCCTAAGAATCCTTTTCTTCCTTTTTGTCTCATCTTTTCTTCTTTCTGAGAGGTGACAACAGGGGGCTGCCACTCTGAAGAGAGTCATGGATAAAGAGATCTGGTCAGCCATCCACATTGAGGCTTACCCCATTTAAGCACGGATCTCACTAACATAATGTGATGTACTAATGTGTTCCTTTGCAGCTGGATGAAGGTTGGCTGGAAGATGAAAGGGATGAATTCTTGGAGGAGTTAAACTCAGAGATGCTGGAGGAAGCACATAATGAAGGAACCCAGCACATAGCCAGTGAGCTGCAGCAGGTAGGGCCACCAACCTGAATGGCATCATTGGAAATGTCACTAGTTTTCTTTAATGGATATGAAAACACAAAGGTTCTGATCAAACATATCTGTAACAGTAATCTTTTTGAGCAAATGATAAAGCAGAAGGAAGATGTATCTTGTCTATTAAGAATATTTCCAGGTTGGAAAGTCTGAGGACTATTGTTAATACAGCAACATTAAATAAGAAGTAGGTAGTTTTCAATATAATTTGCAGAAACCTAATAGTAAATGTGGGCTGCATTTGGATAGGCCAGCTAGGAACAACCAGTTATCAACTATGGGGTAACTTCAAAACTGGAAATTTGAACTTCACAATATAAATGTTTCTGTCTGATAACTAAGGTGCAAATCAAGGAAGATATGATGTGAAGAGTTGTGTACTTCATGGGTTAATCATATCTGTGTACTCACGAAAAACCATAAAGGTGATCTTTGGCCCATGGCTGCTATATGCATGTGGCACAACATAATTTGAGATGACTGACATCATGTTGTCTTAAGGCCACATATTCATTCAACAAAAATTTGAAGTCTTAATATGTTCCAAGTACCACCCCTGCTGCTGAGAATGTTTAAAAGTAAAAGAGCTTCTGACCTCAATGAATTCATAATGAGGGAAATTGAGAGCAAGGCTAGGGCAGAGTGAGTCTAGAGTCCTCTTACTTTTGTTATCTTCACACTACATAAAAAACAAGACTATATGACCTAGATTTTTATTCTAATTCATACCCTTCATCTGCCTGACATAATCTTGTTAACATTTATGTCAATTTATTAATTTGTTTAATTATCATTCTATTCTAAACATTAATTATTAACTCATCATAACAGATTTTTTTTAAGTCCTGACAGGTTTAACCCTGTGAAGCATAGATATTCTAACACCTCACCAAACTGAATAATGAAACACATTTTCATGCTATCATCTCAAACAAAATGTAGTAGCTACACTCTGAAACAGCAAAGTCCACCGTCAACCCTGCCAGAAACAATTGTTACTAGCCCCTCACCTTGTCAGTACTCAGAAGTGATACTGCTGCATAGCAGTTGTTTTGCAGTATAGATAGGGTTGGAATTTTTATGTATGACTTCAACACAGGCAACAAATAAAGATATCTTTTTTGGCAGCAGTGGCTGCTTACAAACAAGAATACCCTTGCTCCAGGCTTTTTCTTTCTTAGATACAAAATGTAACCCGATACAGAATTGACAAGGGGATGTCGGAATAAAGAAGTAAGGGAGAAATCCTGTCTAGGGAAAGTGATACAGTGCCAAATGCTGCCTACTCATCAGATGTAATACAAATGTGAGGGCTTGTGAAGGAACACCAAATGTCCCTGAGGTTAGATACTCACTGTGTGGAAATTTTACTTCACCCTAAGATTGAAAAGGCAATGAGAAGATCAGAAACCTTTGAAACATCTTTTGCCCTTATAAGCAACACTATTGCATTAGAAATGTTCTGTCAGAAACACTGTCTATCAGAGTCATCATTCTAGAGGGCAGTGATAAATCACAGCAAGACATTATGTTAACTGCAAGGAACTCTGGGATTTGAATGGAGATTTTCATTTTCATAGTTTCTCATAGACCAGTGGCAATGAATGCAAAGTCAACTTAACAAGTTAAATTCAGAGGCACATTAATGATTGCTTTATACTAAGCTTAACTTTATATACTGCCTTGGGTTAGACAGCTGTTGTGGAGTCACTGCACAGTAATTTACACAGCATGGCTTGTATCTTTCCAAACACTAGCCTTTCTGCATTGTCTCAAGTCCTTACAAGATATGAGAGTGTTACACATAAACTCTTTGACTCAATAGTGTGCCTCAACATAGGCTACACAATCCTGTGTGAGCAGTCACTTTCTAGACAAGGGATCTTGAGTACATGGCATGATTGTACTAACGAACTGGACCTTCTACTCAAATCCATCCTTGAAAACGCCTGTTCCAATCCACAATAGTCGGTCACTAATGAAAGACTTCAATTCTTTTCCCAGAAGATATCTTTAGAACATTTTTAGTTAAGAAAATTACACCCATATATTACACCCATATATTATCCAGCTCAGATGTAATTTCAGTCCTATAACTTTATTCATTCTTTGATCTTGAAAGTTCAATGATAAGTACTGTTGCTTTTTGCTGCTGAAATAGGGTCTAGGTGAGTGCTTAGATTTGGGGTTGAGGAGTAAGCCTTCTGTGTAGGGAAAGAATCAAAAACACATGGCCATCATTGTGTTTAGACAATCCAAACAAGTTAGAAACTTTTAAAAAGAAGTCAGATGCTCACTCCTTGAGATTGAATCATTGTAAACTGCAGGGAAGAGCACAACTAGAACCTAGAAGAGCAAGAAGCCAAATGGAATCTAAAAAGGAGATGGGAAGCCCACACTGCCATTAACAGCCTAGGTTTGTCTGGTGTGGAGCTTCCTCCTCTATAGACAGAGATGTAGCCTGTGAGTTCCAGCACAGCATGCTAGGCATGGCTTTAATATTTTGTCATGCCAACCTTACTATCTTCAGTAAAGTTTTCTCTGAATTTATGTTGTGGGAATCGTTCTAAAATTGGCACTCTGACACCAGTGACAGTGACTAAAGGTTATGTCACTGGATGTCCAAAGCTAGGCCAGAAGATATGACACTGGTGAACCAAATCTAGGCCAGCTCCTGCAAAACTTAGATCCTGGGTTCAGTTTATATTTTCATTTTATGCCCTAAAACCACAAGGTGGGATGGGCAACCAAATGAGAAGCATATAGGGGAGTCAGTGGGTTGTTAGGACCATTGTTTCAGCTATTTCCCCATGTTGTCCTGTATCAGGGAGCAAGTAAAGTTGTACTTGGCAAATGGGCAGTACAAGCTGTGCTTTAAGTAATCACTAAATAAGTCACTAAATCACTGTTGGATATTTGGTCCTTTCTACCTAATTCTACTCCGTTTAAGGAAAGTTAAGAGGCACCAACAGTTATGTAATTGTGGCACCCAAGTACTAGACCACCAAAGAACATGTAGATATTGTTTGATTACTCTTCTGTGCATTTTCACCCAGAAGTTCAGGGACACTTCAAGTGTATTTTCACCTTGGTCTCCCAGAGAGAAAAGCCTGAAGGTAAATATCCCTCATTTTCAGGTATGCTGCCTCGTTTATGCCCAGCAAGCCCCATAGGTAGAATGAAAAAGTGCTCATTTCCTCTGTATTGCTGCACAGAAGGATGTCATGAGCTAATTGTCTCGATTTCTAAAATTAGTATGCATGTCCAGTTAGAGCTGCTTCTAAGAAATGTACCTTAGCCGCTGTACATTGCCTTTTAAGCAAGAGCACAATAGACTGGGTTTTTTCAAAATGATTTCTTATATTTTCAGACAAAGAAGCAGGAAGAAGAGGAGGGCACAACAGACACAGCAACATCCTCTTCCAACAACCAGGAGAAGGATAGTGGAGTGGGACGCACAGACGAGAGCTTGAGGAATGATGAGAGCTCAGAGCAGGAGAATGCTGTTGAGGATCCCCACAGCACATATCTGAAGAGCAAGAGAGAGCTGGGGCAGAGCCAAGACACGCTAGGAAGCCTTGAGCTTCAGTGCAATGAGAGCTTGGCTGGTGGAGAGTGCTTGGACTCTGACTGTCCCAGTAACCATGAGGTGTGTGAAGGATTCCAGCAGTTATTGGAGCTGAAGATTCGAAACCACGGAGACTATGACCTGTACTATTCAAGTAGCACAATTGAATGCAACCAAGGAGAGCAGGACGGGGTGGAGCATGAGCTGCAGATGCTTAATGAAGAGCTAAGAAACATTGAGTTGGAGTGCCAGAATATCATGCAGGCTCACAGGCTCCAGAGAGTGACGGACCAATATGGAGACATCTGGGCACTACATGATGGAGGTTTCCGAAATTATAACACCAGCCTGGATACATCAAGGGGGAAACTGGACGACATCATGGAACATCCGGAAAAGTCAGACAAGGACAGCTCAAGCGCATACAATACAGCCGAGAGCTGCAGAAGCACTCCACTAACTATAGACCGGTCTCCCGACAGTTCCCTTCCAAGGATGATCAACCTTGCCAATAAGAAAAACCTGAGACGCACAATGACAACCCATCAGTCCCCTTCCAGACCGAATACCAAGGAATACACATCTACCAATGTCAAAGCCACCAACGAGGGATGCAGCATTGAAACCCTGGAGAAGAGTCTCGAAAACCACCAGCTTCTGGAGCAGGAAAACACAGTCAATGAATGCACTCCGTACCTCTCTCCCTACCACAGCTCTGCCTACAGATATGCCAACATCCCAGCACATGCCCGGCATTATCAAAGCTACATGCAGTTAATTCAACAGAAATCTGCCGTAGAGTATGCCCAGAGTCAGCTCAGCTTGGTGAGCATGTGCAAGGAATCGCAAAAGGGCTCTGAGCCCAAGATGGAATGGAAGGTAAAAATTAGGAGTGACGGCACTCGGTATATAACCAAGAGACCAGTGCGAGACCGAATTCTGAAGGAACGTGCCTTAAAGATCAAGGAGGAGCGGAGCGGCATGACCACAGATGATGACACCATGAGTGAGATGAAAATGGGGCGCTACTGGAGCAAAGAGGAGAGAAAGCAACACCTAGTCCGGGCCAAGGAGCAACGAAGGCGCAGGGAGTTCATGATGCGGAGCCGGCTGGAGTGTTTGAAGGAGAGCCCACAGAGCAGCTGCGAGGGCAAGAAGGAGCTGAGCATCATTGAACTGAGCCACAAAAAGATGATGAAAAAGAGGAACAAGAAAATTTTGGATAACTGGATGACAATCCAAGAACTGATGACCCATGGAGCCAAATCGCCAGATGGCACAAGAGTCCATAATGCCTTTCTGTCGGTGACCACCGTATGACCAGGAAAATGGGACAAGTGGCCTAGGGAGCATGCTACCAGTTTCGGTAGAGTATGATTGCCTCGTTCAATGTGGCATTTTTATATATATTTTGTGACTTTACAGTTCAAATTTTTTGTAAGCAAAAAGACCTGGTACTTTTTAATTTGTTTTTCATACGCTGGTACCTTCTTTGGCTAATATCTTTCCTTAACTTGTGATATATTCATAGCACACATTTATAGAAAAAAAAAAACCAAAACAATGAAAAAACAAAGGAAAGAAAAAAAAACAAACAAAAAATACTAAGTATCTAATTAATTTCCTATTTTAATGTATCTATTGTAAGTTAAAATCTGGATTTATTTCTCTAATTTTCTTATTTTCTATTTTAATAATTCAATGCCAAAACATGTCTATGCTTACTACCTGGCATAGTGTATACTAAATCAAATCTTCTAATAAACTACATGCCACATCTTGTCTTATACATGAAGTAACACCCCTCTTAACATCCTGTTGTACATTTAACACATTAATAGCTGTTGTCTTTGTCTCAGTAATGTGTGGGTGGACAATCTTTCCTGTGATATGTAGTGACACTGGTCATGTAGCTAGATAATTGTGTTAAATTGTGACAATAAAAAAATAAATTATTGATTATCCTTAAGAAAAGTTACCAAGAACTGTTATTTTCCTTGTCTGCTGTGGTTAACATATTTAGTTGTACATATACTATTAGAAGACTATTAATTGTGAATTACAAATTGTGTACTTTTTCTATCACCTTTTTCTCAATAAAGTTGTTTTGAAACACAACTTACAGGTGATTATATCGCACATTTCTACCTGGAACAAATTATATAATAAATGTGGCAACTCACAATGGTAAACTACCCTTTATGACCCTCTCTAGGCTGCCTTTTACATGTAAAAGCCAACAAAAAATTTTGGGAAGAATGGAGAAAGAATAGTAGTGAAGGTCCTCCTAAGACACATCTGTCACATACCCTGAGAGGCTTCAACAATGGGAACTTAACTTTCACAGCTCTGAAAACTGCTTAACCATTCAGTTTTGGTAGGGCACAATTCAGTCTCTAACACAACATGTTCATTTAATTGATCATCTTTGCAGTAATTTTCAACATGTTCAAATTAAATGCCTTATATAACTTAATTAAAGGGTATATTGTTAACTGTCCAGGCAGATTTAAAAAAATACAAAAAAAACAAACAAAAACAACATCATTTAAACATTTAACCATATTACATGCCAATCGTATTACATGCCAATCATAATGCCTACAGAATGGGTGACAATGTAAACTACATCTGCAAAGTTTTATTTAATCCAGTAGTTTGTTTGCCATAATGAGGACACTGCATCTAAATATTTCTGAAGTTAGTTTCCTGCATGAAAATCTAGAATAACTCACTGTTAGCTCTTGAATCAGTCTCGGGCATCACACAGCACTCAAGCCTCCCCACAGCTTGTCCCACTCACGTTTCTAAGACTTCTGTAACAAATCTAATACTTGATTAGAATGGAACAACATACATGTTTTCTTTGGGGAAACTATTGATTGACAACACATTTTCTTAGCTCTTTAGCATGCACTGTTCTGCACATTATTATTTTCCTGGGAATTTATTCATAAATCACATACATAGGTCTCATTTATGAAGGGACAGCCTTGAATATCCAGTTTTGTAACTCTAGTTAAATTCCATTTGAATGACAATGAATACTATTTACCTTAAATTACTTTATGAATTATTTCCCTCTTTGGTTCTGATGCTTTCTGTTGCTGTGATTAAACAGTCTGACGAAAAGAAACTTAGGAGGTGAAAGGATTTATTTCATATTACACTTCCAAGTCATATCCCACCATTGAAGGAAGTCAGTGCAGTAACTTGCTTGCTGCCTGGGTCTCTGGTTCGCTCACTTGCTCAGCTAGCTTCCTTATACAGCTCTGGACCACTTGTCCAGGGAATCGTACTACCCACAGTGGGTTTGACTCGGCTATATCAATTATTAATCAAAACAGTCCCTCAAAGACATGCCCACACAAAACCAACCAGATAAAAGAAATTACTCAATTGAGATTGTGCCAAATTGACAGGTAATGCTAACGAGGACAACCATATATATTGGTCTGTTTGCAACTTTCTTCTACCTTTCCATCGCATCGTTTTGAAGAGCTATCAAATATAGGTGAATAAACTAATTTTATTTCCCTATAATTGAAAAGCTGAACTCAATTTTTTATAGTAATAATATCAAAGTAAGGAAATTGAAGATTTCTTTGCTTCTTAATTTTAGCCATTGTTAATGGAATTGCTAAAACTATTCCACATAAACCCCAAGGATCTTTTTTTTTTTTTTTGAAGTGCTGAGGATTGAATCCAAGACCCTGTACACGCTAGACAAGCATTCTACTAAGCTGGTTCCCAGTTCCAGAGTTCACTTTGTCTTAAGGTTTCCTCTAGGAATGTCTGACTCTCCTGAGTTTAGTTCTTTCCAACCCAGTACAGAGTGTTCCATATATTCTCCTATATACAGGACCCAACAGGTATATTTTCCAGAAGAAATGTGCACATTTCCCAGAATTCAATGTTTTGCAAATTACTAGCTTCATTTTTCTTTTAGTAAAGTCAAAGCACTATGAATTTTTTCAAAAATGCATAGACTGTTTCCAGTGGTCTTCAGACATCCAGAGACTAGACAGTTATGGTCCTGTGACTGGTTACTCAGGCCTGTACTTCATCTCCAGATGCTCCCTCTACATCCTATCCTGCCTGTGGCAGCAGCATCAGCTCTCCAAAATGGTGTTTTCCTCCATGTACTTGGATAACTTCAAAATCTGAGTTCTTGAAACTACTATTGAAGGATTTCTGTGTCTTTTCACCTCATCTTTCACGAATCTCCATGAAGCTTCTAATTCAAACTTCCAATTCAAATGAAAAACCTTTGGTGAATAGATTTTCTGATGGTCCCTTAAACTAACTAAATTTTAATGAATATGTGTTATTGTTTTCTATTAGTTATTCACAAAAATAATATAATTATCAATTCAACCAACTGCATATATAATAATAATAACTGATAGTTCCTATTATTTCTCAATAAAATTAAACATTGCATCAGACTCAATCTAATTTACTTCTTCTAGGAAATGAAAAGGAAGTAGGTTTCCTAGAAATTCTTGATCTTGCCATTTACAGATTTGTAGAAGTACCAAGAGCTTATCTCTGTTCCACAAAGGAAAACCAAAGTAACAGGGGTAGAGCTGCATTTGAGTGGAATGACTATAGGAGAACACCAGAAGTATGTGGGAGATAAACTAGAACCTGGTAAAATACAGAGATAGGAGGCAGCAGTGTGCAAACAAAAAATGAAATACTCTGTCACTTGTCACCCAGCTCCACAGACTGATGGAGTGGTATCTCCCCTCCTCATGGGTAAGAGTTGAATGGAGCAGGTTCCAGAAATGGTATCAATGTGGATGCTAGCACCACTAGATACTAAAAAATCTATGAAATTCTCTGGGGCCTGCATCATGATATTATACACAAGCTGGGATTTTCATACAAGCCTCATCATTGCAGAAGGCTTCTTATCACCTCCTAGCAAGTTCCTACTGTGCCAAATCCAGGAGCTATGTCAAGAAGGGACAACTAGTCTTAAGTTAAATTTCTCTAAGGGTGGAAAACCTGCATATCCCAATCTGTGGACCCAATATTCATTCCAACACATTGGGTATGTATTAATCCAATTTTGGGGGGCTTCTGTCCCATCCTGCTTGCTAGTCTGCCTGGTCCATGCTTGGAAGGAGGAGTATGAATTGAGGAATAGCAGGTAGAAAAATTTTAAAGATATGAGGGTTCAGGAAGGTTGAGTTGTGGGAAGAACAGAGAAGGAGAACAAGGAAAGAAATACCTTAATAGAGGGAGCCATTATGGGCTTGATGAGAAATCTGGCACTAGGGAAATCTCCATGGATCCACAAGGATGATACCAACTAAGAATCTAAGCAACAGTGGAGAGGCTACCTTAAATGTCCTTCCCCTATAATGAGATTGATGGCTACCTTAAATGTCAACATAGAGCCTTCATCCAGTAGTTGATGGAAGAAGCAGAGATTCACAGCTAAGCACGAAGTCCAACTCCTGGAATCCAGTTGCAGGGAGGGAGGAGTGATAAGCAAAGGGGTCAAGACCATGCTGGGGAAACCCACTGAAATAGCTGGCCTGAGCAAGTGGGAGCTCACAGACCCCAATCTGACAACTGGGGAACCAGTATAAGACTGAACCAGGCCCCCTGAACATTGACGATAGGTGTCATTTTGGAGGGCCTGGACAGTCTATGGGACTCTGTCAGTCAAACCAGTATTTATCCCTAGTTCACAAAAGGGTTTCGGGAACCCATTCCCTATGGAGGGATACTCTCTCAGCCTAGATACACTAGATACACGGGGGGGGGGGGTCATCTAGGTCCTGCCCCAAGTGATGTGACAGACTTTGATGATCCCCCAAGGGAGGCCTCACTCTCCCTGAGGAGTGGATGGGGGGAGTAGAATGGGGAGTTGGTGGAGGTAATAGGATGGAGGACAAGGATGGGAGCGAGAGGAGGCTGGGGTTCATATATAAAATAAGACTCATTTTAATTTAAATAAAATTAATTTAAAAAGAAACATTTAAAGATACCAAAGAAAAGACAGAGACAGGATAGAGTCGGGGACATTCAACTGCCCGTATTTATTGTTCAACGTCATTTTTTTACCCCCTTCAAAAGAGGGAGAAGGCAAAAGACATCTTTACCAAGATACAAAGAACAAGCAACTGTAATTACCTTCTCAATACCCAAAACATCAAGTAATTATATCCTGAGTTAAAGTATTCTGTTGTTTAGGTAGGACATGCGGTGACCACACCTTAGGCCAAGTATCCTGTTACATTTACATCTTAGGCCAGACATCCTTGTTTTCACCTTGGAAATCAATAACATGCTAGAACTCTCTGACCTTATGTCAAGATGGAATGGAATCAAATCTGTGGGTTCTGACACTAGTACAGTTGAGGATACCTCATGAACTGAGTTTAGCATTGAAGCACATCTCTGACTTACATCTGCAGGATGCCTTTTACTGTAGTGAACAGGTAGATATTTCAGTATGGAGAAAAATGGAAGGAAAGTTCTATCCTCAACACACAAGCTATGAAGCATGCCTGCTTATCAGGCACATATAGACACATGGCGGCAGCAGGAAGAACATGTAGTCCATCCTGAGATGCTACCACTCCATTTCTCTACTGTCACACACAGGTGCATTCTGGGATAGTCTTGAGGAAAACAGGAGCTCCAGCTGTAGCCATTCTGCAAGCACACAGTTGAGACAGTTTGGAGAGAAGCTTTGCTAGTGCTGGCCCTGTCCCATGACCTTCTCACTCCAATAGACACTAAGCCTGAAAGAATCAGAAAAGCCTAGCGATCACCCTGCCCAGCTATGGGAAGCTCAATAAGAATGTTGCCCATCTCTGACCATCAACTCTTTCAGTTTGCTCCATGGAAGGCACCAGGAAAGGAAGAATCAGAGGAAGAAAGGAGGCTTTATAGAGCAATTTTCTAGCTCCGATGGTATCTTACTATGTCTGCTCCTACCTATTGCCCAGGCACTAGTACCATACAATTTGTGGGCTTGTGTTATTCCACTCAGTCACTCGGCAGCAGCACATAGGAGAACCAAATCACCTCTGCTGCCACACCTATATGGTCCCCTAGGATAGGTCAAGCCTAAATCTTATCTGACTACCAGTTGTTAGAAAGACTGAGTAAGAGTGTGACAAAGGAATAGAGACTCTTCCTATGGAGCACTTGACCCATAGCATTGCCTGGTAAGAAGGCAGTGTCTTAGCCCCTACAATACTGGTGCTATTAGTAATGCCACTGAGTCCAATAGATTAAAAAAAAAAGGCAACAGTGCCAAAGATACCTCCATCACCCGATTAGAGGCTGTGTTAACATTGCAGGTATAAACACATAGTATAGATTTCATATACAATACCATCTACATCACATCTGCCTAAACTACTTCCATGCTCCCAACCTTGGATGGCCAGCAGAAACAGAACACACTGCATACAAACTCACCAATAAGAGGCAAAGAAACTGCACACTACTTCACGCCCAACTGGAAATAATGCCAACATTTCCTAAAGCACCAATGCCTTCAGACATATAGAGAGATCTACTTACTCAGAAGAACATAAAGTGGCAGTGACAGCTGATCTACTACATGTACAAATTTCAACATAGGAACACAAGAAATATTTTTAATTGGGCCATATGATTATCACAAAAAGGTCAGAACTCTTAAGTTACAGACAGCAATGCATTTTAAATGGATGAGAGACCTGATAGAGAATTCAAAGAATGTTTTTTTTTAAAAAGCCATTGATGGCTAAGATCTAAGTGACTGGAGATAAACCATTCACTGAAAATGATAATAAAATGCAGATCCAGTGGAGAAATGCATGTTTTGAAACAGACCCATATAGAAATTGAAAGTTCAATAATTCAAATGAAAAACTCAGTGGAAAGCCTAGAGATATAGTAGATCAAACGGAATAAAGAATATCTGACAGTGAAGATGGGTCTTTTAAAATTTCTTATTCAAGTAGGAAAAAAAAAACAGGCAAAAAAAGAAAGAATGAAGAAAGCACTCAGTATCTTTGGGACACCACCATTCAGTGATCAAACACCAACATCATCCAAAGGCTGTGAAATAAAGGTTAGCACGTCAGAGAGAGGAGAAATAAAGCTACTCAGTGTAGTAACAGCAGAGGGATTCTATAATTCTGGAACTACATAGACATCAGCATTCTAAGGTTCACTGAACCCCAAATATACATGACCAGAAAAGATTCTCATTGTGGCATATAAAATCAAAGCACAAGACAAAGACAGCATTGTGAGATCTGTGAAAGTAGTTCTAAGACATATTGAAGGATAATTCCATTAAGAAATGGAATAGGCTTGTCTCCCTACATGTTGTGTGTCAGGGGTCTCCAAAGGCCCCTCCCCTAAAATAGTACAGGCTATGCTATTGTTCTTGGTCACCCCCAGCTAGATGGCATGATAAACTTTATTTTGGTAAATTGCCATATGCAGTTAAGTACATTGAAAAGGTACTTCTAGAAGCAGTTTCTCTCCCCAGCTCCAGATCCAACCATGTTTATCTCAAAGCGTCCTCAAAGGCCCTTGTCTGGAGATGACCCCTTAATATAAAAAGAACAACAGAAGATTCCAAGAGTAAAACCACCATGTCCTTACAAACAGCTAGAAGATAACCTGTTTCTGACAGACTCTATTATTATGTATCCAATTATATAGAATTTCCTATGGCAGGAAGGAAAAGAAAGAAGTTCAGCCATAGGAAGCATATTCATGGAGGATAAAACTCACTCTAGGATTGATTCTAGCCAACTGCTTCAATTTCCCCAATTGATTTCTAACGGATGTTCATAAGCCCCTGATTTTGATGGTGTTAACTTTCTGCTGTTATTTGTTCTTTTTCAGCGGGAAGCCCCATCCAATGGGACACTAATATTCCAATAACTTCATCTTGAATTCCTATCTGACTGCTCCACTGGGGTTTATCCAGTTGGTTTCTGTTGCATGTCTTGAGTGCCTGACTTAATGATGTTTTACTATCGGTTGCTTCTATCTCCCAGTTGCTATTTATTCTCTTTTTCTTGCTATATGCTTAAGTGTGGCTATCACAGACCATCCCCTGGACTCTATAAAACATATGGTAATACCTTACTGTAGAAGACATCCCACACTTTGGTGCAAAATATAAAGAAATAAACTTGAAACTATTATAATGATCTGCCAGGCAGGACGAACCTACTGGTAAAATGATGGCATGACTATTAAGGGGATAATGAACAACTTTCTAGTTGGTTTTAAGACCTATTACATAAAAGGAAACTCTTGCCTGGCACTGTAAACTTTTCAAAGCCTAATGAATGTCATGGTCACATGTCCTCAGGGGGAACCATTTTTGCTAAATGGATATGTTGTCCCACTATCCTGTGTTTGTAACTATAGATTGGCATTACTCCCAGCCCTCATCAGAAAGACTTTTTGCAGTGGTGGGTAGTTAATACAGACACTCATAACTGGTCCAACTATTGATAAGTGACTATTGAGTATCTGGCCCTAAGTGGGACATCTACAGCACCCCTTCAGAGGCTCAGAGAACATCATGAAATCGGGGATGGGAAAAATGTAAGAGCCTCAGATGGGAAACAGGTTCTAAGAAATGAAGAACCAAGAAAAACATGGACAGATTCGGATGACCCCTCCAGGAAGGCATCACCCTATATGTGGAGTGGGGGGAGATGGGATGGGAGGGTTGTTGGGGAGCATGGGAGGGTTGTTGGGGAGCATGGGAGGGTAGAAAAGAGGGAGGAAGGGAGGGACAAAGAGGGAACTGGGATCGATATGTAAAATAAGATAAATAAATAAAAAAGACATGGAAAGTTTTAAAAATTTCTTTCAATGATAATGAGGGATAGAAACACAGCATGCATTTCCTGTGAGGTGTATCAAAAGCACTATTCACTGCAAGTTCACACTGATTGCTGCCTATATTCAAAAAATAAAATTATTTCAATTCTGTACATATACCTTAGGGATACAGTATTGCCTAGCACATGCAACCTGTTCTCTCTCTTCCCCTTTTCCCCTTCTCTCCCCCATCTCCCCCTCTTTCCTTCCCTTTCCTCTCCTCCCCCAGAGCTGTAACATACACACTATAGATCACAGCATGTCTGCACAGGCTTTGTGCTATGTTTCACACTTATCTTCCTTATCTTTCGAAACCCCTCACACACTACACTATCAACTGCAGTTTTCCATTAGCATTTTCAGAGGAAGGGCTCAAGATACTCTTACTTCCTCATGAGGAAAGGTCTGATGGTGAGACCAGTATTTGTGTGTGTCTGTGTGTGTGTGTGTGTGTGTGTGTGTGTGCTCCATGTGTGTGTCTGAGCTCCATGTGTGTGTCTGATTCCCTGAGAGACAAGAAGAAAGTACTGGGTCCCCTGAAATGTGGAATTATAGGTGTCTGTCATATGGGTACTCTAATTCAAGTCCCATGCTCTGCAAGGGCAGCAAGTGCTCTTAACTGCTGAACCAACTCTCCAGACACCTATTTTATTAGATTTTTAAAAGTTTAGAGTGGAACTGGAGAGTCAGCTCAGGTTCAATCCCTAAACCCACATAATGGGCTTACAACAACTCTAGGCCGTGGGGATCTGATGCCTTCTTCTGACCTCTGCAGAAGCAGGCACACAGTGGTACACATACATACATGTGAAATATTATAAATGTGTGTGTGTGACATGATGACTTGTGAGAGTTAATTCTCCCCTTAAATCCTGTGGGTCTTGGTGATCCATTTCTGGTTGTTAGGCTCAACAAGTATCCTTATCCAGGAAGCCCCCTAGGAGGAGAAACAACACTTTCACAGGGCCAGCAAAGACCATCAGAACAGAAATTTACATTATGATTCATAACAGTAGCAAAATCACACTTAAAAGGTAGCAATGAGAATCATTTTATGGGTGGGAGTCACCACAATGTGAGGAACTATATTAAAGGGTTGCAGCATTAGGAAGGTTGAGAACTACGGCCCTAAGCCCTCTCATCAGCAGCCCTTGGGCTTTTTAAGTATCATTAAAGCACATTTAAATGTGCATTTGAATTGAGCATACCAATATATACTAAATATTAAAAATCATTTTGTTGTACTAAAAATAAATGGATAAGTGGCCACAGGTATGACAATAAAATGAAAAAAAAAAACAGTTAAAAATATAGATTCCTGGGTCAGGCATTATGTATATGAAGGATCACCAATTATGATGCTGCCCCCTGAAAAAACCATATATTGTTTCATCTAATCCTATAATGCAACATGGATGAGAATGCAGGATTTGTTTTTAACTCAAGGAAAAGTTTATTTCTGTTTAAAAGAAAAAAGTGCCTCATGGTGTGGAGAAAAGAGAGGGGGAGAAAACACATTCCTTTTACTCATGGAGATCAGACCCAAGACAGCCAGCCACATGGCAGGAAGGAGAACTTAAAAGAGTAAGAAGGTGAGGGAAAGCAATTAGACCAGAAAAGAAACAGATATATTTTCTGAGTAGTTCAGGAAAGGGGGCAAGACATATGAACCAGTGTGGCTGCGCTCTGCAAGAAACTATGCCAGAAAGTGGAGATTCTCAAAGGGCACAGTGCAGTATTTATTAAAGACAATTTCATTCTGTCTCTAGCATGACTTAAGGGGGTGCTGCCTTCTAACGGTGACCCCTTGGCCAGGTTGACCCAGTCCACCTGGAATATTAGGTCTCTGCCCAGAAATGCTATTCTCTGAACCAGGGGAGTTATTTTAAGGGGTTCTGTGGGAAGCCACAGTCCCAAGATGGCGCCTGGCTGGATGTCAGGTAGTTCACGCTTAGCTGTAAACAAGCCTTATTTGGAAGTGCTTGATGGATCTGGTGCCTTCCTCCTTCTGTGGCCTATCCGGGATCACCAGGTGGCATGAGCTGATTGGGCTGTGAGCACATTTAAGGGCTTGCTGGGGCTGGGAGAGGAGTAAGCTGATGGGAGAAGCAGAGGAAGCTGATGGGAGAAGCAGAGGAAGCTGATGGGAGAAGCAGAGGAAGCTGATGGGAGAAGCAGAGGAAGCTGATGGGAGAAGCAGAGGAAGCTGATGGGAGAAGCAGAGGAAGCTGATGGGAGAAGCAGCGGAAGCTGATGTACAAGGATCCTGAATAAAACTGCTTGAAGAAGAGTTGTGGTTGCGTGTATCCTTGCCGGTCAAGGTAGGCGCCCAACAAGTGGTGGCCCGTACAGGGAACCTCTCCATGGGCGAACGGCTCAGAACTTCCTGTAGTCAGGTCAGTCGACTGGAAAGTCCCAGGTAGGTTGGGACCAAGTTAAGGCCCTAGGTAAAGAAGCAATAAGGTCTCCGGTAAGGAGCGATGAAGTTACAGGTTTGAACTAAGGTTTAAAAAAGAAAAAATGAAGTAGAATGGATGGGTGTGGTGGCGCACGCCATTAATCCCAGCACTCGGGAGGCAGAGGCAAAGAGATCTCTGTGACTTCAAAGTAAACCTGGTATACAGAGGGAATTCCAGGACAGATAAAAGTTATACAGAGAAACCCTGTCTCAAAATATGTAAAAATAGAAGTAGAAGAAAGTAGAATAATAAAAAAGCCACGTAAAGATGGAAAGCACAAAGAAATTTTGGATACTATACGCGATTCTGCTGTCTTTAAATTATTTGATTGCTGAGAAAATAACCACTGATAAAAGAAATGCTGCTGGACTAATCCAATTTATATATTTTAAAAATGCTTTGACTCAAAAATTTAAGCTTAAGGACAAGTTACTGGGGAAAAGGACTTCTATTTTTGTTTCCACAGAAAATGAAAAGCTGTGGATTACTTCCAGACTAATGTGGTTTGATCAAACAAGACCCCCTGAAGCAATGTCTACAGCCAAAATTTGTGCATCTTCTTAGGATCCCCCATGACAGCGCCCTCTACCAGCAGGAAGTAGTTTGGAAAGAATGATGCCCAAATTCCCAAATATTGTTTATAAATGTTTGTTTTCATTTAAGTGGGCTTGGTTATTTCTTAGGGAAGTTGAGACAGTAGCTCCCTGGTTTGCCATCTCCGGCAATGTAACTACCAGCTGCTAGGACAAACTTGGGAAGGATCTAGATTTTGCCTGGACACAGGGAACATTGAAGTCAGGGACAAGGCCTATTTGGAAACTTGTTTGCAGCTGCCTAGAGGATCAAAAATGCTGCAAGGCTGTTGAAAAGTTTTCTGATTTTGTAGCCAAAATGGTGGAGGCAGCTGGGAGGGTATTTGGAGACTCTGATACAGCCATGCCCTTGATAAAACAGCTTGTCTCAGAAAAGGTCCAGCTGGGTAATGTCATTAATTATTTAGGGGCTAAGATAAATAAGGACTGTGTCATGCTACAGGTGGTGGGGAAGGTAAAGGTAAATAGCCCTATTCAGCCATGCATAATACAGCTGCAAGAGTTAATTTGGAGGCATTTACAGCCCTTTTACATTCAACATATTATGGCACGTTGCAGGTTGATTCACCTGATGCAGATGATGGTGATGTTGATTGATTAGATGAAAGCAGATCAGCGGTGGGGAATCCTGTCGGTGTTCCCAAAGCCCATGCCAATTAGACACTCGGCTCAAGTTTTTCCTAGGTTTTTTAGTAGCAATTGGTACTGAATCAAAGCATTGATGTTGTTTAGGAACAGGTCGATGCTCTGTGGCAGTTGGCACAGCTGGGCTGTGAATGGAAGATGACCGGCTTATGTGTGATCGCAGTATCCTTCTAGATTTATTCTTTAGCAGCCCGTATGTCTAAACAGCTCTCACAGTATCTTTTAGGTAATTGGTCTGGTGATTTTGATAAGTTGATGCACAACCTGAGGCTCTCTGTCGTGAATGTGAATTCCTCCTGGGTCGATGTCTCTGTTGCTGAGGGACTGTCTACATGGATCACCCAAGCCACGAATCACCTGAAAGAATGGGTGGGAATGGGTGCCCTGGGTGGGGTGCTTATCCTAGTCAGTCTCATTGCCTTATGGTGTATCTGCAGGATGAGGGTTACACAGAGGAGAAGTAATGCCATGATTATACAAACCTTTGCAACCCTGGATACAGGGCAATCACCTCAGGCTTGAAAGGGCTAAGCTGTCATCATGCTCAGGATGTGAGACGAAGTACTGCACTTGAGGCTAGCTTCTAGCAGCTTCTTGGAGGGCAAGTCTGATTGCATAGGGTTGGTATCCTAATCCCATCTCTGAAAAAAGATACCGGACGGGTGTGTCGCCAGCTTGGCTGATAACTGGGCGTGGAGCCATTACAATGTCCCTTGTTCATCAGAGATCAGACCTCTACCCTTGCCTGTTGCATTTAAAACTTAAAAGGGGGAACTGTGGGAAGCCATAGCCCTAAGATGGCACCTGGCTGGATGCCAAGTAGTTCAAGCTTAGCTGTAAACAAGCCTTATTTGGAAGTGCTTGATGGATCTGGTGCGCTTCCTCCTTCTGTGGCCTATCCAGGATCACCAGGTGGCATGAGTTGATTGGGCTGTGAGCATATTTAAGGGCTTGCTGGGGCTGGAAGAGGAGTAAGCTGATGAGAGAAACAGAGCAAGCTGATGAGAGAAGCAGCTGAAGCTGATAGAAGTAGAGTAAGCTGATGGGAGAAGCAGTGGAAGCTGATGTACAAGGATTCTGAATAAAACTGCTTGAAGAAGAGTTGTGGTTGCGTGTTTCCTTGCTGGTCGAGGTAGGCGAGCAACAGGGTTCATTGCTAATATAATATTTCATCCTCTGAACAGTTAAACCTAAAAATCATTTAGGAACCAGGTCAGGGATAAGAACCCTGAAACACTTCTGGCAACTTTGAGCTTTGGTAAGGACAGGGCTGCCAGAGTCCCAAGAGCATTTCTGGCTTTATGCCAGGCTACAAGATTTCCGTCTTTGGTGTCAGGAGTATTTACCAAACTCTAAGTTCATCTCTGGCCAGAAGAATAGAACCCAAGAAGCTTACAAGGTAATGTGCAAGCCACACTCACACAGATCAGTCCACTGTCAGGGAAACTCAGCACCAATGCTCCCATGATGGTTCTTGTCAGTCATTGAAGTGACAGAGACCTTCACTCTTCATATTCAGCATCACTCTTAAGTTTTTAGGGATCTCGACTCATCAGGAACTGTGGTTTTGACGCTGAAAACAATTTTAGGAGTAGCCTAGATAACAAGGATTTTAAATAGGCTTGAGCATGAGGAGATGCCAGTGCTGTCAAAGCTTTGTGCCCTGCTGCCAGGACCACCAGCTGAGCCCACTACCATGCTGTGCCTGATCTTCTGAAAGCCTGAGCCAAAATAACCTCCACCTCTTGGCATCAATTTGGGAGAAACCATGAAAAGAACACTCAAAAAACTATGATGAGTTTTGGCTAGCTGTGATTGGCCCATGGCTCTGTGACCTCACAAGGAGCCATTGTGAGGAATGGGAGTGGTCCACCCATATAAAGCATCCCTGGGGCCTGGATCTTGTCCTTAGGCCACAGTAAAACTGTTGGTTGACTGCAGAAGACTTTAGTCTAGAGAACTTTATTTTTTATTGTCCCTCTTTGAAACTAAATATATGATCACCTCTGACCTGATTAACGTGAGTGTGCTTACCAGTGGGTTGGGTTTGTGCCTAAATTTTGACTTAGTATTTTTTTGAGATTTAGTTTGTGCATGAGCTTCAGTTTGTTTTATTATCAGCATCTTTTATTATTCTCTATCCATTTATCTTTAACATTTTATGGATTAGTTTAGTTCTTTACCTTTTGTTAGTCTATATTAACTGTAAAAGATATTTGATTTTGCCATGTACTTGGAACATAGCCATCTGCTCTGTTACTTCCCTCAGCCTTTCTCTGTAGTTATAAATTCCCTTATTATGTTAAGAGTTTTCTGCCCACCATGCCACTCATTAAACAAAACATGCTCTGGGGAATCCTGAGGGACAACAATTTCCTCATGGCCTCCATTGTCACAGACAGGCTGTCATCCTTTAGATGACCATCTGTATGAGTTTCAGATAAAGGAATTGAATATCATAAGTGTAGAGGTGATGTCTGTAGTAAGAATTCTTAAAGAACTTTAGTGTCCTAACGCAAAGGGCACTAAAGGGTTCATTCTTTCATGGGTCCATACCCATGGTGTCTAACAAACAGCACACAGTTCCTGAGTCTGTCCACCTTGTGACAATGGTGCTTGTTACTAAGTTCTTAAAGTACCCTCCTCAAGGTTTGATAGGATTGCTCTCACACCTTCTCATGTATATGAATGCTTAGGCAGGAGGTGCTATTTGGGGAGGTCATGAAAGGCCAGGGCTGTGGGAAGCAGCAGGAGGGATTGGGTGACTGCATGCAGTAGGGGACTGCCAAAGTCATGTACCCCACTGCTTCGGACCCATGTTCCCAGGTCCCCAGCTCCTTTTCTGCTATACTTCCCTGAGTTCTAAGAAGCCTGACTGAGTATAGGGTTGCCCTGTGCCCTATAATTTGCATCTCACTAGGGATTTTCTCAGAGCCCTGACAGAAGTTACCAGTCACTGGAACTAGATAGAGCAGCCTCTTTTCATTATTCCCTGCTGTCTCTGGTCCATTCTTTACTGTGACATCACAAAAAGGCTCTGTGAGAAGTTATCGAAATCTATTCATTTAAGGCTCTACAGTGGGCTGATGTTTGTCTTGATGTTGTAGAGAAACTCTTATTGGATGAGTTGAAAGCAGTTGTACTTTCTACATTGATCCCAATAAATCGGATAAACAGAATTTTCCTAATCTCTTGAACTGTGACACTGGGAGATTGTCCTCTTTGTTGGATTTTGTGTTCTGTTTTTCTTTTTGATTCCTGTACTCAATGTTTGTGCTTAATTGTTCCATTATAAAAAATTTGCATGTTTTATTTGATTTTGTTTTTCTTGTTTTAACCTTAACTATGTGATTAAGGCATTCCTCTGTAACACTTCTAGAGATACATAGTGACCTGGGATCATTTCCTCTGCTCTGTTACGTTGCAGCTGCCCCTTGGCTGAAACAGTTTTATTCATCAACTAATAAGAGAAACACCTAGTCTAAGCATACAAAAGAACATCTTGCATCACTACAGCACCGAGGTTACAGGTGAGGGCTTGACAGTCCAGCTTTTTATATAGATGTTGGGATTAAATTTCAGTCCTGGTGCATATAGAATAAGCAATCTTATTCTCTCCAGCCCCAAATCATAGTTAATGTTTAATTTCCAAGCATGTATTAGTAAGGAATTTAATAAAACAAGACACATTTTTTTCTCACAGTGATGAGAAAAGTTTAATGGGATCCTTGGAATCTAGAGAAGAAAGCCAGCCCAGTGTGTTAGGAAACCAGTCCTTTGCAGATGTTTCCATTGTGGTAGTGCCGGTGAGTATAGCATTGATGTCTATTTGTGTGGAGTCAACTCATTCAGACTTCATTTTGAAACAGAACACTGATTAGAAAATCAATAGGTATTGAAATGTACTGTGTGAAATGCACAAAGAAACCAACAACACAGAACTGCCAAGAGACGAAAACGTGTTTGAGATCCTGAAATGTTTGCTATATTGGATGCTTTCCATTAATAAACTTGTCTTGGGCAGACTAAAAATCATGTGGAATTAAATCTGTCTAAAGCTGAGTATATACACTATGTAGGAGGAGTAAGTACAGTGAGGTATTGGCAGGCTCTTGTTAGCTTTGCAAAACCTGCCTGGCCTTAGACCCTTCAACCATGGCTTACCTACTTGACAAGTTCCTGGTAGGTCTCTGATTTTAAAGAACTTACAAACACCACCTCAGACTCTATTTTCTCACCTAAAAAATAGGGGTTTTGGAATCAACAACCTCCAAATAACAAATATTCTAGGGATTTTCTAGAATATAAAAATTTCCTTTTGATGTAGCCATAGAGTTTATTACGGAGCAAATAAAGACATCTGAAAGTGGAAAAATAAAAAAGCAATAATTCTTACAAAAAATAATTATACAATTCCTTCTAACACCAATTGGCACATCACTAACCTTTTGTTAAGGACAGTGGTTCTCAACCTGTGGGTCATGATGCCATTTGGGGCAAATGACTTTCACAGAGGTTGCCTAAGACCATTGGAAAACATATTTATATTATGATTCATCTAAGTAGCAAAATGGCAGTTATGAAATAACAGAAAGATAATGTTATGATTGGAGGTCGCCACAATATGAGGAAGTGTGTGTACTAAGGGGTCACAGCATTAGGAAGGTTGAGGACCACCATGTTAGAGCTAGATTTTGATAGTTATACCTTCCACCTCTCCAAAAGATCACATGTCTCCTGAGTTCTTGTTTCATCATGCAGTTGTGCTCTGAAAGACGGAGATGAATCTTTGGTGCATATTTGTAGAGAAGAGAGAATCCATCCATGTGGATGATACTAAGCTTTGCAATCAAGGCACTTCCCTGTGGAGTGGGCAAGCTTACTGTTGAGCTACTCCAGGGAGAAAACCTCTGCAATCACTAGTTAGTTTCTGCAAATACAGAATGACTCAAGTCAAAAGAAACCTGAGTTAGGCCGGAAACAGATCAGAAAAGGTCACAGAGAGAACTGCAGCTGTAAATAGAATCAATTCTCTGCTGCACACAATTCATTCTATTTGCAATTTGGGTATTTTGGGGGAAGAAAGGCATTTAGGCTAACACCAATAAGTGGTAAAGGTGTTCCAATTTTTCTTTAGTTAAAGAAGGGCTTTAAAAGAGTGTGGAGAGAGGAACAGAATAGGTAGAGCTACCAAGGATGCTGCAGAGCCTGGTTGAGGGCTCAAGTGAATGGCATTACTATGCCAAACAGTCTCAACACAAGAAGGTTGTCTTAAAAGGAAAGGTGAATGACTTAACCTTAGGATGTTGGTTTTAAGGATCTGCTAAAACACTCTAGAAGAGATGTCTAATTGACAATGACAATATAGAGCTCAGAACACAGGAGTCATGGACTGAAGAAATTCATCCAGGGCTTCAAGTAGACCATCTCATGGTTTTCTCTTTTTCAGACAGCCAAGGACCTAGAAAGCACTTCAGATTACCACTGTTCTTCTTCCTGGGCTCTAAGTATCATATCTATGCCTCTTAAGGAAGAAAAGCAAGATTACCCCATTCAAACATCCTCCTCTCCTCTAGAGATATCATGTAAAGATGGCCATGTGGTCTAAGGTCCATACATAAGTTCAGCTTCCTCTAAAGATAATTGCAAGCCTAGAGTGTGACCTCCAGAAACATCCTCAGCAATGTCTGGCAAAGTACAATGTAAGCAAATGCATTGATATTTATGCAGCAAGACACATGAATATTTAAACTATAAATAACCCCACATAACCTCAAGCCAGGCTTTATAGCTATACCACCTCGGAACTTCATGTACTTTAGTGGCAGCATAGCTGAGCAGCCTTTCTGTTCACCATTCCAGCTCAAGCGTCCTCACCCATCTCTCCACTCCTACTAAAAGGAAATACCAGTGTATAGGTAAGCTTAAGGAGGTGGCATGCCAGCAAAGGAAAAGGAAGCCGAATAATCATAGAGAAGCCCAAAAAGCAGGTACCTTCATCATCTGCAGGTGAGACCTGCAACCGTGATGCCTCCATGGAGGTAGCGATGATGGTGACAACTGCCAAAATTACAGGTATTCAAATCCTCCTTAAAATCCTTGCAATTCTGTAAGAGTACACTCACTCAAGATTTGCAATGATCTTTAAGGTTATTAATGAGGTATAACTGCAACAGGTAAGTTTAAATGATTGTCATAATTATGCATAAACTTTGTGTGTAGATGAATACATTTAAGGTACACAAAGAGGCTAACAGTACATAGTCCATGAGTATAAGTAACATGAGAATGGAGTTGGGACTGCAGCTCAATGCAAGTATGCTTGGTGATCATTAGGAGCCTCTGCATTCAAACCCCAGAACACAGATTGATTGATTGATTGATTGATTGATTGATTGATGGAGAAAGAGAGAGGAGAGAGAAAGAGAAAGAGAGAGAGATACGATAGATATGCAGAGAGACTGGGGTCAAGAGGAAGAGAAAGCTGTAACACTTACAGTTCCAGTCAGATTTAATAGGAGCAGGAGCTTTAAAAAAAACTAAATTTAAAACGTATTCTAAATTGGGTCTAAAATAATTAGAAACTGAAAAGAAACTACAAACTATGAATTTTAAAAATCATACAAATGTCATGTCACAAAATTTCTATATATTATTGTCCCAAATTAGCATATTTAAAACTGTTCTTTCCAGGTTTAGCTACCTACTCTTTGATTATTCACAGAACATAACTAATGTTCTGTGATTATGTATAGTTTAAAACATTCATTTGATTAGTATTGACAGAGTGAAATACTTGATCTTGGGATGGTGAGATGGCTTGATGGGTGAAGGTACTTCCTGCTAAGCCTGACAACCTGAGTTCAGTCCCTGGAACCCACATGGTGAAAGAAGAGAACCAACAAGTGGTCTCCTGTCCTGCACATGTGACAGAGTGGGACAAACACTTGAGCACATGCATACACACAAATACAAATACACACACATGCACATGCACATGCGCACACACACACACAGGTAGATATGTAGCTATGTAGAGAGACAGGCAGACAAATAGATGATGGACAAACAGACCAATAAATGATAGAATAAAAATAAATTGCTATTTAAGATATTTGATCTCCTGTTTTGGGGATACCCACAGAGATAGCTGACCTGAGCTAGTGGGAGCTCACTGATTCCAAACTGATAGCTGGGGAACCTCATGGAACTGAACTCAATATGGGTGACAGTTGTGTGGTTTAGGCAGTCTGTGAGGCCACTGGCAGTGGAACTAGAATGAGGATTTAGCCATTCTAAGTTGCTTCATGATTTTGCTATTCTTCATAGTGCTACAATAGACACTGATGCAAAGCATTTCTATGACTGTTGACTTAGATGCCTTTGGGTAAATACTCAGCAATGCTACCACTGGGTCATATGGCAGATCTATTTTCAGTTTTTTTGAGCAATACCTATTAATGATTTCCAGGCTGGCTAGACTAGTTTTCATCAGCTTGTGTTTTGCCCATATGCTCACCAGAATTTGTTGCTGTTTCTTAATGAATAGAATTCTGGCTGGGGAAAGGTAGATTCTTAATGTAGTTATAATTTGCACTTCTCTGTTGGTCAATGAAGTTGACTGTTGTTCTACATGCTTATTGGCCATTTGTGTTCCATTGTTATCATTTGTCTTTTTAAGTTCATTGCATTTTTTGTTGAAGAGGCTGTCATTTCTCCAATGTGTATTTGTAAAATTTTTGTGAAAACTCACACAGCTATAATCATATGGGTTTATCTGGGGCCTCCATTCTACTCTACTATTGTGTCTGTTTAGACCATCAGTATCTTGTTATTATAATTTAAGACTGGATATGGTAACAACTCACGGTGGAAAACCACTTATGTACAGGCTTGTGACACTTGTCCTGAGTTTCCCCAGGGTGTGACTGCCACCAAGCAGTCAAATAGTAGCAGTCTGTAAAAATCAATTCTGTTCTACTCCCATTTCTGTCATGGCACAAAACCAATTTGGGGGAGAAAGCATTTGTTTTAGTTAACAATTACAGATTTGAGTCCTGCATAGCAGGAAAATCAAGGTGTGGCCGGCACTCAAAAAGCCAGCAATATGCTGTCAACAGTCAAGAGCAAAGAGAAGTGGATGAACCCCTGCCCAGTGCTCAGCTACTTTACACTATTCCTATACAGTCCTGAGCTTCAAAACTGGAAATGGTGCTACTGCCTTCAGGCTGGGTCTTCCTACATGAAGGCAATCAAGTCAATTCTCCACAGGCATGTTACAAGCAACTCAATGGCAGCAATCCCTCACTGAGATCCAATCCCCAGATCACGTTGACAATTCAGCCTCATCAGAGCTTCTCACTGCTGTTGACCAGTGGCAAGCACAGACGGTTTTCCTGCGGTCTCCCATCCCTCTGCCTGTATCATATGCAGCTTCCATCTTCCGTGTCCCTGCTTCTTTTTTCTCTTTAAAATGTTTGCTGTCAGAGTACAGCATAGTTTTCTGAGACTCTGCTTTAAGCATGGCTCTATTCCCTCACCCACACATCCCCTCTCTAGCCACACATTGACAAATACCTCTGAGACTGAATCTAGATTTTTCTTGTTCTTCTCTTCAAAGAGTCCTATTTCATTTTGCTATTAGACTAAAGTCTCAGCTGTCACCTGCATATTCTGCAACTGTTACCCAGATCCCCCAGTTTCTTCCCTGGGGATAGTGTAGACTGTGTGCATGTGTGTCATCTGTCATCTTTGATCTTTCTAGATAATGTCTTTTCAACAGTCACAAACTTGATAGTATATGAAATATTCAATTCAATGGGTGGCATTTTAGACATAAAGGTCTAGATACCTCGCACCATTTCCCTCGCTCTAGTGGCCAGATAGACCAAGGAAGTACATTACTGAGGCAGCAATTTTGCAATGAATTGACTTTTAAATATGAACATGCTCGAATTTTTTGTAATAATCTGATGGGACTAAAATTGCCTGGGAATACTTATTTCCAGTTCCTTTCTAAGGCATCACACCAGTTATCATGTGTGGAGCTTATTCCTTATACAAAGTTCTAGTATGTATCTACTTGCCATTGAAGATATATTCCAAGAAGTGGAAAACAAAATAAATGTTAATAGTGGTATATTTTAGTTGTGTAGATATGGATCGTGTTCATAGAAAACATAATATCATTGTGTAAAGAGTGTATTGTCAAACTTTGAATAAACAGACACAAGGAACAGTGTGATATAGAAAGAATGGGGAAATGAAAAATACTAGACCCAACTTTCTATTAATTCCATGCACTTGGACAAATGGTTTCCCCTTTAAGAGTCAGTGAGATAAAGCACAGGAGTGCTACCAGCACTTAAGTAAGAAATGAAGCAGCAGGTCTCAGAAAGTGAGAGCCCTGGGGTACTTGACAGTGTTCAACTATCAGTGACTAATCTCTCTCTGATTTGTGAAATTTTATCTTAAGTCTCTTCCAGATGACCTGCTACAGCCACATGTGATGTCTGGCAATGACCAGGAGTCTCAGGTTCAGCCCTGTGGCCTCCCAGCATGGGCCTGAGGCAAACAGGGCTGCTAAGCTTTACCTCAGTGGGTCTCCTGCTGGGAAAGCCACAGGCATCCTCAAATATCCTGCTTTAATTCTGTCTCGACAATGTTCCACAGTGTGAAAGGAAGAGTCCCATTCATTGGCCTCATAAATGAGAAACGTTTCCCAGGGAACTGAATCCTCACACTAGAAGACAAAACTTGGCAGCCCATTTGTGAGCCCCCAGTCTCCTTTGGCAGAAGTATAGGAGAAGATTAAAGCAAGAAGTTGCCCAGCAACGGGACCATGAAACTCACTAAGGACCACCCACAGGCTTTCTTCTGATTTTCTCAGATTATTTAACCCTGCTGCCAATCGCAAGTGTGCATAAATATTTTGTGGCTTTGAAATCGCCACCCTAGCCTCACATAGGTGTTAAAGCCTGGGTATAAAGTGTATAAATATTCATATCAGTCAAGATGCTGTCATACCTAAGATAGGGTGGGCTCTCCCAAATTAAAATATAAAGAGATATGCTGCTCCCCTCCTCCCTTTGTCTTGGGCTTCATGCTCAAATTAATGCTGGGGATAAAGAAGTGGTCCCTGAAATTCATACAAGGTTCAGGTGTAAGAAATTAAAACTAAAGACCAGTTCAACCCTGACAGTTTAATTTACTTCTCTTAAGAGCCTTAATACCAAACTTATCAGCTTTCTCTGTTAAGCATTAACTTGTTAAATGAGTCTTAATTATACATAAGCAGATGGAGATTTGAATTAAAATTACCTTACACTCGAGTGGCTTTAGTTCATTATAACATATCTTCCTCTTAATCATTTAGGCAGTCTCATCATCTTTCATATAGAAAGTTATTAAAATATTCCAATTTCCATATTTCTTCAGATACAGCTACTATTAAATGGCAAGCAATGCACATTACTAAGTGACTTATGCCATCAGAGAGTCAGTGAATTATTCATGTTGGGAACAATTTTTGTACTTTTCTGTCATCTGTAGCATTTTCTTTTAAATACTTTATATTTACTTGCTGCATGGAACCTCACCCTATTTAAGTTCCAATTCTAATTCTATTTCAAGCCTGGAAGTCTGGGAGCAGAACCTTACCAATGATCCTCTGCATCTCTGCTCAGGAGTGTTCTAAGAGCCAACATTTCAGAGACAAAAGCCAAACTGTTCTAGCCAGGCCGTGGTGGTGCACACCTTTGATCCCAGCACTCAGTAGGCAGAGGCAGGCAGATCTCTGTGAGTTCCAGGTCAGTCTGATCTACAGAGTGAGTTCCAGTACAGCCAGGGCTACACAGAGAAATTCAAAGGCAAGCACTTCTCTAAATCACCTTCTAAAGGCTCGGAGAGGTGGTGGAAAGTGTTGAGAACACCCAGCATTTAAAACCAGTGGTGGCAATGCCACACCCTGAGACAACTCAGTGGCAAGTTTATCTTGGCAACCAATATTCCTCAGCCTAACAGATAAACCCAAGATTCACTCTTCTCCACAGCCAGTTAGACTACACACTCAAAGTGTATACTGTCACACCATCAAGTAACTCCAGCATCTAACCGGTTAACTTGGCCACACTGTGGCATTTTAGTTATTCCTGAAAGTAAGAAATGTACAGCTATTCTTCCAGGAACCCTCTTGAGAAAAGTCCAAAGCCTTATACTGCCGTGCCTTCTTTTAGAAGCAGCACCCCCTTGGGCTGTTATTTTACCCAAGTAGTCAATCAGTATCCAATAATGTCCTGTTCCACGGGCATCACTGATTTACAGGCAGCAATGACAGTGGCAGAAGAATCAAACTAGACAGCTGACAAGACAGGAAGGTCCTGTGTCTGGGCTGAGTCATCAGGATGAGAATTCAGTCTTGTCAAGCACTGGCATGTTTTATTTATAAAAAACACCATTGAGTACCAGCCTTTATGTTTGACAAAACTCAATATTCAGTAGGACTCTCTCTGAACTGCTTAGCCTGAGTGACTACAGATGATTACTTCCCCCAATACAAGCAGAGTTTGAAAAGAAGGGGAAACTGGGCATGAGTCACAGAGGGAGTTGTGATAGGCTTAAACAGGATCCCATTAGCACTGCAGGGAAGTGATTCAGTGAGGGTCTTTCTCTTAAGACAAGGAAGCTTTTCTCCAGCTAGCAAGCAAGACATGGTGAATCTTAATTAAAGCATATTCACAGTATGACATCAAAACCAGCTAATTTGTGTTTCCATAAAAGTGCATAGCTAAAAGAGAAATAACATTCAGACCTTGAAAATAAATGGTAATTTAAGATGGAAACATTAATACCATTTTTTTTTTCTTCTTGGACAGAGAACTGTCATCCAGTAATGTGTTCCTGTGTGTGCATGTGTATGTACATATGTGTGCTTGTGCATTTGTGTGTTTATGCATAATTTTGTGCATTTGCTGATGCCCATGGAAGAAAAGAGTTCTTTTATTTTCTGTTTACACTTGTATATTCTGCCTACTGTCCTACAATGCTAAGTGACTTGTGACATAAGTCCATAAATACTAAGTGACTTGTGACATAAGTCCATAAATATAATGTACTCTCAAGAGCAGTTTAAGTTTAAGTCATCTTAGAAGCCTTGGGAAATCATCTAAAAATCACGCTGGAAGGCTGGTGGATTTTTAATGTGGTCACTTTGCCAATCTATACTATTTGGGTATCCTCTAGCCAGCACATGCTCTCGACTCTAATTAAGTTTTCTGCTTGCTGTCATTGAAAGCCTCCGTCAGGTATAATTAAAACTGAGCCAGTGACAGCCATGGCATTTGTCAGAATCATCCAGCGGTTCAAATACCAGTTCTGACAGAAATGTCAAACTGATAGCACTCCCATCTTCCCGGTGTGTGCTGGGGGGAAACAAGGAGGACTTTTATTATAGATGCTCAGCTGATAACCTTTCTGAGTCCCAAAACACCAAATGCCTCACACAAAATTTTATTATCCTGGAAAATAAGTCAGCTCAGAGCTGTTCCTGTGCCGTGTGGTAAAGCTCAGCCTAACTTGATGCTCCTCTCTTGTAGTAGATCTCTCAGGTAATTTTGAAGTAAACAGGGAAAACGTCACATAGAGAGAAATATTCCAGTTTAAAAGGCATTTAAGACAAATTTTCTCTTCGTAGAAAGTGTTTCCAATTAAATTTCCAGATGAGCTTGTTAGATTTGTGCTTTGTCTTGTGCTTTGGTGACAAGAGATTGTGAAGACTAATAAGGCACATTTGGTGAAGGGGTGATATAGCATGAATTCTATATCCAGAGTCAGATATTAGAGGGTAAAAGCTGAAATATCAAGAGAACAGAGCAGCCAACCATTAGAATTCTTACCTCTGTGAAATCCTCAGACAGAAAGGGGGCTGAGCTCTTGTCTCCACCTGCCTTATATCCCTCCCTCCAACCAGCCATATCACTTCCTGTCTGTCTGCACAGACCTCCAAACCTCTATGGCCATCTAATGGCTAGCTCTGCCTTCTGAGCTTTAGAAAAGCTGTATTTTTTAGAGCACAAAGAAAATATCACCACAAGGTGAAACTACAGACCCTCATGAAAAGAGGAAAACTCAAGATTTAAATATCTCCAACCTGTACTGTAATACCATGTAGCACAGCCCCTGGGAAGCTAAAACATTACTCAGCTTCTGATGGTATAAAGTATGAAGAAATTAATATTGCTATGCCCAAGAATGTCCTGTCTTACTTATCACATAAAATCTTGTTAGAATGGGAAGATAATTGATTATGTATTCTAAAGAAAAATAATGAGTAATGGGTAAAAAGTGTTTGTTCCCTTTTCTTTTTATCTGAGAACATGGTTGAAATGAAATAAAAACAAAGTGCTTTCATCCATTGGGATGTTAGAATGGGGAGATAATCTATTATTTATTTTAAAGAAAAATGAGAAATGGGTACATAAGTATCTGTTCCTTTTTCTTTATTTCTTTATATCTGAGTACCTGGTCAAAATTAAATAAAAACAAAGTGTTGTCGTCAATCTATGGCACAGAGAAATAGTAATATGTCCATGCGCCAACACAGCAGCCATGTTTCAAAGCAGCTATGAAGGAAACAATTGGGTTCAAACACATTTGAGTGGTTCTATTGTAAAGATGTGATGTTCTATACGCAGTGTCACGACTGCACATTTCTATCCACTTCATAGCATTGGTTTGAAAGAATGAGCTGTGTTCTACAAAGATTTGAAATGCTTACCTCTGCACATGCATGTAAAACATGCTTCTGTGAAGTAGGGAAGAGAGCATAGAAATCCTCAAGGACACAGAACTAGGATCCAGAGAAATCAAATAGATGTTTTTGATAAATAGTGAGCAAGAAAAACGAGTACAGAAAACAGGTGTTGTTTTTAGAGTATGTCCCAGTAAACCTTTGGCAAGCAGACAATGAGATCCTAGGTCATACAGAGAAAGAGGCAAGAGATGACTAGAGCTCTCTCAGTTTGTATTTAAGAGTTTGTATTTAAGAGTTTGTATTTCTATGCCTTAAAAAACTCAGTCAACCCTGTACTGAAAAAGGTCAGCTACACAGGCTGACAGGAAACACAACAGAGGGTGACATCCAGTTTTGCTCAAAAGAGAACACCTTCAGAAGATGGAATGTGAGATCAACAGTTCTGCCCAGCACAGTAAGCCTAAACATGAGAAATTTACAGGACAGCGGGATGACCTCAAATAGAGACCCTTGAAACGAGCACATAAACGGGGCTTGGGGAGTGACAGACTGAATTAACATTTAAGTTTTGCTCTCTAGTGTTTAGTGAATTGACTCATTTTGTGACTGTCTTATAACTTTCATTTAACAGCCCCACTACCAGAATTGTTGTGCAGTAGTGTCTCTCCATTTTTTTCAAGAAAGTCTAGTTCTTTAAGATACCAGGTTTACTCTTCTTTCTTTCCATCTTTTATTTGTTTTGTTTGGTTGGTTTTTGTTTTGGTTTTGTGTTGGAGGTGTTTTTGTTTTGACAAAGTTTCAGAACAAGATCTCAATTATTTTTCAAAATTCATTCCTGACACTAAGATAAGCAAACAGTACAAATTCTTCACAGTTAATCTTCTAGAAGAGCCTCAGATATGCAAATTTCTCCAAGATGGGTTTCATTTGACAATGTTACCCAAATATATTTGATGATGAGCCCTTGTTTGCATTGGACATCTAAAGACTCACATATGTTCACAGTATTGGCTCAATCTATGGAAAAGTGAACATATAGGTGCCTTGGAGAATGCTCTGGGAGCCTTTGACTTGCCCCTCAAGAGGCACTCTAACACATACAAAGTACACACACACACACACACACACACACACACACACACACACACAGTTCTGTATAGCAGAGAATCATAGAACCTGAAATTTAAAGGGGTTTTAAGATATTGGTGGATATTTAATGTTAAGTATACCATCTATCCTACTGATAAACACTTGAGTCATTTCTTAGTTTCATTAAGAATGATGCTGTTATGAACATATTTTTTACACAAAGATACACATATCTATTAGAAGAAAATCACTGCATCATAGACTTCAACTTAGTAGAGTGTACCAAATATTTTGGGGGCTAAATCAGTGCGTATTCCCAAGGTCTGTGATAAACATTTCATTATTCTGTCTTCAACATCTTGAGTTCATTTCACACCTTAAAGCAGATGTAACTCATGTACTGCACATATGACTCATACATAAGTCAAGGGCCTACAGCATAGACAAAGGGTTTGCAGCTGTCACAGTTAGTGATATTGTCACCTCTACAGATGAAGAATCACGCCAGTTCTCCCTAGATGTCTCAGCTCGAGGCAGCTCTTGTACTTTTTCTTTGCATCTGCATGTTCTGTACATTTCATCTAAGAGGGATCATATGCTATACAATCTTTGGGGTCAGTTTCTTTCACTGAGCAAATATTCATTCGAGATCCATCCATCATAGCCTGTGTCCACCACCCATTGCCATTACACTAGATGGTTATACCATGTTTTATTCATCTGTTGACCATTGGATGGGCTTCAGTGGTGTCCACCTTGGGGCTACTGAGAACAGCACTATTATGAGAAATGTGTTCAAATTTTTGGAGATGATGTTTTTCTTGCCTTAAATATAGACACAGGAATAGATTAGAATGTCACCCAGCTTGACTTTGCTGCAACCTCTGCCTGGGGTGAGTGTTTGACCAGTGTTTGTCCAACACCCCCATCCTCTCCTTGGAACGTCCTGGGTAGGCTCTGCACATAGTATACCCGCCCCTCCATGAGGGACCATCTGGAGCCTCCCCTCGCCCTCTGCTTGAGGTGAGTCTGGGACCAGCTCAGGTCTAGCCCCCCTCATCCTTTCCTTGGAACTTCCTGAGTTGGCTCTGCATCTTGACCACACACACACACACACACACACACACACACACACACACACACACACCACCTGCTTGAGTGGTCCCACCCTGGCTTGCCAGACCATCCAGAGCCTGCCCTCCCCTCATCCTTGGCCCTGCTGCAACCTCTGCCTAGGGTGAGTGTTTGGCCAGCTTGGGTCCAGCACCCCCCATCCTCTCCTTGGAACTTTCTAGGTCGGCTCTGCACATAGTTGACACCTCCCTTCCATTCCCTTCTAGAATCTGCCCTCACCTGACCCTTGAACCCCTTTGCATACTCTGCTTGAGAACTCTAAGAGAGCTCTGATCATCCAGAGTTACTGACAACAAAGTCCTGATCCACTTACACCCACCGGGAGAGAAGACCAGAGAGAGGGTGACATTATCTGTACCCACTGGAAGAAAAGACAGGAAGATGGGCAGTACAAAGAACACATTTAACAATAGAAAGACCAATATGATACCACCAGAATCCAGGGACGCTACACCAACTAGACATGAACACTCCAAAGCAGATGAAGGAGAAGAGAACTACCTAACAAATAACTTCATGAAAATGATAAAGGCTCTCAAAGATGATATGAGAAAATCTCTTAAGGAAATGGAAGAAAAAACAAAAATTGTTAAGAAATAGAGGGAAAACAAAACAAAACAAAACAAAAAGAATGCAAGAAATCAACGAATCTCTTAAAGAAACCAAGGACAGCCAAGAAAAAACAAATGAAGGAAACAGTTCAAACAGTTCAAGATCTGAAAACTGAAATAGAGAAAATAAAGAAAACACAACTGAGGGAATGCTGGAAATAGAAAAGCTGGGTAAATAATCAGGAACTACAGATGCAAGCATAACCAATATAATACAAGAGACCAAAGATAGAATCTCAGGCACTGAACATAAACTACAGGAAATACATTCATCAACTAAAGAAAATCTCAAATACAACAAATTCTTAACATGTGGGATACTGTGAAAAGACCAAACCTAAGAATAATAAGAATAGGAGGAGGTAAAGAATCCTAGCGTAAAGGTGCAGAAAATATATTCAACAAAATCATAGAAGAAAACTTCCCCAAACTAAAGAAGGACATGCAAACGAAAGTACAAGAAGCTTACCGAACACCAAACAGGCCACCAAAAAAAAAGTTCCCTAACCACATAATAATCAAAACACCAAACATACAGAATAAGAAGCAGCAAAGGAAAATGGCCAAGTAACATATATAGACAAACCAATCAGAATTATATCTGACTTCTCCATGGAAACTCTGAAAGCCAAAAGGTCCTAGATAAGAGATCACGATGCCAGCCCAGATTATTATACCTAGTAAAACTCTCAATCATTATAGACCTAGAAAACAAGATATTTAATGACAAAGCCAGATTTTCACATATGTATCTACAAATCCAGCCCCACAGAAAGTTCTGGAAGGAAAACATCAACCCAAGGAATTTAACTACACTCACAAAAACATAGGAAATAGATAATTCCACTTTACTACAAGTCAAAAGAAAAAGCAGGGTAAATCTACTCACAATATCACCACCAACCACAAATCCAAAACAAACAAGAATTAACAATCAAGTTCCCTAATTTCTCTCAATATTGTCTTAATTTGACTATAAAAAGACATAGGCTAACAGAATAGATGTAGAAGACAGAATCCATCCTTCTGATGAATACAAGAAGCACACCTCAACTTCAAAGATATCACCTCAGAGTTAAGGGTTTCCAATCAAATGGACCCAAGAAACAAGCTGATGTAGCTATCCTACATCAAACTTCAAACTAAAATCAAAAGAGATGAAGGTCATTTTATATTCCTCACAGGGGGGAAAAATCCATCTGAACAAAGTCTCAATACTGAATGAACATCTATGCCCCAAATACAAAGGAACCCACATTTATAAAAGAAACATTATTAAAACTCAAAGCTCACATAAAACCTCACACACTCACAGTGGGAGATTTCAATACCCCACTCTCACCATGAGACAGGACCACCAGACAGAAATTTAACAAAGAAACGAAAGAATTAACAGAAGTTATATTCCAATTGGGTTTAACAGACAGCTATAGAACATTCCATCCAAACGAAGAATATACCTTCTTCTCTGCTCCACATGGAATCTTTTCTAAAATCGACCACATACTCAGCAACATAGCAAACCTCAACAAACATTTAAAAAATTGGAATAACCCCCTGTATCATATCAGACCACCATGCTTTAAAGTTAGAATTCAACAATACAAATTGCAGAAAACCGAAAAACTTATAGAAACTGAACAAAGTGCAATTGCCCCATTCCTGGATCAAGGAAAATGAAGAAATTAAAGACTTCCTAGAATTCAATAAGAAGGAAGGCACAACATACCCAAACTTATGGAACACATTGAAAGCAGTGTAAGAGGAAAGTTCATTTCACAAAGTGCCCATATGAAGGAAATAGAAGATAGTCACATTAGAGAATTAACAGCACAACTGAAAGCTCTAGAACAAACAGAAACAAACTCACCCTGAAGTAGGCACCAGAAAATAATTAAATTAAGCAAAAACAAAGAAAACAATACAAAGAATCAATGTAACAAAGAGTTGGTTCCTTGAGAAAATCAACAAGATAGACAAACATTTATCCAAATTAACCTAAAAGCAGAGAGAAAAAAACATTCAAATTAACAAAATCAGAAATGAAAAGGGGAACATAACAATGAACACTGAGGAAATCCAGATAATCTTCAAGTCATACTTTGAAAACCTATATTCCACAAAATTCAAAATTTAAAGGAAATGAACAATTTTTCTAGACTGGTACCATTTACCAAAATTAAGTCAAGAATAAATAAGCAATTTAAATAATCCCTAGTAAAATAGAAGCAGTCATCAAAAGTCTCCAACCAAAAAAGCCCAGGACCAGATGGCTTCAGTGCAGAATTCTACCAGAAATTCAAAGAAGAGCGAATACCAATACTCCTCAAATTGTTCCACACAGTAGAAGCAGAAGGGTCATTTGCCAAACTCTTTGTATGAGGCTACAATAACCCTGATACTCAACCACACAAAGACCCAACTAAGAGAACTACAGACCAATATCCCTCATGAACATTGATGCACAAATACTCATAAAATACTGGCAAATCTAATCCAAGAACACATCAGAGAAATCATTCAAAATGATCAAGTAAGCTTCATCCCAGGAATGAAATGTATAAAAATCTATCAATGTAATCCACCATATAAACAAACTGAAAAAAGAAAAACCATATGATCATCTCACTAGAGACTAAAAAAAGCCTTGACATAATCCAACACCCCTTCATGATAAAGGTCTTGGAGAGATCAGGGATAACAGGAACATACCTAATCATAATGAAAACATTATACAATAAACCAACAGCCAACATCAAACTAAATGGAGAGAAATTTAAAGTGATTCCTCTAAACTCAGGAACAAGGCTAATATTAGCCTTGAAGCTCTAGCTAGAGCAATAAGACAATAAAAAGAGATCAAGGGAATACCAACTTTCACTATTTTAAGATGATATGATAGTTTACATAAGTGACCTGAAAAACTTTACCAGGGAACTCCTACAGCTGATACACATCTTCAGCAAAGTGGCCGGATGCAAGATTAACTCAAAATAATCAGTAGCCATACTATATACAGATGATAAAGGGGCTGAGAAAGAAGTCAGAGAAATATCACCCTTTACAATAGGCACAAATAACATAAAATATCTTGGGTAATGCTAACCAAACAAGTGAAAGACCTATATAGCAAGAACTTTGCCCATGCTCTTGGATAGGTAGGATCAACATAGTAAAAAACGGTGATCTTGCTAAAAGCAATCTACAGATTCAATGCAATCCTTGTAGTGGAATAGTCACTCTGTCTGCTTCTGGGGCACTGACCACACCCATTGGGGGGGTGGAGCCAGGGGCGGAAGTGACCCATGGAACTACATCTGAGGAGGAGCCGGGGAACGCTCTCTTTCTGGCGGGAAGCGGAGAGAGGAGCATCCGGTTCCAACTGCTGAGTTCATCTGTCTGTGTTGTGAGTTGTTTTTCCGTTAACAAACATCTATTCAGCCTATTTGTCTATCCTGACCCTTATTAAACCACAATAAATCCCCATGAAAATCTCAGCACCATTCTTCATAGACCTTGAAAGGATAATACCCAAAATAGCCAAAACAACCCTGTACAATCAGGGAACTTGTGGAGGCATCACCATCCCTGACTTCAAGCTCTACCATAGAGCTATAGTCCTAAAAACAGCTTGGTATTGGCACAAAAATAGACAGGTAGACCAGTGGAAGCAAATTGAAAATCCTGATAATAACCCTATGAACACCTGATTATTATACCTATGAACACCTGACTTTTGTCAAAAAGATAAAATTATAGAAGGTAAAGAGGAAAGCATCTTCAACAAATGGTGCTGGCATAACTGGATGCTGGTGTGTAGAAGACTTCAGATAGATCCATGTCTATCACCTTGCACAAAACTTAAGTTCAAGTAGGTCAAATACCTTAACATAAACCCAGCTACACTGAACCTCTTAGAAGAGAAAGTGGAAGGTACTCTTGAAGGAATTGGTGCAGGAGACTGCTTCCTGAACATAATACCAGTAGCACAAACACTGAGATCAACAATTAATAAATGGTACCTCCTGAAACTGAGGAGCTTCTGTAAGGCAAAGGACACAGTCAATAAGAGAAAAGGACAGCTCACAGAGTGGGTGTGTCGCATCTTTACCAGCCGGCAAGGATACACGCAACCACAACTCTTCTTCAATCAGTTTATTCAGGATCCTTGTACATCGCTTCCTCTGCTCCCATCAGCTTCCTTTTTCCCAGCCCCAGCAAGCCCTTAAATGAGCTCTCAGAGCCCAATCAGCTCATGCCACCTGGTGATCCCAGATAGGCCACAGGATGAGGAAGCAGGCCACAGAAGGAGGAAGCAAGTGCACAAGATCCAACAAGCACTTCCAAATAAGGCTTGTTTACAGCTAAGCTTGAACTACCTGGCATTCAGCCAGGCACCATCTTGGAGCTGTGGCTTCCCACAGTTCCCCCTTTTATGTTTTAAATGCAACAGGCAAGGGTAGAGGTCTGATCTCTGATGAACAAGGGGCATTGTAATGGCCCCACGCCCAGTTATCAGCCAAGCTGGTGCCATACCCGTCCGGTATCTTTTCTCAGAGATGGGATTAGGATACCAACCCTATGCAATCAGACTTGCCCTCCATGAAGCTGCTAGAAGCTAGCCTCAAGTGCAGTACTTCGTCTCACATCCTGAGCATGATGACAGCTTAGCCCTTTCAAGCCTGAGGTGATTGCCCTGCCTCCAGGGCTGCGAAGGCTTGTACAATCATGGCATTACTTCTCCTCTGTGTAACCCTCATCCTGCAGATACACCATAAGGCAATGAGACTGACTAGGATAAGCACTCCTTCCAGGGCACCCATTCCCACCCATTCTTTCAGATGATCCATGGCTTGGGTGATCTATGCAGACAGTCCCTCAGCAACGGAGACATTGACCTGGGTGGAATTCACATTCACGATAGAGAGCCTCAGGTTGTGCATCAACTTATGGAAGTCGCCAGACCAATTACCTAAAAGATACTGTGAGAGCTGTTTAGACATATTGGCTGCTAAAGAATAATTCTGGTAGGATACTGTGGTCACGCACAAGCTGGTCATCTTCCATTCACAGCCCAGCTGTGCCAACTGCCATAGAGCATCGACCTGTTCCTGAGCAAGGTCAATGTTTTGATTCAGTACCAATTGCTACTGAAAAACCTAGTACAAACTTGAGCCAATTGTCTAATCGGCATGGGCTTTGGGAACACCAACAGGATTCCCCACCGCTGATCTCCTTTCATTTCATCAATCATCATCATCAGCATCAGGTGAATCAACCTGCAACATGCCCTAATATGTTGAATGTAAAAGGGCTGTAAATGCCTCCAAATTAACTCTTGCAGCTGTATCATATATGGCTGAATAGGGCTATTTACTTTTACCTTCCCTGCCACCTGTAGCATGACACAGTCCTTAATCTTAGTCCCTAAATAATTAATGACATTACCCAGCTGGACCTTTTTTGAGACAAGCTGTTTTATCAAGGGCATGGCCGTATCAGGGTCTCCAAATACCCTCCCAGCTGCCTTCACCATTCTGACCACAAAATCAGAAAATTTTCAACAGCCTTGCAGCATTTTTGATCCTCTAGGCAGCTGCGAACAAGCTGTGTCCAGGCAAAAATCTAGATCCTTCCCAAGTTTGTCCCAGCAGCTGATAGTTACATTGCCCGAGATGGCAAACCAGGGAGCTACTGTCTCAACTTCCCTAAGAAATCTTTCTAATGTGCTTTTCTTTAGTTTCAACCCTTTTGAATGTAATAGCTCTTAAAGAGCGAGATAAATAGGTTGTGATGTTGTATTCACATACTTTCACTTTTGGCTTCTTCTACTTTGTCCCAACCGGGAACTTTAATGCTCCTTACCGGAGACCTTATTGTCTCTTTACCGAGGGCCATAACTTGGTCCCAACTTACCTGGGACTTACCAGTTGACTGCCCTGACTGCAGGAAGCCGTTCATCCACAGAGAGGTTCCCTGTACGGGCCACCACTTGTTACGTGCCTACCTCGGCTGGCAAGGAAACACGCAACCACGACTCTTCTTCAAGCAGTTTATTCAGGATCCTTGTACATCAGCTTCCTCTGCTCCCATCAGCTTCTGTTTCTCCCATCAGCTTCTACTTCTCCCATCAGCTTCTACTTCTCCCAGCCCCAGCAAGCCCTTAAATGTGCTCTCAGAGCCCAATCAGCTCATGCCACCTGGTGATCCCGGATAGGCCACAGGATGAGGAAGCAGGCCACAGAAGGAGGAAGCAAGTGCACAAGATCCAACAAGCACTTCCAAATAAGGCTTGTTTACAGCTAAGCTTGAACTACCTGGCATTCAGCCAGGCACCATCTTGGAGCTGTGGCTTCCCACAAGTGGGAAAATATCTTCACCAACTCCACATCTGACAGAAGTCTGATCTCCAAAATATAGAAAGAACTCAATAAGCTAGTCACTGAAACTCCAAATAATTCAATTAAAAAGTGGGGTATAGAACTGAATAGAGAATTCTCAATAGAAGAATCCAAAGTGGCTGAAAGACACTTAAAGTGTTCAACATCCTTAGCCATCAGGGAAATGCAAATCAAGGCAGCTCTCAGATACCATCTTGCTCGTATCAGAATGGCTAAAATTAGAAACACCAATGACAGTTTATGCTGGGGAGGATGTGGAGAGAGGGGAACACTCCTCCATTGCTGGTGGGAGTACAAGCTTATACAGCCATTTTAAAGATCAGTGTCACAGTTCCTCAGGAAAATGGGAATCAGTCTACCAAAGGATCCAACAATTCCACTCTTAGGCATATATCCAAAAGATGCACATTCATGCAACAATGACATCTGTTCAACTATAATCATAGCAGCATTATTTGTAATAGCTAGAACCTGGAAACAACCTAAATGCTCTTCAACCAAAGAATGGTTAAAGAAAAAGGGGTAAATTTCCACAACGGAATACTATTCAGAAAAAAAAAAAAAACACAATAAAATCTTGAAATTTGCAGGCATAAGAAGCCATCCTTAGTGAGGTAACCCAGTCACAAAATTATGAACATTCACATATGGATTTTAGAGATCAAATCACCAGCCTACATTTTACTCCACCAGAGAAGCTAGGGAACAAGGAGGTCCCCAAGAGAGATACACATGGTCCTCCACAGAAGGGGAAAGGAACAAGATCTCCTGAGCATATTGGGATCAGGGCCAAGAGGGGCAGTGAGCAGAGAGGGAGTTAGGATAAAGAGAAGGGGAGAAGAGGAGGGGAGAAGAGAACATGAGGGAGTAGGAAGATTGAGTCTGTCGGGGGAGGAATAGAGGAGAGCAAGAAAAGAGGGAGCCATTATAAGTTTAAAGAGAAATCTGGCACTAGAGAAATGTCCAGAGACCTACAAGGATGACCCCAACTAACAATCTAAGCAATAGTGGAAAGACTACCTTAAATGCCCTTCCCGATAATGAGATTGATGACTACCTTGTATGCCATCCTAGAACCTTCATCCAGTAGTTGATAGAAACAGAAGTAGACAACTACAGCTAAACACTGAGCAGAACTTCTTGAATCTAGTTGCAGAGAGGGAAAAGTGATGAGCAAATGGGTCAAGACCAGGCCACAGAAACCCACAAAGATAGCTGACCTAAAGAAGAGGGAGCTCATAGATCCCAAACTGATAACTGGGAAATACCATAGGATTGACCCAGACCTCCTGAACATGGGTCTCAATTAGAAGGCCTGGGCAGTCTATGGAACCACTGACAGTGGATCCAGGATGTATCCCTGATGCAGGAAAGTACTTCAGCAGCACATTCCCCATTAAAGGATTATTGAGGTTTAATAAGGGTCAGGGTAAACAAATAGGCCGAATAGATGTTTATTCAGGGAGAAATAACTCACAACATAGACAGATAAACACCAGCAGGTTCCACCGGATGCTCTCCTCTCTGCATCCTGCCAGCAAGAGAGCTCTCTGAGCCCCCTCCTCAGCCTTTTCCCCCAGGTCACATCTGGCCCTGTCTCTACCCCCAATGGGCATGGACTAAGCCACACATGTGGACAAGTTGAATATCTCACTATAGAAGGATACTCCCTTATCCTAGAGACAGGAGGGAGGGCCTAGGCCCTAACCCAAATGACTTGACAGATTTTGATAATCCCTCTGGGAAGGGCTCATCCTCCCTGGGGAGTGGATGGGGAATGGGAGGGGTATCTGTAGTGGGCATGAGAGGATGGGAGGGAGAGAGAACTGGGATGGATATGTAAAATAATAAATAATAAATAAATAAATAAATAAATAGAATGTCACCCAACCCCAGTCCTCCAAAGGGTTACTGCTGCTCATTCCTAAAGTAGTGTCATCATTTTAAATTCCCATGAGCAGAGTAGGAAGGTTAAAATTCCTCCACATTTAGCTTTTACTCTGCCCTTGGTTATAAGGAAGCATGATATGGCTTCTCTGATGGGAGATGTTATCCTGTAAATATGTTCCTCATACTTGTTAATAAAACACTGTTGGGCCAATGAGATAGCAAGATAGGTGGGGCTAGGAGACAAGGAGGAAAGAGGAAGTGGGAAGGAGGAGTTGAGATGTAGCCCCGGGAGGAAGGAGGACGCCCGCTGCAGCTCCCCGATAAGACGACCACGTGGAAATACTTAGATAAGTAGAAATGGGTTAATAATTAAGGCAGAGCTAACCCATAAACAATAATTGTATTTGATGCAATCCTGTTGGCCAATTACCGAGTCTCTGAGTGTTATTTGGGGCTGGGGCAGCTATGGGCCCAGACTGGTGGCAGGCGGGATGGAGCCGGTAGGAAGGAACAACCTGCTGTAACATAATGGTGTCAGAACTGGGATTAGAACTTTCACTTAAAACTTAACAAAGGTTAAAAAATAGTTTTTAGAAACAAAGGAACAGAGACTAGCAAGACTTCTTGGTAGCAGCATTTTCTCGGTTGGATTTGTTTTGCTGTAGACAGAGATTTGCAAGGCTCCTTTAAGGGAGGTTTCCAAAATTAGCATAAGCGGCAAAAAACTGCCTTGCTTTTAAAGAGCTCTGCTAACAATTCATTGGTGTGTACAAGAGCTACAATGTAGGTTTACACTGTGTTTTAAAAAATATGCTGGCTTGGGAGAGAAAAAGAAACAGGATACAATGGTTTAAAAAGAAAAAAGAAAGTAAAATGGATGGCTATGATGGCGCACGCCATTAATTCCTGCACTCAGAAGACAGAGGCGAGCAGATCTCTGTGATTTCAAAGTAAACCTGGTATGGAATGAATTCCAGGACAGATAAAAGTTACACAGAGAAACCCTGTCTCAAAGTATGTAAAAATAGAAATAGAAGAAATAGAATAATAAAAAAGCCACGTAAAGATGGAAAACACAGAGAGATTTTGGATACTATACGTGCTTCTGTTGTCTTTAAATTATTTGATTGCTGAGAAAATAACTACTGATAAAAGTAATGCTGCTGAATTAATTCAATTTATATATTTTAAAAATGCTTTGACTCCAAAATTTAAGCCTAAGGACAAGTTACTGGGGAAAAGGATTTTTAATTTTGTTTCCACAGAAAATGAAAAGCTGTGGATTCTTTCCAGACTTATATGGTTTGATCAAGCCAGACCCCCTGAAACAGCTCCCCAGGAGATCCAACATTCAAAGCAGTTGAGACAAAGCCTTGCAGACTACTGCCAAGATTTCTGCGTCTTCTTTGGAACCCCATGACAGCGCCCTCTACCAGCAGGAAGTAGTTTGGAAAGAACAACGCCCAAATTCCCAAATATTGTTTATAAATGTTTGTTTTCATTTAAATGGACTTGGTTATAAATGGCTATAACCACAAACAATCTTTTTAAAGGTAAAAAAGGAATTATGGTATAGATATGAATACTTTGCTTTGGAATGGATTTTCTTTTATTGATACAATTTAAGGTCAATTTTGTGATATGTATATTTCTCCTCTTATTTAGGTATTGTGTTTATATAACTCATTGGAAAATGTAATGTATAATTTAATACAGATTAGAGAATTACCTAGAGTTAAGTTAGTTAGGATTTCTAGATATACAGAGATGTATTTGAGATGAATAGGCAGTCTTCAAAACTTTCAAAGACCTACAGAATATGGCATTTAAAATGGGATTTTCTTGACAGTGAGGCACAACTGCTCCTGGTAACACCACCTGCATCAGAAAGGAAGCTGGACATCGGAGAAACACATTATGCATCTAATATGGCAAGACTAGCCATTTGGGCAAGGTACTTCTCTTGTCTAGACTGTTTGACTTTATGTTGTAGAAACTGGACATGCAGGACCACAAAAAGATGACTGCTAATGCAAGACGGACATTGCTACAGGGTTCCTGCTTCATGGAAGAGGCTGCCAGACAGCCAGACAGTCTACAGGACACAAAGAAAAATGACTGACAAACTGCCATTACAGGTGGACAGTTTAAAGTTTCCTGCTTTGCTGAGGATTCTGGAGACACACTATGGCCTATAGGCTGAAGATGGAACATTACAGAAGAACTTTCAGTAACTGACCAGGCAGTGAGTTGTTTCTGTCATTTCTAGAGTTTATATATTATCCTTCTGTGGTCTTTGATGGAGTTGAAAACAGATAGTTATGGTTACAGTTTTCCTTAGTTAGTATTAAAGATAAGTTACATATAGGACTTTAGACTCACAAAGATAGGATAGATGATATTTTCTTTAATTCTTACAAAATGTTTATAGACTAAATATTGTTAACGGTGATTCTTATTTGATAACTGTTGTATGTTATATTTTGCTATGTTAAGGTTAAACCCCTTCTTTTATTTTAGATAGAAAAGAGGAGATGATGGGAGATATTATCCTGTAAATATGTTTCTCATACTTGTTAATAAAGCACCGTTGGGCCAATGAGATAGCAAGATAGGTGGGGCTAGGAGACAAGGAGGAAAGAGGAAGTGGGAAGGAAGAGTCAAGATGTAGCCCAGGGAGGAAGGAAGACGCCTGCCACGGCTCCCCGATAAGATGACCACGTGGAAATACTTAGATAAGTAGAAATGGGTTAATAATTCAGGCAGAGCTAGCCCATAAACAATAATGGTAACTGGCCAACAGGATTGTATCAAATACAGAGTCTCAGAGTGTTATTTGGGGCTGGTGCAGCTGTGGGCCCAGACTGGCGGCAGGCGGGATGGAGCCAGCGGGAAGGAACAACCTGCTGTAACACTTCTCATTAAAGTTTTGCTTTGCATTTCTATAACTGTAAGGGACACTAAGTGACTTTCCATGTTCATATTGGTTAGGTGTGTGGTGTGATTTGTGGTTTCTATATGTGTTTGTGGTGTGTGTATGTGTGTGTGTGTGTGTGTGTGTGTGTGTTATATGGTACATGTGTGTGTGTGTATGGTATGTATATGTGGTGTTTGGTATGTCATAAATGTGTATGTGTGGTGTAGGCACATATGTGGTGTGTATGTGTTTTATTTTACATGTGTAGTGTGTGTACATGTGTGGTGCATGTGTATATGTGCTGTGTGTGCATATATATGAGGTATGTCATGCATGTGTGTGTGTGTGTGTGCGGTCCATATGTATAGGTTTTGTGTGTGGTATGTGACATTTGTATGTTATCTATTACCATCCTTTGAAGAATTAAATTATATGAAATGAGTTAAGTCACATCTGATAAACGTGGGACGATGTTAATATGTAATGTTAGTAACCATTTTGTCTTTTTTTTCTGTACGTTATTTTTAAAAGTTTGTTAAAAATCACCCTCTGTGTTATCTTGTTTACTATTTGTACTTTTATTTCTGTCCATTTTTGTTTTATAAATTTTAAAGTTAAGCTTGGCCTGAATGACATTTTCACAATAGTCTTTTGAGGGTGGTTATTTCTTCTTCCCTTGAGGTTCACCTTGCTTGACATTAGGACTTCAGCCTTCATGGATCAGAATGTATGTATAGTCAAGGTGGGCTTCTCCCAGCCTTTTACTCTCCCTTGTTGCTTTGTTACACCAATCAGCATTCCAACACTGATTTACTTATTTGTTTGTTTGTTTGTTTGTCCAATCCCTCTTATCCAGCTCATATTTGAGTCTTATACTTGAATGTGCTTGGTGAGATATCTGAACTTAAACCTTCCATCTTATTTCTTGTTTCAAATGTGTTGCACTTATTCTCTGTCTCATTTTCTCTACTCTTAAGCCTCCACTGGAATAGCTTGTTATTGTTACCACTTTGTTCTCTGTGTTCTATGTCTGTAAATTATGTTCTTCCATATGATCTTTGTTACACAATGTGCATTCTTAACTTATAAAGGTCTAAAATAATTTTGTTTCCAATCAGGTGTCCAAGAAACTCATTCTACATCCATCCACAATGGTGAATGCAGGAGCCTTGATACCTTGTGGACAATTTTGGCATCACCCCCCCTTATCTTGTTTCATCACTATGTGCACTTAGACACAGCTGCTAATATTACAAACTCAAACTCACAATGGAATAGGGAACAAATGCTGGAATTGCAGAGTCTCGTGGACACTTAGAGCTCTTAGATGATTCTTGACAGAACAGGAATGACCCACCTCCAGAGTCCTAGCTCAAAGCTTTGAGGATTCTGTGGGTAATTGGAGAAATTGGAGGACAGCCCTTCTATCCCATCTGTAACTTACTGACTCAAAGCAATACAGAAATGCAGAGAGTCTCCATATCATTTACAGCAGTCGTTCTCACCCTTCCTAGTGCTACAACCCTTTAATATGTTTCTCATGTTGGGGTGACACCCAACCATATACTTATTTTTGTTGCTATGTCATAACTGTGATGTTGCTACTGTTATGAATTGTAATATGAATATCTGGTTTTCAGATGATTTTAGGCGACCCCTGTGAAATGGTTATTTGACCACAAAAGCAGTCATGACCCACAGATTGAGAACTGCTGATTTAGGGACTCCCAGTGGGATAGGAGAAACAAGACACCCTGGTACCTGCCACCACAACCTCGAAGTCCAGAGGAGATGAGTTTCCTCCTTAAAGATAAGCATGAAAAAGATTCTAGCAAACAGTATTCACACAGAAACTGAGAATCACAGGTACTGGGAGGTTTACAGCAAGACATCTATAGATATTAAAATTTTTAAATTCTCAAAAAGAAGAGAAATAAAAAATATGATTTCTTGAGGATTGTCATTCTGGTGCAATTTGTTCCTCTTTTTCCTTCTGCATTAATCACCCTCTCAGCTTCCCACTTGGAAACCCCTCCCCATTATTCTATTTCCTACTTCCTCTCACCTATATTCTGCTATTCCCTTCCCTATGGTCCCTTTATACATTTTGTGTTTCCATGGTTACTCCATGTTGTATAGTCATATATAACTGAGAACTTCTGGTGAGAGAAGTCATGTGACATTTGTCTTTCTAGCTCTGGGTTACCTCATGCAGCATAACATTCTCTAGATCTATCCAGCCATCTGAAAAGTTCATAATTTCATTTTCTTTACATCTGAATAGTACATAATCACCACATTTTCATTATCCATTCATCAACTGAAGGACATTTGGTTGTTTGCATTTCTCAGCTAATGTAAATAGGGCAGCTGTGAATACTGCAAAGCAAGTGTGTGTGGAGTCCAGTGTCGAGTTCCTCGGGCAAATGCCAAGCAGTGCTATGTCTGTGTCATTATGTGAGATTTTTCGTTTGTTTTTCGTTTGTTTGTTTGAGGATCCCACAAGCTGATTTCCTCAGTGGCTGCACCAGTTTGCTATTGTACCAACAGTGAGTGAGGGTCAGTCTCAACTTTGACAGCATTTTTTTTGGTCAGGTAACTCTGTCAGGTAACTGGGGTGAGATGAAATCTCAAACACATTTTAATTTGCATTTTCCTAATATTCATAAGAGTGTGCATGTATCTTAAAGACTTCACTTGGGCTGATAATGATCCCTTCAAGAACCATAGACTAACAAAAACCCAGTACCCAGACACAAGAAGTCCAAGTGACTTTCAAAATAATATGGACTATTGATGTAGTTCTTGGTGGCCTCTCAGGGTTGAAAATAAGCCCCCATATGTGAAGATATTGAATTCTCAGAACACAGGACTCAGATGATTTGAGCTGGATCTGACCTGAAAGCCTTTTTCCTATAGTCTAGTTTCCATGGTTCCAGAAATACTATACAAGCTTCCAAGCAATTAAACAATCTTACTCAGCTGTAACACCTATAAACCAAGGCAAAGAACAGCATGGCAAGATACACATAAATGTTTTAAAAGTGGCACTCACATGTGGGAGGTAATCAACAGCTCTCTGATTGGACTTCATGCCCACTCAACAGGAGGCAAATCATGTTTGGTATTGGAAACAGAGCCAGCTTCCTGGGGCTAGTCATCTTAGAAAAGATTCTTCTACTGATAACTTTGCTAGGACAGCATAAAGCCTTACTACCATCTAAATTCTATTCTTATACCCACAGATAAATATATCTATTACCCTCATCAACAAAGCCTTTATCACAAATGGAAAACATACAGAAAAAAACAAAAACAACAAAAAGGCACACATACACACACAAATGGACACTATGTAGGGATCAAAGGTCATGATGGGCCCAGCTCTAGTGCATACATCTACATCAGAGATCCTGTCATCTATGACTTGGGGAATAGGAGGGAAGAAGAGGAAAGCAGAAAGATTGCAAGAGCTTGAATCCTAGGAGGTCTGCTGTGAAATAGTCTTCACTAGAAAAGGCTGCATAAACAAGACTAGAATAATATCAACAATTAATGGGGGTAGGATGGGGATGGGGGAGAGAATTTCACCTGGTCTAACCCTACCCAAGACAAAGAACTACAGCAGCTATTGACTGTTGGGAGGAGAACTAGACTTTTCCAGGGATGGGCCCCTTTCTTGGTTGTTCAATGCAGAGTAATCATTTCTGAAGCCATATATATATATATATATATATATATATATATATATATATCATATATATATAAATCAGTCTTAGCATGTTATGTTTATATTTATTTGTGTGTGGGGGGACACACACGCATACACGCAAACACATACACACACATAAGCATGACACAGAACAAATAAAGTAAAAAGAGAGACTATCAATTTAATGGTGAGGGCATAGCAGGGGTTTTCAGGGGAGGGTAGCTGACATGGGCTGGAGAGACAAAGGGAAGGAAGTGATATAATTCTATTTCAATTAAAAACATACAAAAAAGGAAAAGGAAAATTAAAATTATGAGCAATAATATTCTAAATCAAATAAGGTACCTATAATACAAAAGTGACAAACTAATATAAAAGTGATCAAAACAAAAGAAGCTATATCAATTGCAAAGCTATGTGCAGTAGCTTGCTGCTGGAGGGTCCAGTTTTATATATGCCTAAAAAAACGTATAGGCTATAGCACAATGGTGAGAATTTTGCCACCTCACTTTTATCAATAAAGGTATTAGACAGACAAGAAATGAAGAAACATCAGAGTCAAACATGCTGTAGACATGCAGATCTATAAAACACTTCATTGAACAGCTTCAAAACATACATTCTTACTAATACTAATACACAGAACATCTTCAAAATGGGTCATATATTAGGCTACTGAAGAAGACATAAAAATGTTTAAAAATTGAAATCATGGCCTGCATCTTTTTGGATCACAATAAATAAAGTTCAAAATCAATTTCAAGAAACACTAAGCAATTATGCACACACAGGGATACCAAACAACATGGGCTTTTGAAAGATTTTTTTTATTACTTTTATTTACGTGTTGAGTGCCAGAAGAGGTTGTCACCATAATATTCTGTTTAAACAGCAGCCCACAGCAATGAGACAAAACTACCATGAAATGAAAACATGATCCATAATACATCTCATCTTCATTCAGTTGATTCCAAGAGATACTTTGTCCAAGTGCTGAGAGCTGACATACATATAGAGCTCACAAAATAAATTGACTACAGTTTGGGATCACAAGGAGGACCCATCACATGCAACTCAACAATACAACTATGAAATGAATGAAGTATAGAAATTCTATGGTCATTTGAATAGACATCTGGTACAAATTCTTCATACCTTCATTATAGAAGCTCAGAGCAAATGACATATAAAAGGATTGTACATTACACATCTACATATGACAAACCCACAACTAATGTAACACAGAAAGATAAGGAAAAGGTAAAAACAATTCCTCAAAGACCAAGAAGATAGCAATGTCTGTTATCTCTTAGTCAGTATAGTACTTTTAAGTTCCAATCACAGTGATTAGACAAGAGAAAGAAATGAGTGGCATACAAATAGGAAAGAAGACCAGCACCCCTGTCTGAAGATAATGTGACTCTACATAGAAAACCCTAAACTCTCTGCAAAATTACCATACAGTATAATTAATTCAGTAAAGCAGAAGAGGACAAAATCAACAGAAAAACTGGTAGATTTCCTATACACTTTTAAAGAATATTTACTGAGGAAAAATTCACAATAGCAATATCATTCACAGTAGATAGATAGATAGAGAGAGAGAGAGAGAGAGAGAGAGAGAGAGAGAGAGACTAGTAATCTACTTAAACAAGGAGAAAACCTTTATAATGAAAATTTTTATGAAAATAATTGTAGAGAGCATTTAAAAATATAGAACAGCCTCTTACATTCATGGATTATAAAATTTAATACTATTAACATTGATGTACTATACAAAGAGACCCACACATTCAATGCAAGCCTATTCAAACACCAATGGTATCCTTCACAGAAATAGAATAGGCAACCTAAAATCTTAAGCAATAAGAAGGCATGACAATGCCTGATTTTAATATGTAAAACAGAACCACAATAACTTAAATAGCATGGTATCAGTACAAACTGATACAGTACAAACATACAGACTCATGAACCAAGTAAGACAATCTATACATACATATATATATATGAATATATATATTCAGTCAATGGAGTCATAGCAATGACTGTAGGATCATATAGAATTGATCCCTGAACTTAGTAGTTCTCAACCTTCCTGATACTGTGACCCTTTAATACAGTTCCTCATGTTATGGTGACCCTCAACCATAAAATGATTTTCATTGCTACTACATAACTAATAATGTAAATGTTTCTGGATATAGAGGTTTGCCAAAGGGGTCATGAGGCACAGGTTGAGAACCACTGGTTTAGAGGAAAGTTTTAATGCATGATATCAGGCAAATTGAAGGTCCACGTCCAGGAGACTGGAAGCTGCTTCCTAATTCTCCTCCCCATCTCTCATCATGTACAAAAATCAATGTAGTAAATTCTTTACTGTAAGATCTGAGTCCATGGAACCACTAGAAAAAAAACATAGGAAAGCATGAAGAGCTTGGTGCTACCAGACTCCCACAATTTCTTGAGTATAGGAAACCTCAAGTGCTAGAGACACATCAGGATGGATAAAATCGGATTAGAGATAATTAAAGTCTCCAGACCAACCAAGGAAATGCAGAATGAACTGGAGGATATATTTTCCAGCTAGTCTCCTGATGGAAGACAAGTTTCCAGGCTACCAGGAATGGCCAGGAATCCACAAATCCTGGAGACACACCAGTATTGCTAAAATGGGATTAGACACAAGTTAAAAGCTCTCAACCAGCCAAAGAAATGCAGAGAGAGCTGGAGAATACATTCTTCAGCTAGTCTCCTCATGGAAGACTAATATCCAGAATATAAAAAGAATGCAAAAGAAATTCAGCAAGAGAAAAATCCCAAGTGATTCCATTTTAAAAGAAATAATCTTCAGTTACAGAGAGGGTGGAGTGATGAGAAAAGGGGTCAAGACCAGGCTGGAGAAACCCACCGAAACAGCTGACCTGAACAAGGGGAAGCTCATGCACCCCAGTCTGATAGCTGGGAAACCAGCATAGGACTGACCCAAACCCCCTGAACGTGGGTGTTAGTTAGAAGGACTGGGTAATCTATGCGGCCTCTGGTAGTGGATCAGTATTTATCCCTAGTATATAAATGAACTTTGGGAGCCCATTCCATATAGAGGGATACTCTCTTAGCCTAGACACTCTGGGGAGGGCCTAGGCCCTGCTCCAAATGATATGACAGACTTTGAAGATCCCCCATGGAAGGCCTCACCCTCCTTGGGGAGCAGAAAGGGGATGAAATGGAGGTTGGGAGTGTGGCAGGGGAGGGTGAGGGAACTGGGATTGACATGTAAAACAAGCCTGTTTTAAAATTAAATTTAAAAATACTATCATATAAAAAATAAAATAAACAATCTTATCAAAACCTTTCCAAAAAGAGACAACATTAACAACCTTAGTCAACAGGGAAAGGCAAATCCAACCAAAATGAGGTAGATCTCACCCCAGTTACAAATGCTGGCAAGGATGTACACTGTTGGCCTTTATGGAGGACAGAAAGGAGATTTCATTCAAAAGAAAAACTAAAGACAGCACTACCAGACGATCTAGCCACCTGACTTCTCTGTGTATGGACCCCAGGAAGTGAAGTCAGTATACAAAGACAGCACCTATGTGCTTGTGTTTATGCCCATTATGCACCATAGCTAAGATACATAATTAGCCAGTGTCCAACAGATGAATGCACAGCATGAGACACACACAGATGGAGGATTATTGTCAAAACTGAAAAAGAACTTCTGTCACTTGAAGCAAAATGAATGGAACTGGAGAATGTTGTATTAACTGAAATAGTGCAGAGAGACAAGCATCCCCTGCTGTTCTGCATAACATGGAATAAAAAGTAGGTATGGGGAAGTGTGCCAGGACAGCAACAAGAGTGTAAGAACACTCTTGCACTGCATTCACGAGCATGTACAGTAGTGTAGATTGATAAAGTAAAATTAACATAAACTATACAATGTGTAAGTGTACTGAAAGACATCCCATTCATATGTGTGTACATATATATGTACATGCATATGCATATATATATATATATATATGTGTGTGTGTGTGTGTGTGTGTTTATTTAACTCCTTAAAAAATTAAATCAAGAAATTATTTAATCTCCAAAAATGCTGTGTCAAAACTTACATTTAGACTTTTAAATTTCTTATCAATTTTCTAAAGAGATTTAAAAACTATTTTCCAAAGGTATAGTTCTGAAGACTATATAGTTTCAAATATAGTTCTGCAAACACAGACACTGAAGGGAGGAAGCTCATTTGCCAGTAGTCTTGTATCAGAGAACATGAATGAAATAAAAACTTACCTCAAGCTGGCATTGTTAATATGCAGGTTTTGTTAGGTACACACACACACACACACACACACACACACACACACACACACACACACATAAATAGCAAAATTTACATTGGTTGTGCACATTTAGATAGTGGGAACTTTTTACATTCACATATTTGTTCCTACCAAAAAGACCTGGATTGCTCTTAATCTTGGTCAAAAAAAAGTTTCCTTCTGCAATAGGCAACAGCAAATGCCAAGACTGATAAGAGAAAATATGAGACTGGGAGCCAGGCATGGTGGTGTATATCTTTAATCACAATAATCAGGAGAAGCAGCCAATGGATCTCTGTATAAGTTGGGGTCAGCCTAGTCTACATGGTGAGCACCAGGCTAACCAGGCTGCACAGTGAGACTCTGCCTCAAATCAAAACTAACAAAAGTTATGTGCTAAATGGGAAATCTTTAGCAATGTACACACACCCTAACCCACCAGTTCACAGGGAACATCATGAAAGAGGAGAAAGATAGCAAGAATTTGAGGATGAGCAGAAGTGCTGTGTTATGAGCATTTTTTTCTGCAGCCTGGCCCCACAGCCTCATCAGCCCCAAATAACACACAGAGATGCTGTGTTAGATATAACACATGTTATATCTAACATGTGATTTTATATATATATATATATATATAAACATGTTGGCATGTTAATAGCATTTTGTTTGTTTGTTTTGTTTTTTATTGGCTATAGCTCTGTCTTAAATATTAACCCATTTCTATTAATGTGTTTCCACGTGGTTTTATCTTACTGGAGAGAGGGTCCGGACAGACCTCTTCTCTCTAGTTCCTGCATCTTGTCTCCTCCTTACTACATCTCCCAGAATCCTCCTTGTCTCTTAGTCCTGCCTATCTTGCCTTCCTATTTGCCAATAGTGCTTTATTCATTAACCAATAATAGAAACATATATACAGAAGAACATTCCCCATCAGTGCTGTCTTCTGAATATGACATGGCTACTGCACTCAAGAACTCAAAGCAGCCATGGTTACCACTGCAAGACAAAGACAGCTAAAATTTAGCATGGGTGGGAGTTAGCTGCTTTCCAGTTCCTACTTCTTACTGCAGAAGGTATTGGCAGTTACTTGCTGAAGGGATAATCATTCTTTCTTGACAGTGTGACCACTATTAAGTTTTCCATGCTCCAGTGGATGACCCCACATGATGTACATGTAGACAACATTCATTGGATATGAAGTTAGGAAAAGGATATGTTCAGGAGGTATCTGAGGAGAGTTGGATCGCATTTTTTGTTTTGTACATGGTATAACATTTCAAAAGAAATAAAATGTATTGACATAGAGTATTTGTTTCTATCTCCTTTTTGAGAGCCAGGACACAAACCACAAATGCAGTTGGCCTGGGTCTGCACACAGCAAATGTGGGAGTTGAGGAGCTTCTGCCTGCTTCCCAGCTCAATGCAGACTTCAGAAACACCTACTTCATGGTTCACACATTTTCAAGTGTGTAACTGACCTCAGTAGGTCCAGGAGTTTGTGACCCATGACTCAGCCCTCGAGTAAATGAACACTGACTCTGGTTTCAGAAAGCCACTAGCAAGGCCTTCATTTTTTTTTTTCCTCTAATGTTTGAAATTACACCTAGATCTTTGACAGATTCCAAACTCATCCCCTGCTCTCTGAGTTCACTCAATATTTTTCAGATACCTTCCAGTTGACCTCCCATCATTCTTTTCTAATGAACTATGCTCCCAGAAGGAATGGCAGAGAAGGGGTCAGGACTGCCACTGCAGCCTCTTGGCTCACAACCCTGTAGGGTTCCCATTTCTGCAACTCCTTGTTTTTTTTTCTTTTGGGGGCTGTAGGGGGTTCCAATTTTAATTTTAAGCTATATTAGAAATGTCAGTGTGTTACATAGTGCTGAAAGCTATGTCTGGGAAGATTGCATTTCTTTGTGAAAATGTCTTGGAGATCATGATTAGCAATTGTAGCAGAGCTGGGTTAAAATTAACATATCCCAACAGCTTGTGTCAGCCTGGGTTGCAAGCTTGCCACAAGGAAGGGGAGGCAGAAAGGTCACACTCATCAGCTGACAGTACAAGTTGGAGAATCCCCAAAGATGACTTCTCATTAATAAGTCACTGGTTTCCCTAGCTCCAGTCAACACCCCCACCCTCACACAAGACTTTCAGACAGATAGTTGCTCACCCCTACTGCAAGTATTCACAGGGTCTGTCCCATCCATTTCTGTGACCTATGAGTCCTGACCTGATCACATATCGGTTCTTTTTTTTTACTTCCAGCTTGGTTATTATTACAGAATTACAAATTTATATCTTTAACGAGCTACTAACCTAAACCTTGGTGATGACTGCAATTAATACAAGTTTCCTTCATGTTGCATGTTACATGAGCCTCACTTCAGGCACAATCTGTTGGCCATGAAACTTGAACATCTCACTCCTGTATACAAATACAACAGAAGGGGTTCTTTCTCACCTCAGCCTCTGCCACTCAAGCTGTGGTCCTGCACTGCACATGTAGACCAGAGCACTTAGCTGGGATGATAAGGTGGTACTGATTACAACAGATAATACATGCTCAGTGGAGTCTGCCACAGCTGGAAGGACTGGCTGGCTTGGCCACTCACTCAATAGAATGTTGAAATGACAAGCTATTTTCTGATACTTGTCGTTATTGTTGGCTTCATCAGTCCTAAAGTAATTGAATAAAAATCACCCTTATTTTACCACTAACTTTGATTGCACTAATTCATCTTCCCAGGTTAGAGTTAGGTTCTCTGAGAACCCAGCTGCATGTTCAGAAAACAAAGAACTTGGACCACTTGGCTCAAGACTCAGCATCAGTTTCCCATTTCCACTATCAGCCTCCCCCATCTGCACACATCAGTGTGGATCTCAGCCACCAGACAGCCAAACTTAAAAACATGAAGCAACACAAAGAAATTCTGAACTATGTCAATCTTGGATTATTTCAGGGTTTAATATCAACAGTCTTTGCACAGGACCCCCAAAGACAGCCACTTAATTTTACAAGGGGCTATCCTTATCAGCAAGGTCCTAACCTTTTTAATACCCTTTGTCCCACCACCACCAGCTCACATTACAGACAGGTCTCTCTCTAATCAGCCTGTCTACCTCTTCCCTTCTCTCTCGCAACTCATGCTGTCTTTCAATTAACATATTGATGACCTATTGTCACCCATCACCATGCTAATCCTGAGCTGGTGTGAAATTACTTCATAATAAACACTATGGAGTTCTGACTTTCAATTAATTTTTCACATGCTATGCTAAATCAGATTAGCGTTCCCCTATCACCATCCTTTGACCACAACCACAGACATAATTCCTTCCTTATAATGAAATAGGGGGATTAATTTATATGAAGCATATCTGTGCACATTAGCAAATAAATGTACAGATACACTATGTGGTATATTTGCATTGTGTGTTGTGTCAGGTTGAATGCAGCTTCTCAGATATGATTAATTTCTTGTGTTTGTTGGGGTGGGGAAAGATATCACCAGTTGTAATTGTTTCTCTGTTAAATTCCAAGGAAATGCCTTCACAAAGAACAAGCAAAGAAATGCTCACAGATGTCAGATGTAAAGTGCTAGCGGCACTTTAGCAAATCATGTAATATCGTACCAAGGGAGACTGGAGGGATCACTCTTAGATGGAAACATGAGCTCAGCTTCAAGTCCTTGCTCTTCCTAGATGTGGAGTTGCATTCACATGGAGGAAACAAAACAGAGGAGGAAGAGACTTTAAATGACCTGAAGGATTTTGATGCTGATTTTAAGCAAATGGACTCTTAAGAACTGACATAGATCCTGCATGAAATCATGTTCCTGGTGAAATAATTATTTTCATATTTGAAACTCATTACCACAGTGAAATACTGGAAGATGAATGTGAGCACATCCTAAATGAACAAATTTGTGTGAAAATATGAATCATACTCCCCAGAAGCTGGGTTGCATTTTTCCTCCTATCTATCCTCAGTGTATTTCATTCGGCTTCTTTCATTCCTACAAAATATTGATAGAGAATTTTCCCCAACACATATTTTCTTTTGACACCAAATGAGAAAAAAATGTCAAAAGAACTAAAGGTATGGCACATATAAAAGATAAATGTGTACTTTTCAATTTTTTTATAAACCAGTCTTTCAATAACAATAGCAGAAATAAAATATTGATGGCTATTTCAATAATGAAAACATTTTGCTGTTGAGTTATCGTAAGGCAGAATAAGCAAATTATGCTTTGCATACTCTAAAAATTTAGCTTAATTTTATTATTTATATGTGTGTTGTGCTGTGCTATATAGTGCTATATATATGTGTGTATGTGTTTGAATATGTGTATACATGTATATTGACATATACATAACTGTGTGTGTGTGAATGTAAGATGCAGAAGTCAACATCCATGCACCATACATTTTATTAAACAGGGTCTTTCATTGAAACTAAAGCTTTCTGATTTAGCTAGATTGGCATCCAGGGAACTCTATGATCCAACCTCTTTCCATGACCCCCTCCTTTGTCTTCAACACCAGGGTTACAGGTTCATATGCGGCCTCTGTCTTTTACATGGCTGCTAGAAACCAAAATTCATTCTTGAACAGCAAAAATTTTACTAAATTGAGCCATCTCCCCATTCCACTGGGGAGTTAAGGCCTTCTGTGTTAACCACTGCTCTAACTACAACTAATGAAACTTCCCCACCTTCACAAAGATCACTACTTACGTGGGTATAACTTTGAAACTAAAAAGAATATATCCCCTTGCTTATGATCATTTACTTAGCATTGATGATACCTTCACCATGAACCCCTACTTTTAATACATTTATAGGGTACTAGCATAGGCATTCTAAAGATAAATGCCTAAAGTTGAGAAGCTAAGCAATTTGTTCAAGACCCCAAAACACACAGGCACAATTATAACTCAAACTGTGGTTGAAGGACTAAGGAACCTGGACCATTTTTCACTTTATTCCACTGCATCTGCTTTTCATCATCTCAATAGCATTCAGCATAGCTGTCCCTAGTTTTATGTCAACTTGATACAATCTGAGTTATCTGAGAGGAAGGAACCTCAACTGAAAAAATACCTCCATAAGTTCTGGCTGTTGGAAATTTTCTTAGTGATATGAGGGAGGGCCCAGCCCATGGTGGGTGGTGCCATTCCTGGGTTCTATTAAAAAAAAAAAAAAAAAAAAAAACAGGCTCAGAAAGGCATGGAGAACTAGCAAGTTAGTAGTAGTAGCACACTTCCATGATTCTCCAATGGCTCCTGCCTCCAAGTTCCTGCCCTGTTTTAGTTCCTATACTGATTTCCTTCAGTGGTAAACAGTGATATAGAAGTGTAAGCCAAATAAACCCTTCCTCCCCAAATTGCTTAGGTCATGTTTTTTCATCATATCATCTTAGCACCTAACTAAGATAATAGTCTTCCATTTGTCCAAATCTTTTTTTTTTTTTTTACAAGTGGTAGATAAAACAAAGGAGAAAATGTGATCTTTGTCTTACCTTCCAGTGAATTGAGAGGACATTAGAAATAATTTTTCTTGAAATTTCTTTGATGCAGCTAAGTTTATAGACCATAGAGTGTCATATGATGGCATGTAGGGGGGAGGAGCAGGAGTATTTGTTATGTGTCTCTATTTGAATAGCATATTTGACTTCCAGGACATTGCTCATTATTGAGTTAAGTTCACCAAAGCTTTTACAGATAAAATTCAGCAATGCCACCTTAAATGTATCTATTGTGAGTTACACTGGTTTTCCTCATTGCACTTATACTACACGCAATAATACAAAAATAATCTGCAGTGTTATTTCCTGACTCATTTTGTAGCCATAAATTCTTATAATTGCCTAATATATGCACACATAGTTTCTTGACTTGAGTCTTAACTTGTACTTTTTTCCTCTTTTTATTAGTTGTTGAGAATGTCTTACATCATATTCACTTTCCTTTCCAAACTACTCCCAGACCTATTTCCCCTCCCATACCCAGCCAATTTTGTGTATCTATTTTTTTAATCTGTTGAATCCAATTTGTGCCGGTGTGTGGCCATCCCCTGGAGCACAGTTGACCTACCAGGGAGCACAACTTTAAAGAAAATTCTCTCTCCCAGCATCATTATCTATTACCAATAGCTACTCAGCTAGGGCCATGACTCCATGCCCACTTCCCTCCTCCACGCTGAGATCTTTATCTGTGGAGTTTGTGCAGGTCTTATGCATGCTTTCACAATTGCTGTGAACTCATATGTATAGCTGCCCTGTTATGTCCAGAAAACAATGTTTCACTGTAGTCATCTATCACCATAAATTTAATCAGAAAGTGAATGGATACTTCCATAGTATTCATGACACTACTGTACCAGGGGACACATCTTACCAGGTGGGCTGTTACTATAGCTCACTAGGTTCATAGATAGGTAAGACTGATGATTATTTTTCTCTTCTGACCAACAACTCCAAAAGAGGTAGCCCATCGCTACACTGGAATTTTTGCTGGCCTATGGGCATCATTGTTCTTTCATAGAGAATATATTTAATCTTTTATAGAGTATGTAGTCAAACTTCTTATATATGTGTATATTTGGGGGAGCTTCTGCGATAGTAGGGTTTCAAGTGATTTTTTTCAAAAGGTGTGTAACATCAGTCAGTTTGGCCTGTGTTCCCACAGACAACAGAATGGCTGGAGCTCACTCTATCCTCTTACAGTGACACACATACAATGTAGGCCCATTATGAGCAAGGTTTTTCCTGCTGGCCGGTCTGGTCTCACCGTCACGCCAGCCTTAAATAACACACAGAGACTCTGTATTTGATTATAAAGCTGTTGGCCAGTTACTAGTTTCTTATTGGCTAGCTCTGTCTTAATTATTAACCCATTTCTATTAATCTAAGTACTTCCACATGGTCTTATCTTACCAGAGAGAGCAGTTGGCATTCTTCTTTCTCAGTCCTCCATCTTGGATCTCCTCCCTACTACTTCCTCTCCCTTCCTTGTCTCCTAGTCCTGCCTATCTTGCTTTCCTATTGGCCAACAGTACTTTATTCATTAACCAATACAAGAAACATTAACCAATACAGAATGACATGTCCCATCATAGGCCAACTGAAACTCAACTGGCTGAATTACCAGAATTTTCTTACTACTATATTTTGTGTATCTGGCCATCTATCCTGTTTATTCTAGCCTATGTCTCTGAGCCTTTTAGCATCTAGATCCTGGCCATCTAGGCAGTGTCTGGCATGGGCTCCCCCTTGTGGTGTGACCCTTCCATAGCCAGTTCTTTAAAGAATCATTTCTTTTTAAGACAGGGTCTATGTATCCTTAGCTGGCCTGGAACTCCTTATGTAGACAAGCTATTCTTGAACTCAAAGAGATCTGCCTGCCTCTGAGTTCTAGAATTAAAGGTGTATGACACGACACCCAATAAAAATCACTGTTTAAAAGATGAAAGAACTATGAACTAATCCTCAACCATATCTAACCTATGCCATAGTTATTAACCATTAAAAATAACAGGCTGGGTCTTGTGTGGAACTTACAGATAATCTTGTAAATATAAAAGTAGATCAGAAGTAGATCAGAGGAAGAGGTCCCTCAATGACTTCTGTCTCAGCACATACGGTGGATACCAGAGAACATAGCAGCCACCACGAAAATAACGAAATTACTCCTCCTCCACTGGCTGAAAACAAAACAAAACAAAACAAAACAAAACAAAACAAAAAACAAAAAACTAGTAGCCACATTACAAAGGGTGAACAGTAATATCCTCACCAGATACAAGAAGACAACCAATGAGGGAAAATGTAACTGCTTTTCAAAAGAAACCTACGGTCTCTTTTAATGTATGTCTGCTAATATTTCTGTGCATTTTGTTTTGTTGAAAATAATCACACATCACAATATATTTAAAATATATTTAAAATTCTATCTATCTGCATATTTAAAACTGTCAGCAAAATTTTCTAACTTGGGGGTAAAACCCCTTCTAGATAGAAATGAAGTTTAAACAAATGTAAAAACACAACACCTTGCCAGGCATTGGTGGTGCATGCCTTTAATCCCAGCACTCAGGAAACAGAGGTAGGAGGAGTTCTGTGAGTTTGAAGCCAGCCTGGTCTACAGAGAGAGTTCCAGAATAGACTCCAATGCAATACAGAGAAACCCTGTCTCAAAAAACAAACAAAATAACAAACAAACAAACAAAAAAAACCCACAACACCTCCTGTTTAGTTTTTAGAAACAACTTTTTATAGGGGAAGATGAGAATATATGAGCTGACATTAGTTTCACTATGGATGTTAGGAATGAACAGTATTGTGACTTAGTAAATATAACTAGTATTGGACTTCCGGGGTTTTATGTCTGTGTCTTTCTGAAGTATCTTCCTAAAATATGTAGAAACATTGAGTTACTAAATTGTATTTAGAAAAGACATTTACTCAGAAATAAATCAGGAAAGTAAAATAATGTAACCTATTTGACCACATTGTTCTCACCAAATTCACTGAGGGACAACAAGTATCAAGCAATTAACACATTTCAAATTACTGTATTTAAATATTTACTCTCTCCACATCAGAATGCATTTGTTTCTTTTGTGTACATTCATTACTGTTTGGTTTTATCACTTACAGTGTGTACTGCAGTTCATTAAATATAAGTTGCCAGCAATTAGAATAGGAACATAATTAGGTGTTCTACTAAGAAAGATAAGAACACTATAATTATAATGGTAAGACCTCATTAACTGTTAAGAAGCACCCCAATTTCAAGGATATTAAAATATGTGTGTGATGGGCTGAGTACACCTCGAGTAATAACAGTTAAGTTTCTTGGTGAATAACAACAGAACAAAACCAAGATGTTGCTTTAACAACCCCAGATCCCCTCTCAAAATGTTCCTATGTATAGTTCAGGCCAAGCAAAGACATTAAGCCAAGTCCCCCCATGTCTTTGCAACACTTTCCCTACTCAAAGCATGGTCCCAACTGATTTCTCAGGAAATATAAATTCCAGTTCTCTCTCAAAGAAGGGTTCCCAAAATTACTTCAATGTTTTTATTTCCATTTCACTAGGAAAATTAGGTCACCTTGTATATAAGTATAAAGGTAAGGGAAGCACAGGAACATGTTCAGGAAGCCATAGCTGCAACAATACTATCTATTCATATAGGAGAGGGGGGTGACAGATATTAAAAGTCAACTAGAGGTCTACTCAAAGTATAACCTACTAGCCCAGGAACCTGTGTATCTAGCTTATATATAAATACACAGATATGGATGTTGATAGTTTTCTTTGCAGCTTCAGATGTTACTACTATAGAAAACTCCTTTTGAGAACAATGGGCATCTTAGTTTGGATCATCTAGAAGCAAAGCCTAGATAGATAGTTGCTTAATTGATGTATTTATTGTGAAAGAAATATTGCTTTCAGGAGAAGCACAGACCTTAGTGCAAGAGGCTGAATGGAGCATGGGAAAGCCAGGAAAGTAAGACTATGGAACCAGTCCAATGTTAGCACCAGACTATTCCTACAGGCTACATTATAGATAGATTCCACTATAGAGTTGTTCCTCCCTTGGTGCATCCTTCATGGGGAAGTCACTGCACAAAGGATGAGAAGATGGGTGTTTGGAATCTGGTTACTCCTGTTTGGCTTTAAGTGCCTCTAGGAGAGCAGCAGGTACAGCTACTTTGGGCTTGCAGTTGACAGCTGCTGGAGGATGCCTGCTGCAGTCACTGGTTTCCCATGCGTCTATCCACTGACAGCCTCCCTCAATTCAGCACCTGATGCTGAATAGTATTGCCTTCTTCAGTCATTTGCTTTGCTTATTAATATCTCCATCCACCAATTCATTAAGCCTATATTAAATGTCTCCTATTATGTAGGCTTTCAGAATATAGATGAGAATAGACTACCTAATTGTCACTCATGGCATGAGAATCTTCTCACCCAGGGACAAAGCACAGGTGCCCAAAGAGGGCTGCTATCTGTCTGTTCAATGTCAGCTCCCTGGGAAACCTTGCATTTTACGGTATCTGCTTAGTCTACCTTTTTTTGACACTGTTCTTTCCAAACCCTGTTGTCACATTTCTAATAGGAAGTCAAGGTTGAGCTATCTCACAAGCTTGCTGGCTCTGCCTACGTCAACCCCTGATGTGTCTGTGATTGAAAGCTTCATGACTCAGATTCATCAGTAAAACCACCTTAGTAAACAATCAAACTGTCAGCTGTAGTGAGAACTAAATTACACAATAAACCCAGAAGCTCTCACACACATACACACCACAGCACTTTTCTGGTGTGGTGACTCGCACCTGTATTTCTAGCACTTACAAGTCTGAGGCAGTTGGATTGTAGTCTGGGCTAAATGAGTCTCAGATAAGCCTGACCTATATAGTACAATATCTGTCTGAAAAAAAGAAAGGAAGGAAGAAAAGAAGGAAGGAAGGAGGGATGGAAGAATAGAGGGAAGGAGAGGAGGGATGGAGGGTGGGACAAAGAATGGAAGGAAGGGAGGGAAGAAGGGGAGGGGAGGGAAAAAAGGGAGAGAAGGAAGGGAAGAAGGAAGAAAGGAAAGAAGGAAGGAAGGAAAGAAAGAAGGATGGGAAAGGAGGGAGGGAAGGAAAGAGGGAGGGAGGGAGGGAGGGAGGGAGGGAGGGAGGGAGGGAGGGAGGGAGGGAGGGAGGGAGGGAGGAGAAGGAGTGAACGAAGGGAGAAAGAAGGGAGTGAGGAGAGGGATGGAGGGAGGGAGGAAGGAAGGAAGGAAGGAAGGAAGGAAGGAAGGAAGGAAGGAAGGAAGATCGGAGGCGAGAGGAAGGGAAGGGAAGTGGAAGGGACGGGGAATGGAAGGGAAAGGAAGGAAAGCAAGGAGGGAAAGAAGGAAGGAGAGGAAAGGAAGGAAGAAAATATTAAGACATAAAATCAAAAAGCAGCACTATGGAGTATTTAGGAAGCATCTTGTAAGTTCAACTTCCAAAGACATCTCAGATCTACCTCTCCATCATCAACTCTGTACCACAATGTTCAACCCACTATGGGTCCCAGCTTCCTCTACTGCAATAGGTTCTAAATCCTGCAGTAAGTGTCATCACTCTTAAACCATCATGTCTCTTAGGACTCATTACTCTTTACACGTTCCATGTACTCTATTTTTCCAAGCAAAAAGTGTTACCCAAATTCACATTCACTGGATGGCTTAGAGAACAAAGAAGGTCTACAAACTGCCCTTCACCAGGTCCAACACTGGACGGGTACTGTGAAAGCATCTATACAGTTTGCTTCAAGTTTTCAACAATAGACTCAGTGCTTAGTTCACTAAAGCCAGGTCTTAGAAAGTACATGAATATTGGGTGTGATTATCAGTGTTTGCCCCTGCACAGAAGGCAAGAGCAGTGTGGGAAGGCTCAGGCAGATTGAAGCATTCCTTGATCTGCAGCTGTTCTTGACAGAATGAGAAAGAGGCCAGCGAGAGGGGGAAGAATCTGAAAACAAGAAAGGAGGGAAAGATAAAAAGAGAGGGAGGGACCAAGCAAGGGAAGAGTAAAGGAATCAAAGAGAGGGAATTCTTTTAGCCCTATGTAGTAATCATTTTATAAAGAAAAAAGTTGGTTACAGAATACATCCCTGCCTTCCCTGGCTATTTTACATGGACATACATATTTATATTTAATTTCTCAGTTTCAGTTTAATTTTTAATCCTAATGATTGTGTGTGTATATATGTATATATGTGTGCGTGTGTTGTGTGTGTGTGTATATATATACATACATATATATATATACATATATATATATATACCACAAGATCTATTTATTCAAAATTGGCCATATTCACACCCTACTTACTGTATGCAAATGACCATTCCACTCCCAACAATCCAGGCATTTACAAAGTTGGGTAGTAGGAAGTGAGGGGTGACCTTGCATGCCAGGGATTCTCTTAAGTCTCATTGTTTCACTGAGCTCATATGGGGTGGGTGTCTTCCTGTATGGTAGACTCACACCAAATATTAAAGTGTGGTTCTCAGCAGTCACTTCCCTCCTTGCTCTCTTGGTAGCTCCTCAGTGATTTTTACTGTCAATGAGCTAATTTCTTAACAGGGACTTGGAAAACGAAAGAGAATTATGTACTTATGAACTTCTTTTGTTGACTTTACCGCCTGATCTATATGTCAATTTAATTGCTTTAGCATCTACATGCTTTAGAAATATATTGGTGATTACTGGGTAAAGAAAAGTTTGCTGAATTCTGTATTTTCAAACATTAAAGCAGAGGATTTCAAACACTTTTGGTGTATCTCTACCTCCCCCAACCCCCTTCTCTCTCACACCCACACCCACACACACCACTCTCTCCCCCCACTTCGTTCCCCTTTTCTCGCTCTTTCCACCTCCCTTCCTTTCTTTTTCCCTCCCCCCAACACACACACACACACACACACACACACACACACACACACACACACACACCACCCTGACATCAATCTGCCATCATAAAAATACAGAGGGAGACTAAGAAGGAAATGGAACATCGAATAGTGACAATGACAATTATTTAGCAGCTGTCACAATATACCATGATCTTTCATTAAAACAGAAAGATCACCAAGAACAGGACACACATTGCCCACTGCTAAGGAAGACCCTGAAAATCCACAAGAGCCCTTCTTTCTTCCTAGGCAAGCGGCCCTCAGCAGGAAAAGCTGCAGCCTTACCTGTTTCAGAATGGGAGTTGTAACCATCACAGACAGCTGTGCTCACATTCATTACAGTGGCTCTGGAGAGCAGCATTCACGTGCTTTAGAGATGACTGTATACTATTCATTTATACTAAATGAGCTTATTCTTCCAGGTATATGACAGGCACTAAACAACAGTGTCATTGAACCACACATGTCAATAAATTTGAGTCCTAAGCCAATTTCACCTAACAAAGGTAATGATAATCTGGGGGAAGAGAAAGCTGCATCTAATTAATGAAGTGCCCTTTGTATTTTCTAATGGTTGAGGCATTAACTTGAAAATGGCTTTCCCTGTAATAATTTACAGACAAGCATTCTTTAATGGGAAAACAATTTAAATTTATGTGCAATTGAACCACAATTATTTGATTAACTTTATTAAATTCTCGTTGATTTTATGGTCTGCAAGAAGTGTCATTTTTTACAAGTTCCATATGTGGTGGCATTGAGGCTTTTCAGCCTCAGGACTCAATTGATGCCGACAATGCATCTCCTTTAAGAGCCTTCTTCTACTGCCTTATAGCTATGACCTAGATAGACAGGATTTGTTGAAGCATTTTTTACATTATTATCTCATTTTCATGTTCATAAGTAGCTGAATACATTTGGCAGCAGAACTCAGTGGATTCCTGGGTAGGTTACATTTACTTGCAAGTGTGTAAAGTCTCTTTACTGAAGGAAGCTCCATGCAACTGAGTGAGATCTATACCCACACATGTATGTTTAATTAGCAACTCCAGCTACTATCCTCACACAGCATGATTAGCTTAGAGAGTGGGAGAGGTTCCAAATCCATAACCAGACTTATACATTAAAGATTAGCTAAGGGTCAATGTGATGACTCAGTGGGTAAAGGCACCGACCACCAGGCGTACAGACCTGAGTAGGGTACGTGAGACTTACACCGTAGAAGGAGAAAATTGTCTCACAAAAGCTCAGCCCTGACTTCCACACACATGCCATGGGCACATGTACACCTCCCACACACTCCCACGAAACAAAAAGTAATTTAAAATATTTTAAATAAATAACAGGAAAGAAGCAAAGTAAATATGACCATTCAGACAATAAACATTCCGAGGAAGATACTGTGGGCTGGCAAGAAGCCTGCAGAAGAAAAAAGGAAATCACAAAGACAGGTAGTAAAACCTGAGAGTAGAAATGCACAAAACCAAAGGACAATTCTTTGAGAAAGTTGATTTTAAAAACTCCCTTTCAGTGGTCAAGATAAAGAGAGAATATACAAATTGAAGGGATTGAAGGATATCTTTATTACTCATAAAATACTATTGAAATATTATTATAAAAGAATACTATTAAAACATTATTACTAAACATTAAGATAGTATTAAAATATCATATAGGTTCTATGTGCAGAAGTTCACCAAGTTAGATAAAAATAGTTTCATTCTTGGTTTCATTCTTGGAACAAAGCAATCAAAACTCACCCAAGATTGGAATTATTCTATTTGGAGATTTGAATAATCCCTTCTAAAAAGCAATAGATGTGTACTTAAAACCTTTTGATCAGCAACAACAAAAACCCTAGGGCCAGGTGATTTCACTTACAATTTCTATAAACATTTAAAGAGGAATTAATAAAATTGTATGCCCTATTGTCCATCAAATAGAGTGGAAATCAATACTTCCTTAGTGATCTTGTCAAATCAAGACTACCTGAATACCCAAAACGTAAACAGACTCTGTAAAAAGGAAAATCTCAGACCAATGTCTTTTATTAGAGTCAATGCGAAAGTCCTTACCAACCACCAGGAAAACTGAAGCCACCACTCTGAAAAATGAATGGTTTCGTGTTGCACAACAGAATGCTGGGAAGGCAAGGCTGACTCCACATTTTAGAAAATCAACATAAACCAGAAACTGACAGATTTAAAAAAGCCAAGTGTTTACTCAATATGTGTAATAATAATTGAAAAAGAAGCATTGGTTCATGACTAAAATTAGCAAAACTGTAATAGTAAATTATAGCCCTATAAAATGCATATCTAACTTCACTGAACTGGGACAAAGCAATAATGCCCATTCCTACCTGACCCTTAGCATAAGGCCAAAGGAAAAGGTCAATAGCATGTGCATGAAAACATGAGATTCACACAGAAAATTCCAACAACTCTACAAAGTATTTGAGAGTATTTGAGAGTATTATAACCGAGCTTCGTAATAAGTATATAAAATACAAGATTCAAGTTAAATATTCAAACATTTCTACTGGATATAAACAATAAACTCTTGGAAAATCAAATTATAAAAAGTACCATACCCCTTTTAAACTAGCACCAAAACAAACTCATAGTGATGAATCTAACCAAATTAGATCTCTCTGGGGGAAAAACAATTTATACAATATTATGAAAGAAACAACTATGTTCCATGTTTCTAGTTGGAAGACTCACATTTCTAATCATATTTCTAAATTGTCAGTTCTCTAAAAATTGTATTATTTCAACACAACTCCATTCAAACTCCCGATACAATATTGCAGAGTGATTGAAAAAACTAGTACTAGACTGTCAAGATGGCTCAGTAGTAAAGGTACTTGTCCCAAAAGCCTAGCTGCCCAAGTTTGATTCCCAGAACCCAGCTGAAGATTGGAGAGAATTAACTCTGTAAAATCATTCTCTAACCTCTCACTAACTTACCTATGCACAGACATTAATGGTAAATACATAATTTTATTTAAAATTAAAAAATAAAATCTGCTTCTAAATTTTTATCTGATTAGGGGGAACTGGCTCAGCAGTTAAGAGCACTTGCTGCTCTTTCAGAGGACCTGAGTTTGATTCCCAGCAACCACACTAGGTAGTTCACAACTGCTTGTAACTCTACATCTAGGACATCTGTTACTGTCTTATGGATACACATACACACACACACACACACACACACACACACACACACACACACACCAGTGGAGGGAGGGAGATCTTTATTTAAAAAAAAAACCTTTGGCAAAAATGCAAAAATAGATATTTGTGTTAATTTGGAAGATCAGCATTATCTAATTTAAAACAATAGTATTCAGAAAGATTCATGTAGTTATGGTCAATTGTTATTTGACAACATGCAAAATAAACTGAAGTGGTAGGAGGTTTTAACTCAGTGGTATTAAAACAACAGGACAAATGTAACAGGACAAAAGTTTCTTTAAAAGGCATAAGTATAAAGCTTTGTTATGGTTTAAGAAAAAAATATGTCACTAAAATCATTAAAAATTTTAAAACTCAATTAAATTCATCAATAAAATGTAAACTGTTATAATGAAATGTTATAAGCTTTTATATGACCAAAATCTGTTCCAGCTGACTCTGGCAGCTGTATACTTTCATGACAGAAGGGACAAGGCAGCTCTCTGAACTGACTTTATGAAGGTCATAATCCAGCTACATGGGCTGTTTGATCACCAGGCAAAGCTTCACTTCCTAATACCATGACAGCATGGGAAATGGAGATGCAAACATCCAGTATAGCAAATGCTTAGAGACACCATTCTTTGAACTACAGCTACCACTGAATGATAGAATTCACGTATCTCATGAAGGAGTTGTTCAACCTCTCAAAACATGGTGTCATAGTTAGGGTTTCTATTGCTATGAAGTGACACTATAACCATGGCTACTCATGTAAAAGAAAACACTTAATTAGGGTGATTTACAGTTTCAGAGGTTCAGTCCCATTATCATCATGGTGGGTGGTGTGCAGGCAGACATGGTGCTGAAGAAGGGGATGAGAGTTCTACATCTTGATCCATAGGCAACAAGAAGTGAATTGTCTCTACACTGAACATAGCCTAGCCTAGGAGATCTCAAAGCCCACCTAGTCAATGAATTACTAGCAACAAGACCACACCTACTCCAACAAAACCATACCTCCTGATAGTGCCACTCCCTATAAGTTTATGGAAGCCAGTTACATTCAGACTACCACAATTGGCAACAAAATAAACTTAATTTTGTTCCTTGTACTTTACTGGTTGTGTGTGGTTAGTTTACCCTGAGGCAGGACCTATGTAGTCCAGGATAGCCTCAAACACTTAAGCCTCATGCATGTTTTCTAATGCTAGCGCTGCACTCTAAACTCAATTTAAGAGAAGGGTCTTCCTGGGTTCTCCTGACCACCAACTCCAGAAGATCTGCTATTTGAGTATTTGTGAGTCTATGGCTTCTCACATGATACAAACTATATATGAATTATTGAATAAGCTTGTAAAATAATATTTCACTATGGCTTTTTCAAGCATCATTGGTGTTATTATCTCTCATCCTGAATTATCTTTCCTAACTCCTCACTGTTAAACCCAGTTCTGTTTTTTCTCTCTATCTAGAGCTCCTCACCTATATTTCCTTCTTATTTTCCTGGTTTCTGTGGTTACTCCAGGTCATATATTACAATCTAAGGACTCAGAGCTGGATTCCATAAATAAGAGAAAATATTCCATATGTGACTGTTTTGGGGGTCTGGGTTTACCTCACTCAATTATGCTCTCAAGTCATGATTTCATTTTTTTTTTTTCTTCATGGATACTGTTTGGAGACCGTATCTTCTATACATGTGGTTTTTGCACCCATGAAATCTAAATATCATCTTCTAAACAAGATCTGCATAATAACAACACTAGTTGACATACCAGCAAGGACGGAGAAATCACACAAGACCCCACTACTAGATGAAGGACCACAGGCAGTTACTGGCTGCTGAGGAAGGATCAGTTTTCTTCAGGAATGAGCCTCCAGCCAGAATATTAAACACTAAACATTAAACGTTAATACTAAACACTAAACATTATTAGGGAGAGCTATCAGAAGAAAAGGCCAGGAGAAGTTGGAGGGGAGAGATGGAGAATTGGAAATGATGTAAATACAGTTCACTCATATATTAAATCCTCAATTTTTTTTTAAATTAAAAAGAAGGAAATCATTCACAGACATCTCAGCTAAGATGAGGTGGGGATGATAATTAAGCCCATGAAGATGATCAACATAATTAGTCACTTGAGAAATGCAAACCAGAGCCACAATGAAATAAATATTACCACTCATCTATTTGAATGGTTAGCAGAGACAAAAGAGACAATTCTAAATGCTAACAAGGATGAAAACAGCCAGACTCTTCACCCACGGCTGATGAAAATGTGCATAGTCACTGTGCACTTAACAATACCTTCAAAAATCAAACACTTCACCAAAATGTGATTCCCAAAGGGGAAAGAAAACTGTATCTACAAAAAAATCTGAATACAAATTTTTAAAAGTTATTTGGTAAATTAGTGATTGGCTTTGTTTAAGTGTTTTCATGCATATATGTCATTATACTTTGTTCTTACTCAAACTCAGTTTCCACTAACCCTGACCCCAGGCCCTGCTTATCTTCCCCAGTCCCTTTGTTTGCCTCCTTCTTCTCTTCAAATAGTCTTTCTTTCTGGATTTGTGTGTGTGTGTGTGTGTGTGTGTGTGTGTGTGTGTGTGTGTGTGTGTGACCTAAATTCTGTTACTCTCAGGAGCCCTACTACCCGAGGACTGGGTAGAGTTGTGTGCACTTCTCCCCAGATGGTATTATCCATACCCTCATGACCCAGCGCTATCAATGTAGAGCTTACCCACAGTACCATTCATACCTCTCACAGACTTCTGAGGATCTGCCACAAGAACCTGCTAGCTCTATGGAGGGTTCATTCCTGTGCTCAGGATCAATCCCTTGCCCTTTCTGAATAAGGGCTATTTGTTATATCCCATTCTCACAACAATAATGTGGCTCCAAGATTGACCACAAGCTCTAGTCATTTGATCCAAACCTGTCAAAGAAATGGAGATCCAAATGCCCACCTGACAAAGGTCGAACAGAGAGTCATACTGAAAGATCAGAGGAATAGCCTGACTCCAGATGCCTAGGTCCCATTGAAGTGACTGAGATAATGCCTTCTTGTCCTGACTACATTCTGTGTCTGCCTACCCAAGTCTCAGACTCCCACCCCACCCCCAAATCCACATCTGTCTTTGCAACACATTTAGGATTTCCATGACGCTGGCCATAATCAGTACGTATTAATCAAAAGTTATATATATACACACATACACACATATACACATACACACACACAAACTAAACATACTAAAATAACTGGCAAAAGTATAAATCAAAATGAATTGTCATGTTGGGTCCAAAATAACTACTGTCATGCATCTAAAACAACTGTTGTGTTCTGCCTAAACAAATGCTGCCAGGTTTCATTGCATTTCATCTAATGTAATTGTAGGGTTTGCCTTTTAAAATGCTGTAATTCTGAAGGTCTGCAATAAGACACTTGGACAGTAGCCTGTTCTTGGTCACCAGCCAAAATTACAGGACTCTTCTATTCTTAATTGGCTTAATTTGTATGGTGGTCTGTATCTTTCTCACAATAAGTATCCTCCAAAACTCAGCTCCCCCATAGTAATGTTTCCCAAAAGAAGCAATGGTGATGATATACAAGACAATGAGTTCAAAATAGCAACTGTAAATACATTCAAGGCACTTAGGATGTGTATCAACTCCAGAATGAAAACCTTGAAAACACAAACTTGAATGAAATAAGGAAGTCAAGAAAGAAAGAAAGAAAATGGAATTTAATAAAGAATTTCTAAAAGAAACCCAAATAACAGGGCTCAAATAGAAAGCTCTACAGGAAGCCTCACCAATAGGATGAATCAAGTAAAGGAGAGATCATCAGTGTTTGCAGACAAGATAGAGAAACTGGATAACTCAATGGAAATGTTAACTCTAAAACAACCAATGAACAGAACATGGAGGAAATCTGGAAATAACATTGATAGATGAACCATTGAATAATCAGTTTAGATGCATAAGAAGCCCAATCAAAGCAATAGAATATATCCCCAACAAAAATCACAGAAAAACAAAAACAAACAAACAATAAATCCACAAGAAAAACCAAAACAAACCAAACCCAAACAAAAACAAAACTGAAGGCAGGAGATGCCATCAAGGTGCAAGGGACATTCAGAGAGCCTCATTATCCTCCCTCCCCTTTCCCAAGATTTTGTCTTCTCATAATCACTTCTCTACTTCCATAACCTACACACACAAATTAAAATATAAATTCTGCATATGAGGGAAAACATTGCTCATATGACCAAGTCTGGTTCATTTTGCTTATCACAATGACCTCTATTTCTCTACATATGCCATACCTTCATTCTTAACAGATTAATAAAACTCCATTGTATTTATGTCCCACATTTTATCTATTAAACTGTTGATGAGCATATAGGCTGGATCCATTTCTCCAACTACTGTGTACAAACCAGCAATAAACTGTGTGTGTACGTAAATGTTTTTTGACAACTTTACTTCACTCATTTAAAAGTGAAATGTCACACGAATTTTTTAATTAGTGAATGGATAAACAAACTCCCCAGCATCACTATAGGATGAGACAACACATACCAGACAAATCACAGCAGTCCCCAGTAGTGATGAGCAAAGCCAACTTGAGTTCTACCCCAGTATGTTTCATTTAAGACAAAACAATGTAACCAATGTGACCTTATATCCATCAGTTTTTGCAACAGATTGGCAATTATATGTTTGCTTCACTGGAGCAGAACTAGATACTCTAGGGGCTAAGGACTACAACAGTAACAATATTTGTCAAAATCAATACAATACTGCATTCGGAAAAGTAAGTATTACTGGATACAAAGGAAACATAAGTGAAAACCTCAGAGCTAGGCTGATTTTCTACTTTATTTTGTATTTTTTATTGCCTTTTTTTACTCCTAATTAAAATGTCACAATAATGTGTGGTTCTTGAGGTGCTTTCTGGCTTTTGATCCGTGTTTAAAGCTTTCCCACTCTTGATATTTTTGTGTTTATATTATGTTGTCATTACCATCTCATTTCTAACCACCCATAGCAATGTCTTCCAACCCTTTCCAATTCCTCCTACAAAAAAACAAAGTTCCAAAAAAAACAAAGTTTTTGGAACATTTTCTTTAAACATTTTTTTTTCTCTGATCAGAAGTCTACAGTTAGTTCTCTTTTCATAAAATACCTGTTGACAGCACTTTAAAATTAGTGACTAGTCAAAACATAAAAGAAATAAATAGGTATGGCAAAATAGCTAGGCAGGTGAAGCTACTGAACAACAATCTGAGTTCAATCCCTGGGTTCTATATAGTGGAAGGATAGAAACAAGTCACACACACACACACACACACACACACACACACACACACACACACACACCTAAACAAACTTTAAAAATCATACATGAACTATCTTATAAACTCCTCCCACTCTCATGCCTTAAGGACTCCCTTCATTCCAAACTAGCAATACTCATAAAAATATCTGCTATTTATCAATACTTGACCAATATCTTTATCAATACTATATTTTCATTTCCATATGACCCTGAGACCCACCTCATGAGATCTACTTATCCCCCATTTACAAATGAGGATGCTGTGATTAAGCAGTAACTGTTTGAGACATCAAATAAATATCTAAATTGGTATAACTCATTTCCCAAGCCTTTAAAGTACCTCACATTTACTTGAGTTGACTCTACAGCATCTTTTTCAAATCATTTATCCTTAAATATCTTCTTTCACAGTGAATCTTTGCCAGATTCCTCAAGGATTCTCCCCTCGAAGGACACACCATTTAATTATCCTTCATAGATACTTTAAAAATTATTTTCTTGACATCAATTATTTGTCCCATAATAATCTTCAACGGCATTATCTACGTATGAAGTTCATTGTCCTCATGACCCAACATTCTCAGTCACTCATACACAGGACAAAGTATCCAAGATTTAATGAGCACCTAGTTCATGCCTCGTAGCCAGAAAGATTGGTGACTGCTTACGGAAGCCCACAACAAACTCCATGTGAGCAGAAATTATGTCACCTCCTCTTTGTGCCCTTCACCCAATTTTCCCTAAATAGCAGTTAAATTGCACTCCACTGGGTTTTAGGATGGAAGTGTTAATACACTAGTTGTTTAATATACAGTCATAGATACAGAGATTCAAGTGTTGAGAAGGAGTATCATGGGTTTTGTGCTGAAAACGGCTAATGATACATCGGGTCCAGTGTCCTTCATGGCAGAAAACAAGCAGAGGAGGCAAAGATATAGAGGCTGCCTGTGTAATCAAAAAGCCAAGTAGAGAGAGGGGACACTTGCCAAGCTGAAGGACTCAGCGCTTGTAATGAAGGGATGGGATTTCATTGGAAATCCTCCTTCCCTGCCAGCTGGATGATCTCATTGTCACAATGAGCCATACTGGCTGATAACCACAGGGTCCCAGGAATTAGGCAGACTCACAAATCACCTGCATAGCATTCTGGCTACACGTTAGATAGTTGAATTAATTGCCTGGAAATAAATGAAGGGGTGAGGCCAAGGATTGCCTCATTAGTATGCAGCCAAGCTAGGGTCTTTTGAAGAAAGGGAAAGAAGTTGGGCAGGAGGAAAGGGAACACAATGGGAAATGGGGAGGGGAGGGGAATGAAGAAAATAATAAGGAAGTGTTACTTTACAAGCTGCCCTGTGAGCTGGATGGGTTACAGGATGTTCTAGTCCAGCAAAATTCAAGTCGTCCACGTAGAGTACACCTATGCTTTCTAATACAGCAGCCATGCTCAGAAGCCCAATGGCTCATCTATAAGCAACCCAGACAGAACAGGTACATGGATGTTTCCTTTTTATTCCCCAAATGAAATGTAGAAGCATTCAGGTGTTTTTCTTTGGCAAGAAAGATAGCAATTGAGAGAAAACAGTGCCCAACAGGTGCACCACTCACACATGTTCAGCAATGGCTTGATTGCAGAAAACTCTACAGCTGGAGCTGGATTCTCCAGGCAGGGTAGGACTTTCTTCCACAGCACCTTCAATTTGTGCAGTAAAAATTTGTTTAAGTCTTTAAAACCACAGTTATAAAGCCAGGTTCAAGAGTGTTTATGAGCACTGGTAGTTTCTCCAAAGCTTATAGCTGTTGCATTGTTAAGGGGCCCTGTTCCTGGGCAGACCCTTGCCAAACGCCAAGCAAAGATCAGGGCATGAAGGGCGACCAGTGTTTCCTAGACATAATGTCTGCACGCACACAGACACCTAGTATATATACTGAAATTATAATCCCCAGGGCGAGAGGTGGTCCTTGGTGGGTAGGGTTTGCCTTTTGGAGATCACAGAATGGAGACATTTAGTGTCCCACAAGCAACAAAGGAAAGAGTCCCTTCATCTCTTTCTACCAACACTTTCCTATTAAATTTCTCACCTCTAGAACTAAGAAACGAATGTTTAAAGCATCCAGTTCTATGGTAATCTGTTGCAGGAATTCAAACCCACTAGCGAACACCAGACACCAAGCTAGGTATGCAGCTCATTTCAGAGTTTAAGGCTGATCAATGGGAAGTATTCACAAAATATTTCTATAAGGTTCATTTTATCGGTATATAATTTTTTGTTCGTTTGTTTTTCAAGACAGAGTTTCTCTGTGTAGCCCTACCTGTCCTGGAACTCACTCTATAGACCAGGCTGGCATCAAACTCTTGAACTGAACCCACAGAGATCTGCCTGCCTCTGCTTCCCAAGTGCTGAGATTAAAGATATGTGCCACCAATGCCTGGCTCCATATATAATTCTAAGGGGATTGGCATAAATACAGGAGCTGAAAACATCCCACCATGGCCACCTACACCTAGAGAGTCAGACATACCAGTACTTTCTCAGGCCAAGAATGTGGGACTGTCACAACAAAAAGTATTGGAGCTGAATAGATGACTCAGTGTCTAACAACACTTGGGGTTCATGCAGAGAACCTGGATTCGCTTCCCAGCACCTACATCTCATAGCTCACAGCTCCCCAGGACTCTGGTCCCAGAGGGTCCAACACTTTTTTCTGGTCTCCACAAGCACACAAGCACATTCACACACATGGTACACAGACTCAGGCTCTCACACACATACAACACAAAACACATCTTCTTTAATAAAAAAAGAAAATTTCAAATGGTGCAGCCTCTATGCACAGTTCTCCGAGAGCCAATGATGCCAGCACCTTTCTAAGGACTATGGAATCTGGACTCTGTGGTTCCTAGGAAACAAGAACTGCACAAGGACACCATTCTTAGTGTCCACAGGGTCCACAAGTGAGAATGTGGTCTCCTCCTACTTTCTATTTTTTCTTACATCACTGTCTCCAGCACTCTTATTAAGGAATGGTCTTCCTGATTTAAGTTATCAACACAAGTGTCAATCACTGAAAGAAACACCGTCACATAAGGAACCAGAAATATGCTTTACAACAGGTATCCCTTGCAGTCAAGTTGACGACCAGGACTAAACAGCATGAAGCCCGGAGAGACAAGTGGTGTAATAAGGCTCAGCCTTCTCTTCCTGAAAACCTGGGATGCCTCTGTTCAGTCTTTGAAGGCCAGTCACACTCTAACACCTGTCTATTTTCCACATCACTGACATCCTTTAAACTCTAAAGCCTTCCGCACTGGCTTTGGTTCTCTAATCCCTTTATAAGCAGCCCCCAAACCTAAGGTAAACCAGGTATGTGGTGGTTTAAATGACAATAGACCCCCTAGACTCATACATTTGAATGCTTAGTCCCCATGGAGCAGCAGCAGTATTTGAGGGGATTAGAAAGATTAGGAGGTGTGGCCTTATTGGAAGAAGTGGGTTTTGAGGTTTCAAAAGCCCATGCCAGGCCCAGTGTTGCTCTTTCTGCCTATGGATCAGGATATAGCTCTCAGCTACTGCTCCAATGCCTGCCTGAATTCGGCCATAATCCCCACCATAAAGATAATAAACAAAGGCTCTGAAACTGTAAGCAGGCCCCACTTAGATGCTTTCTCTTATGACTTGGTCATGGTGTCTCTTTACAACAACAGAACAGTGACTAAGTCAGGGACACTTTGGCTTCATCTACTTGTGGGCCACTTTCTTTGCAACATGTTTTATCGCATGTGGTCTAGAGTATCCTCCAGGATTTCTCTTCTTGAGAACAATATACTTCCCAGGGACCCTGAATTCCCTTATACCTGATTACACTGGCTCCAGCTTTTTGTCACCTTTTAAAATTATACAGCACTGGAGGCATAAAATTCTTCTGTTTTTCTCCTGTGTCTTAGTTAAGGTTTCTATTGCATATCTTCATCTGAGGCTCTTTCCTCTGATGACTCTAGTTTATGTCAAGTTGACACACAAAACCAACCAGTACATCTGACCCCTTGTCAGCTTAACACTAAAATATATCAGTATCAAGCCACAACTCTTTCTTATTCATCCCAAAGATCTCACATTAAAAACATAAGTAACTTTAAAAGTCCCATAGTCTTTACAAATTCAAACACATCAAAATTTCAATCCTTTTCAAATAGCCAGTCTCTTTCAAAATCCAAAGGCTTTTAAAATTCAAAGTGTCTTCAACTGTGGGCTCCATTAAAATATTTCCTCACTTCAAGATGGAAGAATCTGGACAGTCACAATCCAAACAAAGCAAAAATCAAACTCCAGCTGTTCAATGTTTGGGACCTACCCACTATCATATGGACTCCAGCAAAAGACTTGAATCACAATTTCTCTAAAAATCAAAAATCTCTTTTAAAAAAGTTCTTAAGTCACCAGGTAGTGGTGACACACACCTTTAATCCCAGCATTTGGGAGGCTGAGGCAGGTGGATCTCTGAGTTCCAGTCCATCCTGGTCTACAGAATGCATTCCAAGACAGCCAAGGCTATATAGAGCAACCTTGTCTTGAAAGAAATAAACAGAAAGTTGAAGGTCACCTATAAAAGTGAGCTCCTGTAAAAGTCAAAATTAAATTAAATACCTTCTTCAAGAGGGAAGACTAGGCACAGTCTGAACCAAGCAAAACCAAACTCCAACAGTATAAATAAATAACTCAATGTCCAAGTATCTGGGGTCCACTCACCATCTCCCGGGCTCCTCCACAGTGCTTGGGTCACTTCTCCAGCTCTGCCCTCTGCAGCACACACAGCTGTCTCCAGCTGACTCCACTCCATTGCTATTGCTGTTCTTGGTGGTCATCCCAGGGTACTGGCATCTCCAAAATGCTGGGGTCTTCTGCTGCAACTGGGCTGCACTTTCACCAATAGCCTCTTATAGGCTCTTTTCACCGTGCCATGCCTCAACTTCAGTTCTGAGTTTTCAAATGCAACTAAGGCTTCACATTTACCAATGGCCTCTCCTGGCCTCTCTCAGTGCAAGCCTCAGCTGTTCTCCATGACCCCTTCAGGACTTCAAAACCAATACCACCTGGTGACCCTTAGGCATTCCCAAGTCCTGCTGCCAGCACGAGGTACAACCATGGTGGCCTCTGGAACACAGCTTCTCTGCGCTGACTCTCAGGAGACACTTCCCAGAAGATTTCACCTCAGTGATGCTGGTTTCTTCTTAATCAACGCCCATTTCTTAGCTCCAGCTGACCAGCATCAACTGTCCCAGTAATGTAAAGGTTTCACTTTAGTAGTTCTGGTATCTTCTTAATCACAGCTGATTCTTCAGCCCCAGCTAACCAGAATTATGGGACCTTAATTCAAAATAACAAATGGCCATGACAGAGTCTTTAATCTTCCCTCTGAAAATTCACAAGCCAGGCCTTCTTCCTCTGCACTACTCTCAACATTATCTTCCAAGCTCCCATAGAACACCCCACTGAGCTCTTAACACTCAGTGACTCTTATAGCTCGAATTCCAAAGTCCTTCCCCAATCCTCCCCAAAAAACATGGTCAGGTCTGCCATAGCAATATCCCACTATGCTGGTACCAATTTGTCTTAGTTAGGTTTTCTATTGCTGTGACTAAACACCATGACCAAAAAGCAAATTGAGGAGGAAAGGGTTTATCTGGCTTATATTTCCAGATCATAGTTCATCATTGGAGGAAGTCAGGACAGGAACTCAAGCAGGGCTGGAACCTGGAGGCAGGAGCTGATACAGAGGCCATGGAGGAGTGCTACTTACTGGCTTACTTCCCCTGGCTTGCTCAGCCTGCTTTCTTATAGAACCCAGGACCATCAGCACAAGGATGGCACCACCCACCACGGGCTGGGCCGTCCCGCATTGATCATTGAGAAAATGCCTTACAGCTGGAGCTCAGGGAGGCATTTCCTCATCTGAGGCTCCTTCCTCTCCGATGACTCTAGCTTGTGTCAAGTTGACCCACAAAACCAGCCAGTATACCCTACATCTTTCAAATGTCAAAGTGGCCCTGCTTTGTTCACACTTTTCTTTATCTTCTCCCCAAATGCAGTCACACACCAGAAAAAATCTCAGAACACAGAAGGTCTCTGGCACACAGATTGTCTGGGATAAAGATGTCTATACTATAAAGGCAAGCGTGGCTTGTCTTTTCTCTTTATTTTTAAATTTTGGGGGTCTGGGGGGTGGAGGTCTCACGATATTTCTCTATCTGTCCTAGAACTCACTCAAATTCACAGAGAGCCACCTGCGTCTGATTCCTGAGTGCTGGGATTAAAGGCATGTGCCATCATTCCTGGAGGAGTATGTCTTTTTTTTTTTTTAAATCATATATAGAACAATATGTTCAGCTTTACCTCAAGACACAAAGGTTTTGAGATGAGAAACCAGTCATGACCAACTATACCTGAGAATCCATGGGGGCACTGGCGGGCAGTGTGGATAAGAACAGTGCAGAATGGCATTCCAAGTTTGAGTGATAGACACATTGCTCTTTGGCTTATTTAAAAGAAGTTGGGCCTAATAATTATACCCACGACTCAGAAGCTGCCACATTTTCAAGTACCTTTCTAATATGACTGCATATTTCAGTTTTCTCAGCTCCAACCTAAAAGGCCTCATTTTAGAAGCATGAATCTGCTGTGGCAAGAATATATGATTCCAGTGTTATTATCCTATCTAACCGAACTCCTTGATAGGTTGAAATACTCTGGGCTATAAATATGAGTCACCCTAAAGCAGTTTAACCTGAGAGCTGAGGGGACACTTGTGTCCCTCAACGCAGTGTGCTGAAGTCCTAATCCTTTGTGTTTCAGACTGTCAAGGTACCTATAAGAAGGTCCTTACAGAAGTCACTGGTTAGGTTAAATGAGGTCATTAGTAGGAGCCCTAATAGAAAGATCAGTATCTGTTGAGGAGTTTTCTTGTCCCATCAAGGTCCCACTGCTGCTCTCAGACCCAAATAAGCATACAGAGACTTATATTAATTATAAAGCTGTTAGCTGATGGCTATGACTTCTTATTGGCTAGCTCTGTCTTAATTATTAACCTATTTCTATTCATCTATGTATTTCCACATGGTCTTAGTTTACCGGAGACTGCCCAGACCTGTAAATCCTTTGCCAGCTACATCATTACATAGTGTTTCTAGCAGGCTCTCTCCTCCTCTTTTCTCTTAGTTCTGCCTATCTCCCTGCCTCTATTGGCCACAATGTTTTATTCATCAACCAATAAGAGAAACATATATACAAAATGACATCCCCCATAGGGTCCCCTAACTGAAAGGGTGTGTTAGAAGCAAATACATCCCCAGGGAAAGTGCTTTGTGAACATGATGGTGAAGATTGGCTTCCTGAAGTCAAGGACTGCTAAAGATTGAACAAAAAACCAAAACCATAAACAAACAAACAAAAGCAAAACACACAAACAACAACAACAACAACAACAAAACTAACAAGCAAACAAAACAAAGGGTGGAAAAAGGCCTGGATCTTCTAACACTTTGCTTTCAGACTGGACATCCCTTTCTGCCTCCTGACCCAAGAGGAGACAAGTAACTACCACTTCCTGTCTAAGATAGTATAGTTTTGCTACGTTGTTATAGCAACCTAAGTAAGTCAATATTTGCAAGAAGAGAGTAATATAATCCACTATCTCACAAATGTCCAGGTATAATCCCAGCACTTAGCAGGCTGAGGTTGGGTCAGCTTGGGACAAACAGCAAGAGGCTGACTCAAAAGGAAAATGTCTATTTCCAAACGATAAACTTCCTAACTGGCAAGTTCCCTTTAAGGCCCCATAGTAACAGAATTACCTTAAGCCTGTAGATGAATGACTTTAACAGTAACTGTTGCCACCTGACACTGAATAATTATGACATCATCTGGTGCAGAAATGGTGCTGCATGAGACAGCACACAGCCAGCAAGGAGCACCCCTACAGAAGTAAGCTAAGTGGTCTAGAGGACTGTCCAGCGGCTCCATTGACTGCCCTTCTCCTTAGCCTGGGGGTCTTTTCTGATGTCAGTGTACCCATACCATTTAACCCTAATAACCAGAGATTTCTGTGGCCTTAAACACCCTCTCTTTTAAAACATGCCATCAGATGAGAAAACGGAACCGCACAGAGTCACCAACAAAGCAAAGTATTAGGGCTGGGGCTGTAGCTCAGTGGAATAATACTTTTCTAGTATGTTCAAAACCATGGGTTTCCTCCTTCCCAGGACTGAAAATAGAATGATGTATAGCAGACTTGATAGCAGCTGGAAACACCAGGCCCCCAGGCTGCACATCTAAGATGTAAGGGACCTTTGGGGTTTTGTAAGAATGTATAATATGCCTGCAATCTGCTTTAGAGTGAATCTGGGTCAGTTTGCTAGGTTAGTCTAAGCTCAGAATTGTTAAGAGGAAATATTTAGTTTCCCATCTCAAAAACAAAAGCAAAGGCAAAACCAAGAACATAAAACAGTGTGCATGGGAGGGTAATAGAGGCTGCGCACAAGGATAGAGCCATCATAGGCTCACCCCTGAAGAGTATGAGACATGGGAGCAAGAACAGATGAGACACCACTAAGAAAGGTGCTTCTACCCCCTCCAACAGTTCCATTGCCAGTCATTGTAGGAAAGCCAAATGGACCATGGCAAAGTGTAAAGGTGCAGAAATGAATTATCTTTGTGAATGTTAACACTACGACACAATGGCTGAGAAAAAAAGTTTAATCTTGTCACCCATGTGATCTGCAAAACTACAACTATTTAAGGCATAATTTGAGACATAGCACCGCTCCACTGAGGCACAGAACAACGGGTCTCTTGCTACCTTTACCGGAACAGTCTATTAAAGGGGTAGTTTCTTTACCGCGGCCACTACATCCACACCCTTGTGAGGACTTTCTCCCTGTGACTCTAAGAGGAGCCTATGGCTGGCTTTAATGAGATGTGCCACCGATGTTGTATAAACCTATAGGCCTGAATATGAAGGGGACCAGATCACATAGACTCTAATTTTCAGTCTGGAGATCTTGATCCAAGGATGGTTAACGTGGAGAGACTACATGGAGAGGAGGAACTGAGATCACAGGAACAGTGGGCTTCAGCTCAGCTGGCATCCTAGCCCAGCCTTGCTCCATGACACTGTTGCCGAATGGAGCCACGGTGCCAAGCAGAAGAGCTAGCTAAAACTTTTAGCAAAGATTGTGAAATCGTCTCAAATAGTAGGATGTTGTTTGGAGTCACATTTTGAATTGGCTCATTGAGTGGGACCATATATAATCAAAGCATCACTGTGCTACTCCCAAGTCCTTATTGCCAGAAAAAATGAAAAAACCGGATAAATTCGGAGTTCTGCAGCATCTTCAATCCACAGTCCCTCACAAAACTCTCATCTCCATTTTCAATAGTGTGAAAGGGAAAAGGGACCAGATGAGGGGTAGGAGCGGCAGCATGGCTCTTCCAAGTGCAGCACATAGTCAAAACGGAGATGTCCGGAGAGTGGGGCTTCTCTAGCCCTCAGCTGCATCCCATGCCAGTTCTGTGAGGTCATATGACTAAGAAGTCCCAGAAGTCCCGGAAGTCTTTAGTGTGATGATTATTATGAAAGACTTAAAGGTGCTGCTATTGTCTGTACAGCCTTCTAATTACCTCACTTCACACTCTCAGCTATTATCAAGTCTTTAAGGGACTCGTGAACAATAAAACTGACAGCAGAAAACCCCTGCCTGACATCCAAACTATACACCCAGAACAGATATTCAGAGCTCTTAGAGATCCCAGATAAGGGTTTTCTTGAGTCACCTGATAACAAGGTCTCTCAGACTCCTTCGCATTGTCCCAGGAGCTAGTGCCTGTCCAGGAACCTTACAAATAAAGCAAGGCTCACCTTATCTCAAAAGACTCTAGATGGAAACACTTTAATGAAGCAGACCTAACTTTCCCATCTCACCTTTGTAACTGGGTATAAATGAGCTATTCTTCATCTTCTTGTAGCTTGACAGAAACAAGAAAGTGTACCAAATCATTAATTCTCTAATTTGCCCACATAACATAAAACCAGCTGGCTTTTAATATTTAATTAAATTAGTGTGCCCCCAACTGAGTTCTAATATTCCAGTTCTAATTTTCAGCACAAAGCTGATATAAAACCAGAAAGCACTGAGTGATGTGGAGAGGGAAAATGTGACCTTGGTAGGATAATGTGAAGGTGTCTACAGATGAAAAGATTTCAGTCTCTTTTTTATTCCCAAGCAATATAAGATATCCAGAGTTAACATTTTCATTAAAAACATTACATTCTCTTTTAAGAAATAACATCACGTGGTAAAATGCGTGTGCATTTGGGACTGCTTCTGTTTATTGATCAATTCACTTCTCAAGCAGGCTCTCTCTGGCTTCTTGCATATAGACATCATAGCTGGCTCAGGGCAATGGGTGAACCATATTATGGAGGCTCCTATAGCAGCTCATTGTCTCTGCTTCTTGGAGACTGTCAAGCCAAGTGTGTGTGTGTGTGTGTGTGTGTGTGTGTGTGTGTGTAGAGAGAGAGAGAGAGAGAGAGAGAGAGAGAGAGTGTGTGTGAGTGTGTGTGAATGTGTTTGTGTGTGTGTGAGTGTATGTGTGTGTGTATATATGTGTGAGTATGTGTGTGAGTGTGTGTGTCTGTGTGTGGTGTGTGTGTCTGTGTATATGTGAGTGTGTGTATGTGTGTGTGTGTATGTGTGAGTGTGTGTATATATGTGTGAGTATGTGTGTGGTGTGTGTGTGTGTCTGTGTGAGAGAGTTTGTGTGAGTGTGTCTATGTGAGAGAGTTTGTGTGAGTGTGTCTATGTGAGTGTGTATGTGCATGTGTGTGTGTGTGTGTGTGTGTGTGTGTGTGTGTGTGTAGGGAAATAGCTTGGACACCTTTAGCCTTTGAGCTTCAGTCCACTGTCTACAAATGAGAACCTTAGCAACTTCTCACTCATGAAAATGAATTCATACCCTGTCTTAGGCAGAGCTATGTGGACTGTAGAAGGGACAACCGAGCAAGGAGCAATTGGGAGTGTTTTGTGCAGGTTTCATTGCTGCCGTGTGCATTTGTTCTTATAGGAGGCAAGCAGAAAAGGGTCCTATCAGGGCCACATGTTTGCTAATTAGTCACTTCTCACAGGAAGTCTGGGTGCTTAAGTATGACCTCCGAAAGTTAGATGCCAGGCCTTTGTAAATCCTGTGAAGTCGTTGCTTCCCTGCATCAGGTCAGCACTACACGTCACTTTGCATCTTGATTTGGATTAAATCAGATTAGGCCAAAGCTAGGAAAATTATTTTCTTTCACTTTTCACTTCAGGTGCCTGAAGACCTGCAAAGAGAATAGCTGAAAAGAGGATACAGTGGAGGTAGTGGTTTTGTTTGTTTTGTTTTGTTTTTTTGTTTGATTTTGTTTTAAATCTCTAAAACTATATACTTATCTCTTTAAATATACAAACCTCTTTTATAATTATCTACAAATACACGTACCTCTGAATATCTATCTGTGTGTCTTGTTGATTCTATTTCTCTAGGGAAACACCGAGTAATGCACCTATTTTTAATTGTCTACAATTATATTGATATTTTATTTTTAAATTTAATATAACATCATAAGGATTGTTTCATTTTATTACATACCCTTAATGGGTGTTCTAATGGCCCATAATTAGGTTGCTTATTAAAGATGCCTTCCCCATTAGGCTCTTTTTCTCAGCTATTTGGACCTCAGATTAGTTAAAGGACAGCTACTGGGGAGAAAACAGGGGGGAAACATAAGTGAGAAGAGAGAAAGCAGGTATGGAGAGGAGAGTATAGAGGTCAAGGTCTAGAGGAGAACACGGCCTGCATCAGAGAGCACCTTCAAGGGCTTCAAGTTTCTGTCACCACTGAGCCTTGAGCAGTTACATCATTTACAATTTGCCTACTAGATAGCAGTAGCAGCATGCTACCCAGGACACTGTCACCAAGACCCGGGAAAAGTGAGACAACATTACCAAGGCCACAGGGTTTTTCCTGTACAGCTGGGACTAAATCCAGACCTAAAACTATTGATCATTCTGCTCAAGTATTATTTTTTCATTCATTTTAAAATTCTCTTAAATGCAAGCCTTACTCTCAAGTTCTGAATTTCTACAAATTTATTGAAATAGCTATGTCTCCAAATACAAGGTTTGGAGAAACCATTCTTAACACAGTATTAGAATGTGTCTGTCTTTCAACTTCTGAAACTAACCAAATAAGTCATATTTATGTCTTCCATTTTTCCCCATGTAATCACAATACTTACAACTATTGTTTTGCAAATGTTTCCAAAACTTAGAGAAGGAGTTGAACTGGGGAAAATGCTACTGCTCCACCTAGGTTATTAGTACAATAGTGTTAATACTGTTTTACTATTTGGCAAAGAGAAGTGAAGAATTCTAGCTTCATATGAGGACTGAATATGCAGGGACAGAATAAGATGTTCCTGCTAGGCACAATGGTCTGGAATTGGAGTCTCCAACTCACTTCTCCTACAGGCTAAAAGTCTTTACCTGTCATTCAACCTTTCAGGATACAGAGCCCAAATGTGAAGATCTCTTTCTGGGTGATGTAGTTAAGTCTCCCAGAGGAAAAATGAAATTCCCCACTTGGAGACAAGGACACCAGAGAAGAGGGCATGTGGAATGTTCTTTGGAGAGACCTATCCCATAAGCAAACCCTTCCCTATATACACCAAAAGTATGACTAATTCATGATTGGACAGTGACCTCTGTCATCCTGCACACGATATTAATTTTTTGAAAGATACAAAAGAGTAAGAAGATAATATTAAGTAAATAACACCTGTATGACACTTCTGTTGGGGAGAATTCAGCACAGTAGATCCTCAAAGAAATGATGGTGGCTACCTTCAACCATTTCTCCAGGACTGCAGTGGCAGGAGTGAAGGGTGCAGGGTGCATAAGAGTAAAGGATCAATGGGCACAGAGCCTGGAGGACTGAGACTCAGTGGGTACAGAGCCTGGAGGATGGAGAGTCAGTGAGTTCAGAGCCTGGAAGATGGAGAATCAATGGGCACAGAGCCTGGAGGACGGAGAATCAGTGGGTACAGAGCCTGGAGGATGGAGAGTCAGTGAGTTCAGAGCCTGGAAAATGGAGAATCAATGGGCACAGAGCCTGGAGGATGGAGAGTCAGTGAGCACAGAGCCTGGAGGAAGGAGAGTCAGAGAGCACAGAGCCTGGAGGATGGAGAGTCAGAAAGCACAGAGCCTGGGGGACAGAGAATCAATGGGCACAGAGCCTGGAGGATAGAGAGTAAGTGGGTACAGAGCCTGAAGGATGGAGAGTCAGTGGGTACAGAGCCTGGAGGATGGAGAGTCAGTGAGCACAGAGCCTGGAAGATGGAGAATCAATGGGCACAGAGCCTGGAGGATGGAGAGTCAGTGGGTACAGAGCCTGGAGGATGGAGAGTCAGTGAGCACAGAGCCTGGAGGAAGGAGAGTCAGAGAGTACAGAGCCTGGGGGAAGAAGAGTCAGTGAGTACAGAGCTTGGAGGATGGAGAGTCAGTGAGCACAGAGCCTGGAGGATGGAGAGTCAGTGGGTACAGAGACTGGAAGATGGAGAATCAATGGGCACAGAGCCTCGAGGATGGAGAGTCAGTGAGCACAGAGCCTGGAGGAAGGAGAGTCAGAGAGCACAGAGCCTGGAGGATGGAGAGTCAGTGGGTATAGAGCCTGGAGGATGGAGAGTCAGTGAGCACAGAGCCTGGAAGATGGAGAATCAATGGGCACAGAGCCTGGAGGATGGAGAGTCAGTGGGTACAGAGCCTGGAGGATAGAGATTCAGTGGGTACAGAGCCTGGAGGATGGAGAGTCAATGGGCACAGAGCATGGAATGTAGAGAATCAGTCTTCTGAGTGCAGCTCACTACCCTCTACCACCACTCATGGTGAGAACAGAGTTCCCTTTAGCATAGAAAACAGAACCTCTCTCACCAGGCTGCAAGTATGGAAATATAAGGGGCCTGCTGAGCACTTATAAACCTCTCACAGAGCATGGCAACAGTTAATTGAACAGACTACACTGTCATTAAAGAACATGAGGATTTTTTTTTTTTGAGATTTTAACATTAGCGCTGAAAAGCTTCTACTGATTATGTTTTATTACCTGGTTTGTTAAGCATCTATCATAAAGTGCTGTTAAATTATAACGAATTAGACTCCTTCCTCAAAAGTGTCACTGAAATGTACTTAGCAAGCTCATAGTGCCACAAATATGTAATTATTTATTTAGGGTTTTTTAGGGTTTTTGTTTTGTTTTGTTTTGTTTTTTGAGACAGAGTTTCTCTGTGGCTTTGGAAGCTGTCCTGGAACTAGCACTGTAATTATTTATTTTATTAAGAAGTTGTGTTGCCTTAACATATCACAAAGTGGTTTTTCATTATTTTTTTCTAAAAGTTTTAAATGATTATAGAGTATGGAGCTTTTGAACATGGTTATATTCTCACAAAACTCCAAAGTTCTACAGTTTCTTGCCCACTTGGATATTGCTTACAATTTTACCTTTGATCTCCAGATCAAAGACTGCAATGAGAATTTTGTTAAGGGTATAAAACTTCCTTCATCCAAAATAATATAAACAGAGGATGTTATATAAACCTTCAGAAGTTCCCTGGACCCTTAGAAAGTTCCGTTCCATGGAAAGCTAGTAAAGAGACTCAGAGTTAAGGGATTTTTTTTAAATCTCAATAAATATATACAACAATGAATTTTCTAATACATTCTACTCAATGTTTTCAAGACACACTATATTGAGGTAGGTGGCAACTGCCTGCCATTTACTGGCAAAAAAGTTCAAGATCATTCTCAGTCTTAATTTTGTTGGCTTGAAGCAACCAAATAATGTCCTGTGATCTTGACATCTTCTGTCAACTCAAGACACATTGCCTTACGATGTCTTACAGCAGAATTTTACATGAGAAAAAGGTAAGTCATTACAGTAGTATCAACAGAAAAATAAACAAACACATGCATCCTGGCCAGTTTATTGAGGAGGTGTTCAGTGCTAGATCATACTAAGCATCTTTCTTGCTTTTCTCCAAGCAACCCCCACAACAGGCACAGAAGCTGCTGTTTCTACCCATAACTTACCCACCAGGGCATTGAGAAGGGCACAGGAACCTGGTTAATAACAAGCTGGCAGTTTCTTTTCTTTTTCAGTTACCAGAATGGCTTCCATTTTTCTTTTACGTCTTGGCAGCTGGTCCCAAACTATCAGAACCATGCATCTTTTATCTATTTAAAGTTCTGTGGCAAAGGAGTGATCTTATCTTATTTTGGAGAAACAAACAGCCTGTATCAACTTGTACCTGCCCTTGATTTTGTGAAAATTTATTATAATAAATTATGAAGCAAAGGGTGATAGTCCTCAACTCAGAGAATTTTAAATAGTCTTAAATCAAAGTGGTAACATACAGCTATTAGTGCAGGAGGGAGGAAATGGAAAAAAAACAGTAAATCTTTTGTACAGCAAAATTATTACAAGGGTGTGTGGAGCCATCTAGTCTTAAGGACTCTCTCCCTTTGAGTGGGGACTGCAAATCACTGGGTTATTGTACAGTATAAGCAGCCCAACTCCACATCAAACAAGTCTCCTGGCTTGTGATAGTCCTGTGACTGAGGGTATTCTTCAGTCACTGGCTTCCAACCTCATGCTACACTGAACCATCTTCCCTTAAACCCACCTCTACTCCCCATGTATTCTAGACCATCAACCACTTTTCATTTCGTTTTAAATTTTTCTATGAATGTGTACACTTCTGCAGTCACTGGCTTCCAACCTCATGCTACACTGAACCATCTTCCCTTAAACCCACCTCTACTCCCCATGTATTCTAGACCATCAACCACTTTTCATTTCGTTTTAAATTTTTCTATGAATGTGTACACTTCTGCTTTTCTAAATGCAACATATGTGCGGGCACCCATGGAGCCAGGAGAGGATGTCAGGTCCCCTGAAATTAGAGTGGCAGTTGGCTGTGAGCCATTGTCTGTGTGTGCTGAGTACTGAACCTGGGCCATCTGCAAGAGCAGCAAGTGCTCTTAATTCATGAACATTCCACACAGCCTCTACTTTTCATTTCTTGACCCACTTGATCTTTCTATGGCAACTCTTCTTAAGACTCTTCTCTATGACATCCTCTAAGTACCACCACCACCTCACCACTCACACTGTAAGTCAAAACTCAAATGTCTATCCATCAGGGACGAACAACAAACAAGCACAACTGTTCACTTTCCTTACAGTTTTTTTTTTCACATATCCATTCTGTACTATAGCAATCATGCAATACTATCTTATCTACCATAGTACCACAGATCTGTCCATGGAGGAAATGTGGCTTCTCTGTCATTTTCCCTGTTTTGATGGAAATGTGAACACAAGAAACATAGCACTATACCTAGGTGATAAATAGTCCTAGACATTTGATACTAAAACGACAGATTATGTTTCCCAGTAGATGGGACTAGAATCTACATACCCTGTCTAGAGAAGCTGACCAGCACCCAGCAGGTCTAACTCAGACCTCCTATCTGCAGGCTTGTTCCCTGTTTTGACATCTTTGACATCAGAGCCAAAATAACAGAATAATCTCCCCAGTGAACCCTTGTCCATTGTTGTATCTCTGGCTCTCTTGAGCTATGTATGTTCTCTCTCCATTACTATTGTTTACTCCTCCTTAGCTACCTTCAGATAGCAGAAAGCTTTCTTGGTAATTTTATTGTTACATGTTACATTATTCTCCACAAGATACCTACCTATAAAGTCCTCTTGTCAGCTTCATCTGGCTATAAGTTTATCATGAGCAGTGACCTATTTCTTCCCAACCATGACACAGACACTTGAGAATTCTGTCATAAATATATTCTGATTCCCTAGTATTTAGACCCAAAATTTCTGTAGAGGCAATATGTTAAGATGTTTTTCAAATAGTTTTATGATTACATATAGCTTCTATTCTGCAGACTTCAACTTACTTTCTCCCAATTCCTGGGAAAAATCCACAGTATCAGAAGCAGAAGAAGAACCTCCCAGAAGTAAATGAACCCTTTTCAAGGAACAGGAAGCATTCACTGAGGTAGAAATGCATGTCATACACCTTGCACTAATGAGATGGTAGAAACCATCAACTATTACACAGGCCAGAATCGCACAACTCTACTCAAACAGCTCCAAGCCTGAGAGCGCCTCCTGGGGTTTCAAAAAGGCCATATAATCAAAGGATGTCTTCAAGATCTTTCACACTCAGAAATTTTCTTTCTGCCTAAGGATTTAGGAGCCCTACAAACACTGACACCTGGGGCTCTGATTGAGAAAGAGAATGGTGCCTGAAAAGAAACCATGGGGGAAGCTGCTACCCTAGAACAAACTAGAACTTTGAAAGCAAACAGTGCAAATGAAGCCCTCACTTTGGTTCTCACCACAGCTCCATTCTGAAAAAAGAAAGCCAACCCCAGAATGCTCCTCTTAACTTCCAAACAAAGCAAAGGCAAGAGATTAGAAATCTATTTTCCTTACAGTTAGATTCTCTGGCCTATTAATTTCTCAGGGAGGAGAAAGGGAATTTGGTCATGAGAAATATCTACTTGGTTGGAAATAAATATGCATGGAAATGCTAAACCAAAGTATAAAGCCAGTATTTATGTCCATTTACATGAATTTTAAAGCAATATGAATCAAGAAGCTATAACATCATCATCCCAACTTTCTATAATGGGACAGGGAAATAACATAACATCCGCATTCAAATTTATTCCATATGTGAATAAAAGCACATTCTGTGGATGAATTTCTTTGTGAAATAATTGACTTTTTCTTATAAACAAAACAGTTTCATATCACTGAAATTAAGAGATCAATCTAGTGCACCGCAAAGCAAAACATTTTAATCCATATATGTAAATGAGGTAAGCACAACACATTCAACATCTGCTAACTTCAAAATATATACTATTCATTTCATAAGGTCTGAAACAGAGGCATGAGTGTGATGAGGGAGAATATAACTGCCGAGAGAACTCAGTGTGACATTTTTCATCTCATATTTACACGCAGCTCTATGTGTAAATAAACAGCTAGTTTAATATCTGCCAAATGAAAAAAATATATATTGCACCACTTGGAGCTTTGATGCACAAGGTTTATATGTATAGTTTGATTTAGAAAAGAAAATGATGGAGAGCCTAGCTATTATCAAAGTTATACCTAGAGAAATGAGAGATTATCACCTTGCCCACCTTTCTGAGTGAGAACCCATCTAGAGCTGCATCTATTTTATAGCTACAGAAATCACATCATCACCCAGGCAAATGGCTGCAGCTCAGAAGATGCACAGTATCCCTAATTAACACAAAGAAAGACCCGCCTCTCCAAGTCTGGGAGTTCTTTTGTGATTTTTGTCACAACTGATCTTTATTTAATTGTTCCATTTTAAGCATTATTTATCTTGTTTTCCCTCTCTGATTGCCTCCTTCCAGTGCCTTAGAAATTGGAACCACTATTAGTGACATCACTAATTTCCCCTATAGATCATCTGAGCATCCAAGTAGAAATATTGTATCAATTTTATTTTTTTCATAAAACTGAAATGGTTTTAGATGGCTAATTTTCATCATCTTTAATGCAAGCCTCAAAGATAGCCATTCTTAAAAAAAAAATAAGTAATTGCTTACAACTGAAAATTCAACCACAATATTTCAAAGAGAAGATAATGCTAAAATGGAGTTGGTTATAATTATTAAAGCCTTTTGTTCCAGCAAAAAATAGACTCTTTAGCTCAAGGCCACTAAACTTCACAGGGCATACAACAAATCATATTTCAATTTATTGAACACAAATTTCCCCCCTGTGCTTAGTATTTGTCACTTGGATATATAAATAGAGAATTAGATTCAGAATAAATTAAGCATAGTGATAATTTGTGGCAGGCCTGATAAATCATGTCTTCATGCACTGTGATTACTTGAAATGAGAGGGCCATCCACATATAAGGTTGATAAATTGTTGCAAATCCAGCAATGGTTTGATCTGCACACCAGCTCTTTGCTTTTCATGTGGGCAAAAACACATTAACTTGAAAGCCTTTACCTAATATTTCAAACGCAATTTAAAATACTGCCAGTGCTCGATGTTGTTTATTAGGATTAAGCACAGCAAAATAATAAATACCATTTAAAAGATAGAACTTAAAAACTAAAGGTGTGTGGCACAGCTTGGTCACAGGCAGGAAACAGGTCTGGCTGGTGCAAGGAAAATATCATGGCACCAAAGATTACACTGAAACAGAAAGCTATAGGATGTGCACACAGTGGGTGGCTGAGGCCCCACTGTTCACCTGTTGGGAGTAGGGAGCCATGGTGAAACTTGCCATAGGAGATCATTAAGCCACTCTAAAATGGAGCTGCGTGACCCTAGGCTTTTCCGTGATTTTCATTTTGGTGTCTCTTCTACACACATACATATGTATCAACTTGTGCTGCTATCCATCTAAGACCCAAACCAGAAAATCACCATTGACCTTGGGGTTGGAACTTAATTATAAACTAAAACAAACAAACAAAAAGTTTATTTTCTTTATAAACAGCCTCAGTCAAATATTTTGTTATAGTGGCAAAAGGCCTGGCTGGTATACTCACACGCAATTTGTCTCCATTATAATCAGATGGTCTTTGAGGCCATTATTAGTCAAATTTGATGGCATGAAGCCGTACTGATGAACTCCTACAGAGTGAAAATACACATTGCATTTTACATTTCATGTGGAAGGGACATGTTTAATACCATGTCAGGTTCTGATACTAAAACCAGGTCATGTAGCACTGGTGCTCAGAAATACAGTCTTGTACATTCCATCTTGGCTACTAATCTAATTGATATGTAGGAATTATTTTAGACCATGTTAAACAATTTTTTTTTAAAAAAAAAACCTATTGCCTTCTCTTAGATACAAATTAGGTTTGTATCTAAACCAGGTTAATGTGAGAGTAAACCAGGTTAATGTGAGAGCTACACAGTCAGCTTCTCAAACATCCAATATTGGAAATAATTTCCTTCTCTCCAAGTTTCTTATGGCTGCTCTAACAAATACCACAAATTTAGGGTTTAATGCTTTAGGAATAGGGTCACCTAATGTGCATCTAGCAGCCTGGTATTGTAGAACATGCCTGTAATTTCATCCCATCGTAGACTGAAATAGGAGAACTGAATGGTCAAGCCACCCTAGGCTACATGGGGAGACAAGTTTCAAAAAGTAAAAATGGCAAATAAACTTTTGCTGGCTTTGGGACCAATTGGTGAGAGAGGCTTCCTGAAGGAGATCTGCTCCCCTTACCAGCCTCTATGGTGGGCACAATGTAGATTTTATCCACATCTGTTCCCCTTACCAGCTGCTATGGTGGACACAATGTAGATTTTATCCACATGGGCGAGCATGTTTTAATCACAAGGAATGTTTTAGCTAAGATCACATGAAAAATCAGCTAGCAGCTAAGAAAATCTCCTCACTGTGTAGGGCCACAGTCAAAAATTAAGGGTGTCCATTGTATCCAGCAAATAATAATAATAATAATAATAATAATAATAATAATAATAATAATAATATAACAATAATAATAAAATCTGTATTCCTTTGTAGATCTAAGCAACGAAAGTTCCAGAAGTTAGGATGGAGTATTCTTTGTTTGCCTAACTCTTTGTTCTTGAACACTTTGTCATGTGGAAGAGAACAGAAAGAAAACCAGACATGTATACATCAGAAAAGCTTTCTGTGCAAAACAATAATAAATCCATGATACTATATTATTTCTTTCTTAAGACTCCAACAAGAACAAGCAAATTCAGGACTAAAAGCAATTTTCTCACAAAGAATGAAATATTCTAAGTCCCAGAAACTCTTCTTGAATATCTTTATGAAACATATTAAAGGCCATTGTCTTCCTTGTTTATCAAGTGTTCTCCAAATATAATCTTACGTTAGACTTTGGATGTGAAAATCACAGCATTGACTGTATTTATGTTCAAACAGAGAACTTAGACACTTCTAAATAATAGTATTTGAAAAACTAAAGATGGATGGTAATGAAAGCTATTCAAGAAACCAAAACCAGAGTTGAGAAGAAGTGGAACAAGGGGGTGGGAGGAGGGCTGGGAAGGAGAACTTTAGTTGGAATGTAAAATGAAATAAAAAAAAATAAAAAAATAAAGTATCATTTGGGATCTTACAAAAAAAGAAATTGTGTGTGTGTGTGTTTATGTATGTATGTTGATAGGAATGTAAATTCCTGGTACTTTTGAAAAGCAATTAAATGAAAGATAGAAAAAAAGAAGTTGAGCAAAATGTTATCAATTTCTTAACATCAGTAAGCAAATTTTTACATTTCATTTGTTCTTGACAGTCTAATCAGTCATGAATTTAAAGTTGCTATACAACAAAGGTTGCATGTGAATCATATCCTGATAATTCTCTTGATTTCTCTCTAAATGATATGGAATAAAAGCAATCCGTTTCTTCCCAGGTTTGTGGGATGCCCACAGTGGGCACCACAGGGATCACTGACTATCAGTGATAACCTGTATTCTTTTGAGTCCAAGGATGTGTTTCCAATGATTAATATTCATTTTGTTATTTCAAGCTCACAACATGCCCAGGAATTGGACTGAGAAACCATTGTATACCATTTGGCACAGAAGAAATACTCAGAAAAGACAGTGCTCTTTTAGATAACCCAAAGCAAGCTCTAGAATCTGGGTATTCTACTCACAACCAGCTCTCTAAAACATAGGCACTGTCTTCTCTTGACTGACAAACAGTTCATATATGCAAAGGACTATCGGCATACACCACTTTCACAGTCCTCATCAAAATGAACAATCCAACTGAATATTTGCATCTGAATATAAGCAGAGTGTGGGGCAGAAGTAGATTCTGAGCTCATAGACTAAAAACATGTTGAATACACAAGTCCCGCACACAGTCTTATCTGTCTGTCCATACAACCGAAGTATACACTGTTACTACTCAGAACCCAAATGAAACGCAACAAAAACATCCAAGCCACTCTTATCTGTGTTTATCTCTAAGAATCCTGATTCACAATTGGAAACAGATGCAGAAATCCACAACTAACCAATGGTCCAAGCTCCTGGAATACAATCAAAGTGAGGGAGAAAAAAATATGAACAAAGAAGTCAAGACCATGATGACCCACAGAATCAGCTGACCCAAGCTAATAGAGAGGTCACTGACACAGGTCTGACAAATAGGGAACCTGCATAAGTCTTAACTAGACTCCCTTAATACGGATGCCAGTGGTGTGACTGGGACAATATATGAGGCTACCGACAGTGGGTCCAAGACCTAACACTAATGTACAAACTGACTTACAGGAGCCCATTCTATATGGAGAAAATCCTTGCTCAGCCTAGACACAGGGGTGTGTGTGTCGGGGGAGGAGGGGTAGAGAGGTGCCTTGGTCCTGCCTCAACTAGATGATGGGACAGACTTAGACTTCCTCTGGGAGGACTTACCCTCTCTGTGGAGCAGATGGGAGCAGGGGGAACTGGAGGAAGTGGGAGGAAAGAAGGAAGGGGGATCTGGGATAGGAATGTGAAAAATAAATTAATTAAAAAAATAAATGGAATCCTGTTTCAATTGCCACTGTAGCCCTTTATGCCCACCTACAGTAAACATTTTTAATAGCATACACTAACAAAGAAAAATTCATTTAATAACACTGTACTTTCACCATTAGGTTATATTTCCAAGAACTTTTATTATTTCATGTTGGTGTTTTTACATTAAATCTTGAACTCTCATAATTAATTGTGAATATGAAAATACCACTATGTCAATAATTCTATGTAAATAGCAAATGCTTGGGCATGGGTGACAGCTTTAAAAGTGGGCATTCATAATCACTTATTTACTGCCCCTTACACCACAACAGACATAATCTCTGCTTCATTTCCTAGTCTATAATTGTGCAATATATTTTACTCATCAATTATTATATACTAATGGGCTGTGTAATATCCTTTTAGGATTTTATCATAGATATTTTATTAAAATGAATAGATTCAATTACAGAAAAAAATATCCTTTGTCTAATGCTCTTTATTTTAATTGTAAGTAGTTAAAGAGTTTATATTTTGTATTCTTTGATTTGAACCTAAGTTTTATATATATAGTCTGATTCCTACTGTTAGCTTTTTATGTATAACTTTTTCATTATAATAAGCCACATGTGAATTTCTGATATTATTCTTTACACATTCTATTATTAGTATATTAATCAGCAGTTGCCAACTTTAAAGTTTTTAATTAGAGAAAAATAGCTTCATTCATTCATTCATTCATTCCACATGCACTTATTACTTGTCTCCTATGTACCAGACACTATCAGTCATCAATAGATGCTTCTACTGTACTTGGGTACTTGAAAGTAGTGTGTGTGTGTGTGTGTGTGTGTGTGTGTGTGTGTGTGTGTGTGTATTATGCATTTGAGTAAATTTTGAAATTTTAATAAGTTGGTAGCCATTCTATGATACTATTTCTGAAGCTACCCAAGAAAGATGAGGAAATGAGCCATATAGATATTCTGTGAACAGTGATGAGAAAGATGTGTGTGTGTGTGTGTGTGTGTGTGTGTGTGTGTGTGTGTGCTATTCCAAGATTAACCAAAGGACAGAGAGATTAGAAGTAGAATAATAAAAAATGATAGAAACAGAGTGAGGCAAAAATTAATGGTGGAAATTGTACAGGGTTGATATGTTTCTCTAAGGTCTTGTGTGTGTGTGTGTGTGTGTGTGTGTGTGCGTGTGTGTGTCAGAGAGAGAGAGAGAGAGGATATATTTGAATTCTTCCAGAATATAATAGAAGTCTATTATTATGTTTGGCAGATGGTCTTTGTATGGTAATTCAGCAATACAGACTATCTTTGCTTGTGGCTCTACTATTCCAACATCCCCCTGATGGTCATTGACAAAGGGAAAGTCAACTAGGAGGTCCACTGATAGCTATTGTTTACACTCACATTCCATGGCCATGAACTAGCCAGAAACCCAAGGAAAAACTAAAGTTCCTTGTGTACTGGTTTTTTCTGTTACTGAGGGCAAATGTAGACACAGTGAGGCCAATGGGAAAATAATCCTATTGGTCAGGAGAGGAGATGATGATGTCCAAGCTGTTGTAGCACAAGTCAGATTCCAGCTCTGTTTTAAACATAGGAGCAAGAGGATTTGCTGATGAATGAAATGTAGAGAATTGAGTTACAGAGGTTAGAGAAACACTTTGCTACTTAATATAATAAAAGTCTTTGGAAGTAAAGAATTAAAGAGGAAAACCAAGAGTTTGTTTCTGAAACACCAAACTAAAACTTCCATGACAAGATACATTGAAATGTAGATAGCTGTGTATATGAGTCTGGGAAAGAGAAGATAGATTTAGGCACATCAACAGAGGCACAGCATCTGTATAATGAAGGGGAAAGGCCTAAGGCAAGAAAGGACTTAGTAAGAAGCAGCTATGATTTAGGAGAGAACCCACCAATGTGTAGTGTTTCAAAAACTCAGAGCAAATGAGGTTTTAAACTCCCCTTTAAGGAGAGAGTGGTCAGCTTTGTGGTCCTCTTGAAAGGTCAAGTTAGACAAAGACAGATAATTGCTCATTGGATTCGGCAACATGGAGGTCATTGCCTTCATTTCATGAAGGGGTCACTTCATGACATGGTGGAGATGAAAGCTCACCAGGGTTCTTTGAGAACAGAAAATTGAGGTCAGAGATGGAGTAGGTCATGGGAGAAGTTTAGTGTACCTATATGCAAAAAGAGTAATTCAATAAAATCAGAATAGGGAAGGATACAAAGGAGAGGAAAAGAAAATGCCTGGTTGGTATCTTGAATAAGTGAGGAGAAATTGAAGTTGACGTACCAAGGATGAGAAATCCTCTCTGGATTTCAGCCAACTGTAATGGAGAGAAATCAAAGTACAACAAGTAGTTGAAAACGTTTGATGGCAATGATCTGTGGGGCAACCTGCTAATGGCTTCTGATTTCCCAGTGCAATAACAACCTGAAACTAGAACAAAGAACTGTGAACTGTCTTCTATAGAGCCAGAGAGTGATGACATAGGAAGTTAATTTCTGTTGGTAGACCACTCTGAGAGACACAACTTGTTGGCAGTCATGAACTTAAGTCAATGAAGAAGGTTTGGGATGGTTTCCTACATTTATATAATTATTTTTTGTTGTTTTCACCAACATTCTCCTCCTCGTTCTCTTCCCTCTCACACTGGGATCCTTCTTAGTAAGCCTCTTCTTACTGCCATGTGTTCCTTTAGTGTGTGGCCCACTGAGTTTAATTCATTTATTGTTCAAGTGGAAAGTAACTTACCATAGCAAGGAAAGCTTATGAGAAGCTACAACACTGAAGAAAGTGACACACAGACCCTCAACAACCAATAGTCCCTCAGGGAGGATTGGGCCTCATACATCACTCTCCCATCCACGAAGAAACTTTGCTGTAGCTAATCTGGGTTAGACTCTTGAATGTTTCCCCCACCTCTGGCTTTCATCATCTAGATAGATAAATGAGGCTAAGTGCTGAGATATCTCATTTTCATCCGTGTTCTTAACATTAATATTCTTAAGTAGTAAACATTTTAAGAATATTGGTCTCTTTCCCCCTTCTGATTCTGAAACTGGTGAACCATTATAGATAAGCACCCAGAATCCACTCACTCACACACCTTTGGCTCCATACTCCTTTGGTTCCCTTGGTGACAGATTGTTACATTGTAACTCCTTAGCACCCATTCTCTCTGCCAGAATTCCTTATCTTTCTAGTATGCACCCATCAAGGATGTGGTTCCAAATCTGCTCTGCAAGCTCAGCATCCCACAGCCCAGTTCCTCTCATCTCCCTCATCTCCCCCTCCTCCACTGCTTGGGGCTAGTCATCAGCCCCCAGCCCATCCTCACTCAGAGTCCAGAAGACAGACTTGAGCCAAGCCCTTCCACAGAGACTGTTCCCTGACTAAGAATGAACTGAACACCTCCAGAGCTGCTTCTTACCACTCAGAGTCCCATCTGCCTATCTACTTCATCTGTGCAAGGACCCAATTTACAGACAGTCTGGATGGTGAGTGACATGGGGTGACAGATTGCAGCACAGAGTCTGCTCCTTACCTCAAATTGGACCAATTCTTTCACAGTCCAGATGGCTGACACTGCTGAAAGAAAAAAAACCAAAAAACAAAAAACAACCTGCTTAATATGTGGAACTTACCCCCATGAATAACTTGCTCTTGGGGAAATTTGAGAAATTGCTATTGAAACAAATGGAGGGTCAGCTTATTTAGCTGAAAAACGAAAGCCTCCATAGAAACATTTGGGCAGGTTTCAGTTTACGTAGAAAGCATTTCACTCATTCTATTTGGACAGTCTCTGTTGAATAAGCATGAAAAATGTTTTTTCATTAGTCCTTCCGCACTACACCTGACAAGCAGGGCAAAACAGGATTTTTTTCTGTAGTTAACAAATACTCGGTAGTGAAATGGGAACAGCAGGGGAGAAGCAAAAGGAATGGTAATTTTGCAAAATGAAAAGGCTTGGGCCCAAACAGCTCGTTGATTCCCAAGAAGGAGCTAGAATATGCTAACAAGTGATACAAATAAATATAAAATTTGTAACTGGAGATTATGATTAAAAACAATTTATAATCACTATGAAAATGAGGAGAGGAACTTCATTTTTTGTTAATTGCCTCGATCTAATTTATTTTCTCACACTCCCATCTTTCAATAGGGGGTCCCCCAACAGTCTTGTTATAGGTAGACTTGTTTGCCTCACACCCAGGGCTAATGCACGCTATCATACAAATAGCCCATTTCCCAAGCTACTTTTATTTCTGGGTCTAGGACTTCGTGTTAACATGATTTCCCCTTATTTTTAATACTCTGAGAATCAGAGTACATGTGGAAGATCAAGTTTTGAAATGTAAATGCCTTTGACATTTTACTTTAATTCCAATTTGGAAAGTAATTTAAGGGTTTAATTAACAATAAAGATGAATCAACCTATTAAAATGAATACATAAACAGGGAGTAGCAATTTACAAAAATGGAAGAAAATTTTTCTAATGCATTCTCTGTAGATTTTTGCTGGAGTGGGAGAGACTACACATCCGTGTACTTCCTCAAGCAATTAAGACTAGGAATGACACGATCTGAAAGCTGTCTTGCTTAAATAGCATCTTAGGTCGGTTAATCACTGTGAGTACCATTTATAATAAATAGAGTAGGACAAAGCAGTGGCTTTTTTTTTTTTTTTTTGAAAAAAAAAGTCAGTAAAGCAAATAAGCAATTAATTAAAGTCTAAGAGGAGAACCTGCTACAGGTCACTTAAGCCAAAACAAGTAACTCATTAACGTGGAGACAGTTGTTATTGGACACTAGCTATGGGCTCCGAAATGTGCCAAGCGCTTGCCATGTTGTCCCGTGTATTCTCACAGTGCTTTACGAGAGTTTATTATTCTTTTTCTTCTGGGTGCTGAGACCTAAGCTGACACTCACATCATCACTCAGCCGGCAAGTGGCATGGACAAGGTTCATGCTCAAATTATTCTGACTCCGGACTTATTTGACACAAAGATAACTTCTTACAAGTCTATAAACTGTAGAGCAGGGGCTGGAGAGTTGGCTCAATGGTTAAGGGTGCTTGTTGTTCTTGCAAAGGACCCAGGTTCAATTCCTAGCGATCACACTGAGACTCATTGTTTTTTCAAACATGTGTGTGATACACAGACATACATGCAGGCAAAACATTCATACACACAAAATCCCAAAATATATCTAAAACAAAAAAAGAATATACTTTTAAAAATGGATAGGACAACAAAGTTCTAAGGTTTTGTAGGATATCTTAATGCACAGTAGAAAAGATTATTCTGAATGTACTGAGAACGAGAAAAGCTCTGCATCCTATTGAACTAGGTATAAATTGTCATCTGATGTCGAACACTGGTCCACTCAGGTAAGAGATTCGAAATAATTCTGGATTTCTCCCTGTGGATTTTGTGTTATGTCATGATAACCCTTCAAGTGAATCCCGAGTTGTTTGCACAATAGGGATTTTTAGTGCAAAAGCAAGAAATATAAATGTATTTTAAAACAAATTTGGGACATACACAGGGGAATTAAGTCATCAATAAGTTATAAAGTTTTCATATGCTTTCAACATGCTATACAATGATTTCAGATAATTTCATTATTTTCACCAGAATCTTTTAGTTGGACAGACAGACAGACACTGATATGTTCATTTAAGACAGCTTAATAAACTCAAGAATGCTAAGATGCCTACCCCTGGAGTTACATGGATTTTAAACACTATGGATTTAAATATTATTGGATCCAGCAGAGGCTTTTAGACTGTGCCAAGATTTAATTCAAATAGAATGCTTATTGTTTTGAGCCGTCACTGACAATTATGTCACAGAACAGGAACCCTCATGTAGGAAGCCCCAAAGCACTTCCCCACTAAACAGGACAGGCTGTAGGTGTCCATCAGACGTAGATGATAAGACACCACTGCTGAAGACAACACACACACAGCTGAATGCACAGTGTGTAGAGAAATCAAGTGGAAACTGAGCTGCAAACTTTCTCTCTGATAGTTGTTTCTTCTCTCTCTCTCTCTCTCTCTCTCTCTCTCTTTCTCACTCTCCTCCCTCTCTCTCTTTCTCCCTCTCCTTCTCCCTCTCCCTCTCCCTATCTATCTCTCCCCCCCTCTCCCTGTGTGTGTGTGTGTGTGTGTGTGTGTGTGTGTGTGTGTGTGTGTGTGTGTGTGTGTGTGTGTGCTGTTATAGCTCTGCTTATTGCCCTCATGGTCACTTCATCCTTCATAATCTATGAGGTGTATGAAAATTCTAAGGGGGTTCTAGCCCCTCACCAGGCAGTGTCACTGGTACTTTCAATAAGTGAGTGATTTTTTCCAAGCATTGCTGCTGGAGCAGATTAATGATTCCACCACTCTTAGAAAGAATGCAGAGACATAGACTGTTAGTAAAGTTAGATTAGGATGATTGTGTTAATGGCTTTGATGTAGAAAACCTTGGGGAACAATGTAAAGTTTAGAGAGGCATACCTTTGTTAGTTAAGCAAGGGACTTGTTGAGGTCAAGGAACAAGAACAAAGGCAACCTGGCTATTACTAGCTAATGTGCCTTTCTTGCTAAAGATAGGTGGATGACCAAAGGTGATGATTAATTCCTTGTGCCCATTTCTGCCCTCACCTTCCTGGTAAGATGTAATAAATAAATAAATTAATTAATTAAAAAAAAACTTGTTGACCAGTGGTTGTTCATTCTGAGGACTTAAAGTAGAAATAATTGTGTGTGTGTGTGTGTGTGTGTGTATGTGTGTGTGTGTGTGTGTGTGTGTGTGTGTGTGTTTAGATTTGTGACTCTTTTAAGACATTTTTATAAGATTACCTTTTAAGATAAATAATAAAATGATTGATCCTTTCTTTGTAACCAAAAACAGTGCTGCTTGCAGTACCAAAAAAGAAGCTGAAAAAAAAACTGGCTGAAACATACTTGGTTTTGTTAATCAGTTATAAAAGAATCATTGCTTTGGGGTGAAGATATTATGGTGGGAAAATTAATACAAAGAAAAATGTATAACTATTTGTGGGCCTCAAAGAAAAACGTGTAACTTGTGATTATAGTATGATTTTTTTTTCCCATGTAAAGATTTTTTTTGGAAAATATTTCACTTGTGATTGTGAGGTAGTCTTTTCCTGCATAGAAATTTTTGTCTTGGGGATATAAAAGGGATAAGAAAAATGAGAGAGTGGAAGGAAAACATCGGGGAAGAAGGAACAGTAGAAAGAGGAAAATAAAGTGAAGAATTAAGCTTTGCCCTTCAGTTAAGTTCTGGGGTGCATCAGTCCAGCAGTTTCGTGGACTCCATGCCTTCTCTTTCGTGCATGATCTGCAGAGAGCTGGTTCTGTCAGCAGCTCTCAGCTTTGCTCAGCTGCCTGTCACTCCTCCTGTAGGGTTGAGGCCTGCTGGGCTTTCCCAAGTCCCCTTTGTTATGTCTATTACTGTTGTCCTTGTTCAGCTCATATTTGGGCATCCATGTTGGCGAGACTCTATGGGTGTATCTCCTGACATTACAAGGGAGCACTATCTTGTAGCAAAGTCTCTGGTACTCTACTATTTAAAATCATTCTTCCCTCATTCACCATGACCCCTGAGCATGAGGTACAGGGATCCTGTTATAGATGCATTCATTGGGCCCGGGCTCCACAACTCTCCATCTTGATTGATCATGGTTTTCTATAATGGTCTCTCTTTTCCCCACACACCCTCCAGCATTTCTTATCAGATGTTCTGTTTATCTTTGTATTTCTGACTGACATAAGATGAAATCTCCAACTTGATATAATTTACATTTTTCTATTTGCTGGGAATGATGCACATTTTATTTTGACATATTCCTTAGCCAGTTGTGTTTCTTTTGAGAAATATCTGCTCAGGTCCCAGGCCCATTTCTCAAATAAATCTTACTTTACTTACTGGTTTTATTTAATTATAAATTCAGATGTATAGCTGGCAAGTATTCTCTCCATTTTGTGAGCTTCCTCTTCATCTGGTTGACTGTATCGTACTTGTGCAGAAGCTTTTTAGTTTTATGAGGTCCCGTGTGTCAATTGTTGTCCTATACAGAAAAGTCCTTGCCTACACCTGTATCTTATTGGATGCTGTCTATGTTTTCCTATAGAAGTTTTAGTGTTGCTGGTTTGATATTTAGATCTCTGATCCATTTAGCATTAGTTTTTGTGAAAGGTGACAGATACCACTCTGATTTAATTCTTCTGTAATATGGATATTCAGTTTTCTCAGAACCAATTGTTATTTCTCAGTACCATTTGTTAAAGGCTGCTTTTTTTTTCTACAGTAATGTTTTTAGCATCTTTTTCAAATATTCAGTGGTTAAAGTTACATGTATTCATGTTTGGGTCTTCTATTTTGTTCTATTCATCTACTTGTGCTTTATGCCAGTACCATATTGTTTTCATTACTATGGCCATAGTAAATCAGCATTGCTGATTTTGCTCAGGACTGTTTTGGCTCTCGGGGTCTTTTATGCTTCCCAATAAATTGTAGAATAGTTTCTTTTTTATTATTTACATTTATTGGGATTGCATTTAATCTGTAAGTAGCTTTTGGTAGAATGGTCATTTTCACAGTATCGATTCTACCAATCAATTAACTTGGGATGTCTTCCTATTTTCTAGTGTCGTTCTTTGCCTCATTAATCAGAGATTTAAACCTTTCATTGTAGAGGCCCTTCACATTCTTGGTTATTTCTATTCCCCCCCCCTTTTTATTTTTTATTTGTATTTTACATATCGATCCCAGTTCCTTCTCCCTCCCTAACTCCTTCCCTCTTTCCCTCTCTCCCTCCTTCTTATGCTCCCCAACCACCCTCCCCTTCCATTGCCCCCCCACACTCCACATGTAGGGTGATGCCTTCCAGGAAAGCATGGGAGATCTTTCCATTTCCTGGTATCTTCTTTAATTTCTTTCTACAAAAACACAAAATTCTTATTATATAGGTCTTTCACTTGTTTGATAAGCATTACCCTAAGATATTGTACATTGTTAGTGGTTATTTTAAAGGGTGATATTTCTCGGATTTGTTTCTCAGCCCCTGTGTCGTCTGAATAAAGTAAAGCTACTGATTTTTTGAGTTTATCATGTATCCTGCTAGTTTGCTGTAGGTGTTTATCAGCTGCAGGAGTTCCCTGGTAGAGTTTTTTTGGGTTGCTTATGTAAACGATCACATCATCTGCAAATAGTGACACTTTGACTTCATTGTTTCCAATTTGTATCCCAATATCTCCTTTTGTTGTCTTATAGCTTTAGCTAGAACTTCAAGTACAAAATTGAAGAGATGTGGAGAGAGAGAACAGCTTGTCTTGTTCCTGGTTTTAGAGGAAGCGACTTAAGCTTCCCTCCATTCAGTTTGATGTTGGCTGTTGGTTTACTGTATATTGTTTTTATTATGTTTACATATGGTCCTGTTATCCCTGATCTCTCCAAGACCTTTATCATGAAAGGGTATTGAATTATGTCGAAGGCTTTTTCAGTATCTAGGGAGATGATCATGTGGTTTTTCTTTTTCAGTTTGTTTATATGGTGGATCATGTTGATAGATTTTTGTATGTTAAACCATCCCTACAATCCAGGGATGAAGCCTACTTGGTCACGGTGGATGATTTCTCTGATGTATTCTTGGGTTCGGTTTGCTAGTACGTTATTGAGTATTTTTGCTTAAATCTTCATGAGGGATATTGGTCTGTAGTTTTCTTTCTCAGTTGTGCCTTTGTGTGGTTTGTGTACCAAGGTGATTGTGGCCTCATAAAAAGATTTTGGTAATGAACTTTCTGCTTCTATTGTGTGGAATGATTTGAGGAGTATTGGTATTAGCTCTTCCTTGAATTTTTGGTAGAATTCTGCACTGAACCCATCTAGCCCTGGGCTTTTTGTGTTGGAAGGCTTTGGATGACTGCTTCTATTTCATTAGGGATTATAGGTCTATTTAAGTTGTTTATCTGTTCTTGATTTAATTTTGGTAAGTGATAGTTATCCAGAAATTTGTCCATTTCCTTTGAATTTTCAAATTTTGTGGACTACAGGTTTTCAAATTATGACCTGGAAATTGTCTGCATTTCCTCAATGTCCATTTTTATGTCCCCCTTTTCGTTTTTGATTTTGTTAATTTGTATGTTCTCTCTCTGCTTTTTGTTTAGTTTGGATAAAGGTTTGTCTATCTTGTTGATTTTCTCAAAGAACACTTTGTTGAATTGATTTTTTCTATTGTTTTCCTGGTTTGTACATTATTGATTTCAGCCCTCAAATTAATTATTTCCTGGCGTCTACTCCTCCAGGGTGAGTTTGCTTCTTTTTGTTCTAAGGCTTTCAGTTGTACTGTTAATTCTTTAATGTGATTATCCTCTATTTTCTTCATATGGGCATTTAGTGCAATGAGCTTCCCTCATAGCACTACTTTCAAGGTGTTCCATAAGTTCAGGTTTGTTGTGTTGCCATTCTCATTGAATTGTAGGAAGTCCTTAATTTCTTTCTTTATTTCTTCTTTGACCCAAGTATTGTGCAATTGTACATTGTTCCATTTCCATTACTTTGTAGGTTTTCTGCGATTTGTGTTGTTGAATTCCAACTTTAAAACTTGGTGGTCTGATAAGATACAGGAGACTATACCAATTTTTTTTTTGTATCTGTTGAGGTTTGTTATATTGCCTACTATTTGTTTGATTTTAGAGGTCGTTCCATGTGGAGAAGAGAAGAAGGTATATTATTTTGTGTTTGGATGAAATATCTTGGGGTAACGCTTACCAAACAAGTAAAAAGACCTATGTAGCAAGAACTTTGTGTCTTTAAAGAAAGAAATTAAAGAAGACCAGGAGATGGAAAGATCTCCCAAGCTCTTGAATAGGTAGGATAAACATAGTAAAAATGGCAATCTTGCCAAAAGCAATCTACAGATTCAATGTAATCCCCAGTAAAATCCCAGCACAATTCTTCACTGACCTTGAAAGAATAGTACTCCATTTTATATGGAAAAACAAAAGACCCAGGATAGCCAAAACAACCCTGTACAATAAAGGAAATTTAGGAGGCATCACCACCTCTGACTTCAAGCTCTACTATAGAGCTATAGTCCTAAAAACAGCATAGTATTGGCACAAAAATAACAAGTAGACCAATGGAATTACATCAAAAATCCTGATATTAACCCACACACCTATGAATACCTGATTTTTGACAAAAGAGCTAAGAGTATACAATGGAAGGAGGAAAGCATCCTCAACAAATGGTTCTGGCACAACTGGATGATAGTGTGAAGACTGCAGATAGACTCATACCAATCACCATGTACAAAACTCAAGTCCAAATGAATCAAAGACCTCAACATAAATCCAGCCACTCTGAACCTCTTAGAAGAGAAAGTGGGAGGTACCCTTGAATAAATTGGTACAGGAGACTGCTTCCTGAACATAACACCAGTAGCACAGATACTGAGATCGACAATTAATAAATGGAACCTCCTCAAACTGAGAAGCTTCTGTAAGACAAAGGACACAGTTAATATGGCCAAACAGCAGCCCACAGACTTGGAAAAAATCTTCAACAATCCTACCTCTGACAGAGGGTTGATCTCCAAAATATACAAAGAACTCAAGAATCTAGTCAACTAAACACCAAATAACCCTATTAAAAAATGGGGTACAGAACTGAAGAGAACTCTCAATAGAGGAAATTAAGAAAGTGCTGAACACCCTTAGCTATCAGGGAAATACAAATCAAAACAACTCTGAGATACCATCTTACTCCTGCCAAAATGGCTAAAATTAGCAACACCAATGACAACTTATGCTGGAGAGGATATAGAGAAAGGAGAATACTCCTCCACTGCTGGTGGGAGTGCAAACTTGTACAGCCATTTTGGAGATCAGTATGGAGGTTCCTCAGGAAAATGGGAATCAGTCTTCCACAGGACCCAGCAATTTCCCTCTTAGACATATACCCAAATGATCCACATCCATGCAACAAAGACATGTGCCTATGTTCATAGCAGCATTATTTGTAATAGCAAGAACCTGGAAGCAACCTAGATGCCCCTGAACTGAAGAATGAATAAAGAAGATGTGGCACATTTGCACAATGTAATACTACTCTATGAGGGAAAAAAAACAATGGAATCTTGAAATTTTCTGGCAAGTAGATGGAACTTGAAGAAACCATATTGAATGAGGTAACCCAGTCACAAAATGAGGAACATGGTATGTACTCACTCTTTTAGACATAGAGCAAAGGATCACCACCCTATAATTCACACCAGAGAAAATAGGATACAAGGAGGACTCTAAGAGATTCATACAAGGTCCCTCACAGAAGGGGAAAGGGGACACGATCTCCTGAGAATATTGGGAGTGTCAGAGGCAGTGAGTGGAGAGGGAGCTAGGAGAAAGAGAAGGGAGGAGAGGAAAGCACATGGGACTAAGAAGACTGAGCCAGGGAAGGAAAGATGAGAGGGAAAAAAAGAGAGATACCATAAAAGAGGGTGCCATTATAGGTTTAAAGAGAAAACTGTCTCTAGAGATATGTCCAGAGACCTACTAATGACTGACCCCAACTAATAATTTGAGCAACATTGGAAAAATCTTCCATAAATGCCCTTCCCTGATAATGAGATTGATGACTAACTTACCCACCACCATAGAGCCCTCATCTAGTAGCTGATGGACATAGAAGCACACACCCACTGGAATCCAGATACAGAGAGAGAGGACAAAACCAGGCTATAGAAACCCACAGAGACAGCTGACCTGAACAAGGAGGAGCTATTGGGCCCCCAGACTGATAGCTGGGAATCCTGCATGGGACCGACTCAGACCCCCTGAACATGGGTCTCAAAAGGCCTAGGCAGTCTAAAGGACCTCTGACAGTGGAACCAGATTGTATCCCTGGTGCACGAAAGGACTTTGGGAGCACATTCCCCATTGAGGGATACTCTCTTAACCTAGAGGCTGGAGGGAGGGCCTAGTCCCTACTCCAAATGACTTGACAGATTTAGATGAACCCTCCTGGAAGGTATCACCCTACATGTGGAGTGGGGGGTGAGGTAGGGTGGGAGTGTGGTCAGGAGGCATGGGAGGGAGACAGTGAGGGAGGAAGAGGGAACTGGAATTAATATGTAAAATAAGAAAAATAAATAATAAAAAACTCTCTCCATATCTATTCATTATAGTACTTGTAGTCTTAGCAAGAGCTTCTTTGGCAGTAGATGACAATTAACAGAGAAACTCACAACTGAATAAAGCTTTCAGAGGACTCAGTCGTAAATGGGATATCCAAGGCTCAGCGATCTATTCCGGAGAAGCAGCCTCCCCCCACCCCACCCCCACCCACTCTCATTATACAGTAATTCCATTTAAACTCTTTTTTATATATTTTAGGAATCTTTATGGTAGTAGGCTTCTACATGTTTTTTCAAATGCCTATAGTTAAGTTTTGCAGTCTTGGTTATGGCACCACACCAGCAATAACTTGTCACCTTATATTTTATTGGCCTGGTGTTTAAGGGATGTGGAACTAAACAAAGTAAGCGGAAAAAGCAGGGCTCCTGTTTCAATCCTCAAGGATAAATAGGCATCAGGGTTGGTCAATAATTTCTACAGTGTGGTGTTACATTATTTATAACTGCTAGAACCAAAGTTACATAGACATTTTTGAGTACCAGATCCCAAAAGGAACTTTGCATATCGTTTAAGCATCTGAGATGAAGACGAGGAAGGAAAACATACCTTAGCATAGTAAAGAATTACTGATGTTCCACAAGCAAAATCAGTCAGGATGGGCCATGTGAAATCTCTGTTCTCTTCTATTCAGACTGTATGTACAATATGTGATGTCTGATTTATTATATGTAAACTATCTGTACAAGAGAAGAAAAGTCACTTAAAAGTAGTGACTTTTAAAAGACAAACACAGCCCTATGCCTGTGTTCTACATTAAAAATAATGGAAGGCAAATTATCATGTTTTAAGATTTTAAAACGCCCTTTCCCACTGAGCAGTGGTGATACACCTCTGCTCCCAGCACTCAGGAGACAGAGGCAGGCTCAACTCTGCAGATCAGAGGCCAGCCTGCTCTACAAAGGGAGTTCCAGAACAGAGAAACCACGCCTTGAAAATCAAAACAATGAAACAAAAACAAACACACGAATCTATTAAATAAAACCATGAAATTTCAAGTGCAGTCCTGGGATCCTACTGTGGAATAATCCTATTATACACTGCAAAGATCTGTCAGTTGAATTGGTTTAATAACACAGTGGTCAGCAGTTAGGCAGCAAGTATAGGTGGGGCAACCAGACTAATGATGCTGGGAAGGAGAAGGGCAGAGCCTGGAGTCTCCTGCCAGATGAAGAACCAGGCGAACACATAAAATGGGAGAGAGGTAAAAGCCACGAGTCACGTGACACAATGTAGATTAGCAGATTATTTAAACTGTAAGAGTTAACTAGTAAGAAGCCTCAGCTATTGGCTGAGCATTTACCATTCATATTCAGCCTCTGAGTGGCTATTTGGGAACTGGTGCAGGAGAAATGTCCATTTATAGAATTCAGAGATATTAAAGTCAGAAATATATACCAGATCACCTTAATTTTGCCCCCAAACATATTTTCTTTTCCCCATGCATCCTATATACATGTCAGAGTTGCTTCTTGGTAGTTTTAAAATCACCTAGAACCTGAAAATATCTATAGTAGACATTCTCGTCTTGAATAATGCCAGTCATACCATTTCTCCCTTAGCATTTACTGCTGATAATTTTTAGATGCTGTACAATAATGCCAGCAGGTTCAGCAATCGTCCAGGGACTTAGCTGATCTACCAACCCCGGTCTCTGTTCAACTGTCCCTTTGCAACACAAATAATAAAAACCCGGAGACAAATATTGAAGTTCAAGATGAAGATCAGAAAAGCAAAGCAGCCAATTACTAGAGAGTTCTTAAGTCTACCAAGGCTGGGGCAATTCTGGCCTCAGCATGACTTAAGACTGAATACACTTCACTCCTGTCTCCACCTGCCTTATATTCCTCTCTAGTGCTGGGATTAAAGGCATGTACCACCACCACCCAGCTTCTATGGCTAACACGTGTGGCTGCTGGGATTAAAAGTATGTGTCACCACTACCTGGCCCATATGACTGACTAGTGTGGCTAGTTTTGCACGCTGATCTTCAAGCAAGCTTTATTTGTTAGATCATAAACAAAATATCACCACATCCCTTCATCCCATTTCTGATATAAATTTCTCCTACTTTCCCCTTTTAAGAAAGAATGTTCTACATCCTGTGTATTCAAGAAAAGAAATGCTGCCCAAATATGAACTCTCTCAATACCCTTCCATTTGTTAGCAACTTGTCCGCACATTGGCCATTGGCTCACTCCTCATAACTCCCCTTTTCCTTGGTATTCTCTCTCTCTCTCTCTCTCTCTCTCTCTCTCTCTCTCTCTCTCTCTCTCTCTCTCTGTCTGTCTAAGCAATCTCACTCACACAATGTAACAACACATAGCTCTCATCACATGTTCCCCTATACTGTCATGTGACTGTGTGGTGTTTTCAGCTAATGCTTTACACTGAATACCTTTATATTCTTTTATGTTTCCTCTACTTGTACAGAAGTTGAGGCGATCTATACATTATTAAGTAATTGTCTAAAGTGAACATTTTCTTTGCTTAGCACTGAAATTTATCATTCTCTCACTGTATGGCTTCTAATACTCTGCCAACACCCTTTGATTTAGGCCAGTGATCCACCAGCTTCAGCTGTTTTACTTAGAAGCTTGCTCATGCTCTGAACTTGGAGTTTTCTTCTTCTCCCAATGGCAAGCCCAATGAAAGACTCCTGCCCATAGATCTCTGCGGTAATAACCTACACAGTCACCCTCTATTGAGGCAGGACCTACATCAAGTAGGCAGGGCTACCTCACAGCCACACTAGCCAGCCATCACCAAATGTTTCCAGCTAATTGTCAGTTCTGGTGGGGAGCCAGAATCCAGATATGGTGACTCAATTCAAGGACAATTTACCTTTTTCTGAATCATAGACAGACAAAACACCAAATGCAGCAGATTGCATGTTTTTTTTTTCATAAAAAGTAGTATTTGTCAAAACCATTTTTCTTTAGACACTTTAGCAGAAATCTTTAGCAGGCACACACTAATAATTTCCATATTAATTTGATAGTCAATAGTCCCATTTTATACCGCTCAGGAGACACTATTGTTCTTCTGTGTATAAGTCATCTCTCCAGGCCATTTTCCATGGACAAGGCTATCTCTGTTCTGTCTGAAGTGCCCTGATGTTCTCCCTCGTATACTATGTCCAGACTGGTAGGAAAAGGGCCAGTGACTCTAGACCACTATTTGGTGGTTTCTTGCAAGGCTGAACCATACAGACCTAGAACACCTGAGTGCAGACATACCAGAAGACACAAAGAAGAGGAAAGCAAGTTTCCAAAGCTGAGAATTTTTATTGTTTTAACCAAATCTGCTTTATTAGGAGAGATTTCTGAATTTCGCAACCATTGTTAAAATGCTGCTAAATTTTAGTTTCTTCCTGTATTCCAAAATAAACATTGAAACACAAATTTTTAAAGCCCTTTGTTGATAGTGATAATCCGGCTGCCAAGTCTTTAAAAAAGAGAATGGAAAAATGTGCCTCAAGAAAAAAAAATAATCATCATTTCTCACTTGAGACACTACATAAGGACAAGGAGCAGTCTAAGCTATGTTACTGCTCCCATTAAAATTCAGGTCACATTTGGGTCTGTTTCTGCTCCAAGCTTCCCTGCTTGATCTGATAACTTATCAGTCAGATTTCAAGTAGCACTCCTTTTACATACAACACTGTGATAAGGTGTCCTGCAGAGCCATCAGACTAATTTGGTTGTTTTGTTTACTCTTTCCAAACTACATTTTGCCAGGAGACTAGGCAGCCCTGGGCAAGCCCCTGGGATCCTGGGAAAGTCCTGGCTGTCCTTCTCTCACCCCAGGCCTTCTGTCCTCCCGGCTCCCTTTGCCAAAAGGAAGCCATTCAAACTCCATGGCAGTAACATGCTTACTTCTTTCCTCCTTTTCCCCATGAGAAAGTCTCAGAGGGGTTTTATTCAATACCCAGAGATGCTGAAGAGGTACAGGAGTGGTATGGTAATTGCGTGTGAGCTACAGTTCAGGCTTAATGAACATTATGTTTATGAAGAATGTTGCTCTGATTTCTAAAAGCACTTTGGTAAATTATACAAATTAAATATTCATTACTCTGTACTTCATCAGTTCACATTTGGAACACTTTTTCTTCATTATAGTAGCCTGCAGTAAAAGCTTTTAAAATACCTTTTATTCTGTTATTTTTCAGATACTTTTTTTACTTAGGGCCAAAATGTATCCTCACCCCCACCCACCAACACTCAGGGTCTATGATAATCATATTCCTTTTTAAAATGAAAAACCAAAAGGCAACTAGATACTTATTTAACACAAAGAAAATAACTGTGTGTCTGTCTGTGATTCTTATTGCAATAGTCTGCATGAAAATAAGCAAAGGTTTAATTCCAGTTTCCATGAAAAGTTTATTTACCACTCTTATTCCAACAAAAGGAATGCAATTTCATTGGGAATACACCTCAGACACTAAAGCAAAGACACTGCAGAGTTACAAAGAATGAATGCCATAGAGGGTTATAATAACCTTAGAAGGATTTAACAGCCACCAGGCACCAGGTTAAAATCCCTTAAGTAAAGGCTGTTTGCTCCCTGCTAAGGCAGGCAAGGAATGACAGCCCTTCTAGACCTGCGTTCATTAAAATAGAAGGGAGAGCTATGAAAGGGGTGCTCATTTTTCACTTTCAAATACTCTAGTCAACTAAAAGTGCACTCTCTCCTGGACCATATTCTGCAAACTGACAGTGAATAAGCCCTGATAGGATCCAGCCACACTGCAAACAGACAGCGTGGAAATGGATTTGAGGACCAAGGGAAATGCCTTTTAAATGGCTGGATTTTCTTTTTCTTCCTTTTTTTTTCTTTAATGGGAAACTTAAACAAAATGACAGTTCATGATGGGGTTTTACTAAGAGATGTTTGGGAGCGAAGTAAATTCTAAAACTGTTTTTTAAAACATTACAGATAAAATTATCTCAAGTTAAAGATAAATTTAAAGAGAACTGGGCTAGGCAACTGAACAGACAAGAGAGGGTGAGGGTTTAGATTGCATCTTTCAGCCTTTAAGGCTTTTTTACAATCGTATTTTAAAATTTAGGGTGTGTGTGTGTGTGTGTGTGTGTGTGTGTGTTAAATGTGTCACAATACAAGGTGGAGGTCAGAGGATACAGTTTGGGGGCTCTCAGGATTTGAACTCAGGTTTTCAAGCTTGGTGGCTAGTATTTTTACCCACTGAGCCATCCTGCTAACCTGTTTTCATTTTTCTTTTAGTCTTCATAGAATCCCTCAATCTCTTTTAATACTTATGTTCTAATCTAGCAAATAACAGTAATATCTTTCTCTGGCTTGCAGTGCACAGTGAGATTATAAAATTGATATGTAAAAAACATTTAGAAACTAGAGGGTTGGATGGATGGCTCAGCAGCTAGTCACTATATGCAACCAGGAAGGCTAACATTAAAATCCCAGACCCACATAAGAAGCTACACACAGTCTCATATACATCTGTAACCCCAGTGCTGTGGAAGGGGTGGGATGGGATAAAAACAAAGGTTTGCTGGCTGCCAGCCTAGCCAAATACTCACATGCTCCAGGTGCAGGAAGGAACCCTGTCTCAAGGGGATAAGGCAGAAAGAGATAGGGGAAGACATTAAATGCCCTCCTCTATCCTGCATACATGTATTCACAGGGGTACACACACACACACACACACACACACACACACAGAGAGAGAGAGAGAGAGAGAGAGAGAGAGAGAGAGAGAGAGAGAGAGAGAGAGAGAGAGAGAGAGGAACTTCTCACATGTCCAATATTCTATAAAATTATGATATGGAGAGCTCATGAGCTGTAAATGCTCACACACTAAAATATTATTAATACAATATGAACTCCAACAACTAACACTCAATAGACTCAGCAAGTTGTATTTATATGTTAGTTCATTTATTGTGTAATATACCAATTAAAGAATAAGAAGCATGCATCTGAGACAGATGGGGAGGACATGGGAGAGCTTCATGGGAGAAGAGGGGATGATGTAAGTGTATTTTAATTTAAAATAAAACAAATTACAAACTCTGATTGAAAGGGTAAGAACCAAAGAGGCAGTTTCAGGCAGGTGACCATCCTTCTCAGTGCTAGCAAATCGTATTCTCTAAGACTGTTTTGGTAAGATGGTTTTTACCACAGTCAGATGAGAGCTTCCTGCTTTGCTTCTTGCTTTTGGCATCTATTTTAACTAACTCTCCTGCCATGATTTCAAAAATAGTAGAGTTGTAAGAGGGGCCAAATAATGTTTGGAGTGTGGGTAATAGGACACAGGGTATAAAGGTCAGAAGGAGGCTGGGGTAGGGGGATTCAAAGTGAGGCAGGCATGAGAGACAAGAAAATCAACAAGGCTGAGTGTGTTTAAAGATGATATAATGAACCCAATGTGAATGGGAAACAAAAGACCAACACACTTAACCAGGAAAAACAAGGGAAACGAACACATCTAGCCCTGCAGGTATTAAACCTACTAATGTCCAGACAGGGGCTGGGGAGGAGTAACAAGGTAGAAACAAGGAGCTTGGAGAATAAAACACAGACAAGGAAAAAAGTGCTGATAAGGGTTTGCTTGCATGACACATTACAAAGCATCTCTTGGAAGCCACAGAAGGCGGATCAAAAGCAAGCTAAGAAGCAGGGGCTCCACTCAGAAGACTGCATAGACTGGCTGAAATGGCACGTTCCAAGGGAAGTGATGAAAAGATAGCTATAGAAGCCAAAACAGAGTCTGTAAATAGAGTCTGACATTTGAGGATGGGGGGAGGGGGGAAGAGAAAGAAAAAAGAAACCATAAGTGCCCTTTTTCTTTACTGTGAATGTCCATGGTCACAATCAATGGAGGGATCTTCCCCTACTCTACAACCAAGTAAGGCAGCAAACACCTGCTGGGGGCTTTTAGCTCACATGCACTTCTGACCCTGTTTACTTAGTGATAGCATCAGATCCCTCAGGTGGAGGGTTGGGACTGCCCAAACTGTCCCTTCCAAAGTGTGTTTGGTTGGTTTTTGTCAACTTGACACAAACATAGACATATGTGGGAAAAGAAAATCTTAATTAAAAAGAAAAAATGTCTCCATAACATTGGCCTGTGGGCAAGTCTGTAGGGTATATTCTTGATTAACAATTGATGTGGGAGGGCATAGCTCCTCCAGGCCAGTGCCTCCCCTGGGCAGGTGGCCCTGGGTTGTGTAAGGAAGAGGAGTAAGCAGCCCTCTTCCATGGCCCCTGCTTCAGTTCCTGCTCCTTATTGCTGCCTTGAGTTCCTGTCCACAGTTCCTCAATGAATCTGTAAACTGAAACAAACTCTCTCCTCCACAAGTTGCCTTTGGTCAGGATGTTTATCACAACAACAGAAAAGTAACTAAGACAAAGTCAACCATCAACCTGAGGCTGCCTCTGCCTCCCATCAACTAGCTGTAAACCAAGGTTCTCAACATCTTCCTCCGAAACTTGTTTAACTTTTGCTGGAGCAGCTCATAGAACTCAGAGAAATTTTACACACACACACACACACACACACACACACACACACACATATCCACCTATTAGAGAGGTCACTCTAATGGATGCAAAACTAAACCAAAAATACTGAAGTAAGAAAGATGCTGGACAAGCCATGAGGGAGGCTCCTGGGGCTTCAATCCTCTCTTAGGGAGACATCGTCTTGTTTAGCTTTCTAGAGCCTCTGCAAAGCCAGTTCTTTGGGGATTTTGTGACTGCTTCATTCTACAGGGGTAACTGAATAAATCATCTGCAGGAGGGGATCAACTCAGCAACCCAAGCTCTGTTCCCTTCCACAGAGGTTGACAGGTGAGGCTAAAAACCCCAAATCTTTAACATATTGTTTTCTTTGGTGAACCAGCCCCCTCTTGGCTACTAAGGACCCCCCATATACTAGGCATCTCACTACCAAACAAAATACACCTTTTCCCTCCCAAGATTCCAAGGATTTTAGAAACTATATAGTATGGAATGAGGACAAAGAGTGGGTGTCTATTTTACAATACTGAAAGCACGTTAAAGAGAAATATGACAGAACTTAGGAAACCCTGGGAGGAGGAATGTTGCCCTAAGTTCAAGGCCAGCCTGGCTTATACTGTGAAACTCAGACTCTGAAAAGTTCTTTTTAAAAAGGAAGGAGAGAGAAAGGAAGGGAGGAAGGAAGGAATGAAGGAAAGGGGAGAAAGGAAAGAAAAAGAAAATGAAGAAAAGAAATCCATATTTGACAGCTAATTCATTTGAAGGAGAAGGGTAATGGAGAAAAATCAGATAATAGAAGTCAGTATAATAGGATAACTACAGGTTTTCATAAAAGATAAGAATAGCAGGGTCTGATAAATATTAGGGCTGATGCAGAGTTGAGAGATAAAGAGATCTTGTTCTCTACTGATCTACATTCAATCATGACATTAATCTCTTTAAAAAAAAACTATTTAATGAGCTTGTCTTAAAAAAAAAAATCACAGAATCTTGATCTCTAGCTGCCTTGGTCAAGGTTTCTATTGATGTAAAGAGACACCATGACCATGCTTATAACAATAAGCATTTAACTGGGGCTGACTTATAGGTTCAGAGGTTTAGTCCTTGATTGTCTTGTCAGGGAGCATGGTAGCACTCAGGCAGACATGGTGCTGGAGAAGTTCAAAGTTCTACATAAGGGTCTACAGGCAGTAGGAAGTGACTCATGAGCCTGACTCTGAAACCTCAAAGCACACCCCTAGTGACACACTTCCTCCAAGAAGCCACACCTTCCATTTTTTCAAATAGTGCCACTCCCTAAGTATTTAAATACATGAACCTATGGGGCCATTCTTATTCAAACCTCCACACTAGCTATCCCAAGAGATTCAACTAGCCATCTACCTTTGGAGCTTCTTCACCAACATCCCAAACATGTATCTGGCTTTGCTTTAACATCTCCAGGATGAGGTATTCACTACTCCTGAAGCAATATATGCCACACTTAGCACACTTTTTGTGATAAAAGTCTGTATGCTACACTGAAATAGACTTCAAAAGTTTCCTCCCATTGGGCCATTTCTAACTCCTTTAGATTTTCAGGCTGATCTCCTCAGTTCTGTACACACTCATTACTGATATTGAGCAAATGTTTACACAGACATGTCCCCTTTTTATTTTCAGAGTGGTGCCAGAGGTCCTTCCAATAAGCTCCAGGGTTCTGAAACAAGCATACAACTTCATATTATTGTTCAGATAGAAAATGGTCCCCAGAGTCTCATGTGTTAACAGCTTGTTTCCCAATGCAGCAATGTTCAAAGGTCTGCTTCCTAGAGATGGCTGGATCAGGAGGGCTTTTACCCCATCTGTGGATTAACCCATTAATAGGTTTTCTACTCCTCACCCCGCACCCCACCATAATACATTTCTCTACTGATGCAATAAGCCAGATTAAGCAGAATTAAAGTATAACAACAGGTATAATTGAACAATGCAACTCTGGGACAACTCCTCAGGTCCCAAAAATAGGAGCCAGAGGAGTTGCACCGCCAAACAAAAGCAGAGGGATTTTATGGGTTGTAGGTGAGGTATGATGACATGTCTGTCACAAGCTGGGTTTGTGCCCAAGTATGGTCAAAAACTAAGTGCTCACGTAGGGACTGGGGCAGCTGGCAAATTCAGGGAAGGAAGCCAGGAAGCCACAGTAGCCACCAGGTATGCAAAACTGAGCTTTAGTTTTATTTTTTTATTTTTTATTATTTTTTTTTTTGCACCTGTCCTTTGTTTGGAGATTCTGGGGGTGGGTATCCCTGATCATGCAGTGAGCTGGAGGGCTGGAGGTTCCAACTGAACACCCAAACACCCATGTGTGGATTCATAAGTGGATGGCATTACTGCAAGGTAACAGAGAATTTAGGAAGATGGGTCTAGTTGGGAAGAAATGAATACCTAGAGAGTTCTCTCTCTCTCTCTTTCTCCTTATCTGCCTCTCTGATTTTCTCTCTGTCTCTTTGTCTCTTTCTCTCACACACATACAAACACATTTCCCTACACATATATGTTTACGAAATAGCACATTTCCACATGGCCCTTTCAAACATCCTCAGTGTTATTTCGCTCTTTTCCCCACCCTGTCTCTGCCTCACCCTCCCACATCCTTCTCACCACTTAAACTTCTGTTACCAGTCAGAGCAAGACTCACTAGTCACAGAGCATGAGCCTCTTTGGGCTGTAATGAAGAGACAGAAGTTCAATGATGACTAACATATTTCTGGGAGATCAGTGTGGATAATCAGAGAGTTAAAGTCTCTGGGGTAAGAGTCACAGAGGGACTCCACCCTCAAGCTTTTTAGAGGTTTACCTCTAAGAACTCTAAAAGGTAATGACAATGAATATCAGACAGCAATTCTGCTTCTACTACTTCTGCTATGGAAATGAGGATATTAAACTGTAATTGTCATCATCATAATCATGATAATGATGATTGTGTGTGTGGGTGTGTGTGTGTGTGTGTGGTGTGGAAACTGGCATACATGTGTATGTGCATGAAGGTCAGAGGACAACCTCAGGTATCATCAGAGTTCAGGAATATCACCAACCATGGGATCTCCCACTGGTCTGGAGTTTACCCATTAGGCGAGGATGGCTAGCTAACAAGCCTTGGGGGTCCTTCTTTCCTGTCCTCAGCTCAGAGATTACAGGTACACAGCACCACACCAGTATTTTCTCTTGGGTTCTGGGGAACTTTTACTTAATGAGCCATCTGGTGATCCTGAAAATCAGTTTTAAAGAGTGCTCTGTTCTTCACTGGTGGTGGAGAAGAGGCCCAACTCCAGACCCTCTTGCCACTGTGCCCCACATAAAGGTGAGAGTGTTCTCTTGGGCTGAACTGGAAAATAGATAAAATTCAAATTCTGGTGTCCAGGCCCTGCATAAGACTAATAATCAATTACAGAACAATAATATAACTCTCTTCTCCCACAAATCACCAGCATATGGCCAGGGAGCTACTTGCCTGATGGGGGATGTACTTCTGTATATATGTTTCTCTTATTGGTTGATGAATAAAATAATGATTGGCCAGTAACCAGATAGGAAGTATAGATGGGGCTACCAGAGAAGGAGAATTCTGGGGAGAGGATACAGAGAGAAGCCACCATGGAGATGTCATGTAGCTGTTGGGAAGATAGGACATCAGATATTCTCTGGCAAAATAAGACCATTCAGAAATACATAGATTAGTAGTTATGGGTTAATAATTAAGAGAGAGCTAGCTAGAAAGAAACCCGAGCCATTGACCAAACAATTTATACTTAATATAAGTTTCTATATGTCATTTGGAGCTAAACAGCTGTGGGACCAGTTGGGAAAAAAAAAACTCATTCTACACTTGCTTTAGCTCTTTTCAACACAGTTATTCCGTGTCCTTTCTTCATCAAAAAAGGAAAACTGAAGGTAGAGGAAAAAAAAAAAAAAAACCCTTGAAGAGAATGAGCAAATATGAGAAGCAATCAGATATGGAAGGAATGTTGAGAGCGTCAAACAAAAAATTCCAAAGCAGTAACTGACATACTGAGGGTTTGAATGGAAACACGGAGGACATGAAAGAACAGATGGATAATATAGGCAGAATGGTGAGGATCCTAAGGACAAACTCCAAGCAGAAATGCTCAAGACCAACAGCCCACGACAGAAATAAAAAATGCCTCATTGTGGACTGCCTAGCCAAGGGAGAAATTCCTGAACCCCAAGAGATGGCAACTTGAACCTACAAAACGGACAGGAGGGGACAAGAAAATCACACATAACCTACTACTGCTGGACAGCTCCTAGTGGGGACTGACAGGTGACAGGTGACAGGAAAGGGGAAGGAAGTAAAATACTGGAAATCCTAACAGGTGACTCCCTCCCATAGATCTCAGACACTCAGAATAAGTACCAAGGTATCAAGTCTAGTTTTATATCAAACTTGACAAAAAGTAGAAGGACCAGTGTCAATGGAGACAAGGCACATTTATTTCTCTGGTAAAAATGCAAATTTTGCATCCTTTTTATGTGATCTTATCTTGGAACTGTTAAAGTCTTCAATGACATTTCTTTGAAATACCATTTCTTGGTGTCATATTTGGTAATGGCTTAAGGCAATGAAAATAGTCACATTTTCTCAGGAAGTTGGGGGTAATGAAAATTGTATCAACAATTAACAGTGTTTACTTCAGAAATGAAGTATAGGAACTATCAAGGGGAGAGAGAGGAGGGGGGAGGGGAGGGGAGGGTGGCACTCCTCCTGATTTTATCTATAGATATCATTTTGAATTTCAAGTTCTGACAGTCCCTGTTGAATTTTTCAAATTATGGTCATAATAAGCTATGTTCCCAAATGGCTATGTTATCAGCCATGTAAAATCAGAGGCATAATTTCAGAAACAGAGGTAAGTGAGGCACTTCGTTTCACTTACATTGACAGAACAATGCTGGTAGTGCAAAATACAGTCCTATGCTTGCCTCATAATTGTGCAAATCAATAATACATGAGCACATGGGGGTTCTTTTAATGATTCAAAATTTATTATAAAATTGTACATACTTTGCAATTCTTTTCAAATGAAGACATCTTGTATATGAGAGAATCAGGTGTTTTAACACAACAAAAATTAGTCTTAAAATCTGATTGTGGAAACAGAATTCACTGAAACTGATTGGAAATGTTTGAAAGCCATCAACTAATAGGTTTCAAAAGTACATGGTAAGTCTGACTAGAGGTACTCTGTATCTTACAGGAATTAGGAAACAGAAACTAGAAGCCAGCTCTTTTCGTTATACCTCAAAAGCCAATTAGAGCCTTCAACTTTCTTATCTTCAGTTATGATTATTTCCACTAGCATCTCCATTCTACCTAGTGATCAGAGTTTCATGTTTATGAACGCAGAAGGAAAACAATTTTCTTAACAGATTTATGCTTTTCCTGAATCAGTTTGTATTTCTTGGGACAGATTTTAACAAAGACCTTTTCTTTTTCTTCTTCTTCTTCTTCTTCTTCTTCTTCTTCTTCTTCTTCTTCTTCTTCTTCTTCTTCTTCTTCTTCTTCTTCTTCTTCTTCTTCTTCTTCTTCTTCTTCTTTGCCTTCTACTTTTTCTCCTCTCTCTCTCTCTCTTTTTAACATGCTCATCTGAGTCTGCAGATTGTACTTATGCCTGCCACCCCAGACAGAAAGCATCCTGTTTATCAGCCAGTCTCTAACCACAAATTTTACACAAATTCCATGCCTCTTCCTGGTGGCCACACCTTTCCATGCTGCTGTGTTCCTCTTTGGGGCATGGGCTTTCAGGTGAGATTAAAAGCCTCAGTGGAGTTCCAGTGGCCTGGCTGTGGTCTTCTCTGAGCAGAGGTTAAGCCCTGTAACATTAAGACAGAGTTCTTAGTGTGACTTGCTCAGACGTCAAGAGAGTTGACATTGATCTTGCCATCAAGAAGGGTTCAGGAACGAGTTCAAAGCAGGCTGCATTAAACCTAAAAGTATTGGCTGACAAGTTTCAGCCCTGGATGCACTATGGGATGTTTTCCAGTGGGCACATTGTAACTTTATAATTGTGAGATTCTGGTGGCATGAATCCTCCATAAAACAGGGTAATTTTCTTCTACCTCAGAAAACAGGCCTTCTGGTGTTGAACAGCATCTCAACATCTAAGCTCCTTATTCAAGGGTCCCCATTGTCATCTGAGTCAATTCCATGGACTCTCATCTGCAATCTGGATTTCCCTGTGGTAAGGGCAAGTTCCTTGAAACCAGGCGCTTCTCCCATGGAGATTGTCATGCAAAACTTTTAGCCATTAAGACAGCCAGGTAATGGATTCTGAAGCCACACTCAAAAGGTACTGAGACTTAAAAGTCCTCTGTGGTCTTTAAGTCTCTACTATGAATTTAAAATTATATTGAATAATTTAAAGACTTACAGATAACTTGAAATAGCCCAGAAGCATAATGTATATACTTTACATATTTGAACTTTGAAACATTTTAATACAATCCATTTGGTTATAAAATAAACTTGTCATTTAATAACCACAAATTCAATAAGTAATTTACTCTGCATTGCCAATAAATTTAACTTCACTATAACAGTTTATGAACTTGATTGGAGAAACTGGAATGTTGTTAAATTGTTTTGAAGTCTATTTTCTGATTCTTTTCTAGCATAAGCACTTCACTAGAAATTAAAATTTTTTCTCATGCAAATGGAATTTTAACTGTAGGAATTGGTCTTATAACAAGGGAAAAAATATCTCTCCTGTATCCATATTTTAGACAATGTTCTTAGAATTTTCTGGTCACTACATAATTAAACTTGCACCCTCACTGATAACTTTGTTTAACCTATATTATTATTTCTTTAAAAGATTTGTTTCAGTTAATTTTATCCAAACTAACTTCCATGGAAAAGTCTGAGCCTGCTTTTCCAGATTAACAGACTACAAGTTAAAATTTTGTCTCACAGTATAAAAATATCTTTACTAGTCAGTTTTCTAACACGTTAATCCTAGGCCAACCCTTAATAACTCCAGCTCGTGCTTCTCAAAGTGCTCTTTAACTAAATGGCTCTCCTCACATTTCCCAAAGTGCTCTTCAGTTAAACTGCTCTCCTCTTTAAAAAAAATACAGTGCACAAGCATGTTATCAAAAAGTTAAATAACTATAATCTATAGATAATTCCTGGCTGAAAACCAACATTGATGGGAGTAATGAGTAGCATGTAACCATAACTAATGTCTAAGATAGTAAAAATTGGTTTATTCTAACACTCAGCAGTGTCTGAATAAAAGTATGTATGTACACAGGAAACTTTTAAAATAGGATTTTGTAGCCTTATTTCAATAGTAAAACTCTCCCACATATATAATGTACATTCATATATCCAATCAAGAAAGAAATAAAATCTCTGTATCATAAAGCAAATAAAAATTAATTGGCCCACATCAATATTATTAGAGCTCATAGAGATCATGTAAGTTTGAGGACACAAATGAAATCTCAGATTAATGCAGAGTCTAATGTTCAGTGTGATCCTGGTATGCAGAAGATGTACAGCCAACAAAATAGAACAGAAAACCCAGAAATAAGCCCTTTAACATACAGCCAGATTTTTTTTTTAAATAAAGAAGCCAGATCATTCAGTGAGGAAATGACCATCTATACAACCATAGTGCTGGGCAAACTGGATAGTCACATGCCACCCTCACTAAAAATGATCGTAAAACAACTTAAAATGGAAACAACACATAAAACTACAAACCTCAGAATAAAACATCAGGTAATTTCTTGGATATGGTATCAACAGTACAGATAATAAAAAAGGAAAACAGTAGATAAACTGGAATTCATGAAATAGTATCATTAGCCACTATTAGAAAAGAAACAGGTGTACAGAGCAGGGAAAATACTTGCAAATAATTTTGTCTGATAAGAGACTTTCCAAGTTTGATTTCTGTTGACATGTTAAACACTATGACCAAAAGTAACTAGAGGAAGAACGCTCTTCTTCTAAGACTTAGAACAAGGACGGCCCTTTGGTCTGGACAAGGATCTGCTTTGATAAAACCTCCAAAAGTGCTGACGGAGTTCATGACTATAACCTCAACACTTGAGAGAGTGAGGCAAGAGAACTGACAAGTATTTGAGACTATTCTGAGATACATGGGGAGTTCAAAGTCAGAATTCTTAAGCATGACTTTGTCTCAACAAATAACTAAATAAAAGGGCCTCAAACCACAGTTAACAAAAGCAAAGGTAGACAGAGGATTACATTGAACTAAAATGCTTCTGCTTAGAATAGAGTGATTAAAACTAAATACTCATCCAAAGAAATAAAGTCCATGAGTTGAAGAAACATCTGCGGTGCCATGACTATTGAAACACTCTTCACAATAGCCAAGGTCTTGAACCAAAATAAGCATCCATCAACTTGATAAGAGACAAAGGGAGTGCTTCATATACAATGATTAAAAAATCTCTTGAACCATAAAAAAGAACGAAACCTTGTCATTTCTCACACCTTAGATGAACCCAGAGGACAATATGTTGCAGTAAATAAGCTATGTGCCAAATAACAAATAATGCCTAGTTCCCACCCTATGCAGAGTCCCAGAAGCACAGAGTAGAATGGTTGCCAGAGGTGAGTCAGGAAACAGAGAAGGGGCTGAGTGGTCAGTAAATACAAGCTTGCCATTAAACAGGAGGAGTAAGTCTGATTGTTCTACCACATGGTGGAATCACCATAGTTTACAATAATGCATTTTGAAATAATTAGGAGTAGAATTTGGATGTTCTTATTGCAAAGAAATACTACATGAGGGCATATGCCAAATACTACCATTTGATTGTAAACAATATAGATATGTATTCAAATCACACCATATTCCAAAATCTGTATAAATTTATGTGTAGATATAAAAAAGGATTTTAAAAATATTGACATATTGCAATCAGCCACAGATATCCCTGATGCTTGGTAGCATAGACTTGAAACTTGCATTCAAGATGGTGATTTCTTGAGAAAGGGTCTGAGAGGGAAAAGAAATTGGTAGTTCAGAACAAGGATTGTGTCTGTACTCCTCTTTTCAAAGGGGGGCGGGGAGGGTTAGATTTTGGTCAACAATTGTTTTCCACACATTCCCTATATTTTTATCATTCAGCATTGGATAGCACTCATAGTTTTAGAAGATGCACACCTCAATCATTAATAGGAATATTTTAAGAATATTTATTTCTTTGGATGAGTAGTTTTAATCACTCTATTCTAAGCAGAAGCATTTTAGTTCAATGTAATCCTCTGTCTACTTTTGCTTTTGTTAACTGTGGTTTGAGGCCCTTTTATTTAGCAGCACACACCCACAGTACTGGGATGTAGGGAGCAAGAGGCTTCAGGTACAAAGCCAGTTTGATCAACATGAGAGAATCCAGACTCAGAAAGTAAATAAAGTGGTTTTAGTAGAGTTCAATGACAACACTCTCACTAAATTCTAAACTCAGTTATAGTTAGAATCCAGCTATTTCAAACGTGTTCATGGTAGTTTCTTCTACAATCTTCAAACTCAGAAGTTGTAAAGGAAAAGGGCCAACTAAAGAAACACACCCTGAGCAGAGTCAAGAAACACACTTTGGCTCTGCAACCAGAACCAAAGAAATGCACCCTGACTCTGAAACCAGTGCCAAAGAAACACACTTTGCCCTTGGAATCAGAGCCAGTGAAAGAAATACACCCTGGTCCTAAAAAAAAAAAAAGACCAGTGAAAGAAACACACTTTGGCCCTAGAACCAGAGCCAAATGTGACCCTAAAACTGTGCAGAAAACCAACCAATCCCTGAGCAAGTTATCTACCCAGTCTGAACTCAAGATTGAAATCTGACCAATACCCCACCCCCACACCCGGAAAAACTCCGCCCCCTAAGAATCCCCACATAAACACTGTGTTTGTTCAGCCTGTGGCTGTTAGGCCTCTCAAACTGCCCTCTGCCAAGCAGAGGGTAGCCACTCTCCTGGATTCTTCCCTCCCAATAAGTCTCTTGAATGAGGTTTGCATAAGACCTTTCATGTTTTTGCCAGAGCAGAGATGTAGAGACTACCCAGAGTGGATTGACAAAGTGAAGTTGTTACACTCCATTCTCCCACACTCCATTCTCAGGAGGAGCTGATACACTGGAGAAACCTTTCCCTGAAGCAGGCTGTAAGCCGCTATGCTTCTGTGACCTGTTGCTTCTGAGACCTATGGTATTCGTTGGCTCCCAGGTGCTAGAATACCTTTCCATTCCATCCAAGCCATTGTAAAGATGGAAAAATACAGCCTAACTCTCCAATGTCCACAGGAAACTAGAAGTCTAAAAAAGCCCTAAATACCTTAAATTCCAGACCCTGGCAGTAAGTAGGCAAAAGGTCACATTCTTTGCTGTTTACGACAGGACCTGTCCTTGTAAAATAACAGGAAATGAGCTTTGTCACCCCACCCAGGAGCCCACGCAAATGCAGACCTCCAGGGCTATAGAAACCTGATTGGTGTATAAAGCGCGGGCTTGGATGGTTTAAATTGATTGGTCCGCACTGCGGGCTCTGGATGCTATGAGATGATTGGTTTATGATGCCTGGGCTTTGTTGTAACCCTATAAAAGCTGTCTCAATTCTGTACTCAGGGTCCTCAGCCCTCTACCCCTGCATGGCGTATGGCTGTTGACCCCAGTGCACTTGGAATATAAAAGACCTCATGCTTTTACATCAAGGCTGCTTCTCATGAGTGATTTTGGGAGGGCCACCTTTCCTGAGTCGGGCATGAGGGTCCATGTTCCGCAGGTCTTTCACCATCAAAATGCTTACAGAAGTCAGAATACTAGGCAACCCCTAGCGTTGCCTACTCCACCTAATTAACACTGACTGTCAGTAAGCTGTCCAATCAGCATGGGACTTTGCAGTGGAGGTGTGGTAAAAGATGGCCTTTGGAGGTCCTACTGCATTTAAGACCAGAGATTTATAATCTCCATTTCATTTCAATTCCAAATTGTGGTCTTGGTTTTCCAGCCACTTGTCCCATGTTTAACTTTTTACCTTTGTTGTAGAACCAGATAGGCCATCTACCGACACAGGGCTGTAAACTCATGAGACAACACAGTAAGCATAGGCTATTTTAAGGTCAAACAAACAACAAAACCTCCTAGAAAACAGAGAAACAAATAACTTCATATATTCATACAAGCTATGATAATTCAAGGAAGGAAGAGGGGAAAGAAGAGGCTGCCATTCCTTGGGTAGCTTGCCTACTACAAATCAATAGTGGTACTGGGAACACCTTCTACTTTGTCTCAGAGTGCAAGGGATTGATAGAACATGCACATTGCCTTTGAGCAATCACAGATCAAATGGCATGTAATCATGACTCTCCCTCTCTCAACGCAATCCTTTTGAAGACACTGCTAGACAGACTTGTTTCTGTGAGACTTTCAAGTTCTATTTCCACAGGCTTGCTTGCAAATCCCGTTGCTATGGTGATGTGTACCTCTGCAAATACTCTCCTTCACAACAACTAAGTTACACCCTAGTGAGGAAAAGTGGTGTCTATGGCTTAATGGTTCAGCAAAGGCCGACAGATCTATGCTCTGATTTCCAACTGAGAGGTTTTTAATGAGCACTTCCAGCTTCTGGAATCTGAGAAGGTGGAATAAGAACAGTCTCAAATTTAGCAGGGTCAATCTGAAAGGCCATTTCCTGTCAGATGAAAAGATATGCACACTGAAGTATGCTGAATTGACTTGCCACCATTGGGCTTGTTTCCGGGGCACTGTCAAGAGGCAGGGCAGAGGAAGGAGGGTCAGTTCCCAGCACAGTTGAGAAGTGATCTCAGTGGCAAGCCTCTCCGAATGCATTCCCCTAAATATAAGCACATTCCATTAGAGCATTAGACTCAGTAACAGTGTGTGTCATGTGCTAATCAGGATTACGGTTGACTAGCTGCATTAATACCTTTGTATTTATGTGACAAATGGCATGCCAAGTTCTGAACAACAGGCTTCAAAAAGAACTCTTGAAAATACAACTTATATTAGGTAACTTTGTAGCTTACTGAAATACAAATACCTCCAAAGACACAAACTGCTTTCTTCCTTTTTTTTTTTTAACACATCTAGGTATTATCATAATCCACATTAGCATAATGAAAGGCTTGTGGTACTTAATTGTGTTTGGGATGAATATAGGGAATACACAAATAAATCTAATGTAAAAGTCCTCTGCTATGGGAAACATCTTAAATTATACTGCACATGTTTGACATATTTCTTCTTTAGCTGTTTTCAGGGGAGATTTCTCTAAAGCCAAAACTATCAGTCAAATACTCCTGTGCAGGTTCTAACACAAAACCAAAAGCAAGCAAGAAAGGTCTGTGCTAATAAAACAGGCCAATAAAAACTATGTTTATGACCACAGACTGCAAATGAAAAGAGTCACAGTCTAGAAATAAGAACATCTGATGGCATAAGCATTAGCGTCCCAAATTAGTGTCTGCTCCGAGGTAACAGAGCAGCTTGAGGAAAAGTGTGGACTCTGGCAGATCTCCAGAAGTAAGAAGGCTGAACCAGCAGGTGTTCGAAACATTAGCTCCTCCACCTTGGAGATATGTGATCTCCATATAAAGTTAGAAATCTAAATGTATGGGTCAAATAATCACCTTTTAATACTATAGCTTGTTTTTTTTTTAAATTCTAAGATTTAGTCCTTCATATTCTCTCTCTGTCTCTCTGTCTCTCTGTCTCTCTCTCTCTCTCGTGTGTGTGTGTGTGGGGGGGGTTGAAGGTATCTCAATCATGGCTTTGTTTATCTGTTTCTTTTTTATTTGAAAACCTTCCTCTATATTAAGTAAAAACAAACAAAACACACTCTCCTAATAAAAAAAATAAAAAGGCCAGCTCATCTCAGTGACCAATTCTCCAGTTCATATATAGATAATCAGTTTCTTTGGCCTTAACAAAACAAAATAAAACAAAAACAAAAAATCTTTCTAAATAGTATAGTTCTTTATCAAAATGTATTAAAATGGATTCCTAAATCTACCGATTCAAGTCATCTTTCTCCTTTACCTGCCAATGCGCCCAGTGTTCCAGCCGCTTTTGTGTTATCTCTGTTGGCTCCTACTGTGGAGCCTTTCCCTCCAGTTTCACAATGTGGGCACTGACTGATGGAGGTGCTGAGCAGAGAACAGTCCCCTCCTCCTCCACTCCAGGATGTGGCAAACGATGCCCAAGACCTACCTTCCCAACCCTTCTCTTCCAAGCCCTGCAACAGCAGTTAGAAAGTCCAGTAAATAACAAACCTAAACCATAAGGGTCAGTCCCCCTTCCCACGGTGGCCCATGGCCACCTCTTATTATGAATGTCTTTTACAGGAACTGCATGCAGCCCCAAGTCTTGGACTTGTTTTTCCATTCTCTCGCTCCTGCCTGCACATAAACTCAGTTCTAGCCTTCGGGGAAGGCATAAAGTTCCCTGTTTGCTTGTCCCTGGTCTTTTCTCCTACCTTCCATCTCCAGAGATGGACTCATCTGTCTTAATTCAGATTTCTCCTACCTTCCATGCACACTAAGACTACTACAGCTGCTCAGCTGGTCACTCAACCGCCTGACTCTAGTTAACCAAACCTGTACTTCCTCTAGTGACTGAGCGTCCATGATATACAGCAACATATAAAGTGGTGGATTTTTAAAAACCTTCCACATGTTGTAAACAGTGGATACGGCATATCTCTGTTCGATTGTTGATAGTTTTCGCATCACTTAGTTTAATACTACAGGTCACACACTGCTGGTGGAAATACACAATGGCACAACTACTGCTTGATCATTTCTATAAATAAGGTAATATGCCTACCTTACATCCTAGCCATCCTACTGCTATTTTTACAAGAGCATTGATGCAATCACTTTTTGTCACCCTAAAGAAAATTAACCAATACCTAAACCAATATTTTTCTACATAAAACAATGTTGCATACATTTGGGATATTTCACAGTTTTCTCAACCAAGTATTTTCAAGTACTTAAAAGAAGCAGAACTCAGGGAATAGTGTGTTTGGAGAAACAGGCACATCCTCTCTAATTACATTAAAGAAACCTGCAAGACTAGAGTGCTAACTTCATTATTCCCCCCAAAGAAATTGAACTTGCCATCAGTTGTATTGGCAGACAAGATGTGTGTTAAGTTTACTCACCGTCTTGTTGATCCAGCTGTTGCCTTTACAGTAGACAGAACTAATGAACACAGGGAAAAGGTGACAGCTGGGAAGTTGCAAACAGGCCTGTTAGTCATTAAAGCTATACAGCCTATGCCAAGTTTCTCCCTCTGAGTACCTCAGAGCCTTCATAAGTGTTACCTCTTAAACCTGTTCACCATTGTTGGCTGGAGTCACTGCATCACCATCAATTGCCCCTTCCACACACACACACTAGGAATGTGTCCACATAAAGGTACTGGGAACCCTACACATACACACAGGCCAATGGGCATGAAGGTGAAAGGTTGGGAACCTCTCCCCCCACAACACGCATACACAGGCATGCACACACTCATGCACACACACACACATACAGGCAAGTCTCCACATGAAGGTGCTTGCTTACTGAACAAATAGGCAACACCCAAACTCCTTGTTTGAAGGCCAAACTCCAGTTGTCAACAAGGTGACTTCAGTTAGTCTAATGCATAATGAAAGACCAGCAGCTTTCCATGTGCCCAATGTTGCAATGTTGTGGTCATCATATATGTGTTGTCTTTCACTGTGATCTGTATGGCACATTGTATGTGGCTCCCCCTCCCCATCTTCTTTGCCTTTTTAGTAATTTTATTTAATTGTACTCACACAGCATAAAAGTCATCTATTTAAAATATATAGAATGCATTTCAGTAAATGCATACAGTGACAGGACTACCCCATTCCAGTACTTTGAGTAGCCCCCAGATATTATCAAGTCAATGCCACCAAGTACTACTCCTTCCAAAATACTAGGCAGCTACTGACATGCTTTCTTTTCTTACAAATTTCACATAAATCGGATGTTACTATAAGCAGCTTTTGTGTCTCTCCTTTACCCAGAATATTTGCTTAAGCTTCATCCACGTTTTTATACACACACACACACACACACACACATACACACACAACAGTCTTTGCATGATTTGAATACTTTAACAGATTTAGATGTATATCTTATTATCCATAGTTTGTTTATTTTTGGTAGGTTTTTAAAAATGTTCTTTATTTCACTGTTGGATATACCGCCCTATGGACATGAGCTACATCCAATTAGCTGAGAGCATTCCCCAAGTTTCAACATTCCTAACTGACTTTGTATCTACTTGTTTTCACTTATTAGGTATTGGAATCTACACCCAGAGATATAAACCGCCTATTTCTCTTTGTACTTAATCACTGATGTACCACACACTGAAAAATCCATTAGGCTGAAGTAATTTTTTTTTTTTTTTTTAATGAACAGATACTTGTATGCTCATTATGACACCCCTCTCACCCTTTGATGGTGACAGTAATTTTAACATTCTTCTGAAGGTTTTGAAGCTTCAGAATGTCCCATTCCTTGAAACTCCTCCTCTGTGTCTTTATTAAGTTCATGCCTTACTGTAGTGGGATATCCACCCTGCCCGCACCTCTTGCACTGACCATTGCCCATATGCAAGAGGTGCGGGCAGGGTGGATATCTCACTACACCTTGCAGATGACATAAAATTGAGTCTTCTATTCTTACCTCATCTGGCAGTCTCTTTAATGAGGTTCTAGTACCAATTTCACCTGATATGATTGTAATAAAATTGATCTTGATATTAATTTTCACTCATCATATCTTTACTCTCTTCCTTTTCGTATTAATTTTAAGGTTACTTTATCTGTGTGTGTGTGTGTGTGTTCTTGAACTCACAGAGATCCACCTGCCTCTGTCTCCCAAGTGCTGGGATTAAAGGTTTGCGCCATCAATGACTGGTGGTTTTCTTTATCTTATCTTATTTGGTGCTTTGATAGTAAAGTCCCTCCTAAGCTCACAAATTTGAACATGAGGTCCCCAGTTGGTAGCTGTCTTAGTTATGGTTTCTATTGCTGTGACAAAACACCAAGACCACACCAATTCTTATAAAGAAAAACATTTAATTGAAGTGGCAGCTTATGGTTCGGAGGGTTAGTCCATTATCATCATGGTGAGGAGCATGACAGCACATAGGCAGACAATGCTGGAGGAGTAGCTGAGAGTCCTACATCTTGCAGGCAACAGGAAGTTAACAGAACACTAGGGAGTACCCTGAGCACAGGAAACCTCATTGTCTGCCCCCAAAGGGACACACTTCCTCTAACAAGACCATACCCACTCCAATAAAGGCACACCTCCTAATAGTGCCACTCCCTATAAGATTATGGGGCCAATTACATTCAAACTACCACAGTAATACTGTTTTGGGAAACTGTAGAGTTTTGGGGAAGTGGAGCCTTGATGGTAGAGGTATGTAACTGGAGTGGGCTTTGACAGTTCATACTTCATCCAACTTCTACCAGTTTGTCTTCTATTTCCAATGTATGGTAAAGGTGTGATTTCTCAGCTTTCTGTTTCAGCTGCTTGGACCTTCCCCCTGGAACTATAAGTCAAATAAACTCTTCTATAAGTCACTTTGGGTCTCAGTGTTTTATCACAGCAACATAAATAGTGATAAAGAGAATTCCACCTAAGTGAATGTGTATACAGTGTGCATTCAATGTCAACAGGGATACCAAATCTTCTGGAACTGGAAATAATATGGTTGTGAGCTGCTGTGTAGGTGATGGGAACTGAAACTGGGTCCTCTGCACGAGCATGAAGTGCTCTTAACCAAGAGCCTCTTCCTAAAGCCTTCTTTTCCTTAAGACAGAGATGTTAGTGGATATCATTTATCTCCCTTACTTCATCACCTACAAGTTTTGTCCACATCTCTCTTTCATCTCTTTCTTGTGCTCCATACACCAGTATGTGCTTACTTGATGTTCTCATACAGGTTATCTGGAATACTTTGCTCTTGTTAAATCAGCCCCCTTTTCTACTTCATTCAGTTTTATATTATTTATTGAAACTCATGAATCTTTTTTTTCCTCAATCTATTGTTTATCTAACCTGGCATTTATTCCAGCTCATGAATGTTTACATTTCTAAAATTTTTATTTATTTTTTATATCTACTATGTCTCTACTTAATATAGTTAATTTTTTGCTCTATTTTTCTTCTAGTATTGAATATGTGGGATGCAATTAAAGTTCCTGTTTGTGGTTCTGTCTGCATATTTGCCTTGTCTTTCATTTCTTCTATTTTTCTTTTATTATTATTTTTTATTTTACATATAGATTCAATTTCCCTCTCCCTCCCTCCAATGCCCCAGACCCCCCTCCCATCCCATTTCCCTACATACACTGCACAGGGAGGGTGAGGCCTTCCAGGAGGGATCAACAAAATTTGTCAAGTTATTTCGAGCAGGTTCTAGGCCCTTCCCTCTGCCTCTAGGTTAAGGGACTATCCCTCCATGGGGAATGTGCTCCCAAAGTCCTTTCCTGCACCAGAGATACATCCTGGTGCCACTGTCAGAGGTCCCTTAGTCTGCCCAGGCCTTCTAACTGAGACCCATGTTTAAGGAATCTAAATTGGTATAATGCTAGCTTACCAGCTATCAGTCTGGGGGTTCATGAGCCCCTCCTTGTTCAGGTCAGCTGTCTCTGTGGGTTTCTGCAGCCTGGTCTTGACCCCCTTTCTTATCACTCCTCCCATTGCAACTAGATTCCATGAGTTAGGCTCAGTGTTTAGCTGCTGCGGGTGTCTGCTTCTGTTTCCATCAGTTACTAGATGAGAGCTCTATGATGGTATATAAGTTAGGTATCAATCTCTTACCTTTCATTTCTAGATCAATTTTGATTGGTAATTTTCTCTTCATCATATATATATATATATATATACATATATATATATATATACACACACACACACACACACATGTATATATAACACACACATATGCTTAATTAAATACTAATCATACTAATCATTAAGAATTCTATGTTTTAGGTTGTCCTATATTTTGAGATTATATCTTTTCTTATTGTCTATCTTTGTGTCTTTACTGTATTTGTTGGCTCAAAGAAATGACTGCAATATTGCTTATTAACAAATAAAAAAAATGATAGAATGAAACTCAGTTACCTACTATCAGTCTATTCATATAAAAGCAAAGAACAATTTCCTGAAATTATGGTTTTTATTGTTCACTTTAAAGAAGAAATCATCTTTTTGGCTTTTAGGGTAGAAGAGAGTCAGTGGTACTTGATGCAAAGTTACTTCTGTTCGAACTCCTTAGCATTTTGAATGGTCAGTACATCTGAGTGTTGGTTTTGAATGAAGAAGAGTAGAAAGGGTAGGAGAGGGTAGAAGTAGTATGAACATCAGGACTTATGTGCAAACTTATTTTCATTAATGACAACATATCTGATTCTTCTTCCAAACTTCATCAACTACCATGCTCGCTTGTCTTTGAAAAGTACTTCTAAATTTTTTCTTTCAACATAACAGATACAGTTAAGCCCAAAGTTAATCAACATAATACCTATACAAAAAAATCATGGGGATGTAAAAAAAAAAAGGATCTGGAAGAATTTGGGGGAGGAGAAAGACTATGATCAAAATATATTATATGGAATTATTGAAGAAAAAATAAAAAAATTTCAGAGGAATCCATGAAATATGTAAGGATATGAGGCTCAGTGGACAGATTATGAAAACTAAACTGCTCATGGTAAATGTAAGACTCGCGAGAGTGTGGTCCCTCGCGCTCCCACTCAGGAAAGGCGTACCCCCCCAATCACTCACAAGAAGTGGTCTTGATGCAAATGCATGAGGTCCTTTATATTCCAGTGCACTGGGGCCCAACAGCCACACGCCATGCAGGATAGAGGGCTGAGGACCCCAGGTACAAAATTGAGGCAGCTTTTATAGGGTTACAACAAAGCCCGTGCATCGTGAACCAATCACCTCTTAGCATCCAGTGCAGATCAATTAATTTAAACTATCCAAGCCCATGCTTAGCCCAGGAAGTCTGCTTTTGCACAGGCTTCTGGGTGTGGTGACAAGCACAGGCTTCTGGGTGGGGCGACAAGGCTCATTTCCTGTGTTCATTCACTCACAGGCTGTCGTAAACATTAAAGTAGGTGACCCTCTGATGGGAGATATTATTCTGTAAATATGTTTCTCACACTGGTTAATTAATAAAGCACTGTTGGGCCAATGAGAAAGCAAGATAGGTGGGGCTAGGAGACAAGGAGGAAAGAGGAAGTAGTGAGGAGGGGTCAGCATGGAGAGCTTGGAGAAAGAAGATAAATACTTAGATAAGTAGAAATGGGTTAATAATTAAGGCAGAGCTAGCCCATAAACAATAATGGTAACAATAATGGTAACTGGCCAACAGGATTGTATCAAATACAGAGTCTCTGAGTGTTATTTGGGGCCGGCCTGCCAGACCAGTGGCGGGCTGGCTGGCAGGCTGGCGGGCTGGCAGAAAACAGACATGCTACAACCCTCAGCTTGGGATTTAAGACTCCCAGCTTCCTGGGGTCACTGGAGAATTAGGCTAAATTCTTCCATCCTAACAGTAAACATGTTTTTCTTCTCTACAGTTGTTGGAAATTGGCATTCTGTTGACCCCGATCCTCTAATGATGGGAGGGACACGCATGTGCAGCGTGGCTATGTCATAGTTAAGTCACATGTCACAAATTATGGGGCTTTATAAGGACTCAGTATGTGCAAGCTTCCCCTTTTAAGCAAGCACCTCTCTCTCTCTCTCTCTCTCTCTCTCTCTCTCTCCTTTCTGCTCCCTTCCCCTTCCCTCCCCTTTCTAATAAAACTTCTCAAGCTCTGTCTGCCTAGCATGTTTGTTTGTCCCTCTACCTTGTTTGTCTCTTCACCTTGGTCATACTTGCCTGCCATGGAACCCATTATGGTCTCCCACTTGGGACCTCTCCCCACCCCACCCCACTCTCAACTTATTTCTTATTGAAACAAAAGAACAACAATAGTAATTTTCAAAAAAAAAAAAAAAAAATAGAAGAGATGAGAATTCCTCAGGGCCCATACCTCTGGTGGATTACCAGATCTATTTAATTTTATAGCCAACCATAGGACTAAAGACACCAAGTTGAAAGGAATCTGGGATGAATATAGATGTCTCTACAAGCCTATTTTCATGAAATCTTTGGTGGTTCTATCAGCATTAGGAATACCATATGCAGTAAATTTTTCACTGCTGCCTTTCAAATGTTCCTGATATTGACTGTTTCTGTTTCTCTTCATGCTGCTCTACCAGCAAGAGCTCATCACAAACATGTATACCTAGCAGATGGAAGCTTGCTCCTCATTTCCTTTGTTGCATCCCTACTCCTTACTCTCTGCACCTGATAAACACTGAGTGTAATAAACATTTTAGCTGCTCAAAAACTGCTCTGAAATTTATGGCAGAGTCAGTTCTATTCAGAAAGGCAGCACAGATGTATCTATGCTGCAGAAAGGATATTATAATAAAAAATACTCATTAGTAACAGAGCCGAAGTCAGCAACAGCATTTCTTGGCTTTGTTTCCTGCACCAACCCCCATTTCTCTGTAAGCAGAAATCCAGATTATTAATCATGTCTATTGTCATGAGAGACTGAGATTTGATTAAGTGCCAGTGACTTCTCCAAATAACAGGCACATTTTAAGAAGGATAGTTCAGTATTTCACCACAGTGGTTACCAAATAAACATTGGCAGCTTTGGGGATGGTGTTGTAGAGGATTTTATTAGGGAAATCTTCACAGAAGAGACTTTGTGTGAACTGTACCATGAAGTCAGAGTAATAGTGTAGCAGACAAATATGAATGTAAGGAATATCCCAGGAAGAAAAAATGTTATATCTATCAAAGACTCAAAAGCAGGGAAGACCCAAGTGTCTGTTGGGTGCATTAATAAGATCAAAATTTACATACACATTTCCCAACTATCTTAGACAACTTCTAAGAGAAAATACTTATTTGGACTCACTGTTAAGATGTAAAACTTTCAGTTACCCTGGGTCCCAGAATAGCCTGAGGACATGCATTTCGACCTTACCAGGAAGGACCCCTGGGGATGGGCTTGCAAAACATTTCCCAGATGCAGGTGCCAGATAAGGAACACAAGCAGGCCAACAACCAGCCATGATCAGACCACCTGGGCCCAACCAATCAGGAGCTTGCTAGTGCAGAAGGTCCCTAACTTCAGACCCCCTCCCTACTTGCATTTTTGCCTTTATAAGCTCATGTAAGGGCTCAGGGATCTCCTCCCCTCTTCCTTTGTGAGGTATGAGTTGAGCCCCAGCCGGCTGGAACCTGAATAAAGCCTCTTGCTCTTTTCATCAAAGTGCCAATTTCCGTGGTTTGTGGGTCGATTGCTGAATCCTGGGATTTGAGTGGGGGTCTCGCCAGTGCGGGATCCAACAAAGGGTTTGTCTCAAAGTTGAAAATTTTACTATGGCTCAAACAACAATATGAAGAAATTACTAAAATCTAGCAAAAGTGAAGACTACAGGTTTTATATGTTATATGTAAAATGTGCTCAAATTATGACCTCACTGACCACAAATCATTGTTCCAGAACTCAGGAAGTCTAGACATGGGAAAGCTCCCTCTTCTTAGGCAGTCTCTCTAGTGACACTCCAATCTGATGAGTCATTGACTGATATCCCTCCAGAGTTTCAACTCAAATATATGCATTGTATATGCCTTCTATTTACCTTGATATCTCAAACTGACAAACAAACAAGCTGAAAAGTTTCTGTACTCCAAATCAAACCAAATTAGATAAAGCCCATGTTTAATATAATGCTCCTGGTTGACTTTCCAGCCCCACAAAGAGGTGATGGAAAAGAGATTGAAAAAACACACATTTGTTTTCTGGGGGACAGTTTAAATATATTTTGGGAGTGGTCTTGAACATCTCTTAGGAAGAGGTTACCATTTGGTGGTCTTTCTGAAATACAGCAGGCTTTGGAGAGTTGGGGGGGAGGGGGGAGGGCTTGGGGTGATGCTTCCATCAGAACACAAACTTTGCACCTTCCTTTCATTACCTCATGATCCAAAACACACAAACACACACACACACACACACACACACACACACACACACACACCACGAGAGAGAGAGAGAGAGAGAGAGAGAGAGAGAGAGAGAGAGAGAGAGAGAGAGAGAGAGAGAGAGAGAGAGAGTGTGCATGCACAAGCATACTGATGCCTCAGGCCATGCATGTCACAGGGCAGTTACCTGCTATGCCTCTACTTTCCCTGACTTTGATCATCATAGATTAGAATCTTGTCACAGACCATTATCAATGAAAAGCCAAAGGATGTTATCAATGATAAGAAAAAGGATAGTCTTCAATAGTATCAATGCTAAACTTCTTCCTATTGAATATAAAAACAAAACAGACTAGAGTTCTGAGAGTTCCAACAATGAAACCAGCAAAACTTCTCAAGTGATGGTCTGTGAGTGTCAAGTTCATACAAATTAATTAAGAGTATAAAAATATACCCAAACATAATAAGAATAGCAAACTCTTTGGGTTTTTCTTAAATTAAATAGTTGTCAAATATCCATCTTATCCCCCCTCTTCCATCCATTTATATGAATTTCATTAATCAAATTAGCATGTGAAGCTGAAGAAAAACGACAGGGAGTGAAGGGCATGCAGCAAGATAACAAATACAAGTGCAAAATAATATTAAAAATCCAAATCTCAACAGCAGGAATTTAGGGAGATTTTCATGGTACCCAGAAGTCGTCTATTATTAGTTTTTCTGCACTCAGATAAATGAAGTCAAGAACATTTTCATTCCCCAGCTGCAGATTTTCTGAGCACGGTAGAATATTAAACAATTGGATTGAAACATTGTCCGATTTAGCTGCTAGTTTTGAATATAACATGAGTAATCAGCACAAAATAGTATTCTTAGACATCTCATTGTAATCAGCATGTTATTGTTGCAATATTATGGTATCCAAATAAAGTGGAGTCTCCTCATTCTTAATTTTTGAATGCATTTTAAGAATAAATTATAATAATTTCAAAATGCATGAAGGACAGCTTTGTGAGATTACATCTTTCTTTTAAAAAATGATAAGGAATTGACTAATGAGTCCATCACACAAAGTCCATTAAAGGTGACAGGACAAAGATCTCTTGGAGACCTCATCAAGTGGAAACAATATGCAGGATTAATTCACATCTCTTCAACTTCCCCATGTTTAAATAGGAAATGAGCTTTGAGTGACAACTTTATTTAGTGAGTCAAAGACGACTGAAATGTTTTATGAAAAGGTGCAACTTACATGCAAAACAGCAGATTTTTATTAGGAGCATTTGATGTGATACAGTGGGAAAAAAAACTCTCATTAGATGCCAGTTAATAAAGGGCATGCAATATAAATCACTTTGCAAGTTCGAGCTGCATGAAGTCGGCCGTGTTTGCAATCATAGCCTCATCACCGTGTTTATTAATATCGATCCCATCTACTGCCGTGTCTCCTTTTATATCTAACTCATTTGAAATCATAATAGTTTCCCATAATTTGGTTTTATTTAAAACTACTGTTGTTTGTTTAGACATACATTCTTAGACATCAATTTATAACTATAATTCTTGGAGCTCAGATACTTTGTTTCCGTCAAGAAAAACAACTTAAGTCATGAGCACAGATCTCATATAGAAGGACATAAAAAACAAGGGCCACTGGTATTATGTAACTCAGAACATTGAACTTTAGACTTTGAAAAGGTTAGCAAAAATAGTCCCATGCAGCTAAATTACTTTAAATCCATTGGTAATAATAATGCATTTATGTAAGTTTTATTATAAAAACAGATGGATTAATATTATGTACATACTCATTATGTTATATTCAAAAGAGCTGTAGAGGAAGTAAATCTTTAATGTGAACACAAAGGCCACTTTTATCAGAGATATTGCTATTGTCCTGACAAGACAGTGTTCTTAGAACCATGAAAAGAAAACAATAACTCAATGCTTTACATTTACCTAGATGTCTTACCAACTCACAGATCTTTCATATCAGCACAGGAATACCAAAAGTTTTGTGTATTCAGAAGAGTGTGTTGATTGAGGAATAGAACTTTAATCACTAGTAAGTTGGTAATATGCTAATCAGGATGTACTTTAAAAAACAGGATGTAGTTAGCAAATCCACAATAAGCTAATCTATATTCTTTTTAAAATGTGCCTGCTCAGTGTTAGGTCCGTTAAGAGTGTTCTAGTTCCTTTGCTCTGTGTACACACATGTCTAACACAAGCACATCATTGGATACAGACCAGAAAATGACCCCAAGTCCAAATAACAACACTCCCAGAGCAATCCCCCGGTACTGAGACTCTGTCCTGCTGCTCTATTGAACCACCAGCAAGTTCAGATCAAGACAGTTTTCCGATGACAGATACCTGCCCCAATATTTGGTTGTGTGCTGCAATCTTCTAACCAATCCTTTAGCTCCAATTCTTGCTGTAAACAGGCAGTAAACTCAAATTAAAGACACCCAGCAGAAGTATTTTCAGAGGGATGTTTCATGCTCAAACTGCATCCTATCAGGAGGACTATAATGTTGGGTTTCCTAGCTGTGAGTCTGATAACTAAGTTGGAGTGGTGATAAGGATCCTCCATTGTCAAACTCATTGTGATGAGCCGGGTATCTAAAGGTCAACCCTCCATACCGATGAAATCATTTGCCTGGTGTTTCACCACTCACTCCTCAAGTTTGCTTCAGTCAAATATTTTATGAAAGAATTAAACTGAATTCGAATTATGCAATCCTGACTCTAAGATTCATTTTTAAAGTTCCCTCAACATCCAGAGTTACTTCCTTGCTCTGCATTATATCCCCTTGAAAAGACAAATGCCTAATTCTTTACATGTATTTACCTACAAACTTTCAAATGAAGCAGTCAGTCTAACCATTCTTTACAATAGAGGTAAACAAAGCTCATGCTTTTGGCTTTGTGGAATTGTCACTTGCTCTATAACCAGTGACTTCCAGTTCATTTGCAGAGGGACCTTTTAAATTGGCTCAAGTGTCACCTTTTGTTAATTGTGTGCATTTCTGTGGAGGAGGATGTGAGTGCAAATACCTGTAGATGCCTGGAGAAGACAGTGGATCTCCTGGAAGGGATCAAAAGTCAGGACCTTTACAACTATTTGTTTTCACGCTTTCAGCAGACCAGTAAATGTAACCATTTTAAAGGTACTTAAGATCATTCCCCTTCAATCCCTTGCACATTTGTATCCATTTGTCCACCTTTGTACCCACCTTGAAGGCTTGTTTGTTTTAGTTACAGCTCTCACCTTCTGTGATTGCTCAGCCTCCCACTTACCAATACCCATTTGCAATGTTTCCATTTTTGCCATTATACCTAATTTAACCTTAATTTAATTATCACAGTACATCTAGAACATATTCTTTCCATTTTAATATTGTGCTATCAAAACCCAGAAACTTGAGAATCCTCCACTACCACATCCCTTGCTCTGTTCTCTTTGACTTCTAGGCACCTTTGTAAAAAGGAAAAACAAATGCATGGAAAGAAAAGCAAATCACTGCATGGATTTCTGAACACAACTGGGTGTGAAGAGGGCCTGGGCAGGAATCCATTACCTAACGCCTATAGTTTGAGCTGGCTGCACTCTGCTCCTCACTGGTGTAAACCAGTGGGAGACTCCAGGACATACTACGCATGTGCCTAACAAAACACTTAACTGCTGGCAGAGTAGAGTTTAAGGTATGAGGACTGAGTAAGAAAAACTAATGGTCATCTTTGGCTGTGGTGTGCAGAGTTAAAGGAAGAATGCAGCTTCGATAATTTTGTTCTGTATTCAACTGTGTGAAATCAACCAAGTAAGAAATAACTAACTTGAGTCTCAGTACAACAGAAAATTATCAACCAAGAGAAAACCAGTACATGATTAAAATTTTACTCTTGAAACCCTAATGAATTGTCTTGATGGAATATTTTTATATGAGAGAAATTAGGAAGAACCTCAAAATGACTATTAAGATACCACAATTAAAAAACAACAACAGAGAGGGGGGGGACTTACTTTTTTTGTAGGGAACACCTCAGATGATCTCGGATGGCTGGATGCACACATTCTGAGTTCCTGTTCCCTGATACTTTGGGGGATAGAAGAAGAATAATGAACTTAGTCTTTCTCAAAATAGAATAAAGAATAGAAGGTTCCCTTTGGTTCGAATTTATGTTTAATTTTCATCAAGTTTGCTTTTTCCTGGAAGATGTGTGTCCTGCAAAGTTTTCACCTCCCCGACCCATTATGACAATCTATCTCTTTCCCCTTCATCTAAAGTCAGAATTGGCATCATGCTCCTTATACTATGAACTACTTGGAAATGACATGCAGGAGAAGAAAGACACTGCACTTAAATGTACAAAAATAAATTTTCTTGGCTTACTGGGGCAGCCAACAAATATCTATGAGTAATGCCCCTATATCACAAGCTAGCAGGGCACTTAATAAAACCCAAACAACTGCCACAAACAGGTTATAAGGTCATTTCTCACATATAAGATAAACTAGAAATCTATCGAAAGGATAGAATCAGGGAGAATGTTATGAAGTTGGTTGGAAAATAGCGAATGAGCTTCATGTGCTATTTCATTTCCCAAGGGCACTTTGATAAGCATCCACACAGCATGTCAGCGCATCCTGGGACCCCAGTGCCTGGGCAATGCAGAAAACAAGCAAGATCAAACCCATAAATACCATTTAGTAACAAATTAGATATTTGCCACGGGAGACAGGGAGACAAATAAGTAAAATAAAACTGTATATTGTCTTTACTGCCAACAATGTGGGGGATGATGGAAATGTAAAAAAGAAAATGAAGATACTGTCCTTCAAGAAGGTAATGATAAGGTTTCTATTTATAGTGTTTGCCTTAAAACAATCACAGAGTCTGGTGGCCATCCATGTTTGATAGATGAATGCATAGCACCAAGCTTTGTAGGAACTCAAGCTTGTGGAGATTATGGGAAAGAAATGGGAATTAATGAATGCTTTATTTAAAAAGTAACGATCATATTTCCAAATGAAGTCTGAGGCTAAAGGAACCATTGACTTTCAATCTGAACCTACAACACTATTTTGTCCCAGTAGCACAACAGAAAAAATTTTATCTGGCAATATTCAGACATCAGTTTGAATCAAGCCTAGAATTCAGTTCAGTAGCTGAGAGCTCACCTGATATGAGCAAGGCTCTGGGTCCGATTCCCACCAATGAAAATAAATTCTAAACTGAGCAGGAATTAAGACTCACTCTGGGAGTTTGCTAGCTCCAGACTCCTGGTTTAGACTCATCCTTGGTCCTGAGACATGGGGGGTCCATGGAGAATCATGGTTGCCTTCCAGTGACAGGCACAAAGACAGAGATGTGGCTATTCCCTTTGTTCCTCCAGCCTTCATTCATACCTGTTGTTCTGTTTTCATTTTATTCTCTGCCCCATCTGACTATTCCAGAACCATGGCTGAGTTCAGTCTTCTGAGAGCAAGACACTGCATCTAGAATCAGAATTCAATTTTGATTTACTCCAGGCAAGCAACATTGTACTATAAAAAGGCTCAAAAGTATTAATGTGTAAAATCTACTCTCTTTATGTAAAAAATTAATCAAAGAACATACTAAGGTTACCAGATAAAAAACAGGATGATTGACTGGTTTTCAATTTCAGATACATTGCAAATCCATTTCTAATTTAAATGGACAACTTCACCAAGTATCTCATACTTCCATTTGTTCAGTCTGAAATTTGGAATGCGCACTAGGCAAAGCAGGCATTTGCCTTATGTTTTTGAGTGACAGAGCAAAGAATATGGAGTAGATACCCCACATTGACACACACAGCCAAGGCCAAACTCCCACTTGAAGAAGATCCTGCAAGGTAATTCTCATGCCCTGAGAGCTGCCATTCTCTCAAATGCCTAGACATTTCCCCACAGACAGTTTTATTCAATCAACACAATTCTCTACCAGTAAGATGGCTTAATGTACCATGGACCCATTTAATGAATGATGCAAAAAGCCTGTTAATGAGTACAGCTTCACTCACTGTGAAAACCCCTGCTTGTCTAATGGGATCCTGTACAGTTCACCCCTTCTAAGGTACCTCTGTCTGTGCCCTCCTGCTTTAAACATTCTTAAGTTTTGAACTGTTGGAGTAGAGCATCCTTTTTCTCTTTCCCCTTTTTGTCTTAGTTCTCCACCCCACTCCCACCCATTCCCCCAAGGAACGCTATCTTGTTATTTGCAGCTTTTTTTTAAATGATAATACTGGTATTCAGACATCTGTGGCTGGACTATCCTGGGTAACTCGGGAACTTTAGCAGGATCCCCACCCCCACCCCCAGCTTTCAGATAGCAGCTGCACGGACTATGACAACTACAACCACATGTAGATATTGCAATGTACTGCTTGTGGGGTGGACTGCTTTCATCTGAGAACTGCTTTGCCAGCCAGGACTGCTCATAATATTACAGCTTGTCTTTCCCCCTGTCAGGAAAGGGAAGGCATAGCAACCATCTGTTAATAGGTAAATAGGAGAAATTTTAATGTGCCAAATGAGGCTCAGAGAGGTAGTCCAGCAAGGAAAATACCTGGCTTGCAAATATGAGGATATACTTTTGGATCTCCAGAAACCAAGGAAATGCCAGGTGGGTGTGGCAGCCTGTCTCAGCCCATTTAAACACAAATCCCTAGAACAATCTGGCTAGCCAGATTAGTCAGCATGATGAGCTCCAGCTTCACCAAGAGACATTGCCTCTTCACTTACAGACCGTGAAGAGAAGTGGGTGGAGATATCTGATCAGGCATCCACATGCACACACAAACACATCCAGCTGCACACACATGTGCCCCCCACACATCCATGTAAAAATCATATGCATACAGATGCAAACTTACATACCTAAGTAACACTAATTATACCAAAACATCTTAGGAAAATATTTTTTTAAATGACGAATGATATAGCAACTAAATGATAACCAATTTAGAAAAAAGTGGCTTCCAGAACGCCAATCAAAAATGTGGGGAAAGAGTGAAACCTATTCATTGCTGGTAGGGGTGCAAACTGGCCTAGTCTCCACAGAAATCAGTGTGGAAGTTTTTCTGAATGTTAAAAATCTATCTATCACAAGATCCAGCTAAATTAATTTTGGGCATATATCCAAAGAACTCTGTCTCGCTCGTCCATGTTCATTACCACTCTATTCATAACAGCCAGAAATAGTTCTGATGTCTACCAACTGATGAATAGATAATAAAAAAAGTGGTAGATTTATACAATGGAATGTTATTCAGCTGTTTAAAAAAATTACAAAGTTTGCAGATAAATAGATGGATCTAGAAATAATCAACTAGTGAGTGAGATAACCCACACCCCCAAAGACAAATATTGCATGTTTGTCTCTTACAGGTGGAGGTTAGCTTTTAACGCAAATGTTTCAGTCCAAATAACCATAGAGATCGGAAGGGACAACTAACACTAAAAGCTTTTTGAAAAGCCATATGGAAACCTACTGTTGTAGAAGCTTTCTAATATATATTTATATATATATATGTATATATATATGTATATATATGTATATATGTGTGTGTGTGCGTGTGTGTGTGTGTGTGTGTGTGTGTGTGTGTGTGTGTATGAAAGGAGGCTAAATGGAGTCACTATATAATGAGGAAAACAATTCTCCAATTAGAGATTTTATGACATCACATAAAACCTCCAGTGACCATCATGTTATATCTTGTTGTATCACAGGCCAAAGGGGTCTCACTGAAGTTCCCCAAGCATCACAGGCCATTGTCAAGGCTGTTGGTTGCTCTCCACAAAATGACAGTAAGGCCCTATTGCTGAAGACAACTAACTTATGTCACTGAAAATTGGAAAATAGAGCTGGTGCCCCAAAGTAAGTTTTACCCCTGATGACTAGCATTCATGGATTTAGAAGGTACTCTGCGTGTTACCAGAGGAGAAAGATAATCATCAATATCACCCAGCTGCAAACTCTGACACCTACAACAGTGACCTGCCTGCATGACACACAGTTACAATAGTGTCACAAACCACTCCCCCTCCCTCATTGGATTTAAGGCCCATCTCACTCCATGAGATGGGACACATACCTGACATTGGTAATGTGACAAATACTGAACTCAATAAGTCATGGACCTAGGGGAGAGACTACAACCACAATTCTGATAAGGGTCATAGCAATGATTCCTAATGACATACTGCTATACCAATAGATCAATGCCTTGCTTAACCCTCATCAGAGAAGCTTCTTCTTGCAGTCAATGGTAACGGACAAAAATATTCATGACTGGACAAGATACAGACAGTAGGAGATTTTGGAGCACTCAGCCATAAATAGATTGCCTTTATCAACCCTCCCTCCAAGGGACATACGAGGAAATGGATGAAAAGAAGATTCTAAAGCCAGATAGACCGACTTCAAGGAAACAGCATCTTCCAGGCAAAATAGTACTGATGCACGTATGAACTCATAGTGGCTGTGGCAATATACACAAGACCTGCACAAATGGAAGCCAGGTGAGATCCCAGCACTGAGAAGGGGGGGTTAGTGCACACAAAGTCCTATTCCTAACTAAGAAAATAGTTGTGGTTGGGCTGTGGGGGTGAATGCCTCTAATCCCAGCACTCAGGAGGCAGAGGTAGGTGAATTTCTGTGAGTTTGAGACCATCCTAGTCTACAAGAGCCAATTCCAAGACAGCCTCCAAAGCCACAGAGAAGCCCTGTTTCAAAAAACCAAAAGAAGGAAGGGAAGGAAGAAAGAAAATAGTTGTGATTGACATCTGCTGGCAAAGAAAAAGAAAATCAGTTTTCCCAAATGGAGTGTCACTGAGTATATTATTAAGTGACATTTTTAGGGTAGGCCCCATACTCAGAACTAATTAGCTAATACAGAACAAGAAGACCTGTGTGTGTGTGTGTGTGTGTGTGTGTGTGTGTGTGTGTGTGTGTGTGTGTGTGTGTGTGTACACCAGCGTATGCATGCACTGTATGCATGCACGCTTGGGTGCATACGGTGTGTTTACACTTTTTGTTTTGCTGCTTCTGTCTGGTATTGTATTTTTGTCTAAATGGTTTTTGTTTTTCTTTGCTTTTGGTTTGGTTTGTCTGCTTTGATTTTGTCTTAATGTGTTTTTGTTTTGTTTTGTTTTGTTTTGGTCAGTTTGCTTTGCTATTCAGTTTTTGGATTTGTTTTGGGGGTGGTGTGAATGAGAACTGCCTATTGGCTCATTATTTGAATACTTGGTCTCCAGCTGGAACTGTTTGGGAAGAATTAGGTGATAGCTCTTGTTGGAGGAGCAGTGCCACTGGGGGTGAACTTTGAGGCTTCAAACTCACATGCTGTTTGTAGGGCCCTGCATGGACCCCCAAGGCACCTTGAGCAAGCCTGAAGCTGTTGGCCAGAACTCCTGCCCCAAAGCTGTTACTGGTACTCTTCCTGTTTTGTTACCACACACCTCGTGGGGAGGAGCTAAGCCTAAAAATCCTGTTATTTTCCACTGTGCTGTAAGTCAGTATTTAAGCCCTCAGTGAACAGCATTTGTTGTTTGGCTTTCCAACATTGCCATTTAATGAATGACCTGCTGTCTTGTCTCTTTATTTCAATCTCTAGGCCTTTGTCCTATTTGTGGAACAGATCGTAGCACGGGCATTACAGCTATTCTTAGTCAGCTCTCTTTCCACCTTCTACTTGTAAATAAAGGGACAAGCTCTCAGCTGCCACCCTAGCACCAGACCTGCCTGCTGTCATGCCTTGATGCCTTGATGGCCATGGACTCCAAACAAAATACTTTCTTTTGTAAGTTACTTTGGTCATGGTGTTTCCTTGTGGTAATAGAAAAGTAACTAAGACAGGATTTTTCTTTTCTTTTCTTTTCTTTTCTTTCTTTCTTTCTTTCTTTCTTCCTTTCTTTCATTTTCTTTTTTCTTTTCTTTCTTTTTTTTTTTTCTTTTGGATGGGGAGAGAAGCGATAACAAGAAAAAAAATTAAAATACATTATATTAGACTAATTTTAATTTAAAAATAACTAATAACTTTATAAATGTACTGTTATAAACTAAATACAATCATTCATAAAATAAAAGACAGAAAAATTAACCTATAAATACTAAATAGCTACACAATATAAATTAGCTTAATAGCAAAATGTAAATACAGTAAAATGTTTCTTCTGGTTGAAAAGAACATATAAGACAGAATAAAAATGTATACAGTTGCAGGAAGTTTTGGTACACACCTTTAATTCCAGCACTCGGGACACAGAGTCAGGAAGATTTCTGAGTTCAGTTGAAGGCCAGTCTGGTCTACAGACTGAATTCCAGGACAGCCAGAGCTACAGAGAAACCCTGTCTTGGGGGAGGGGGGAGAGAGGAATGTATATCATTGTAATAGAAAATACTTTAACAATCTAATATTATTCTTCATAATATTTTGAAGAATGAAACTATTGCAGCAGGAGTTAGTAAGTTAGTAAAACAAAATCTTTCAAATTATTTCTAAGTTATCTTACAAACTTTAGCTTCACACTAACATATAAGTCCACATTGCTCAGAGGTCTTTCTGTATGTATACAGCCAACACCTCCATTCTGAACATTGGCTCATTTATACGAGTTCCACACATTTTCTCTTGCAGAAAACATGCCTATCATGCACCCACAATGTTTTTTAGTGTTGCTTTTCAATGAGAAAGTGAAATACTATTAATATTGCAATTACCTAGCCTACCCTCAATTCAACAGCATATTTCCCAAAGCAATTTAGTATTTATTCCACTTTTTAATGCCTTTATTTTAGTTTTACAGAACACCTCTATTTTCACAGTCTTGTTATAAATAATGTGTAACTGGAAAATAAATACATATAACAAATCAATGTCTAACAGCATGAACAAGGCCTAGGGCTACAGCTTATCCTTTTGACCAGTGTAGAGCAAACACTTCCTGTATAAGAGCACAGATTTTCTGCATGAACCACACTTTTGCATCGTTAACTATGACATCTTTCTGAAGTCACAAAGCTTTTCTTCTGTGTGTGTTTTAGAGTGCCTTGTCATTTAGGTCTGTTGTCCATCTTCAACTCCTTCTAACATAGTTCAAAATACAGAGTGGATTTAGAATTGTAGTAACACTGCCACATTTGCTATGATGTCTCATGGGATTATAGATTCATCACAAACATGCAAGTTAGTCCCTGGTAGGCACATGTATTCTAGCCTGTGTATTCTCCTGTGTCATTGATGTAAGCTGCTATGATATATTCAGAATACAAAATGGCTTATCGAGAGGTATACACATTTGTGACAGCTTTCCTAGAATCCAGTCTCTTTTCAAACACAACACACACACACACACACACACACACACACACACACACACACACACACACACACTATTCAGAGGCCTTATTTCCCAGTCCCTTTGCAAATAGATCATTAAGTTCTCACCAATAAGTTGTATGCCCAGGAAATAGGTGCTATTTCCCCATCTAACACCAATAGCATTGGGCCTGAGCACTTCTGTTCTCCATGAAAGTCTGAGCACAGAGAAGTCCATGATCTAGGATATAGTCAGGTTAAGATAAACAGACTTAGTAGAGATACATCAGAAAATAGCAAGTCCCGTTTTGGGTCAAGAAGAAGGAGCAAACCTTACTATGAGAATGGGAGCCACTTACTAGACAGAGTTTCCTTGATGTGCATCATAGGTTTTCTAAATGGAATATCTGTTGAACTGTAACCTCCGTGCCCCTGACAATCAGACAAGACAGTATACAGGGAACTCACGGAAACAGTGCAAGGCTGCAGCACAGGTGGTCACAGGGGACATATTCATTGAGACATGGAAGGAGTTTGACTGCCGGAGCCAGTACTACATACAGAGGATCACCAGAAGGGGTTGTGAGAGCTTAGGCACAGCCCACATGCAGCATCTTAAAGAAGTGTGACACAGCTTTTAATTTTCTCTTCTCTCCCATATCCCCTCAGATCCTCAGGATCATGTTGCACATTGACTAAACCCACATGAAATGATGAAAGAAAAATCAGGATACATGCCTCCGCCCCAGCCAGCCTCCCACAAAGGAATGAAAGATAGAATGGGGCTAAAATGCAAATGGAAGGTATCCAATATCAATCAATGGCAACAAGTACACTCAATTGGAGTCTATGCACCACTGTGTGATAATGAACCTGAGACAAGCATCCAGCAACCATGAAAGCAAGGTCCAAAAGGATGACCATCATTGAGCCTTTTTCTGGCCACATGCAGTCCCAAGTCTGATCCTGTGTTATTAGTTATTACTACTTTCAGGAGAGATGCACCAGGGAACACACACACAAAATTTAAATAGGAAATCAATGCAAATGGTCTAAACAACAACAGTTAAGAAGTATTCTGTAAAATAAATTTACAGACATACCACCAGAATGACCACATTTTTAAAAAGACTGGTAATGGCAAATGTTGGCAAGAATGCATGACAACTTGAACTTGTTAACTCCAGTACACTAGAGAATAATCACTTTGGAAAACCGGTACTGCTTATAGTCTAACAACATCCTCCTACACTCACATGACCACACTAAAAGGTATATTCCAAAGAAATCAGTGCATACCTCACAAAACACATATTTAAGAATATTCTATTCACAGTCTATCTCCCAAACCAACTGAATGTACTGTAGTAAATGATTGAGTTCTAGTATGTTCACATAATAGAAAGCTGTTCAAGACTAAAAGATACTGTATATAATGAGGTGGGCAAATGTCATGGCTATTATGACAAGTAAAAAAAAGGCAAAAAACATACATCAAAAAGGATTCATTTATGTGAAGCCAAAGATCATCACAAAACTAAGCTAACCAAATGTAATGGACATCACTATCCTACCTACAGTGTTTACCTCTAGGGTAAGGGCACTGATGGGGGAAAAGGATGGGACACCTCTGAGGATGCAGAAACAGCTCTCTGCCTTCATCGAGGTGATTGTTATGGTGTAAACCAGTAGCTCTCAACCTTCCTAATGCTTAGACTCTCTAATACAGTTCCTCATGTTGTGGTGACCTCAACCATAGTTATTCTCATTGCTACTTCATAACTGCAATTTTCTGTTTTATGCATCATAATGTAAATATCTGATATATGTAATATTAGATATGTGACCCATGTGAAAGTGTCATTCAATTCCCCAAAGGGGTCAAGACCCCCAGTTTGAGAATCACTGTGTAAATGCCTAAACTGCACACTGAGCACAAGTGTGCTCTCTGCCTATTGTGTGTGCCTGTTGTGTCTCAACTGGAGAGAGTTAAAGGTGATCAGACCACACTCCTCAAACCTCCTGAGTCAGGAGAACCCCATGAAATGAACAATTAGCAAAATTAAAATGAACATGATCTATGGTACACCTCTGATGTGACAGGCTGCCATAGACTCCAGGAGCAATTGAATTGACTCAATGCTCCTTCATAATGAGATTCTGCAAGTTTGGATTTAGCTGAGAGCACAGAGTCTCCAAAGGAGCTATTAAGAATGGTTGAACAAGCTGTTATATCCCTTTTCGAGCATATTTTTTAATGAAAAGGATATTTGAATACCTAACTGTAAATGAAATGGATATTTAAATATACCAGTTAGGTAAGTCAATGGAGATTCATTAATGTGTAATAAACTAAATCAAGGATTTTACAATGGGAAAGGATAAGAAAAAAATAGAAGGTGCATTTTGCTCACTTACAGCCAATTCAATAGTTTTCATGCAGAAACCCAAGGGAATTTTTATTGAATTCAATCCTTGAATTGTTTCTAGCTAACAGGCCTACTCTATTTCAGCATCATCTTCCACTAAAGGACAAGCCTGGATGTAAAAGATTGTGGAGCCTCCATTGTCCCTGAATGATCAACGCTTCTTGGCTGCTGTTATTGCTCTTTACAAAAGCAGATACTTTATCAGCTGAGCTGGAACCTTCTAGGACCTGAGATTTACATAAATATATAGAGACAATAACAATTAAAATGTAACCAGCCCAGAGAGAAAGCCAGCTATGACCTAGAAGGGGGATATCCTGGAATCAGCGGCCACTTCATGCTGAAAGACAGTTAAGAATGAGACTGAGGGCCGGACAGTGGTGACACATGCCTTTAATCCCAGCAAAAAGATTGAAGGCAGGCAGATATCTGAGGTCAAGGTTGTCTACAAAGTGAGTTCAGGGCAGCCAGGCCTACACAGAGAAAAATACAAAAACAAACACACACACACACACACACACACACACACACACACAACAACAACAACAACAACAACAACAACAACAAAAACAAAATCAAAAAGAAGGAGATAGCATTACAAGCCCTTCTTCAGGACCGCACATCTCACTGTGGAGACACTTTGGCTATAAAAGGAAACCGAAATATCCCACACTGTTTCTTTTGAAATATGATACGGCTTGCGGTAAGTAAACAAGGCCTCTCTTGTCACTTCTTAGTTTAGAAAACAACACCAAAAAGCTTATTTCTAACAATGAGAATTTTCACAAGGTCTTGTTTGTGCCAGAATCTCTCTTAACTGGAAATGTGTGTACACTGTCCCTCCCCTGTCCACAAATAACCATGAGACTATCATGAACAGTAATTTGCCTAGAGGCTGTGCATAAATTTGAGAAAGGAGGCAAATTCACAAATCTGCACCATGCGAAAAAGGAGGATTGGTTGTGTTTGAGAAACTCAGAGCACTGCCAGGATCATCAGTGACAGAAACAGGACCAAAATCCACACCCTCAGCTTCTAGACCTATCTCTACCCAGCCTAACAGAGGGATTCCCTTCTCCCCACTTTACATTTAGCTAATAAAAATAGAAAGCATGGTTGACTATACTCCTATCTTAACAAATGAATTTATAACAGAATTTCTCAAGAAAACTAAAGGTCCCTCAGGGTCCACTTGTGGAGAAGCATGCAGCGAAGAATCAGTAATACTCTATTACGAGCACGTTTTCCGCCAGTGTGGTCCTGCCACCCCGCTACCAGCCAGCCCCCAATAATACTCAGAGACTCCGTATTTGATACAATCCTGTTGCCCAGTTACTATTAATGTTTATGGGCTAGCTCTGTCTTAATAATTAACCCATTTCTACTTAAGTATTTCCACGTGGTCATCTTATCTGAGCACAAAGGGCCAGGCATCTTGCTTTCTCCATGCTCTACATGCTGACTTCCTCTTTCCTCCTTGTCTCCTAGCCCTACCTATCCTGCTTTCCCATTGGCCCAACAGTGCTTTATTAATTAATCAGTATGAGAAACATATTTACAGAATAACATCTCCCATCAATACTCCAACTTTAATTCAGGCCCTTTACTCTTCTGTCAGTGAGCGGTCTACAGAAATGTAAAGAAGTGGGACTGAGTCCATGTGGATACTCCATTGTCAAGATCATTATCTACCTGTACCTACCCATACCCCTGCCTACCCTTCTCCCTATCCCTGTATCTTATTAGCTACACCAGTGCTGGGATGGAAACCAGACTCTTCTATTCTCCCAGTCAGCTACATTCCAAGCTCCATATGTTTACAGGTATCTAATTAATTTGGACCTATCAATAAAAGTCATCTCAGCAGAAACGATCTCCTAGGAAATGTGGAGAGAATAGAGTAAGAACTTTCTAAGCCCATCCATAGAAGAGTCTCCAGTACAGTCTAGTGACCAAAAAGCCAGGTGCCAGGTCCCTATTGTCCCTTAATCTGGCCTATCATAGACATAGCATATAAGTAAAACTGGAGATTTGTTATTAACTACAAACATGGAAAAGATCATAATGTTCACTGTTTTGCATCTGTCCTTCAGAATTTCTGGGAGCCATGGTTAGTGCCATGGGGCCAGTTGTGTATCTGAGGTATTAGAAACAGATTGCATGCCAGCTCTCTGGATAAAAGGAGGGTTCTGTCTATTGTGCTAAAGGCAGTTAAATCCTGTGAGGGGCACAGAAATGAATTTGTCTAGCACCAAAAGAAAAGCCAGGTTTATAGCAGCTGATTTATTTGGTTGATACATGGTATTGCCGTGGTTTATAATTTTAAGGTATGTGAACTGGGACATATTAGATATTACAGAAGGAGTAAGCTGATGATTTACAAGACTTCATATCAGGCCTGTTGACCTTCTCAATAAGAAAGGTTGGTGGTCATAACAGCACCGAAAAACACAACCCTTGGGAATCAATTTAATGTAGAATAAACTCTTTAACAACCAGCAAGATAGTCATATCAGCTGCACCATCTGCAGATTATGCTGCTACTGTAAAAAGCACGCTTTAAAATAAAAAATTCATAGGCTTTATTTTTGAAAACATATGTTCCCATCAGAAACAATCCAGCAGCTTTTCTGATATAAGCGTCCACACTTTATAAAAACAACACGTTTAACAGCAGACAGAAGCAAGAGGGGAAAGGCCATCCCTTTCCCAGTAAAAAGGATGCTGGTACAATTTCATACTGTCCTAAAAATAAATTACTGGTCACAAAACAATGATATACTTGTGTGCCCTTTGCTCCACTTAGAATACATTCATCTGGTCCCCAGTGCAAGTCATGCTAGTTTATGGACAAGCTGATACAATCAATAGATGGGTGCGACAGTCAGTGACAACACTTACATTAGCATCCTCACTCAGAAGTTGATTTTTGAAGGATTTTTCATCTCAATGAGCACAGTCTTATGTCAAGGAAAGGCCGAAAAATGGTTAATGTTAACATATCTCTAAAGACACTAAGGCAAAACATCTGAAAATGTCCATTCTTATTGGCATGAATATTTTGGAAGTGAGTTTACCTGTCCACCACTAGAATGTGTTTTATAGGTGGACTGCAACTTGATTGACATTTGGCTCTGGTTTTGTGTTTCATGCTAAAGTCACAACAAAAAAGCTCAAGCTTAAGGCATAACTTTTGTTTATGAAACCTGATCCTCCCAGACATGGCGTCAAGTTGAATCTGTATACAGTAGTTGAATGAGCATTGGGGTGTACCCTCAAGGGGAGTACAGTCAGCCTCCCTTGGCTGCTCTTCCTACTGTGGCGGCTGCTTTGCTGGACACTACTCTACTTTGAAATTTTTCTTTACTTAAATATCCGACACATGTCACTATTCTGGGATTTATGCTACTACTCCACGCCATCCCTTTGTGGCTCTGTACATAATAACCATTGCTTAGTGATCTATGCTAACTGGCATATAATAATCACTTAATGACTACATTATAATTAGATTCAGTATACATATAAATAGCCTGTAGGAGTCAGAATCACTGGGACTCACCAGACATTTTCTGAAATTCCTCCTAAAGCTCTTCTATATGCCAAAATTTAAGTACTATTTATTATGGAACAAATACCCTGAGTTGCTACAGTGAATCCCGTGAAGGATAAAGCAAAGTTAGGATGAAGTTTCTGCCTCAGAAAGTCCTTACTAAGGATGCTGCCACAGGGCTTAAATCTAACAAACTAAAGAACACAGAGACTAAATGGGCAAATGTGATTTGATGAGTGATTGGCATGTGAGCAAGGCAGGCAAGAATCGCTAACAAGACCAAGACAGTTTTTCCAGCTGAAGTTGTATGAGGAGAAGTGTTATATATATATAATGAGTAGGATTCAATGCAGATCCTAGAGGGGAGGGTTCCTGTACCCTGCAAATAAAGGGAGGAATCCAGGTAGGAGATGCTTACTTAAAGGAATGTTACCTGCCTTTCCAGCTCCCTTTCCCTTTATGCCCACTTCCAATCATCACTGAAATGGAAGTGGCAACAGAATGAGTATTCCAAAGCATTCCATTGGGGGAGGAAGAGCACACACCACGATCTTCAGCACAGGAATGGCATGTCTCATAATGCACCACCTTGCACAGAAGAACTCCATGTAGCCGTGATTGCCAGAGTCTGCCAGAGTGGCTGCCTGCAGCATAGCCCCAAAGCTCCCAAGTGGTCTTCTAAGATTTGATTTTTCTAACATTAATTCTAGTTGAAATCAAGCTTTAGAAATAGACATGCTGTGGAATAAGCTCCTAAAAGACCAAGTATTTTCTGAAAAATTTTGTTTGCCAAACCTAGTGACACAGGCCTGTGATCCTGGGATAAAGCGAGCTGATTTCAAGTTCAAGGCTGGCCTGGGCTGCAGGGTGAGTTGTAGACCACTCAGGGCAGTTTAATAAGACTTTCTTTCAAACCTAAAAATAAAAATAAAAATGAAAGGAAAAGCTGAGATGTACAGCTCAGTGATGGAGCACGTGCCTAGCATGGGCAAGGCCATGGGTTCAACTCCCAGTGCCATACATGTACATGAGAATTTAGTTTGGGCTTGAAACCATACAGCCTTGAAAAAAATCCATGATAAATATAAATCCTTTAATAAAATTTCAAAGAATTTTTGAATGGGTACATGCTTTTCTCTCTCTCTCTCTCTCTCTCTCTCTCTCTCTCTCTCTCTCTCTCTCTCTCTCTCTCTCTCTCTCTCTCCCTCCCTCTCTCTCTGAGTCTGTGTGTGCCACAAAAAAAAATTCAGATTTTCAAATTTACCTTACTATCCATTCAAAGATATTCCACCAATAGTTAGGAATCCTTAGTGATGTAATAATTTTTATAGGTTGAGGAAGAGGAAAGAGACATTAACTTCTTCCAGGGTGGTTACATGGGAAAAAATTTAAACCTTGTACATATGCACCAGTTGGTATTTATGCCAATGCTTGAACATTTTTAACTTGGATAGTATTCATGATGGTCCTTATACCTAAGGAACCAACCAGGTCAAAGTTCAGTTTACTTGGTATTGCCTCTGTGATGTCCTGGCCTGGTGATCTTTCCTAACTGCCCAAGTGTGGGTTTGAAACCAAGTCACCTTCAAAGAATGAGCATCAGTTGCGTACCTTGATAGATCGAGAATCAGTAACAGCACAGAGGACCATTTCCAGAAGGATCCCAAGGGCATAAAAGTCCTTTCTTACATACTATAACTACTACCCAAACTCCTGTGGTAGATCACCTTCATTGCCAACCCAACTAGAGTTTAGAATCACTTAGAAGACATGACAGCTCTCCAGGTGTGTCTGTGAGAGCTTTCCTGGAGAAATATAATTGGAAGCAGATCCATCTGGACACAGGCTGCAGCAGGAAAGCCAGGTAAGTGCCAGTATACATCTGTCTTATTACAGAGTCAAGGCTATGAAGAGACACCATGGTACAGTAACACTTATAAAGAAAAGTATTTCATTGGAGGCTTGCTTGCAATTCCAAAGGCTTATTCCATTATCATCATGGCAGGAGGCATTGAGGTATGCAGGCAGACATGGTGCCAGAGAGGTCACTAAGAGTCCTATATTTTGATTTACAGACAACAAGAAGTAAAGTGTGTCGCATAGTGACACACTTTCTCCAACAAGGCCACACTCCAAAAAAGCCATGCGTCCCTATGGGGGCCATTTTCAAACCCCCACACCTTCTGTCTGTCTCTTCCTGATCCCTGACTGTAGACACAATGACCATCAGCCTCAGACTCTCACCACAACACTTAGAGGCAGCCTCACTGCCATGCTGTCATTGCCATGATGGACTGTACCTCCAGAAACTGTGAGCCAAAATGAGTCCATCCTTTGTTTCTTTGTTTGTTATTCAAGCCAGGGTTTCTCTGTGTAACAGCGCAAGCTCTCCTGGAACTGCCTCTGTAGACCAAGCTGGCTTTGAACTCACAGAGATCCACCTGCCCAGTGCTGGGATTAAAGGTGTGCACCACCACTGCTAAGCAAGCCCATGACTCTCTTGGGTATCTTACTGCAGCAACCAGAAAAGCACCAATCTCCTCAATGAAACACATGAATAAACAACTTTGGCCAAGTATTCTTAAAGATGTGTCATGTGATTTTGGCCTCCTGCTTGGCATGCTGAAAGTCTCAGATTGTCAAGGTTACCCCTGGATTGCTAAAATGCTGAGAGGGAGGAACTCACACCTCACCACAAGATGTTACAGCATAATTTTCTGGTGACAGTAGAGCTATTCTGAAATGACTTGCAGTACAGAGGATGGTACGTGGCTTTGTGAGCAGTATGGTACACAGAGGCAGGAGGCATAGCTCCTTACCTTCTAGAGATCTCAACATGGTAATCATGGCTTTCATGAACAAAAGGAATTTCAGGAATGTCCAACATGAATAAAGATAATTTAAATGAAGGTATTTTAATATAGGCTTAAGGGAAGGGTTAAAAGAGGAGTTCTCTGAAGAAAGACACAACCCAGATCACCACAGGTGTGAACTTCTCAGAGAAAGAGCTGCACACCATTGTGGTTTAAAACAGCAACGAAGAGGAGAGAGTTATAACCAGTACAGTACAGAGACGCCTGCACAGTAAGCAGAGTGGACAGTGAGTGTCTTAGGAAATGAATGAGACCCTTGCCAAGGTCATATATATCTGTGCCTTACGTTTGAGTTATTGCTATTTAAAATTAAATACCCACATATGAAAGATATATTATCTCTGTTGTGGCAGCCTTTCCATGAAATGTTAATTGTGCTGTGACTCTTGTCTCTCCATAGGCAGGGGCTTCCCCCGTCTCCTAAGTGAGGAAACCCTTTCCTTTCCCATGTCCCATAATTTATCCTGTCTTCCTAACTCCTGCCTCAGTCTTGGTTTTATCACAATTATGGAATGCAGCCAGGGTAGAGCTTCCCACCTGAAATCCAGGACTTGGATGGATAAACTTCTGGCTATCTCCAGGGAATGGAAGATGGCTCTTTCTAATCGGCTTAGCAAGCAGGGAAGAGGAAATAGTGAAGCATGACAGACATCAGCCGTCAATCATCAGCAACGAAGTCCTGAGTCTCTAGTAAGATCTGCTCAGATCTGCGTCAGATGTCTGCGGAGCATGGTGAAAATGTGTTGTCTGTCACACACAGTGCTCCAGGACACCTGCAGCAGGACCAGTAAGAATGCAGAACTGCATTTATACAGAAGAAGAGATGGCCTTGGATATTGGCTTCTCATCACTGCTATAACAGGACCATAAACTTAGTGGCTGAAGAAACACCATAAATTTATTTATTTATTTATTTATTTATTTTTTCATTCATTCATTCATTCATTCATTCATTCATTCATTCATTCATTAGTATTTCTAGAAATCAAAAGTCCAAAATTTATCTCATTGAGCAAAAACCAAGACATTATTGTTAGGTGTCAGAGAAATCTGGGACAAGCCTCACTGAGACATTTGGTTCCTCCCAGCACTCCTCACTCCACCGCTACTGTAGATCCCTCCCTCTCAGGGGCTGGGTTTCCCCTTCCCTTCCCTAACCTGATCTCCTGATCTTTATGTAACTCAGCTATTTGGACTATGTCTGTCTCTTGGTCTCTTAACCTCTTGGCCCAAGCCGTCTCTCTTGGTTTGTGACTCCTCTCTTGCTCTCCCTCCCCATCTCTCCTCTCATGATTTGGTTTAGTCTGTGCCTTGTACAGTCTGGACTCTCCCCTCTGCCAGCTTTCTCCCTTATATCCACAATTAAAACCCTTCCCATACTTTAGGAATTGTCATGTTCTCTTCCTTTTATTTCATTTTTTTTTCATTCAATTATCTGGTTTGGTTTCTTTGGAGACCTTAGTGAAAAATCTATTTCCTTATCTTTTCCAGTGTGTAGAGAGACCATTAGATTCTTGGCTTGTTGCTCATTTCTCTGTCCTAAAAGGTAGCAATACAAATGTCTTTGGACTTGGACCTCTATACCCATCTTGCATCTCCTTCCTCAATTCTGAACCTCCTACCTCCTTAGTATAGGAACCATTTAGATTGTATTTGTTCAACTTGGATAGTAGAGGGTAATCATCCACCTCCATGCTCTGATGTTTGTCATATCAGCAGTCTCTCTCATCATGCAACTATTCCAAGATTCTGAAGATTAGAATGTGAATGTCTGAAATGACATCAGTTATTCTACCTTGTATCTATAAGTAATCACTAGAAATGCAAAGGAGAAACTGGGTGTGGTGGCAGACCCCACAAGGTCAGGAGTTAAAGGCTAGCCTGACTAGAGAGTATAAGAAACACATATCTCAAAAAGAAAGAGAGGGGGGGGAGGGAGAGAGGGAGGGAGGAAATGAAGGAAGGAAGGAAGGAAAGGCAAAAGGATGAGAAGTAATTGGGTGTGACTTTTTATTGTGAACTTAGTATTTGTAAAACCATGTATGACTTTAATTGATATCTTGGGGATCTGCGGAACAAAGAATTCCCAGACGTTTTTATTTTTTCACTGGGGAAAGACCTTAGATAAGGAATCATTCATGATTATTTATGACATTGATCAAACCAGATCATTGTCTATGGTGCCAGAATTCTAAATTCATGCAAATAGAGCTGATGGTTGGCAAGAAGCCTCTAATGTTAAAAAAAAATTCTGACAGTTCTTACAACTGAATGAAACTTTGAGTCCTGACTTTGTTCTGGGATGTCCCCATTAGGGGACTGGACTACAGAGGTGGCCAGGGTACATTATCATAAATGAAAGTGGCACTACCACCAAACAGTGCACACTCTGTGTGTGTGTGTGTGAGAGAGAGAGAGAGAGAGAGAGAGAGAGAGAGAGAGAGAGAGAGAGAGAGAGAGAGAGACAAAGGTGGTATATGTGTATGAATATATGTACTTAATTTGTGTGATTTTATACACACACACACATATATATGTATATATACATCACATGAATACACACACACACACATATGAATATGCCTGTATGTGCACCTGTGCTCATACTCTGATAACAGAGGAATAGAAGATGCTTTATTCTAGCACTCCCTTCTGTATTCTTTTGAGACACAATTTCTTCAACTTGAAGCCAGCAGGGGACCTACTGGAGTTACAGGCAAATTATGACTGAGCCTGGCTTTTTACCTGGGTATGAGAATCTGAACTCAAGTCCTGATCCATCACACCACTCCCTGAAATGCACAGAATAATCCCTGATTACTCAGCATGTCATTGGGAACTTCTCAGAGGTGGTGGTGGATCCAGAAGGTGGTGAGTCCCAATGTAGAAGGGAGGAAGATTAAGTCTGACTTATAGTTCCAGAGGTTCCATGTCAAGGCATCAGGGCAGTAGAAGCACATAATGGAAAGGGTTCCTTACCTCATGGGGGAGGGCAGGAAGTAGCATCATAAGACACACAGGAGGGAGAAGGAGGTGGATGCTCTTTTCTCTTGGAATGGGACATCCTGGAGGCTCAAGAGCAGCTCTGTTGTATAGGTGTTGTTTTCATTTCAGTAAGGAGTTCACTGTGGCTGTACCAGGCTTCCTTCCAAAGGGTGCTGTTTCCATAACTCAAATCATAATGGGCAGCTTGCTCAGAGTCAAACACTCAAGATCCATGAGTGCCTATATTGCCCAAAAATTACCCCAGTGTGTGACCAGGAGCCAGCATCCTAATGGTGTACAGTGCAAACTACAAAGGGCAGCTTCTTATACCTGGAACAACCTATGACCATTGGGGGTGTCTAAAAGTCCCAGGAGGCTTGAGACATGGTTGTTACAATCTTGATGTGAAGTAATCTATAGATGACACCAATGATTGAAACGCATGTGGATAGAACCATTTAAAATGTGCCAACCTATAAAAGTGTAACATGTATAGCTAATGCTTGCATGTAAGGAACATACTCCATCCTACAAGGGCTCCATATGATAACTGAGTTTCCCTGGGAATAATGGGAGATGCTGGTGGCACCATGTTGGGGAGATACTGGAAATTTAAGGCAGTGTGGTCTAGATAGAAAGTACCTGTCACAAAGAGGTGTGGTTTTGAAGGACATTTTGGTCCTAAGCTCTTCTCATCTATCTTGCTCTGTTTCCTGGCTACCATGAGTTACGAAGCCATTTACCAGTCCTCTGTTGTTTTTGCCTCATTTCATTCCCACAATTTTGGTAACAACTGACCATTGACCATAGGCCAAAACCTCCAAAATCACAAGCTAAAATTAATTTTCTCCTCCTAAAATTGTTTCTATGGTCTGAATTGGGGACTCTGAGCTTAGTAGCCTGAATCATTCCCTCATCATATTGTTAGCTCGAAGCATTGGATTGGACCCAGTCTTTTCTAATCTGTTTTACAGTTGGCCATTACGGCAACAAGTATATTAGAACTCTTTATTGGGCATGAAGCTAAGCACTGGGAACTGTTTCCCCTATACCCCCAAGAATCACTAAGGTAGTGCTGATGACATACAGGTATATATAGCAGCAGAATATGAGTTCTATAGCATCATAGTTAGCCACAGGGCAGGTAAAGCATGGAAGTCAACACATAGTGATGAGCCCATTAGTGCAGAGGATGTAGGCATTTCTCTGAGCAGTCTGTGGAATCAGGGCCAGTGCCCAACTGAAACACACAACCAACAGTTGTAGGGTAAAACTCTTCTACTATCATTTACTGCACTAAAATCCAGACAAGCTGGTTGTGGTGGCACACACTGGTAGGATTTGCTGAAGGAGGCAGCAGCAGTACACTCAGGAGTCAGAGGTAGGCAGATCTCTGAGTTTAAGGCCAGACTGGTCTACAGAGCAAGGCCCAGGACAGGCTCCAAAGCTACACAGAGAAACCCTGTCTGAAAAAAACAAAAAAGAAAAAAAATCCAGACAAAATACAAGACTCATAGAGTTGTCCCTGATGAACTCAATAACCCAGTGTCATTTTAATAAGACATCAACATTGTACCCTGTCCCTGAATGCAAATTACATAATTAGCATAATAAATGAAATCTAAAAGAGGTTTGCTAGAAGTTAGCAAATCGAAGCACATGTCCACTAACAGGTAGAAATGCAAAGTATACTTGTATCAGCAGGGAGCAAACCACATAACCACATAACAAACAGATATCTGGGAATAACATGGAAGTGGCCTGGGCTAGGCTGGTTCACACCATCCTACTCATGGCAGTAATCACTCTGTGACAGCCCTTTGACAACAGGATTGCTATACCCCTTACACATAAAAATCTCCATGTCAAAACTTAAGATACAACACATATACCTAGGAAAATAAATAAATAAATAAATAAATAAATAAATAAATAAATAAATAAAAACATACATACATACATACATACATACATACATACATACATATGTACATAAAACCCATATACCCATACTATGTAGCTTTTAGGAGCAATACAAGAAGACAACCAAGTTGGTAAAACATGGCTTAAGTGAAGGGAATAAAAACTGGTTTTATTTTGGTTTATATACATGGTAGATCCAGGGAGAGTAGAGCTAAGAAGAAGCCATAAAGGAAAGTATTTTGGGATTAAACTTGAAAACTTCCTACTATTATAAGAGAACCAAAGTATGAGGGCCTGCCAGATGGTTGAGTGAGTAAAGATGCTTGTCACCAAGCCTGACAACCTAAGTTCAGTCCCTGATACTCACAGGGTGGAAGAAGGAAGCCAATTCCCACAAGTTGTCTTCTGACCTACACACACACACACACACACACACACACACACACACACACACACACACACACACGCACGCACACACGCACGCACGCACACACATGCACACACACACACAGTAATGAAATCAGTTTTTAAACAGAATGTGTGGCTGTGGATCAGGAGAAGAGCTCGAATACTCAGTGGAAAATCATCAAAACTAAACCTAGTTTAAGAACCTTGACTCTCAATTAACTGCCTGTGAAACCCTTCTCTTGGCTCATTGAGTAATAATTTTCCCTCGATGTCTTAAAACAACACTAAGAGATCTATCCTTTGATTTCCTGAATCATCAGAATTTTCCCTCATGCCAGGAGGGAAGACTTAAACTCTAGATGTACAAATGATAAATGGTTAGAGAAACACCTTCAGGCTTCAGCAGAGTACAAGGTATGGATTTGAAATCCTAAAACTTGATTTATTCCAGGTTCATGCTAGATGTAGTAATTGAATTGCAGTATTTTTCTCCTTCAAAAAGGAATGTATTCCTTTTCATTTTTCAAGGAAAAATAAAAATCATTGTGTGCGAGTGTGAGAAAGAGAAGAGAGGGAAGGGAGAAAGGGAGAGAAAGGTGGGAAGAAGAGATGGGAAGAGGAAGAGGGGGAAGAAGAGGAGAGATGGAAAGGGAGAGAGGGAGAAAAGAGGGGAAAGAGAGAAGGAGAGAGAGAAGGGAAAGCAACTCTAGATCTACAAATGTAAAACAACTTGGAGAGAAATGAAGAATTCTGTCATCATTAGAGCACTTACTTATCTCATGTGGGGAAGTAATGCCCAAATCAGAAGTGTCCACAGAGACAGGATATAGCCATCAGTGACCAACACTGATGCTGATGCTTTCCAGCCTAATTGCTTTTTATTTTTCTTCTTCCCAAACAAGTTAAAAGATTTCTTTACAATCAATTAACTCAACTATCTGGTCAATTCAACTTAGTTAATAAGAAGGAAAAACCATTGAACTGACTACATTTAGACTCAATTGTGTCACAGGAGGTATTTTACTCTGATATAGGGGATTTTACATTTTCTTTGAGAGAAAATCTGGGTGGGAAAAGAAATGGTTGTTTCAGTTAATAAATATTACATTTCAAACCCGCTAATCCTCTCAGATTTATCACTGTCTGGAAGCTTTGGGCTACATCAAAAGGGAAAATGCATTAGTCCTTGAAGCTGTGTTAAGGTTTTGTCAAAGTCACTTTTAAAAACCCAGTTCCACCTGAAATTAGAAGTGGTTCCAGTCACCAGCTAAGGGCTTCCAGCAGGAACCCTGTTGTGGCATCTCAAAAGGTGACAAGCATCCAGACACTAGTGTCAAGTCAAGCCTGTCTCATGAAAACACGAATTGCACCAGTGGAGAGATCTGAAAGATGGCCACACAAGTCTTCCCCAGGATACTCCTGGGAAGTTGTCCTCTCAATCTGATCAAGGAAGGAAGGGCACCAGCTCAGTGAGCCTGCTCTTGGGAAACATTTCTTAGACTTTGTTTTCCTCATAAATTTGTCTCTATGCCTAAGTTTAGAAATCCTTTTTCTGTCCAGTTACAAATAATATAAGTGAATCTATACTTTATATATTTCTGTCTGGGTCTGTTTCCTCACTTGGGATGATTCTTTTCTGATTATATTTCCTGCAGATTTTATGATCTCATTTTTCTTAATGGCTGAGTAATATTCCATTGTGTAAATGTACCACATTTTTTTAATATATTCATCTGTTGAAGGACACGTAGGTTGTTTACAATTTCTAGCTACTCTGAATAGAGCAGCAATGAACTTGGGTGAGCAAGTGTATCTATAGAAGGAGGCAGTGTTCTTTGGGTATATGCCCAAGAGTGGTAGAAGTGGATCTCGAGGTAGGTGGATTCCCATCTTCATGAGGAACTGCCACACTGATCTTCATAGTGACTGGAAATTTGTACTCCCACCAGCAATGGACAAGAGTTCCTCTTCCTCCACATCCTCTCCAGCATGGGCTGTCATTTGTTTTATTGATCTTATACTGATTGGTACAAGATGAAATCACAGCATAGTTTTGCATTGCATATTCCTGATAACCAAGGATGTAGAACGGTTCTTTAAGTATTTCTCTGTCAATGGAGTTTTCTCTTTTGATATTCTCTGTTTAGATCTGCACACATTTTTAATTGGATTATTTGTTGTTTTGATGTCTATGTTTTAAGAGTTCTTTATATGTTTTAGATGTTATCCCCTATTCTGGATGTGGCAAAAAGTTTTTTTCCATCCTGTAGGCTGCTGCTTTGTCCAAATGATGATGTCCTTTGCCTTACAGAAGCTCTTTTGGTTTCATAAGGTCACATTTATTAACATTCAATCTTGGTGCCTGTGCTGTCTGTATTCTATTTAGGAAGACTTCCTGTGCCAATGAATTCAAGGCTGTTCTCTACTTTCTCTTCTGTCAGGTTCTGTGTATCTAGCCTTATATTGAGGAATTTGATCTACTTGGAGTTGAATTTTGGGCAGGGTGATGAGTATTAATTTATTTTCAATTTTCCATATGCAGCTATTCAGTTTGAGAAGCACTATTTGTTGAAGATACTGTCGGGTTTTTTGTTTTGTTTTGTTGTTTTTTTTTCTTTTTCCAATTTGCATTTCTGGCTTATTTGTCAACTATCAGTTGTTTGTAGGCATATAGATTTATATCTGAGTCTTTGATTCTATTCCATTGATTAATGTGTCTGCTTTCGTGTCAATGTCATGCTTTTTAAAAAATTATTATTACTATAGTTCTGTAGTACAACTTGAGATCAGGGATGGTGATACCTCTAGCAGTTCTTTCTTTATCTGGGATTATTATCATGTTTTCTGCTTCGTTTGGTTTTTGTTTTGGTGTTTCCAATTGAAGCTGGAATTGTGATGGGATTTTGTTAGGGATTTCATTGAATCTGTAGATTGCTCTCGGTTGGATGGCACATCTACAAGCATGGGAGACCTTTCCATCTTCTGATATTGACTGTTTTTCTTCATTGTCTTAGAGCTTTTTTCATAAAAGTATTTCACTTGCTTCAAATACTTATTATTTTTTGAGGCTATTGTGACAGTGCTGTTTCCCAGATTTCTTTTTCATTTAATTTATCATTTGTATATGAGAGGTTTGCTGAGTTTTCCTCTATTATTATTTATAGGTTTGGTGTCCCAGATTGCCTAGATATTTTGTGTCTGGATTATTTTAGATACATTTTCTTGGACCAAGGTATCCATATCTTCCATCTTGTCTTCAATACCTAAGATTCTGTCTTCCATCTTTTATATATTTTTGGTTAAGCTTTGCATCTGTGATTCCTGTTTGAGCTCCTCATTTTTTCATTTCCAGATTTCTCTCACTTTGGCTCTTCTTCATAGATTTAATTTAACAGTATTGAATTGTTTCGTTCATTTTATTACACAGTTTGTGTTTTCATAGGTTTCTTTAGCGGATTTGTTCATTTCCTTTTTAAGGACCACTAATATAAAGACTATTTTTGAAGTATCTGACTCATGGTTTCTTCAGCTGTAGTAGGATTGCTGGGCTCAAATAGAATCATACTGTCCTAGCTGCTGTTGATTATGTTTTCAAACTGGTACCTAACTATCTGGGTTTGGAATGATTATAATCCTAGGCGATGATACCTGTTCTTGTCTTTGATGGGTAGGTGTTCCATTCCTTGGTTTCTATTGCTCTCTCTGGGTCTCCAGAGAGTATAGTGGCTGTGAGTTACCTGGTAAAGAAACTTCTAAGATCCAGTCAGGTGTGATCACTGGGGGCTCTAGGTAGAATGTTTTTCTGGTTATTGAGAGCTGACACTTAGAAATGGGGGTGGACTGTGAGGAATAGGGGACAGAAGGAATCCACAGGAAGAAGGAAAGATGAATCTGCCACCACTAGAGATCTGCTTAGTCCCCTAGGAATGGGGGTAGAGAGAAGGAAAGGCCACTGAAAGAACTGAGCATGAGTGGATTTGGAGAAGAGAGGAATTGTAAAGATCTGAAGATCACCCACCCACTTCTCTTGCCCATCTGCTTCCCTGGCTGGGTTCCCAGGAAATTCCTGCTGGAGTTTGCAACTGAGACAAAAGGACGAGGTCCACAAAAGTTGTAGAAGATCTGCTGGAGATTGTGGCAGAGAAGCGGACAGGAGGGTCTTTTCTTGTTCCATATGAATTTTAGGATTGTTTTTCCTATTCCTGTGAAGAACGTTGTGGGCATTTTGATTGGTGTTGCACTGAATCTGCAAAATGGCTTTGGGACAGCGGTCATTTTCACAAGATTAATTTACCAGTCTTTGAGGGTAGGATGTCTTTCCTTCTTTTAGTGTCTTCCCAAATATCTTTCTCCAGAGAATTGAAGTTTTCATTGTTTGTGTCCTCGATTAGGCTTATTCCAAGATGTTCTATTGTCTTTCAGAAGACTGTGCATAGGAATTTGTCAATGTTCTCTTCCTCCACTGCTTGCTGTTGGTGTACAGAAACCCTGCTGGTTTTTATGAGCTGATTGTGAATCCTGAATATTTTACTGACATTGTTCACTATTCCTAGAAATTTTCTGGTAAATTTTTTGTTTTCTTAATAATTATCAATATTATAGGTTATTATTTAAATTATGAATGAATGATAAATTATATCTTAATGAGCATGAATATTATTAATGATAATTGTTTACATTATGAATAAATGATAATGGATAACATATAATTTTTAATATTTCTTACTATTAATATTAATATTAATATTCTCTCTGGGGTAAGTTGGAATATCAATGTAGTTGCCATTGGCATTTTTCTGGTGGCTAATGTGGTTGACTTTTTTTTCCCATTTCTTTTCTGCTTTTCAGCATGGTCACTAACCCAATTTATTGATTGGATTGTTTTCTAATTAATTATTATGTCAATTGGCACAAGTTAGAGTCATTTTGGAAGAGGGAACCTCAATTAAGAAGAGCCCCCCACCAGACTGGCCTGTGGACAAGACTGTGGTGCATTTTTTTTTTAATGGAAGGAAATTTTTAAAATTGTAGTTCATTTTTTTATTGATGAGTGGATTGATGTGGAAAGTCCCTAACCACTCTGGGCAGTACTATTTCTTGGCAGATGCTCCTGGGTGCTATAAGAAAACAGGCTGAGCAAATCATGAGGAGAAAGTTAGTAGCAGCACCACTCCATGCCCTCTACATTAGTTCCTGCCTCCAGGACAGACTATTGCCTACAGGTGTAAGCAAAACAAACTCTTTCCTCTCCAAGTTGCTTTTGGTCATAGTGTTTTATGCCCTTAATTGTGTATGATCAGTTGTTTGACTTCTTGTTGCTTATATTCTTCTAGTGTTTTATATAGTCTAAGCAACAAAGATTCTTTTCCCATTCTATAGGCTTTCTTTGATCAATTAACTGCTTCTTTTGTTCCATTTGTCAATTGTCAGTATTGTTTCCCGACTAACTTGAGCCTATTTAGAAAGTACTTACCAATGCCCAAATCTTAAAGTGTTTTCCCTGACTTTTTCATACCATTTTCAGAGTTATAGCTCTATGTTAAAGCCTTTGATCCATTTGAAGATAATTTTTATGGAGGATGAAATGTAGGGACCTAATTTTATTCTTCAAATGTGGATATCCAGTTTTCCCATCTGTTGAAAATGCTGTCTTTCTCTAATTTATACTTCTAGTTAAAAAACATGGGGTCTTACCATGTGAAAACCTACTGTTTTATAATATTTTATTTAAAAAATTGGGGGGCAAATATGATTAAAACTTCATTGTACTTAATATGAAAGTCTCAAAAAAAAAGAAAAATATATAATAAAAGTTTGAATTGAGGCACTCTGAGAAGTCATGGGTTTTAAATAGAAACCCCAGTGCCTTATGTGAGATGTAGCTATTGGGGATACTTCCCAGATTCCCCAAATCAATACAAGTTACTGCTATTGTACTTGCCTCACCAACCAGAACTTGGAGATAGGAACTATTGCTGATGACACCGAACATAAAGAACTCATGCCCGGTACTGTAAATCTGGTCAGGAAAAACACAACCCTAGGGGAGAACCACCTAGTATTATTTTGATAAATGGGAATAGTGTCAAACTGTCAACATTCTTTATGGCCCCACACCTGTGTACATGGGGATGATACTATGTGGACTTAGTGCATTATTAAAAAGAAGAAAAGGAAAGGAAGAAGAGGAGAAAGAAGGCATTAACTTGGGAGGAAGATGTTATAGAGGGGAATCTGGGGGGAGTACATACAATCAAAATAGGTAGGTCTATGAAATTCTCAAAGAATAAATAAATTATAAAATGATAAGTAAACAATACACATAGTCTTATGACTTCAACGGTGTGAGTTTTTACCTGGGGCTTCTTTTTGCTTTTTTCTAGACAGGGTTTCTCCATGTACCAGACCTGGCTATCCTGGAACTCACTTTGTAGACCAGGCTGGTCTTGAACTCACTGAAATCCTCCTGCCTCTGCCTCCCAAGTGCTGGGATTAAAGGCATGTGTCACCACCACCAGGCTTTACCTGGAACTTCTCTGCTTACCTAAATGCCTAAATTATCTAAATGCCTTGCTTGGACATTATACTGTGATATTCATGTTACTGTGCCTCTGTAGTATATATGAAACTGGGTGTAGTGACACCTCCAGTGCTAGTCACTGTTTCAGGATTGTTTTTGGTACCTACGGTCTTCTGTAATTCCACATAAATTTTTGTTGCTTTACCTCTCTCAATCAGCCCCCTCCTGTTCCTGATGATACATCCCTCTTCTCAACTATACCTTATTCTATTTTCATGGTGTATAAGTGTGTGTTCCATCTAGAATGAAGTTGGATATAAGTATACCATATCCTTTATTACATTGAGATATGTTCCCTTCATCCTCAGTCTGTCTAGAATTTTTATTTTGGTGGGATGATGGATCATGTCAAAGGAATTTTTGTATGTTTATTGAGATGATCATGTAATTTCTGTTTTTGAAGTCATTTATATAGCAAATTGCATTTCATTATTTTCATATGTTGAACCATCCCTAAATCTCTAGAATGAAACCAACTTTATCATCATGGATAACCTTTTATATTTCTTTATTTGTTTTAGATATCCTTTAATTTAGTTTCTAAGTATTTCATTGAGAATTCTACAGACTGTTCATCAAGAAAATTGATCTATGATTTATGTTCATCAGGAAAGATTAATTGGTCAAGAGGTTTCTTTGATGTTATTATATTTTTGTCTAGCTTTACTGTCAACCTAGTGCTGGATTCATAAAACAAAATTGGAACTAGACTTTCCTTTTATGTTTTGTAGAATAATTTCAGAAATGAAATGTTGATTTTTAGTTCTTTAAGAATTTGATAGAATTTTGCAATGAATCAGTCTGAACCGTTCTTTGTTGATTTCTTTTGACTTTTTTTTTTTAAATCAGAAATTTTTTACTGCTTCACTCTCATTGCTTATTGTAGGTTTCTTAAAATTGTTTATCTTACTTGACTTAACTTTGGTAAATGGTGTGCCTCTAGAAATTCATCAACCCCTTTTAGATGTCTCAATTTGGTAAAATAAAAGTTTTTTAAGGTACGTCATTATTTTCTGAATTTCATTGCTATCTGTTCTAATACATCCCTATTATTTTCTTACATGTATGTATATATATATGTTTACCTGATTTATTTCTGTTTGTTTTTTGTATATAGAAAAACTACTGAATTTTTGCATTTTTACCTTGTATCCTGCCACATTACTTGTAGAAGGCATGGAGGTCTTTGTGCTAACAGAAAAGCACCAGGGGAACCTAGAATGTTAAACACACAGGGAAGAAATGCATAACCTCTTACCTGCTCAGAAGGCTGGGAACAGACATATTTAATAGCCCAGTGACCTTTGCTCTATCTGTGTGGCAAAGACTCCCCTAACATCTTATCTACCCCCAGGACCTTATAGTACATTATATTTTAGTCAATCTTTAGAGCATGTCTTTACAAACTTTACAATGAATTTCACATCTGATCTGTATTTGGCTCACCTTGTTCCTCAAGAGATTTATGTATGCTTTCTTGTGAACATAGGATGTAGTTATCACCAGAATAAGTTTTCACCAAATGGTACTGTGATTAAATGTGCCTAAAATAAACTACTTTGGGTCAGACATCAGAAGTTTGAACCAACACTGGCTACTGAGTCATGTTAAACAGAGCTGCCTCTTCCTCCTCTCCTCCTCCATGCAAATCAGCACTCTGCTGGCTGTGGAGCTCACAGAGCCCCCAACAACTAGTGCAAAATATATGGGCTTGAGCCCTGGAGAAGGTAAGAAAATTTTTCTTTAAAGCAGAGCAAGGGGTAGGAGTTTGTTCTTCTTGCCCATGAAATTGGGAGCATGAGAGTAAAATAGCATGAGTTCCTCTCAGTCCTCTGAGGCAAAGTATTTTATACAGTGATTGAGATGCATGTTAAGATTCAGGGAAGCAAAAAATATTCACAGCAAGAGCTCTAAAACTTTGTATAAGTGCCTGTAAAATTCAATCCTTGGTTTCCTGAACAAGGAATCGTTGATGTTGAAAATTGGAAATGCATAGGAGCTGATGTAAAAAGAGTCCATAAAAGGGGGAATAAAATCCTTGTCAACTATTTTGCAATCTGGACTGCAGTAATGCTTGGATCCCTTCCAGGAGAATCATAAGGATCCACAAAACACATCTCAGCAAGAGGTGAGGCAGGATGAAAAGCTGAGTGGCTACCATCCCTTATATTTTCCCAGGGAAAACACGGGGCTAAGGAATGTCAAGGCTCCTGCATGGGGAAAAATTAAACAGGCCCAACTTCTAATACATGACAATTACAATGAAGACATACAAAACTTTCAGCTAATGCTCAGAATTCCCCTAATTTTTGTAATTCATGAAAGAGCAAAGAATACATTTAAACTGTTCCATGATCTCAGAGGTATAAAAACAATGAACTATGAACTATGAAAACAATGGGAGTCCTCTAGCCAGGGCTCTCTGTTCCTACTGTGATTTCTCAAGGACATTACATTCTTACACTTGTTTTAAAATGCTGCTTTTTCTCCATTCCTTTACATCTCAATGATAGGGAACAGTTTGCAATTTGTTCCTACTTTATACAGTCTCAGCCAGTGGTCTAATATCATTGGAGAGTTTTTACCACATGGGATGAATGATAACCACATTAGATGTCAAAATTATATACATAAAGCACTTAAACTGGTGCAGATTAAATTCCCAAGGCATTAGTCATTCATTATATGGCTGACACTCTCCTCTCCTGTTCATCTAACCAGTACTGAAACAAGTGCTTAACTTAAAATAACTTAAAACAGCAAAATTTAAACATAACTCCAGATGAAATACAAAAGCAATCATCCTGTAATTATTTAGGATATATTATTACTCAACAACAAATCCACTACCATCTTCTCTGCTTGCTTCAAACTTCTCAAACAATGTACTCTCACTTGCTTACCAAAAATTTGGGGCCATGTCAATTGAGCACATCCTTATCAGCCTATTACTAATAAGGATTTGCCTCTACTCTTGGGAGACTCTCAGCTGAACTCTATAAGAAACACAGCTACTGACATGGAGTAGGTTATTCGTTTGTTAAGTAATGCTTCTTCTAAAGCAGTAGCTCACAGAACTCATCCTTTATTTCTTGATCAACTACTTATCCTCCCTTCTTCCCCATCGCCTACTGGAATTGTATATCAACAAGGTAACAGTGGTAGAGAAATGTATGCGTGTCGGAATTCTCCACAATGAACTGTATACAACTCCTTATGTATTAGAAATAAGGCCCATCATATCTCAGAGAATTTTAAGAACTTAGTCCTTTCTCTAAAGAAACTGAGGGAATCTTTGAATCTGTCTGAGAGCAGAACAGGAAGTTCTGTACATTATTCCTTCTTCCTGTTATTTTCAGAAGAAAAAGGTATGTACACCATGATATAGAAGACCATGAAGGTCACAAGTAATGTCACCTCTGCCTGGATGAACAGCAGTATTTTCACTTTTCTAAAAGTTATCATTTTATACCCTGTACACAGGGTTCATTATGCGTAGCCCAGGCTGGGCTCAGACTTGTGATCCTCCTGTCTCTTCCTCCCAAGTACAGGGATTACAGGTGTGCACAAGGAAGCCAGACTCCTACATTTTCTACACATTATAATAGTTACTATTATAAGTAGGGAAAGGAAACAATAAACATTATTATGGTCACAGAAGGATTTACTAGAAGAATGACTCAGGGGACTGGTTCTAGTGAGTGCTGAGTGAACAAACAGATGGGATAGGAAAGCATCGGCCCCCTCTCTTGTAAGGCAAGGCCCAGTTATGTATTTGAGGGAAGGTTAAGAGATAGCTCTGTAGATGGTGACACTTCTTTCCATTTCACCCAGCTGTTGCCAGCAGCTATACTCTTTCTTCCCCTAATTCAAAACAAAGAAACTCTCAAAATACAAATTAATTAATTAAAAAAGTGCAAAATCTACAAGCAAGTAAAGTACAGCCACAAATGTACTCATTTTATGTGATCGGTTTAAATATCTTACATTCCATTCTAAAAGTGACAGGAGACTGAGTATCCCTCAAGAAGTGATATGAAAATTCCAAGTTCTGGGACTGTTTCCTTGGAGATGTGCATAGACTGCATCATCCTCCATTGAATAATGCAGGAAACAAACAGCATAGGGGAGAGGGTTTTTGACACCATTCCATGGTCCTCACACATATATTAAATACATAGGTTTAAGTCTGGAGATTGGACTCTAAGAAATAGCATCAGTCATGTGACTAGGGAAGCTTTGTCCTTGTATAAGCACATACCAAGAGCTTCATCTTTGACATGAGGACAGTAGCAAGGCATATGTGTATGCATCTGTGTACATGTGTATATATGCATGTGTATGTATGCATGCATCTGTCCACATGTGTGTATGTGTGCATGTGTGCATGTGTGTATGCTCATATGTTAAAGGGGTTAGAGGTTATACATATGGAAACATGATTAGACAAGCAGGTTAAGGGCAAGATATAAAGAAGTATGATCCCCGCATAAAAGCCTACCAAGATTCTATTTCAAATTTTAGGTTTTAGGCTACTCAAGGTAATTGTTAATGTATTTTATTAGTTCTTTAAGTATTTTGTATAATGTGCTTTGATCATATTCACCCTTCCTCCCACAATTCTTCCTAAATCTAATCCTATTTCCTCACTCACCAAATTTGCTATCTTGTTTTGTTGAGGTTGGCTTTTGTTTTATCTTTTTTTTTTTTTTTTTTTTTTTTTTGACACCAAGGACAATTTGTACTGCCCAAATGTTATTAGATGTGTGGATTTCCACTGGAGCATGGCCTACTGATCAAGGGCTACATTGTCAAAGAAAACTAATTCTTTCTCTCCCAGCATCTTAAAATTGCCAATAGCTCTTCAGCTGTGGCTAAGGTTATGCCCAACTCCTCTCTCTATGCTGAGATTTGGTCTTTTGTGCATGCTGTCACAGTCACTGAGATCACATGTGTAGATTCCCTCTAGTGTTCAGGAGACACTGATTCCATGTAGTAATCAATCTTTCTATCAGTCTTTATGGTCTGGCTCTTACAATCTTTCTAAGCCCTCTCACACAATAATTGGAGGAGGTACAGTATAGTATATATGACTCATTTAGGGCCAAGGGTTCTGTAGTCTTATTCTCTACACATTGGCCTGTTGTGGGTCTCTGTGTTAACCATCTACTGCAAATAGAATCTATTCTGAGGAGGGTTGAAAGGATGTGTTAATCTATATGTACAATGATAAGTTATTAGGAGTTGGTTTAATGCTATGTTCATTTAGTAATTTAGTAGTAGTGGGTGCTCACAGGGATTTTTAAGCAAGAAAGTGAATGATCTAATCCTTACTTTGAAAAAAAACACCTCTAGAAAAAGAGCTCAGTGTCTAATATGGAGAACCTAGATTAAAGAAAATGAATAATAAACTATCCCAAAGAAATGACTGTGAAGGAAGGGTTGGCAATTTCAAGGAAATATCTCATTTGGAAGCATTTATTTACAATGTACAGCTCTAGCACTATTATATGATGGGATGGGATGGGATGTTAATTCATCCATCCTCTAGCCCTGAAAAAGAGTGGCTGGTGAACCAAACAACACATGGAAGGTTTATCCTAAGTGAGGGTAAGGATATAAGTACTGCTGAAAATCACAGGGTTTCCATCACTGAGAGCACTGGTGTGTGTGTGTGTGTGTGTGTGTGTGTGTGTGTGTGTGTGTGTGTGTGAGAGAGAGAGAGAGAGAGAGAGAGAGAGAGAGAGAGAGAGAGAGAGAGAGATTTTGCATCAGAGCCACAAGGGATGATGGTAACAACAACCTGAGGGGACAGAAAGGATTCATGGCAACAGATGTCTAGTAAGGCTAAAAATCTATTTGCAAGAGGAAAAGAAAGGAAATAGGAGATTTTATTATTTAGCATTTTAAATATTGAAGGCAGTTTCCATGAAGATGTGAATTCACAATAGTCAACTGTGATTAAACTAATTCATAATAAACAAAGAAGTGAAATATTCTTGGAGGAAATCACGTGGCAGTAGAGGAATGCTATAACATCCATGATGTTCAATATCTTGAATTCCTCACCACTCCTCAGGATCCACCCATGGCCACATTCTGCATCTACTTTATCACCCCCAGAAATGAAACACATCTGGCTTGTTTTTTAAATACATTTTCAAGCATAGTTTTATCCTCTTCTCATTTCTCAGGCACCTCTTCTTTTATAAGTCAATGAATATTATTCATAAGGACATGGCTCTTTCAGATTAAGAAGTATTCATTGATACAGATTCATTACAATGATGTATAGCTTCCTCAATCAACCTTTAATTTTATGGATCCTAAAACACATGTACACTCAGGTCTCACTTAAGACAAGAGTGTTGTCTTAGTTTTGTTTTCATTGCTGTGTCCAAACCATGATCAAAAGTAACACGGGGAAGAAAGGGTTTTTTAAGCTTACAGTTTATAGTACATTGTTAGTAAAACTCAGAGCAGAACTCAAAGAAGAAACCTTAAGGCAATAACTAAAATAGAGGCCATGGAAGAATTATAATGACTGGTTTGCTCCCCATGGCTTTCTCAACTTGCTTTCTTACACAATCCAAGACCACCTTCCCAGGGCCACAAGGGGCTGGACCTTCCCAAATCAATCACTAATCAAAAAAATGACCTCCACATACTTGCCTACAGAACAATCTGGCAGAGGAAATTGATCAAGTGGGATTCCCCTTTTCCCAGATATATCTAAGTTTGCATCAAGTTGACAAAAATTTGCTAGCACAATCAACCTCTAGTCAATGTGACACATAAACACATCAGCATTAAACCATAATCTTTCCTTTATTTGTCCCCCAAGTTATATGTTAATGTTAATATCACAGTATAAAATATAAGCAATATTAAGTCTCATAATCATTAAAAATTTCAGTACTTCAAAAGCCCAACTTCTCTTTAAAAGTATCTAAAGTCTCAACAATGGGCTCCTATAAAATCAAAAGTAAATTACATAATTACTATTACAAAAGGTAAGAATCAGGGTACAGTCACAAAGCAAAGCCAACACAAACTCCAACAATGTTAATCACTTAATATCTGACATCTGAAGCTCATCAGATTTCTGTGCCAGTCTGGATTGTGTTGCTGTGATAAAACTATGACTAAAAGCAACTTGATGCAGCCAGGACAAGAACTCAAGTCAGGAACTAACACAGAAACCCAGAAAGTTTGCTGACAACCCACTTGCTCATGAGTGATTAGCTCAATCTACCTTCTCATACAATCCAGGACTATCTTCCATAATACAACCACCACCAGTTAGCTGGGCATTCATCTGTCAGTCACACATCAAGAAAATTATCTCAGAGACTTGTCCACAGACCAATTTGGTGGAGGCAATTCCTCAGCTGAGGTACCTTCTTCCAAGCTATGTCCCAGTTTGTGTCAAGTTGAGAGAAACTAACCAACAAGGATGAAGAATGAGCATTCAGGAGGAAGAGGAAGAAGAGAGCATTCAAAAGGGCAAAGTACATCTAATGAATGCTTACAATGCATGGTATCTGGACCAAAAGACAGGGATACAGACAAAGGGCAATACTTAGAAACAAACTAAAAGAAGATGAGCAAACTTGTAGATACCCTCACTTCAAAAAGCTATAAATCTTAGATTACTGTATGAGGCAAGAGTTGTTTTGAGATAGGGTTTCCCTGTATAGCTGTGGCTAGCCTGGAACTTACTTTGTAGACCAGACTGGCCTTGAATTCACAAAGATCCACCTCCTCAACTCTGGGACTAAAGACATGCACCACCATACCAAATTGTATTAGCCAGTTGTGTTGTTGCTATGGCCAGTGTCTGAGGAAAACAAGTTCAGAAAGAAAGGCTTATTAAAGCTCACATTTTCAGAGGTAACAGAGTCTATCCTAACAGCAGTGTGTGTGTGTGTGTGTGTGTGTGTGTGTGTGTGTGTGTGTGTGTGTGTGTGTGTGTGTGCAGCACCTAATATCAGAGAAGCCAGGAAGCAGAGAAATGGAAGAGGAACAACATACATGGGCATTGTTCAAATGCTCTTGGTGAGGGGAACATGCCTGGCAGGGCACACAAGAGGGAGAGGAAATGAGCAAAACAAAATAAACAAAAAATACTGTCACTCTACTTCAAGTTATTGCCACCCACAGTACAATGAAAAGTAGAAAAGTTTTAGTAATTCTAAAAAGAAAATCATTTGAAAGACTTCAACTAGTTTTAGCATTAAAATCGCATAACTGTAGAAACCCTAACCTCAATCACACTATATATTCATAATCATTTATAGTTAATAACCCTTTGTTTTCCATGTTGAGTCTATCAGTATTTTATCAGACTAAATTTTAGTTATAGTTCAAGCTAATGGGAAGCAAGCACCTGTAGCCACTGCCAGGCCAAAAAGCAGGGCAATACTAACGTTTTGTCCATTTGGCCTGAAGTCTAGAAATATATGATACCTATATCAGTGCTACACTCCAGCTCTTAGTCTCAGACTAGCAAGCTAATTTGCTGTGGTTAAGTTAATGGCAGGAATAAGAAAGCTGTTTCCATGAAGTTATTTTACAGTGTCAATGACCAAGACATAGCTATCAGTTCATTCTGTTCTGAAAAAAAGATCCAGCCACACTAATTCTATATTTAGAGAAAAATAAAAATAATTTTACATTTTGGAGACTAACTTGTGCCCCTGCTTCTTTGTGAGACACTCTCCCTGGGTAGTCTGTCCCTAGCACCCCAATATCCTTCCAGCTTGCTTTACCCTCAAGTTCTACTCATGGGTACACATATGCTTCTGCCAAGTGTGAAGCCAGAGAGACCAAGGCTTTAAAAAAAAAAAAAAAAAAGCTGTTCTTACACTACTTTTGCTTTCCTTTATCTCACCCTGTTGGCATGGTTTACAGTTGCCATGGCAATGATATCTAGCAACAATGCTGGGCAGCCTTCCAGGAACTGAGGTTAGGGGAGCAACGGGATAAAATACATCTGTCAGAGGTAATAAAGAATTCTCTGTGTAAATGTTTCTGTGAGATGGCTCAATCACCTGCATGGATCCTAAAGCAATGGGCATGGTACAGGGGTGGGGGTATCAGCCTGAGGCTATCTTGTCACATATCATGATCTCTATTGCTCTGCTGCATGTGTCAGAATCAGGCCAAGACTTTACCCAGATGGATGTCTGAGATGCACTTACCCAGATTGAGCTAAAAGCTGGTGCTGAGTCTGACTTAAGGAAGCCTTTGCCCAAGATTTAAAATTCTCAAATTTATATTTAAAATCACTTCCTCATATTTTGATTCCTTGCCATCTCTAATAAATAACTTCCTTGTTCTGAATTTATCACTTCTATTAATGCTATCTCCATTTTAATAAATAATGAAGCATTCAAGTTGAGCTTCTGATCTCATCTTTAAACTTAGTTTTAAAAAAAAGTCCTATCAGGTTTGGGGTGATGATTCAGGGATAACATGTTTGCTCCACAAACATGAAGACCTGAGTTTGGATTCCCCAGTAACCACATATATATATATAGTCACCATATATATATATATATATATATATATATATATATATATATATAGTCACCATATACAGAATGTATACATATACATAATATACATATACATATACATACATACATACATACACACATACATACATACATGCATGCATACATACATCCCTAGTACTTAGGTGAGCAGAGATAAGTGATTCCCCAAAGCTCACTGGCCAGCCATTCTAGTCAGAGAGCTCCAGGTTCAGTGAGAGAGCCTGTTCAAAAAATGAGCTAGAGAGGGATAGAGAAACATACTCAACATTGACCTCTGGCCCCAGCACTCACATGTTCACAAGGGGATGCACACCCACCTGCACATGTAGACTATCATTCTCTCGTGTACAACTAAGGGCACATTTCCCTTCATTTAGACAAAAGATTCTCAATCTGTGGGTCATGAGCCTTTGGGGATAGAATGACCCTTTCACAAGGGTCACATATCAGCCTGAATATCAGACATTTATGTTACAATTAATAACAGTAACAAAACTACAATTATGAAGTAGCAATGAAATAATTTTATGGTTGTGGGTCATCACAACATGAGGAACTGTGTGTTCAAGGGACACAGCATTAGGAAGATGGAGAACCACTGATTTAGACCAAGAGTCTAAAGGTGAATAAATAATGTTCGCAGGCTGCTGGTATACATCATGCAGTGGTACAAAACAGCTCACTGCATGGTTGCTAGGAAGCAAATACCCACACTGGAGGAGCACAGACAAGAAACAGCCTGCAAAGGCATGACTCCACTGAATACTTCCTCCAAAATGCCATTCCATCCAGTTTCCATCAGTTTCCAACAATGTCATCAAATTATCTAACCATCAGAGGTATTAATCATTGATTAGGTTAGATGCCTCGTGATCTGATCATCCGTAGAGATGATCTCACAGCTGGACTATCTAAAGCATGCTTTTCTGACTCCCTAGGTATCTTTCGATACAATCAAGATGATGACCAAAATTAACCCTAACAGAGAACCACACAGTTATCAATACCACCACCAAGTGTAGTTGGTTGTTTTTTACTCTTTACTATTTGGCTCTTTTGGAGGCCTGTAACCCAGTTCCCAAATAAAACACACAGATGTTTATTCTTCTTTCTAAATGTCCAGCCTTCTCACCCTCTCTCAGGAGTGGATGGCAGAGTAGGGTAGGATGGGAAGACGGTGGGGGAAATGGAAGGATGGGAGGGAAGGGAAGGGAACTGGGATTGGTCTGTAAAATTAGATTGTTTTTAATTGAAATAAAAATAATTTAAAAAGCACTGGCCTTAGCTTGGCTTATTTCTAGCCAACTTTTCTTAAATTATCCCATCTACCTTTTGCCTCTGGGTTTTTACCTTTCTCTATTTCTGTATACCTTTCTATACTTCTTTCTCTGTGGCTTTCTATGTAGGTATGCGGCCGACCCCTGAAGTCCTCCTCCTTTTCTTACTTCTCCTTGATTGTTTCTATCTTTTTCTCCTTCTATTTATTCTCTCTGTTTACCAGTCCTGCCTATCTTTTCTTCTGCCTTGCTATTGGCTGTTCAACTCTTTATTAGACCAATCTAATAAAGGTGTCTTAGACAGGCAAAGTAGCACAGCTTTACAGAGTTAAACAAATGAAGCATAAAAGAATGCAACACATCTTTGCATCATTAAGCAAATGTTCCACAGCATAAATAAATCTAGCACATCTTAAAATAACATTCTCTTAACAATGTAGAATCTCTCAGTATCCAGATATCCATGATAACATAGTCTGTGTATATAGTTTATTTCCCTGGACATATAAGAGCCCATAGTGAGATATGAGGTTATGGAAGACCTTAGCAACATGGAATTATACTCTTTCAACTGGTAGTAGCTATTGTTGATGATGACAACAGCAGAGACTGGAAGTGAGCCATGAGTGTACTACTGTTTGTCAAGACCACCAGCAACTTGGCAACAGATTCCTTATTATACTAGAACTCTGCCTCATAAGGAACAGCCACTTGTGTCTTTAGAGTATAAATGGCTCTCCCCATCTATAATTTTCTGCCCATACTGTTATCCTTGGACATGCATTATGTCTTAGTCCCTCTCACTGTGTCCCATACAACATTGCCTCTAAGCAAGAACATTATTTAACAGCAAGAGAAGCTATACTAGTGCCACCTATAAGTGCACCAGTAACAGCTGCAATGTTCAAGTTCTGGAAGGACCAATCAATAGAAAATACTGAAAGATGATACAAAATTAAATGCATGTACAATATACCCCAAAATCAGATCTAGATACAACATTAGGGAATATACCTTCCTGAAATTATACCTCATTCCATTTTGACTTGAATATTTGGCACATATTGGTCATCTGAACTGTGGAAAAAGAATAGAGTATGATTTCAATCTCTTACCGGATCCCACAGTTTCAATCTAAAAGCTCCAAACACACTTCTCCTACCAGGCTGCCTAGTCTCCTCTCAGATTTAGCCTTCCACCTGAATTTCCTTCTAAACCTTTCTGACCTGTCTTTCCTGATTCTCCCTCTCAGCCTCTCTCCTGTTTAACTCATAGAACTGTCTCACTCATCTCTCCCAGACATACATTACACCTCAGCCTATTGTCCATCTTGTTACTAGGATCAACACCCTTAAACAGTTAGCTCATAAGTTACAATAGTAGTTATCTTTAGTCATATATAAATACAATCAATTGAAATAAATGTTAGGAACATCCTACCAAGCTGTATCTTGAAATGTCAGTGAGATAGTAGCCTCTGCTTGTAAGGCTACAGGGAGGCTGGAGATGGCATTGATCTAGCAGATGTTTCCAATCCCAAAGGCATGAACTTGGCTACTTAGTAGTTATTTTTTTTTTAATGTAAGCAGAATACAGCTCAAGTACCATAACTGATTTTCTAATCCACTCCAAATGCAGCTTTTGAAGGTATAGAATTATTTTGCTTGTATCAAAGTTGTGATCCAGCTGTAATTTAAAAATTGTCAGTGAAATTCTACCTCCCGCTGGTTACCACGTGTAAAGTAGGTGTCTGTTCCTACACACTGTGCTACATTACCTAATTTACATTTGTCTGAACCTTCTCATCTTACCATCAGAATAACAAGCAACCATTCTGTTGCTGAAAACCAAATCCCTAACCATGCAACCACACTGTCCATGCTACAAATTAACTCAAAAGTCTATGTACTGAAATAAGTCTATTTTTCTCCTCACAGCCTCGATCTTGGTTTACTTTTCTTCAATCATTTTGCATTATCAGTATGATAGTGAGGATACTGTTGTGTTTTGTTTGTGTTCTGACAAATAAAGTTTGCTTGGAGTCAGAGGGTAGAACCAGCCACCAGCTGATCATAGAGGTTTGCAGGACTGCAGAGAGAGACAGAAAGTGGTAAAATGGGGGAGGAGACAGGATCTCAGTCTTTTGGGACAAGAAAGATGGAAGAAGTAGGAAGGAATTGTGACTGCTCCTCTGCTTCTCTGATCTGTCAGGTTTTTACCCCAATCTCAGACTCCTTCTTTCTATTGATCAGACTAATTAGATTTACCCTTCATAATACTCTCATGGTTTACAAGTTGTCTACAAAGCAAATACTCCTTTAACTATGCAACAGAAACTAAGAGCCATGCAAATATCTGAGGGCAGGGAGAGGGGAGGAGGGAGGTTTGGAACACGTGGTGTCACCCTTAGCAATACATATTTGCACAAGTAATTGAATTGACTTCTCAGAATGGAGAGTGACAGCTGTTATTCTATTGAACCACCTTCTGTTGAACAACCCTGATAACCATAAGAGAGTTATGATCCAAGCGTAAATGACCTGAGTGTCTTGCTTGCTGTCCTAGTTAGAGTTACTATTGCTGTAATGAAACACTATGACCAAAAGCAACATGGGGAAGAAAAAGAGTTTATTTGACTTACATTACCTTTTCACTATTTATTATCAAAGGAAGTCAGGGCAGGAACCTAGAGGCAGGAGCAGATGCAGAGGCCATAGAGGGCTGTTGCTTATTGGATTTCTACACAAGGCTTGTACAGCCTGCTTTCTTATAGAACCCAGGACCCACGGATGGGCCCACGAATGGCACCACCCATGGTGGGCTGAGCCCTCCCTCCCCCATCAATCAATCACTAATTAAGAAAATACTGTACAGCCACAATCCTATGGAGGGATATTCTCAGTTGAGGTTCCCCCCCTCTCAGATGACTTCAGCCTGTGTCAGGTTGACATAAAACTGCAAAGCACACTTGTGTCTGTCAACTTTGGCTTTGTTTCTGAATTATGAAAAGAGAAAGCACCTAAGATTTTAAAAATCCACATCTTTGTATCACTAGACAATCCTTATAACCATGGGGCACAGGTCCCACAGGCACAAGAATCCTCTAATTAGATATGACACAAGGACAAGCGTTATCCCACTCACAACAGAACTGCTGTGGCAGCTGGAGGAAACTGGAGAGAGGCCAGAGGCCATATAGCCACTGAAAGAATGCTGAACAGGCAGCCTAACAAAATGGATTTGTGAGGGGGTAGTGATTTTCTTTAGAAACATGAGTATCACAGTTTCGTTCCTGTGGAAGAGGCAAGAGTGCCTACTCCATGGGAGGAGTGTCATACAGCCCCAGAAGTGATGACCACAGAGAACGCCAGGCACACTGGCAAACCTGTCAGACACAGCGATGCTAATGCAGGAAACAGTAGCAGGGAAGGCAAATAAAGCTCCACAAACCATGTGGGAGAGATGAGCCATTTCCTTTGAAAGCCCCTCCCCGCCAAAAGATTAGGAAGAATTTTCAGAAGGTTGAAGAGAAAACTAATAAACCACAGAACATAAGGGAGGCATGGTTCAGTGTATCCCCCCAAGTAAGCAATTTAACTCCCCCCCCCTCAGGGTGCATTTAAATGCTGCTAAACCAGGGACCAAACATGACATCAAATGAGAGACTCACAACTATATCTTCATGTTCTCTAGAAACATGATACATGATACTTGAGGCAATTTGTACCTGCTGGTCTTTGTTCTGTCTGCTAATAGAAAGTGGCCAGCTAGTCCCTCTATAGTAACTTATCAAATCATGTTTTATGGATTCTTGGGGTCCAGCGGAAGGGGTCTCCAAACGAGCTATCAGTGTGAGGGGTTCCAGTGTGATGCCAGAGAGGAAAGCAGTTTTCTCAAATCAAGCCAACGTTCTATGGCAATAGATAACCCATTCTTTAAAACAATATTCCTCAAAATACTTGAAGAGATCATTACATCTGCTTACCCTCCTCTCCTGAGCTAAACACCTCACACATCTGTTCTTCGGGAAGGTTGTTTCCTCTGCTGCATCACTGGTGGGTTTTTAGACTGCCCTGTAGTTATTTTCCCTGTCCTAGTCTCTCTCCCTCTCACCCCTGCTCTTTCTGTGTGAATTTGAATGAGAATGCTGTTCATTTGGGAAGACTGTGAAACCTAGAGGAGGCAGAGGATTTTGTAGCATGGTCCCACTCTCTGTTCTCCTGTGCTGTTTCCTATGTGTGGGTGATACATGATCACTCTGCCTCCGGCCTCACACTGATGCTTCTGTGCCTTCCTCAACACGATGGACCATATGCCCTCTAGAATCTAAAACTGTAAGCCAGAATTAAACCCTTTTCTCCACCAAGTTTCTTTTTGTCCAGAAAGTCTATCAGAACCACAGAAAAGCAATTGATACAGTGGCCAAATCAAAAATCACAGATCTTGACTCAGATGTCTGTGAATGTTTTGTCTATAATTAGTTTTGCATTGCTCTCAAGTTCTTTTCCAGTTCATACTAAGAAAAAAAAATGAACTTTCCTAATAAATCCTTTTTTTTTTTCTGGTTGAAAGTATACACTGTAGTGCAATAGCTATTTCTGGAACACTAATAACATATTCTTGGATAATTAAAAAATAAAGAGTTATGGTTTTTGTCCTCCAGACTTCCCATGTTGATAAAAAAAAAAGTCTCCAACTCAAAAGGGCATGACCTTGAAGAGGTGATATCGACATCCTCATGAATGGATTAGCATTGCTGTCTAGGGAGTGTGCTAGAACCACAGGTTCAGCTCCTTTACTACAGCTTCTCCTCTCTTGCCTTTCTGCCTTCTGTCATAGATTATGCATCATGAAAGCCCTACTCAGATGTCAGCACTATGCTATTAGACTTCCCAGCCTTTAAAACTATGAACCAGCCTGGCAATGATGGCATCTGCCTTTAATACCAACACTTGGGAGGCAGAGGCAGGTAGATCTCTGAGATCGAAGCCAGCCTGGTCTATAAAGCTACGCAGAGAAACCCTGCCTCAAAAAACCAAATAAATAAATAAATAAATAAATAAATAAATAAATAAATAAATAAATAAAACTATGAACAACAAAAAAGAAGTCTCAGTCTATAGCATTTGGACGAAGAAGACTCTAGTATAAATGGAAGTTGCGTTATGCATACATGATCTCTACTAGGGAGCTGAGAGTGCCAAAACCAACAGGAATGGAAATGAACATTGGCTGAACAAATGATCAGACTGCATTTTAAAGAGATTAAAAATGAATATCTATTAAGAGTCATTTTCTTTAAAAAAAAAAAAAAATGAATGTCTGTGGCTGGGTATGGTACCACCCGCTTGGAATCCCAGCCATTGGGAGGTAGAGCCAGGATGATCCAGCTATCCAGAACATCCTCAGCTACATTGAGTGTAAGGCCAGCCTGTGTCTCCAACAAACTGTCTTTGTCTAGATGTTCCATCCCATCTGATGTCTGACAGTGGGGTGCCAACATCCTGTGTGAGAACTCGTTGAAAACCGGATGTGTCTGCATCTTTTTCTCAGTTGTAGTTCTAGTAGTCCTCCACCAGCAAGGTCCACAGGCTGCCCAACCCTTCTCCAATTTCTCAGAGGAAGAGGCAGAGAGGCCTGATTACACTATTTACCCTGCACGAGATGGGGACAGAGAAGCCCAGGCCTACCTTTTGGGCACGTCCCTCACCTACCCTGCTCTCTCTTCTGACAGAACAAAGGGGGCATGCTAAGCACTTTCATTTCATTGTGCACTCCACCCTCCCACTGCTGGCTTCTCTGACAGCTCTCTGTACAGATTCCCACCACTGGCACTTGATCTGTAAAGGCAAACATTTGAAAACCTAAAATCCCTTCTGTGTCCTAGAAGAACCTGTCCTTCATGATTATCGTCTCTATAATTTCAAGGACCGTCACATTGGAGTCTCAGAATTGAAAAGGGTTCCCATTGATCTTGGCTATTCTCACTTCAGCTGAAGTAATAATTGCCAATGTCTTGGACAATGGAGCTCTGGACAGTGGGGAGCTCAGGGGTGTCAGGAATCAGGTTACTTGGGTCTAATTGTTTTAATTGCATTGCTTCACTTGATGACCAGAACTGGGCATGCAAGCTTGATCCACATAAGAGTCAGAGTGACTTAAACCAGAAACGAGCTCACCTTATCAAGTGTGCTACTTTTCTCTTGGCCTTACGGTTGCAAGCCATGTAACCCAGGGAGAAGGGGAGATGTGAACTACGCAGCTCCTAAGCTCGCACCCTGCCAGCCATCTAAGCAAGCATGCTGGCTGCATGCCCTCATCTGTTGTCTTTACTGCTGTGTGCCTGGGGCTTTATTACTTTTTATTTAGCTTGTAAAGCATGCTGCTTAAGGGTTGGGCACTTTTGTTTTAGTTGTTTCAATTAGGTTATTTTTATTTATCACATTAGTTCCCTATAACTGCCAAGCATGGAAAGAAAACAATCCAGCCTCCCCTGGAAGATGGATAGGCTGTACCATGCCAGGCTAGATGACCTGGCCCTTCAAGAGGAAGGGTATCTACAGCACTGAAGGCAGCTGAGAAGCCCACTCTATTCACGCAGAAGCACCTCCTCCTAGTGCCTGTGTCCTCTGTAACCCTTGGCAATGTAACAATGAAATATAAAGGCTATAAGGGCAAGCATGAAACTATAGACATTAGATGTTAAAAATAATACATAACGATGCTCCCTCTACACCATTGTGACAGAGAGCTCAAGAGGAAATGTTTTGGTTTTGACTTGTGGTTTCACAAGTTTCAGTCCAGAGGGGCAATGGAGTGGTTCACATCATAGCAGCTAGGCAGCAAGGAGCCTATGATAGAATGCTCACTCCCTTTTATTTCAGCTAGCCCCCCCCCAACCTGGGTTGTGGGATAACATCACCACATTCCAGGTGAATCTTTCATCTTCTATCAGTTCTCGCTGGTAACTCCTTTGCAGACACACCCACAGTGTCCTTTAATAATCTCCTAAGCACTTCCCAATCTCAAGAACAACCACCCTAAGAATGAGAAATACCGTAAAAAGTACATGGAATAAATGCCCCATCCTTTGTAAGAAAGTTGATATGGGATGTTTGTAACTGGTAAGTTTGAAACAGAGCCACAAGTATTATTTCAACATGCAGTTAGAACCTCCAGGAACAAACACACAACAACAGACACTATCCACTTTGCCTCTGGAAGAAAGATTGGGAAAAGGCATGGGAAGACAAGATTGGGCTTTTACTTATCCTGTTTCTGTTCCCTACATTGCTTACCATTGGATGCATTACTTCTGTTGTCTCTTTTAACCGGAGAAGGAAAAACAAACAGTGCTTAGTGTGACTTGTGTGTGTGTGTGTGTGTGTGTGTGTGTGTGTGTGTGTGTGTGTTGCCAACTTAAATTGAAAAGTAAAATATAATCTCACTTTTAGAAGTCCATTGTTGTTCATAAAGTCCCTGGGTTTTTAGAATAGACCTACAAATCTTTCCATCCAGCTCAGAGCTTCCCAAACCTGAAAACCTCTTCACTCACCAATGGATTGGAATCAAGCATGGAAGGTGTTTCATAAAATGAACAGCAATCCCGAAGGGTACAATCGAATAGAAATTCAACCCTTTGTTGAAATGGAGCAAAGGATTCAGCAGAAACTGATCTGTAAGAGTAGCAGGTGAGTCACAAGGTGCCCAGCAGTAACAGGAGTTTGGGAGGGAAGGCTAACCCAATGGCTAAGAAGTAGGGAAAGTCTTGAGAGAATAAACCAAGAGTGACCAAGGGATGCTATGGAGTCTTCTGGATCCTACAGAGGAAAAAGACAAAGAACAGGCTCCTTCTAAAACTTCTCCCTGCCTGCAAACCTTGATGGGGCCTCACTCCCTTGCCAGGCTTCAGCATCACATTTTCGATCATTTTATGGGAAAATGCCATTGACTGTGCCTCCCAGATCTCAAATATAAAGCTTTCTGTAATCATCCTCAGAAATGAGGGCAAAAATAATCAGGCTGTTTATACACTGTGGGATCCATGGAGACCAGAGGCAGGTGTGTTTTATAAATATCAAAGCTGACCTAAAAACATGTTTAATAGCGGGTCTTTTGTAAGAGCCAGAGCTATCAGATGTACTGAATGAAAGACCGAAACAGTACTCACCCAGTATCAGGTAATTGCTATGAAGGCCTTGAAGACTATTTCTGACCTGCTGTTTTGTTGATTTTAGGCATAATTCAATAAGGTCATTTGCAGGGAGTTCTTTTTAGTTTCCAGGCCGTAGTTTAAAACTCATTTCTTCTATATAACTAACAGTACTTTAGTGTCTACAAACAGTAAGGGCCACCTGAATATAGCACACAAGACAAAATGAAAACATGACCAAGACAGGGCAAGAGTGTTCACATAAATTACATGGGGTTGTTTGAATGAGAAACTATGCTAATACACAGAGTAAATATCCATCAGCTGTCTTTTACTTAAATATCAGAGAAAGAAAGAAGAATTACACATTGAAATGCTTGGCTTTGACCTATAGGCAAGGGAAAACATGAAAAGATACCTACTGTGAAACACAAACAAAAGAGATTCTTCTCAGAGCTGCCAACAAGGTGACCACCCAGGTGCCCCCCACCCCGTGCCACTGTGAGGCTCTTTCTCCGGTGTAAGGATTCAGGCACCGTGCTGTCCTGCCCCCCCAACCCCCTGTCACCTGGCAGAATGCACTCAGCCAGTCCCCTGGTCAGCCATGGTTCCATGATTGTGTAGTCTGTTCTTTCTACTCTCTTCTCTCCCCCCACTCTGTTTCCTGCTGTTCCCCTGGGGCAGACAGGACTTTTCTTGTCTCCCTCTTCTCTTCTGTCCTCTCTCTTTGTCTCTTTACCTTTCTTCTCTTTCCTTGCCCCTCCCTCCCTTTTTAAATAAAACTTCTCACCTAAGCTCCATCTGCCTGGCATGTTTGTCTTTCCGCCTCGGTCACCCCCACCTGCCATGGAATCCACCAAGGTCCCCCTTGTGCTTTATCATAGCCTCCAGGGGTGGGGAGATGGTTCAGACAGTATAAGTGTGAAGACTGGGTTCACATTCCCAGCACCCATATAAATGTCTGACATGGATGGTCACCTACCTGTATGCTAAGCCTCAGGGGGTAGAGCAGATGATTTTGGGTGTGGATGGTAAGCTAGACTAGCAGAAGCAGTGAGTTTTGGGTTCAAGTGAGAGACTAGAGCAGCTGAACAGAGAACACTTAACCTCAGCCTCTGGCTTCCACATGCACATGTACATAGGTGTACATGTAGACACATACATATATGATCACACACATCCATGAACACCAAACACATGCACATGGAAAGAAAAACAAAACCATCATCCTCTATCTCCATCTGGTGCTGCCAGCCTCATGCCTACCTTTGACAGTTGCCTCCGGGATAAATGGTATGTGTGCTTTCTTTTCCCAGTTGATGGAGAAAAGTTATCTCCAGGCCAGATCATCTGAAAAAATTCTTAATACAAATTTCCAGGAGACTGACCCAATCAGTATGATAGACTTTGAGGGGACTACAGCCCTCTCCCTCCTTTTTGTCTCCTTTGACTTTGATTTTGAAGGTAATTAGGATGTATTAGCATCATGTCTTCCTTACTACAGAAATGGCTTTGCCTTAAGATTTTCTTCTCTGAGGTTCTTATTTGCCTAAGTGTCTCTGACCCATTTTTTCATCAATATCCCTGTATTACAGTCTAACATTTTACAACAACCACCACTTATATAATCCACCATTTAACACTTATGGAGGCCAGTTTTTCGTGAGAAGACAAGAGCTCTGCTAATTGCACATCTAGAGAATTCATTAAACTATTCGGAAGTAAGACAAGTGCTGCTCTGCCAAATAAAGCAGGGTAGTGTGTGCACACATGCCTGCTTGTGGGTGGCAATGTGGATGTTGGTATGCCCGAGTTTCCTACTTCAAGTTCTAATAATTGTCCTGCTTGTCCCGATCCAGTGATGTATCATCTTCTTGCATGTGTCGAAATCAGTTCAGCAGCAGATAAATCAAAGCTTTGCTTGCCCTTGTCTTTCTATGCTATTCAGATCATTCATCTGACCGTGGAAGAAAGGCAACAGCTGCCAGCTTGGAGGAATAAGATACCCACATTGTCTGGATAGCAAAGCCTTTCTGCCAAGTGTAAAAGTGTACGTGTGTGCGTGTGTGTGCGTGTGTGCGTGTGTGTGTGTGTGTGCGTGTGTGTGTGTGTGTGTGTGTGTGTGTGTGTGTGTGTGTGTAACTGAGTGTGTCTGTGAGTTCGCGAAACACTCTGACACCACACACCATGAACCAGACTTTGACAGGAAAGGAACCAAAACCACAAAATGTTGCTCAATTTTTTTTTCCTGTAAGTAAAACAAATGCCATTTTCGATCCTTTTCTCTTAAGAAAAAATTATGTATCAACATTTCAAAGGCTGTGTAAGATCCTATTGTTATATTTTTCATGAACTAAAGGAGCAGAAAATTGATTCTTTAAAACTGACAAGTCCTCTGTCACACAACAGTCTCCACCTCTCAGAGGCCTGATGCATGTTCCTTCCACGGTTTAATGCAGAAGGAATGGTAGACCAGGAGGCCCTCAGGTGGGTGAACCTGAAGAACACGGAACTGTCCCTTCAGTTGCCTTTGCTCAACCCACCTGGATGCTTTAATATCTCACTTCATCCTTTGAAGATTTTAACCTTGTCATCTAGAAAATGCATATTGGAAAAAAAGATGGTTTGGGGGGGGGTTGGGGGATTTTTGTTTTTCTATACAAAGGCTGTGCCTGTGTCTGAGAACAGAAAGGGCACTTGGGGTTTGCCCCAGGGCCCCTGACTGCCCAGAAGGACGCAGTACCAAGGTGCACAGACTTCTGCCCACTCTCAATGGTCCCTAGGTCAGACCTGTCAGCTCCTCACACTGAAGAGTTGGCTGTGAGATTCTGCTCGTTCCTTCTAGTGTGACTCTCATATCCTGCAGATATTAATGAAAAACTCCATTTCACCCCAGAATAAAGTAAGTGATTGGTTGTCTTCAGGATTCTGGCTTTACTTTGTAGCTAGGGTTGCAGCCCAGTTGAGATCTGTAAAATTGCTATTGGGATTGTGAATTTCTCTGGAGGCAAAAGGTAACACAATATGGTTATGAGTATTTCAACTCATAATTTTGCTTAGAACTTTTCCCCATTGTGCCAAATTTTAAATTATAACATAGTTGTTCATTCTATTCTTTCAGTGTCACTGGCTTCCTTTAAGGCATCCCCATGATAAATGTATGGATAAACTGCTGGGCTTGCACAGGGACACACACACACACACACACACACACACACACACACACTCCCACTGTAGTTCTGAGGACCTTTTTAAGCGTGTTTACTTTTGACCCAGACAGTTTTAAAATTAAAACACTGGAAAGAAACACAGTGGAAGTGAAGACACCATGAAAAAAACCAAACCTTTGAATTGCAAGCATAGGGAAGGGAGAGGAATCACAAATCAATGGTATAGATCAAATATTCAACTATCATAGAAGAAAAAGCCCCAAGCTAAGAAAATTATGTATGTTTTCATCAGTATCCATGCCCTCACTACCTCTCTGAATCCTTCTATGTAGTAACTACTTCTTCTCTTACTTGTCCCAAGAAACCATGTTCTGATATTTCAAACCGGCTATTGCTCAGAGAAGAGAAAACATGAATAATCCTGGAGGTTCATGTCTTCCATTTGGTAGTCAAGAGGAAGTGGACGTAAGAACATGTGAACAGGGTGGAGAGGTGCCTTGGTCCTGCCTCAACTAGATGATGGAACAGACTTGGGAGACTTCCTAGGAGAGGCCTTATCCTCTCCAAAGAGCAGATGGGAGATGGCAGGAGTGAGGGTAGCAGGAGGAAAGGAGGGAGGGGACTGGGATTGGTATGTAAAAAAATAAACTACTAAAAAAGATCTGTTACTGGAAAAGAAGAAGGAGGAGGAGGAGGAAGAAGAGGAGGAAGAGAAGGAGGAGGAGAGGAGGAAGAAAGGAGGAGGAGGAAGAAAGGAGGAGGAGGAAGAGGAGGAGGAGAAAAGGAGGGGAAGAAAAAAGAGAAGAAGGAAAAGGAGGAGAAGGAAAAGGAAGAGAAGAAGGACACGGAACAGTTGATAGAACTCCTTGGGTTCCAGAGCCCCTGACATTTCAGAATGCCCTAGGTACAACAGCTGTTCCATCCCATATTAGAAACACAGCATCACAGGGCCTGGTTCATATCTGTGGAACCAGGGAAATGCTGTGTACTCATGCTATGCACAAGCTGTGGGAAGATTTGTGCATTTATCTACTTGTCAGAGTCTCCTTGATAAACTGTAAAGGTCCATCACCAGAGGTGATCATGGTATAGTTCCTTATTTCCCCTAGAGCAAGCCCTTCAAACTCTAGTCAGAAACTCTTTTTAAGCTACTGGGAAGTATCTTTCATGATCAAAGGTGTGTCCAACCTTTAAACATGGCTACATGATGTCATAATCTACAAAATTCACACTTGAGAACTGTATGATTATGCTACAGAAAGAAAAAAAATCACAAAAACATCTCGTAATGTCTGAGAAACATTTATGACTTTTGTGCCAGGTCTCATTAATAGAAATCCTTGGTCATGCATAGCCTGGGACTGAAGGTTGGACATGCCTGGGAGGAATGTTTATAAGCAAATATATCCAAGGACCTCGAACTGACAAAAGTAAATGTTTTAATACTAATGTCTGCATTACACATCGACTTGTTTATGATTCAAAGAGACTTCCGAAGACATCCCTTTAAAATATATCAGTAAACACATATTTGCAATTTCTTGAAAGAATTTGGGAGATTCTGAGCCCAAATCTGAGTAAGTGGTTTTATAACATCATAGTTATTTACCAACATGGAGCATCTGAGCCTAGATACTCAGCCGTGCCTCTTTATTCCTTTCCCCATGGGTGTGTTCTCTTGTAGGGCAAATATATGTGTCAGGGCCATGGTGGTATCATGGACTCTGCTAAAGATGATTCTAATGTCATTACAAACCATCAAAGCAATTATTTATAATCTTTAGTTATTTCTCACTGAATCTCAAATAAATACTCACTGAGGAATATTTCATATAATCAGACATAACAGGAAGACACAAAGCAATCATGAAGTCTCCTTTAAATAATAGACCCAATTAAAAATACTGGCTAGAGGTGTCAAACATATGCATAAAGAGTAAGTAGTATCCTAAGCTTTTAAAAGTTTAAATAAAGATATCAGCAACTCACCAAATACTTCATGTACTAAAGGGGATTGAAGGAACAAAATTGCATATTCTTTACACATTTGAATGAAATCTTACAGCAGCATGTGTTCCACACAATTTAGCTAGCTATCCCAGAGGATTCCAGAACATAATCATGGTAAGAGTGCTGTTCCAGAATGAGGACTGAGCAAGCAATGAAAGGAAAATAAATGGATTACAGCAAGCATACTAAAAAGGAAAAATAATGTTAGATAAATTTCCCCCAAGAAACTAGTGATAAGGAATAGATTGCACTGTGTTTGCTTTGCCTTTTATTTGCAAATAACATGTTCAGCTCAAAAGAGAAGATAAAATCAAATAGAATTATTTCTTTTTCTCCTTGGGTACCTTAGTACTTTCAGATAACAATAACAAACAATAACATATTTCCAGTGCTTAAAGTTGACTTACAAAACGATGCTCACATGCAATAAAGGTAGACAGGAGCATAGGCCACAGTTCCCTAACCAACCTCTCCAAGTAGCTCTGCCTACCTGCAATTCCTTAAGGGAAACAACTTCATTAACATAAAAGCCATGCACATCGGTGGTCCTTAGCTAATACAGAACCCACGACTCAATCATCACTGGTGATCCCTTTAGTCGAGCTGAAATTTTAGGAACTTATTAAATATGAGAAAAAACTTTGCAAGAAAGGATGAAGTATAAATCCCTCTGATGTCCAGAAGTAGCCCAGTTAACTGCATTCTGGGCAGAGAGCTGAGCGAGCCTTCATGTTTATCAAATTTGAGCACCAAATCCCAAGTGAGAGAGGACAGAGATTTTTACCCAAAGTTCACTTCTGCACACTGTAGCTGATTCTGTCATTGATGGCTGCCAAGTGGTGTGGCAACTACCAGAAGAGCTGCAGAAGGGGGCATGGAAGCAGGGCGGCTCATATTTACATTAAAAGATAGAGTCTTGGAAGTGAGGTTGGCCATCCCTAAAGTTCCATACTCACATCCACCATCATTTCTGCCTCTCTCATAGCCAATATGAGGGTCCTCGGGGCTTCTGGCTTCTGTCATATACTCAGTTAGATGGCAAAAGCAAGTGAAGAAGGAAAAAAATGATTGTGTAAAGGGAAGATGAGGGAGTTCTAGCCTTCATTTGACAGGCTCCAGGGGAGAGAGAATCACCACTATTGTTCTGTCAAATGGAGCTAGTATTAAACTGACCCCTAATGACTTCTCATTATACTCCCAGATCAGGGCATCTTTCAAACATCATCAGAGAGGCTTGCAGTAGGTGGGGATTAACACAGATCCACAATTGGCCAAGGTACAGAGAATGAGACTGCAGGTCGCAGAGTCATATATGGGGAGTCTAGCTCATATTCCCTCCTCCCAAGGGTCAATAACCATTGCTGGAGAGAGGGTAGAAAGACTGTAAGAATCAAAGGTATTAGGGGAATATGGAGAAACAGTATCCAAAAGACACAAAGGGACAGCAATCGTGCAAGAAGGTCGGGCCTGAACAAATCCCAATATTGAAAGGGAATGTAAACATGAAGTCCTACCCCTAGCCAAGGAGCTATTAATAATTGATAACTACTGGGAGAGGAGAGTCAGTTTTCTCTAAGAGTGTAGGGCCCAATAAGTTGACCACCATGATTCAGTGGAAGGACATACATCCAAAATCACATTTATGGGCAGCACAGATTCTATGAGACTTGATGGGGTAGGGGTGGGGCAGGATACATGTTGGATGGCTATGGGAGGGAAAATATGCAACTGAAAGTGATACAGAGTGAATATAACTGAAACACGTTGTATGAAGTTCTCAAAGGACTACTGAAAAAAAATATAAGGAAAATGGCATTAGCTTCATCACCCTGCCATATCAGTGAATATTGAGCCATGGTAAACTGGTTGATATTCCTCCTAAAAGCATCACATAGCCACTGAAAGGTATATGTGATGTGATTCTATCTCACAGATGATTCATTGGGTATGAAAGTAGTCAGAAAACGGGACATCTGTCCCCAGCTGGACCATTGGAACCCTGCCAGGCTGCTGTCCCTTCAGGCAGTGTGACATGTGCCACTTAGACAACATAGCTCATTCTCAGTAGATGTTAATCAAATGCATCCGTCTCCAGAAATGGGACCAGGGGACCAGGTTCCATCTGGATGCCACTGCCACATGATGCAGAGAATTTGACAAATCACCATCATGGCCACCAGAATGGCTGAGAACCGACTTGCAGCAAGATCCACCCCTCACTGTCGACACTGCAGAGCAGGCAGGATACTGCGGGCACTATCCTGACCTTGCCCTGCACATCCCTCACACTAACAGCTCAAGAGAACAGCATGTACAGACCTTCTCAGCCCCTCTTCAAGTCTGTCTCTTCATTAGTGCAGCCTAGAAATAGGGTTTGTACAAAAATCAGAATGTACTTCCCTAAAAGATAAAATAATCAGGGATTAAAATTCTCGAATCCTTTAGTAGTGCTCCTTCTTTCATATTCAAATTACTTACAATTCCGCAATGAATTGTCCTTTTACCTTCTTATGGTTTTCTTTTCCATCACATTTTTTTAAACAGGGGATGGGGCTGCACTCAGGATAGCATGCATTGTGGTATATATGTGGAGGGCAAAGAATAGCTTGCAGAAGTCAGTTCTTCTACTATGTGGGCCCCTGGAAACAAATTTCGATCATCAGACAGCGCCTTTAAGAAGAGACCCTTGGGCCTCTCCTCCTCTGGAAACTAACCTTGGCTCTATCTTTGGCTTGCTCAGTCCTGCTGCTGCAAGAGTCCTGCTCTGAAACTTTGGCAGAACTCTCCTACTTATAGCACATGGCCAGACTCTTCAGGCCACTGTCAGTGCCTCATTATGATAGCCCTTCTTCAACAAGGATTCTATCAAGTCAGTTTAGCCATAATCTTCCTTCTGCCCTGATGTTTCCACCCAGTAAACCCTGTTCTACTTCTTGGCTACAAATCCTCCCTTTTCCTGCTGAACTGAGGGTTGGTCCCTGTCTCCTCCCATTGTAAAGCCCACAGAAGCATCTGTCTTGAGTAAAGTTTTTCTCAACACCCTTAACAAGTCCCATGATTCATTTTTCTCCTTAGCATCAGGACTCTTCAAAGTCACACAGAAATGTCCCAGGGTACTCTGAGAGGGAAATCAGGAGCAATCTTTATAATATGTGTCATAAAAGCAGATGAAGTTCAGTGGATTCAGTCTCTCAGAAAAAAAAAAGTGATACTCCCTGTTGTGTACCATCTTGTGATTTGAATGAGAAATGTGTATCTAACCACTTGGTCCTTATTTGGTGGTACTGTTTGGGAAGTTATAGAACCTTGGGGGTATAGTGCCCCTTCTGGAAGAAGTATGTCACTGTTGAGGGGGGAGGCATTTGGAATGTGGATACAAATGTGATCCACAAGCTTCCTGCTCCTGTTGCCTGCTTCCATGCCTTTGGTACTGCCATGGACTCTAGCCCATCAGAACCATAAGTTAAATAAACTCTTCTGCTATAAGTTCCCTTGGGTCATGGTATTTTAATCACATTAACTGAAAAGAAACTGATACATATGATCACCACCAGCAAGCGTCACAGAGCATTGGAACACACATGGCTATGGAGTTTTCCTTTGTTTTCATTTGGGTGCTATAACACTGTGAGGAAATCGAATAACTCTCTGGAAACACTCCAGAAACATCCACAACATCTAACACACTCCACAATATCCTTCAGAAAAAGTTCTCCTCTATGGTTATCATTCCACCATCTCTCTAAACTGCCAAACTTAGAAATGCTTGTCTATTGGTTTCTGTCTTAGATGTCTTCCCACAAAGGTAATAGTAGATGGGCAGGGACACATCAATTTGTGTTTTCATCAGTACTGTTGTGCTTTTAAGTCAGTAAGAGGGCAGGGAGACTTGTTAATTGTGAAAGCTGTCCTTTTGCCTTGTTCCCACCTAGCTCTTATTCCTTAAATTAACCTGTATTAATCTACGTTCTGCCATGTGTCCTTTTACCTCCTCCATTCTGTATGTCTGATGCCCTCTGTATCTCACTGGCATCTCTCACATGCCTAGATTCTTCTCTAGTTCATCTCTCTCCCTACAAGTCCTGCCTATTCTCTCTTATCCAGGTTTTGGTCATTTAGCTCTTTATTAAACCAATCAGAACAGTGCCTTTCACATAGTGTGATCAAATATCACTCAACAATTCTGGATGAGTTGTGATGTGGAAAATGCATCAGTTCCTTTGGTCTTTTGCATTACTAACCACCAGCTATGTATCAATGCTATAAAGCATTGGTTCCTAACCTGTGGGTTATGACCCCTTTGGAGTCAACTATCAGATATCCTGCATATCAGATATTTACATTATAGTTCATGACAATAGCAACATTACAGTTATGAAGTAGCAACAAAATAATTTTATGGCTGGGGGGGTCACCACAACATGAGGGATTATATTTCAGGGTCGCAATATTAGGAAGGTTGAGAACCACTGCTAGAGAGTCACTATCTGAGAAAGGTGACAGCAGATATAAATTTACCACCTATGGTAACTATCAGTACACAGTAAGCACCATAGTTACTAGGATACCCAGGAGAGTTCAAGCAGGAAAACACATATCTTCATGTGATCCTTCTTAGTCAGTATTAAAAACTGAATACTTGGCATACAAGAGAGAATGATGTATTCTATATATCAATTTGAAGTAATCAAACTAGTTTCTGGCCTGGAAGAAAGGGGCTTGTAATTTGGCTACAAGAGGGGATTACGTCTCCCAAAAGGGGAGGTTTAGCATTGCCTCCCTGCATACTAACTGGGGATATGCTCACGGTGAGAGGTGAGGCCAGGGGTGCTGGGAAAGTTCCTACAAACTTCAGACCACCATTCAGAATCATCCAGTCCCAAACTCAAACCCTGCTGAGTTTGAGAAATTCTAGGTTATAAAGACAACAAAATGTACTTAGGAAGTTACATAGTAGAAAATCCCTTGGGGGAAGGCATCTCTGATCTGCTGGATATATTATTAACAGATCTTTGTTCTCTGTAGTCAACATGCACACTGTCTCCAGTGACTAAAGCTGAGGGAAAGACTGGAGTCCCCGTAAACATAACACAAGAAACAAAGAAGGTTGCTTTCTGGGGGCTGTGGGTTCTAACCAAATAGCCTCCCTACATATTGAAGCACAAATTTTCAGTGTGTCTTGGATACAACGTTTATCCTACAATTATAGGTAAGGAAGAGAAAAGGGAGGAAGAACCCTGGTTGTCTTGAAACTCTTTCCAAACATTTGTCATTTGCTTCCAGTAGCCTTTCGTTTGGAAGATAGGAAAGTATGTGTGCACACTGAGCCTGTTTATACCCACCTACCAGAAGATCCCAGTGTACCTGCCCAACAGTGGGACTGCTAAACATGTCACATTGCCCCTGACAGTCTCTAACAATTATAGTAATAGTGGTTTGCACTGGAACATGGTAATAGCCACTGTCTTTGATATTTTATCCCAATGTACAGCCCTAGAGATGAGAAAAGAAAAATAATAAAACATCTGTCCAGGGCTTGCTTGAAGGAAGGGATTTCAAGAATTAGGGGATTTCAAATTAAAGAGCAAGAGCTTGGGTGACAAATATTATAGGATGTGCAATCATTGGCTCCCTCTAGTCTATACCTCCGTACCCACAGGGGAAAATTCTAGCCCACTTTTGTTGCTTTATTTGACAAATAATCATAGGTAGTGTCAGAAATTACAAAGAGACGAATTTTTTTTAACCTTCCTAGACTGAGGTGGGAAGGGCCACACTAGAATAGGGTACAAAGGACTGACTCTATTTAGTTGGTTTTACTCTGTGTAGATTCTTGCAGTAGCTTGATTTCTGCTTTGTGGCAGGAAGAGAGGGAGGCTGGGGAATTTGCTGTGTTCCTTTTTAATGAAAAACCCAGTGTCAAAACTATCATCAGGGTTTCTTTTTTCTCCCCCTCCAGCCTATCACAGTTGAGCATTCACCACAGGCTCAGGAGCAATGAGCCCCAGCTTTGTAAAGACCACGACTAATAAACAAAACAAACCATGTCATTTCACGCTAATTCAAAGACTCGCTGCAACTGCTGTGTGCGAAGGAAGCCAAGAACTGTACTGTAACCCAAACATAGACATATCACATCGCCAGGAAATGACTAATGTGGCTCCCATAACAGAGCTTCCTAAATGGTTTAAGCATCAATGAATATATCATCTTGGAAAGAGTTCAAACATTTGCAGAATTGAGTCTACAAATATATCTTTTTCATAAAAATAATCCCACTTGCCTTCAATATAGCTGGGGAAAAGAGCATTTGGGCAGAGGCCATGCTCACACTTTGGCCTGACCTGTTCATCTATGGTGTCACAATTGTTGCTGGGAGCTCAGGAATGTCTCCAGCTCCATTTCTCTCTCTCTCTTGGAAAAATGCCCGACTACTATAAAGTCTCACCCATCAAAAAATGGGAGGTATGCTGAAAACCTTTTTTAGAGTTCTTGCATTAACTCCAATGATAGACATTGGAGTTAAACCTCATTTCCAAAGGAGCACATGAAGGTGGATAAGTCCCCTTTGTGCCTGTTTGTAGGAAGGTAAAATCCACAGATGCTACAAACATAAGCCAGCGCTGCATCCCATCTGTAAACATCATACTAAACTCTGAGAAAAGAACTGGTCAGACAAAGTCTGCCACAACAAAACATTCCTTTTTAGAGGCCCATGCTTAGCAACTCTCTAGCAACTCCAAACTCACCCACCCCATGTGACATTTCAAACTGAGCTGAATTCAGGGCCCAGTGTAGGTTAGTCCTAGACAATTGGAATTGTTCTCTTATCTCTCATGAACCCAGGCAGGCTTCTTCCCAAAGTGCTCCAAATGGGTTCCACATGGCTGATGGGAAGACCACAGCCAGGGCCTTTGGAACTAAGACAGCTGTGGAGAAAAGCTACAGTTGCTGGTGTAGTGAGATGGGTGGGCATCTTAGCATCAATCTGCTAACTGGTCAGCTCCAGCTCTGCACCTTCTGTCCAATGCTTTGGAAGTCCAGTCTAGAGCCCCAAAGACGGCTTTCCTTGAAGTCCTAACAGTTCAAGACGCTGTCAAACTACTGGTGAGAGGAGGGAAAAATGACTTCTTTACTATTTGTCCAGTCCTGTTTGTTACCTGGTCACTTGTGGCCTCAGGGACCAACATGAGACCTCCTAGGGGACTCTAAGTCAGAGCGTTCTGCAGTGGTCATATGTATAGTTATAACCTGCACAATTTGAGTAGGTTCCTAGCAGCTAATTCTGACATTCCTTTGGTGTCCCCTAATACCAAGATCAGTAACTGCCATGTTTGACTTTGAAATGTCCCCTCAGACTCATGTACTGTACATTCGGTAGAGCTGGTTTGGGATGTTTAGAAGTTAAGGTTCATTTGGAGGGAGAGCATGGAACAGGTTCCAGAGGGTGTCTCCCCTTGACCTCTGCCTGTCACATCTCTGCACCTCATATACTAATAGAAACTAACCTTTATTCTCCTGCTGCCCAAGTGCCTGGGCCAAAATACAAAACTGAAGCCAAAGCAGACTGTTCTTCCCATAAGTTCTTTGGTCAGGTGTTTGGTCACAGAAACTAGAAAATTCATGCAGAACTATTTAACTGTTATTTCAGCATTTCCTTCTTACTTTTCAACCTACCAACACCAATATGATGATTTCTCAGTATCAATCCCAACTATTTGCAGTTTCTTACACCAGATAACATCTGCCTAACCTGACTCAGAGTAAAGCATGATAGAAGGCGGGTACTGGAAACAGGAAGAGACAAACACAACAGAATCTCACTTTATAGTGAGGTAAGGATCAGTGGAAAGCGTAGATCTAGATAGACAGTGACCCATGGACAGCCTTTAAAATATGGCTACAATGTGTGAGGGGCTGAATGTAAATTATGTTTTTACACTTAGCCTAGTATTTGATAAGCTTCTATATTTGGAACAACCTATATAGACAAATCCAGTCTGTATTATATTTGTTTGATCTGTGTGTATCTATATACCTGTCTGCACCATGGCATGTGTCTAGAGCTCAAAGGACAACTTTCAGGAGTCTGTTTTCTCCTCCTACCATGTGAGTCTCCCTGACCAAACCCAGGTGGCCAGGCTTAGGTGGTAGGAGCCATTGCCTGCTGAGTCTCTGTAGACCAGAGTTCAATGCTTTAAGTATAAGTTGTATGAATCCAAACAGAGATTAACTCTCTCTGATGAGACATTACCATGTGAATCAAAACAGCCTACAATAATTCAAAAATTGCAGTATCTTTATAATAACTTCTAGTTGAAATGATGCTATTTAGTATATACTGTATTCGACTGCAGCTATTTGTTTCAGCAGGTTGTTCCTGCTGGCCGCAGCGGGTCCTGCCGCCATGGTCCCACAACCACGTGTGCCCCAAATAACACTCAGAGACTCTGTATTTGATACAATCCTGTTGGCCAGTTGCCATTATTGTTAATGGGCTAGCTCTGCCTTAATTATTAACCCATTTCTACTTATCTAAGTATTTCCACGTGGTCGTCTTATCGGGGAGCCGCGGCAGGCGTCCTGCTTCTTCCCTGGGCTACATCTCGACTCCTCCTTCCCACTTCCTCTTTCCTCCTTGTCTCCTAGCCCCGCCTATCTTGCTATCTCATTGGCCACAGAGCTTTATTAACCAGTATGAGAAACATATATACAGAATAACATCTCCCATCAGCTATTCCTAAATTTTACCTTTTTAACTTTTTGTAGCTTACTAGAAATTTTAAAATGACATGAGAAGTTTGTATTTCTACTGTGCAGCACTGCTTGAGACCCTTACATCTCATGTTCTCTCTGTCCAGGCTCTTCATTCACAACACTTGTCTTAGTTTGTTTGGTAGCATGAAGTACAGCTCAACCCCCAGTAGCTTCAAGAAAACAAACTGTGTGATACACACAATATCATAAACAAACAGAGACCTAAGGAAAAAGACTGTAGCATGAGGAAGCCTAAAGAAGCCAGGCCTGGTGGTTCACTTGTCATACCAGCCCTGAAAGTCTGGGATGGGAAGATTGGTGTGAATTCAAGGCCAGCCAACACTGCATAGTAAGTTCCAGGCCAGCAAGGCTACAAAGTGAGACTCTGTCTCAGAATTAAATAAAAATATAAATATAAATAAATAGATGTGAAGAACACTGTGCCAGCCTCACTTTGACCTGAAAAGACACAACCTTTCTATCCATGCTTCCTAACATCACAGCATGTTACTGTTTGGCCAGATGGCAAGCTAAACAGCAGAACATAAACAGCAACAGCCAGAGCAAAGAATATCCCTCTAAATTCAATCTAACCATTGTACATAATTAGCTTATGGTGTCACAGCTATTTAGTATGCTTTCAAATTTCACAACAAAACCATCCAAATGACTATAACTCATTTCGTTATATGTCAAAGTTTTCCCATACAATAGAGTATGGATTCTGGATCTGAGGTGGTAGGGAAAGATAGCATCAGCAATTATGTCACCTTCTTAAATTGCACATTCCTCCATATTTCCACAAGGAAATCTTACTAGTAATGTTGTCTCTTTCTACTAACAAGAAAACGAGTTTGCATACAAAACTCCTCTGTTTCAGCCAGTATGTCTCTGTTACAATTCTGTGGCAACATTAAGATAAATCAAGCAATACAAAAACATCTATCACGAAACAAAGCCCCAGGTGGATGGATATGGGTGATAAAGACACAACTTCTCGGCAAAGAAGTTGCAAATGAGACATAAAATGCAGCATGGTACAACTTTGCAATGGACCTTGGAGGTCACTAATACCATCTGTTGACTTGATTTTTGCACTTCTTTGATTAAGCAAGAGCTTAGGTAAAGAAAGAAAGAAAGAAAGAAAGAAAGAAAGAAAGAAAGAAAGAAAGAAAGAAAGAAAGAAAGAAAGGAAGAAAGATAAAAAACACCCTTAGGGAAAGGAGGAGCAGAGACAGGAGAGAGAGGAAACAAGGAAAGGGAGCAGAAAGTGACCACATAGCATAGCATACATGAGAAGGGGAACCCATTAGTGTGTGCAATAAATACACACTTACCAAAAAGGAAAATGCACCCTTGTAATACCTATCCCCTGGTCCTTTTTGCATCTTTTCACACACACACACACACACACACACACACACACACACACACACACACACACACACAAAAAAAAAAAAAGTCACTCTTCACATATTTAAGGTTCTCTGTCATATCCTTTGTCATTCTTTTCTGGTCAGCAGTGCCCTATGTGGGTTCATGAGTGGATAGCGAGAATGTAGGACCCCATGGTGAAATACACTTAGGAAACACAGCACATTGTGCTAGGAGAAGGAACACAGGCACCAAAGCCACCTCAGAGACAGAAGCCAAGCTGGCCCTGCCTGAGACAAACAAAACTAAGTGAAAGAAAACACAGCATATTCTAATCCTACCCTGAAAATTCAGTTTGACTAAACAATGACTCCACAAGAACAACTGTCTTGTTGACCGCAGACACCTGCTTCCTCAGCTTCACACTGCTAACCTCACACAGATGTGCATTCCACTAGAAAGTGGACCTGTCCATTCACTCACTCAAGTCCCCATTGAGCTCATATTTTGTACCAGGTACTAGCAAGCCTTGCTGGATAAAGCAGAAGTGATTTTTGACATGTTCCAGCTAAAAGGCTAGTGTGCAATATGGAAGAGTTAAAGGAGGAATACTGTAACAGAGTTATGAAGGCACACTTCCAGCACCGTGGCACCATCTCTGCTCTTTTAATGACTTCTTGGATTTTTTTTTTCTTTACCCTTTTTGCACAGTCCAGAAAGATCCTAAAGCAAAATGCAAAGTCCTAAGAGCAGGCTGACCAGCATAACCTCACACAGTACGATATCTTTCTTTGTTTTAGAGAAGGAACTTGTGTTACAGCCTACAGCCCAGATATACAACACTAAACCAAGAAAATGGAAGCCAGCTTATCACACTCAAATAAGAGGTGTTCCAAGGCAGTCTCTTTTATTAATTGCTATTGAAATAAAAGACCAAAGGAGGCTCTCCTCCAGCACAAAATGAGGGCAGGCTTGAAATGAAGATGGGTCTCAGAACGCAGAAGGGGAGGTGTACCTTCAGCTCACTCACAGAAACACAGAACGTGTGAGATCAGGAAAATGCAGTCTCACCCAGGGACAATTGAAGCCCCTTAGAAACATCAAGAACAAGATGGGGATTGTGAAGGAGACTTGTGGCCACCAATGGCACATTCAGGGACCCACAGAGAATGTGGATAGCCTGCCCTAAGGCTTCTTCTTAGAATGATGCTGTCAAACCTAGAGGATGTCATGGAAAATCAAAGAATCTGCTTCCTCTTACCTAATGCAAACTGCCAGTAGAGTACAAACTGGTACCCTCATCCTGGGAGGTGAAGAGTGGGGGTCAGAAATTGAGAAAGTCTACAATGCAGGAAATAAGGACAGTTGGATAGCAGCTCCAAAGGTTACAGGTTCAGAGGACTTCTACTCCTGTAGCAACTCACACTGTGCTTCTAAATTCTTTGGAGAGTTTTCAGAAGAAGAAAAAAAAAAACCTAGAGAATTGCATCCGTTCTGCTCCACTTTTAGCCCTGATTAAATGGTAAAGGATATTTAAAGCACTACCTTGGACGCATATTTTATGATTACTGTTAGCATTCCTCAATGCCTCCTGCCTCTCATTAGCATGTTTAATTGAGAGCTATAGTACACTGCATTTAAATCTGTAGCATTTAACACTTAATAGCCTGATTCTGCGGCTGCTTCCTGACTCTCTGCCATCTAACTTCATCAAATGACTCTGAAGCACAGGAATGCCCTGATGTCATAATTGGACACAACTTACTGGTTACACATGAGAAGCCCTGCCATGTTTACTTTTAATTTGAGTTCCAGAAATGGTTCTATTCATCATCATTCGATGGCAAATTCACAAGGGCAAACTGAAAGCTATTTCCCAAGCACCCTTATGACACTGGGCCATTTAAAGCATCATTCAGAGGCATCCATCTTTGGTACCTGGTTACACCACCAAAAGTTGGCACTTCTGATAGCCACCTGTACTTTCATAGTTCAGTTGTGTGACCCCAGCACTTATTTACATTCCCCAAGTGGAGTATGCCAATAATCTAAATTAGCTGTGGAAATGACCAGAAACAAGCAGGTCTCCTTTATTCTATCCATCTGTCTCATCTGCTAAATGGAAACGGGAACAAAAAGGAGGGAAGGAAGGAGGAAGGCAGCCAGGAGCTGATGGGACAAATAAAAGGGGAGAAAGTGATAACAAACCAATTCCCAAAGGAAGACTATCTCATAAGTCTGCCTTATGCAGAGTAGGTACAGTTTTCTATCTGCTTTTCCCAGGTAATTGATGGCACTTTCCATTAAAGATATCTATCTGTGAATGAGTGATGTAAGTGGGGACCAACAACATGAAGTCAATCATCTGGCCTTAGATAACTGAACAGCCACATGTTGGGATTTTTAAACCTCTGTGTGGTTAATATACATCACACTGGTCCCTCTGAATATCTAGGTGTTAATCCTTAGGACCAAGGAGTGTTTCCTCTATTGGAGGATGGGTGTTCATTTTAGATGTGATTAAATCAATAGTTGGAAATGGGATTATTCTGGGAGATCCAGGTAAGCACTAAATGGTATGCCGTATGTTCTTAGAGGAAGAGAGAGACTTGCCTACAAATAAAAGGGTATGCCATGACAAGCTGCAGGGACTGTAGTGGCCATCCCCCAATGGCCACCAAGCAGCCCCCAACAGCTAGAAGTCAAGCACAGTGTCTCCCCAACAGCTTCAAAGGACTTGTGACACTTCAGCCCAGTGAAAATGTTTTGGACGCCTGGCCTCCAGACCTATACAAAAATAAATCTGTGATTTTTGAGTAACTGAGTTTATGATAATTTATTACAGCAAACATCATCTACCCACATTCAAAAAGGGAAAGGGCACCTAGTATCTTTGAAAGCAATCTCTACTCAAGGATCCTTTGGCAAAGCAGTCTGCATCTGCATAGCCCCAAGCTGCAAATCCCTTGTTCCTAGGGCTTCACCTTAAAACCCCAAGAACAAGTCCACAAAAGAAAAGCAGCAGGCCCAGGCAGCAATACAGAACCTGAACACCAAACATTGCCACAATGCAGAATGACTCTTTAGGAATCAGGGGAGATAAGGTAACACAAAACTTCAGGAAACACTCAAACTTCAAAAAAAGACAGGGTGATTAAAGGAACACTCTAGAAATGAAGACCCCCCACCCCAAAAGGGAGAGCATGCTCAGGGAAGGTGAGGATCCGTAATTCTAAAGTTCCTGAAGGGTTAACCAGATGTCTTTTTATCTCCCTTACTGTGTGGTGAAATGTCTAATACTGTGAGGTAGCTCGTTAAAATGCAGAACGATACACAGGCAAAGCTGTTGGTGTCTGAGAACTGAAGATGCCTGGCTCTAAAACAAATCCTGCTCCAGGAAAATGTGGCTGTTCCCCACATTTAACCTCATCAGACGAGTGCCCACTGATGCTGGTGGCTGTGTGCACACCAGAAACTGACTTAATGAGCAGCAAATCAGGTCAATAGGACTTCACAACTCTCTCAAGATGTGACAGGCTCTGAGCGTCCTTGTGGACCTGGCTGCATGTCCAGTGTGAATGGGTTGGTTTGGGTTTGGGTTTGTTTTGTTAGTTTGGTTTTTTTTTTGTTTTTTTGGGTTTTTTTGCCTGCACACTGACATTTCTGGTGCAGGAGCCGATGAGCACACAGGCACAGTAAGTGCAAACTACACTGCCTTGGCTTCAAACTGTAGGAGTGCAGAAAGCCTCCCACTACCTAATGATTCCTGATCAGAAGGTGTCAGTTGAGTCAGGAAATGAGTCATCTGTAGCTGAGCATGGTGGCACCTTTAATCCCTACATTCCTCATGCCAGAGGTAAGTGGAGCTCTGTGAGTTTGAGGCCACTGGGCTACATAGTGAGTTCCAGGATGCCAGAGAGACTCTTTCAAAAATAAGTAAGTCATCTGCTAAGTGATCCAAAATAGAAATATAATAGAAAAGTATTCGTAACATATAAAACCATATAAATTAAGAGTCAATAGTCAAAAGAAAGCACCCCTTATACTAAAGAAGAATAAAATGGTTACGTTAGCTGATGCAAATCTTCCTCTTGAAAGGATATACTGCATTTTAGTACTTCCCCAGCACTGTGTGGGTGGGAGGGAGCATTTGCCTGTCCTCATCTTACCCAGGACAAGAGCCAAGGCATGGTAAAGCTGCAGTTCCCAAGCCCCTTAGCCAGCAGGTACCACGATCAGGGTTTAACACTGGGCTTGAAACAGTGGTTGAAACTCTCCAGGCCACTTCTATCAGTGCATGTCTGGATGCAAAACCATGGCAGTGAAATGGAGAGCGAGACACGGGACTTTTTCTTTATCAGAGTCACAATCCCCAGTCAACCAAAACTTGAAATATCACTTTTTTCTTAAATATGAATTTTTCTTGCTAAGCAGATAAAATATTTTCTTCTTGGTAACTGAAAAAAAGAAAATCCTAGTTTTATCACCATACTCAGTGTGTTTTGTTTGCATTAGAATTTTTTAAAATTTTTATTTAAAATTAATTTTCATTTCACATACCAATCCTAGCTCCCCTTCTTGCCACCATCTCCCCCAATCCCACCCCATCAGATTTTCTTTATGAGAGTATTTTAAGAACATTCTTCCTGTTTCCCCCTCCTTACATCTTGTTTCTGCCCAGCTACTTCCCTTTCTGTCTGTCTGTACGTACAGACCTCCAGATCTCTATGGTAGCTACTGGCAAGCTCCAGTCTCTGACCGCCCCACCCTGACCCCCAGACAGGCTTGATTTGTACAAGCAAGATTTCACCACACTTGTACAATGCATATATGCAGGAAAACACACACACACTAATAAATATTTAAAAAAAAAATGTTTCTGGGCTGGATAGATGTCTCAAAGGCTGAGAGTGAGGCTATAGTTCCCAGGATAGTTCACACCCACCTGTAACTCTACTTCTAAGGGATCTGGCTCCCTCTTCTGGGTTCCAAGTGCTGCTGAACCCAGTCAGTCTACATGAACTTTTGTAGGCATGCACACACATCATAAAAATGATTAAAAAAAATATTTTTTAAAAATGTTTTTTGTAATTGATAGTTGATAGCTGCTGTGGCAGAGACAAAAGTCAGGTTTTGTTGTTGTTCTAGTTGTTTGTTTGTTTGTTTTGTTTCTCTGTGTGGCCCTGGAACTCAACTCTGTAGACCAGGCTGGCCTCAAACTCACAGAGATCTGTCTGCCTCTGCCTCCCAAGTACTGGGATTAAAAGCATGTGTTACCACTGTCCAGCATGAGAGTCAATTTCCTTTAATGGTATGGCCCCTGACAGGTCAACCATGCTCCAGTACATGGCCTCCAGACCCATGAGTATATGGGAAGCACAAATTGGACCAAATTGACATGAAATTGGGGGTGAGCAGATCCAAGAGGAGTTAGGGGAGAAATGGGGTGAACATAACTATAACCAAAAAACATTTCATACATGTACACATTTATCAAGTAACTTATTAAAATACTATTTTTTTAAATATAGGTCAGCAAGATAATTTAGTGGGAGAAAACTCCTGCCACTATGCCTAATGACCTGAGTCTGACCCCCAGAACTCACAGGTAGAATGAGAGAACTGACCGATACAAGTTATCTACACATTCACACATGCACAGGCATGCACACGCATGCACACACTCGCAAACACACACACACACACAGACTTGTGCATACAGACACAAATAAATAAATGTAACAAAAATAATTTAATGAATAAAAAGAGCTTCTACCTCAATCCCCAGAATACTATTTAGAGATCCTTTTAAATTTTATTTTACATGTCTGAATTTTTTGCCTGCCTGTGTAGATGGGCATCGAAATGTGCTGTACTCTTGGGGACCAGAAGAGGGTATCAGAAACCTAGAACTGAGAGAGAGAGAGAGAGAGAGAGAGAGAGAGAGAGAGAGAGAGAGAGAGAGAGAGAGAGATATGCTCTGGAACTACTTGTGAATCACCTGGTTAGGTGCTGGGAACCAAATTTAGGTCTCCTGCAAGAGCAGCAAGTTCTCTTTGCTTCTGGTCCTTCTCTCCAGATCCCACTTGGAGGTCTTGGTTACCTAAATATCTCCCTCAACCACTCTGTATTGTTACTGATGTGTCATTAAATGATCCTATATTTGAGGTTAAAGAGAATGATCGCTTCTGTTTTAAGTCTTCCATTCTAACTCGAAATAAAGAGGAAGGGGGAAGTGGTTGAAGGATCAAAAATCGGAATCACCAACTTTGGTCCCTCTTTTAGTTTCTTGACATCATCTAAGGATGGTAAAGAAAAAAAAATTTACTCTGGCGAAATTCTTGCCAAGTTCCAATTATTTCAAAGCCTACAACAAACAGCATAGACCTTTCACACACGAACAGTTGGCAGGGTACAACACCCCCACCCATGTGCAGGTAATCAGAGAATAATCTCCGTTTGGGGCTTTGTATGGACTCTCCTTCAGCCACTAATCAGTATAGTGCGTAATTAAAAGTGCTTTAAAAAGCATCAGTCATCTTGCTTAGGGTAAGAAATAATTTATGCCAAGAGAGTTGGAAAGAATGCTGATTTCATTTATTTTATCTCCTTGGAGGGAAGGTGAACTGATAAAGTCCTGTGCAAGACAGTACATTTTAAGGCTTATTCAGAAAGCTAAATTAAAACAGCAGACATATTGATGACTTGTGGATATCTTTAATCTCTGTGTCCCTTTCTTCCCCCCAGAAAAATAAATGTTTTGTATAAATATAACAACCCCCCTCCCGTTCTCCCTCATTTGTGATGATGCTAGACTTTGAAAAAAAAAAAAAGGTTTGAAAGCTAGCTTCCACTTCATTTTTTAATAGTGAATAAATAATATATGTAAAAGAGATATTTAAAATGTAGATACATTCACATTGGTGAGTGTGGTTCACTCACATATTTTCCTTCTGAAAACAGCATTACCACCCCATTTGGGAGAAACGAGCCCTCTCTGGAGTTAATCATTTGTACAAGTGGGAGCTGGAAGATAGGAAGTACATGCTCTGGAAATGCGGAACCAGCAAGAGAAGGTGTGGGTAGTTGAAGTGATTTGCATTGAGTACACAGGGTAGGCAGCCTGATTAAACCATCTTACTGAGATGGATTCAAAATCTGCCTACTTTGGCATTAAAATTAGCTTAACCTATCTTTAGAAGGGGCACATTGAGATTTTTTTTGCAATATTAGAAATATAGGCATATCAATTGCATAACAGCCATATTTGCTGTTTTTAAGAAAGCCAAAATGGAATAGTTAAAGCTCGAACATAATCATTTTTAAAATGTTTTGTGTATGTGTGTGCCTGTCTGTATAATTTTGATTGAGGGGGTGGGGGGCACCTGTAAGGAGAGGAATCATGGAACAACCCTGTGGACTTGATTCTCTCCTTCTACTTTTATGTGGGTCCCAGGGATGGAATTCAGGCCACCAGGCTCCATGGCAAGAACTCTATCTCCAGCCATACATTCTTATATCAGTTATAGCAGCTGAGTAATAATGAGCAAGGGGTGATGCTATGGGGCATTCAAATATGTCAGAAGAACAGATGAGCCAGTCCAGGATCCTCCAGTGTGGGTCTTTACATACCTTACTTTTACTGCAAGCAAAATTGTGGTAGATTATGCGAACATGCATGCTTCAGACAAAACCCCAATTCAAACAGGCCTCGAAAAAAAAAAAAAAAAGAAGAAGAAGAAGAAGAAAATTCATGTCTGGAAAGCCTGGGCATCATTCTGGCAGGATTTTATTTTTCAAGTACTTGAACCATGTCACCAAGATATTCCATCACGGCACTGGCTCTGTTCTCCTGTACCATGGGGGATGCTGGCCCAGCTCACATGTCATCAATGCTCACAGTTCTAGCAGAACATCACTTGCCTATTAAACGTGTCTTTCTCAGAGTGGCCAATGTACTGGAGGTCAAGGCTAAAGAATATGATACACATGTGCAAAGCCACTGGTAACAATGGCTCTCTTGAACAGAGTGTGTTCCTTACACAGAAAATAATAAAATTTAGAAGACTGTTATAAAAAAAAAAAGGGGGGGTGTCATGGAGACCTGTTGGCTTGTCCCAGTGAAAAGTTCAGGACTGAAAAAATCTGAACTGTCTGAATTTTCAGTGCTGAGCCTGTGACTCCTCAAAACTCCTATGTTGAAGCTCCTATGTTGTAGTCACTTGTGAGTGTGACTACAAAAACAGGACTTGCGAGAATGAATGTTGAGTAATTTCCTATGAATGGGTCCATGTCCAATCTGACTGATCCTGTAAATAGGAAGTTAAGACAGACCTACACCACACACACACACACACACACACACACACCAGCAGAAAAGAGACCATCTAGAACATAAAGATAGGTGGACAACTGTGAGATGAAACAAATGAGCCTCAAAAGCTCCCAGATCTAGCAGAACCATAATCTAGAGCTGCAATCCTACAGACCCCTTAAAATGACTTTTTGTAGCATAGGGGCCCCCAGTCTGATTTTGGGTTGGCAGCTCTGACAATATAATATACATTCTGAGAAAAACATGGCATTTTCCTAACAATCTTTATGTATTTTTTTTCACAGAAACCCATATACAACGCCAGCCTTCTTCAAAAACACCCCCTCCCCACAGCATGCAAACTCCAGCTACAGATGCCATGGGTATGATAAAATCAGTCAAGGCAAAGAAGAAAGAGTCCCACCATCCCTATTTCTGGATGCTTTGAGTTGGAGATAAGGTGAAGGTGACCATCTGGGTTCAGGCTCCCTGGATCCTGTAGTGAGAATCAGGCCTTCCTACATCTGAGACTTATGCTTGGGGGATTATCCAGTGGAGGAACTAACAGTCATTCTACCTCTGCTAGAATTGGTCCCCAGATGCCCTCCAACTCAAAGGTGCCAAATTCAGAGGACATGCAACTCTTTTATATCAGGTAATCTAGCATTTGCTTATATTCTACAAATGCTCCTTTTAATGTAAATAATTATAAATAATTGCAAGAAATATAAATGATTATAAGAAACAAATAATTATAATTATTTTTTATAATGCTTGGCACAATGTAAATGCCATGTTAACCAGGGCTGTAGTGTATTATTTCAGAATAATGAAAAGAAAAATCCACTATTTTAAACAGATGTACATTTTAAAAGACCACAGATGAGGTTGAACCCACAGATGAGGAAGACCACCTGCATTTGCCTTTCCAGCCCCTGTTGCAGCTGGGTCCAGTCGGAGACCTGGCGCTGCTAAATGAGACACACCTGCCTGCATTAAAGATGCAGCTAGGGAGGCAAACCAGTCAGGCCTGGAGGGGCCACTCTGGAAGTAGTGGCAGCTGCAGCCAGTAATGGAGAAAGGAAATGGCGGCAGTATGGCAACATTAGGCTGGGGAGGACCAGATGTCTGTGGGTGTCCATGACACATGATGTGAGTCTCTGAGGCCACAGCCCAGCTTCACATATCCTAGTCCAGTCTCCCTGGCATGGGACAAACTGCTCTGAACCCTTTCAACAACTTTATTTTCTTCTCAGTATCAGAGTCTCTCTGACTGACAATGTGTCTATCTTGTAAATGGAGTTCTTAAATGGTCTAGATAATGAAAAGCAGGAGTCAGATATTGAAGGAAACGCTGGGAGATCAGAGAGAAGGAGCAAGCCACGGCACACCTAAGCATCTCAGCAGACAAGAGAGGGATTTCCTGTTTCTCCTTGCTCATATCCTGTTTCTGCCCAGCTACCCCACTTCCTGTCTGTCTGTACAGACCTCCAGACCTCTTTGGTTAGCTAGTGGCAAGCTCCATTCTCTGACCCCCAGACAGGCTTTATTAGTTCAAGCAAGGTATCACCATACTGTCTACTTAAATGAGCTCTTTGCTACTTCCAACTGTTGAGAACACTTCCACTTGTGCCTCACTTTCACAAGACCACAGGAGTCTCTGGCCTAGGAAGAACTGCATATGTCAATATACGCTTCACTGTATTCATTAGAGGGAAAGTGTGTCCCAACTATGGAGCTCAGTCACTCATCTATGAACTGTGAAGGCTCTGATGTCTAAAGCAACACTTATTTGGAAAATAGGTTGACCTATTGGGGTTCTAGAGAGGATAAAAATGAGATTCAGCCTACAAGACTACTAGAACCTTCTGGGCTCAGGCTCCCAATACCTGCAAGGCACCAACACCTTCCTCAAAAATAGAGCCAAGGATTATGGGTTTGCACAATGCACCCAGGTTCCAGGTGATGTTCAAGCAGTAAATGGAGGCCCAAGTTGCAAATTTAAGTGGTAAAACCACTGAACTGTTGTTGGATAATTAATCAAAATTGAGAGAGAGGTGAGGTAATGGAAGCCACTACAAGCTTCCTCTGATCAAGCACCTCTGATTCCTGGGGTGGAGTCTGCAAACAGCAAGGAAAGCTGTGAATGGATATCAGGCAACGTTAGAGTGTGTCAGCTATTTTCTGGAAAAGCCAGAACGAAGAACTCCCTTTCTGGGTTAATGGGCTCCTCCATCCATGGTCATGTGTTTCAACCTCTCTTTTTTTCTGCAACTCTTTAAACTTTCTGCTATCTTTATTGTTTATCTTCAAAGTTACAGTATCCCTTTTAGGCAACTATCTTGACCATGATGTTCACTATATCCCCTAATGGAAATGGTGCCTAGCAGGCAGTGGATACTAAATAAATAACTCACCAGAAGCAGTGGGGTTGGGGTGTGTGGCAAGACCATTGCATTTCTGTTCATTTATTCTGAGCAACTTGCATGCTTTCTACCATAATTATATCATATTTTCTAATAAAAAAAATTATAAACGATACCTAGCAATGTTGTATATAGACAGGTTTAACAGTGGAGCATGACACCAACAAACAACCTACAATATTAGAAGATTATTTAATATGAGCAGGTAGGGAAAAATACTAAGAGTCTCCTTTTAGTATTTGTTCCACTTTGTGACTGCTTTGTGATTAGTCCTCCTCATACACTGCGAGTCACTTTGCAACCAGTCTTTGTACTCAGTTTGGGTACCACTTGGTACCCAGTTTTTGCCTAGCACTTCATCATTATCCTTCATCATGCTTTGCTAGGTGGATTTTTCTAGTTGGATGCTCACTTCAGTCCCTATTAGACATACTCTATTAGAGAGTGTTTAACATTTTAGCAGGAACCTCTGAAATTGTGGTCAATCACCTTCAGTCCCACTTACAGCCCTCGGAGCACTCTCTCCACGACACAGAGATTCTATCTTCAACACAGCCAAGGAATGCAACCCCTGATCTGTTTCCAAAGACTCAGGGGAGCATTTCTCCAAGGCCTGAGGGCTGCAGTGTTTCCAGTTCACCTGACCTTCCACCACAGCCATCCATAAGTACCTTCACAGACAGTAGCCTGGGCAGGCCACAGCAATCCTCTTGAGCTAGCAGAACTTTGCTTCATACTCGACATTCTGGGGAAGGATAAGGCTGGGCAATTACATAGGGCTGGACACACTTCCCCAGAATAGAGGGAGATTCTTTGTGTCTTATCAATTAAAGATGTACCAGTAGGCAGGAACAGAAGAGCACTGAGATACAGGGTCCCATCAGTTCTTGTTCTGTGCCATGAAGGATGTGAATTTAATCTTCGCTTTATTTGTTTGTCATTGCAAGCAAGCTGAAAGCAAGCGTGGAGCTCATATATCTGCCTTTCTCCCCCAGAACTGATTTTAACTGATTTTTAATATCAAGGCTGTGAAGGTCATTGCAGAATAAATCTGGACACAGTCTCAAGTACTTACACTTACCGGCCACTCAGCATTTTAAAGGGAAAGAGGCACAAGTGAACATCATGCCTTGGTCCTGCAGATGCCCTCCACTCACCTGCTCTCTCAGGAGACGAAAATGAAAGTACAATGAAGATGCTGCTGGACAGAGAGCCCCATGCGAGCTCTCAAATCACATCAATGCTGAATGGAAGACCTGGGCTCCCTCCTGCCCCTTGCAACCACTACAGGGCTGTTGACTCGCCACTCAGAAACAAGATCAGGCATCAGAACTTACTGTGCAAATCCTGAAACTAAGATCACATCACCTTTAATTGTCTGGTTTATCTTTTTTTTTTTTTTCTAAGTCAATTGTATTTCCATCTAAATACTACTGGGACGATTCTGTTAATTAAACCTGTCAAAAATGTTTGTTACACAAATGAGGCTTACACCCCTACATTCTTACTCTAGTAACATTAATCTAGTTTGTTGCCAAAATGAAACATCTGAGGTAGACTACTTTGTTAAGAAAATAAGCAGGAGAAAGGGGAGGAAGAAGAGGAGAAAGAAGAGGAAAAGGAGAAGTTGGAAAATGAAGCTATTCTTTGGGGTCAAATTCTGAAGGTGCAAAGGTAGAGGGCTTCCCCTGTAATAGCTTCTTGCCAGCAGAGTTCTAAAACAAGTGTCATAAGCCAGGGGAAGGGAGCACCTCCAGTCCCTTCCTCTTCTTCTACAGAGCTACCAGGATTCCATCGCGGGCATTATCTAATCACTTCCTGAAAGCCCCACTCTGAAGCCCAGAGGTTCATTAACTTTCTACCCTGCTAACAGCCTGGGATATGAATCAACTTTCACCACACGAAGCCTTGGGAGACACTCAAACCATCTGGTGCACGGCATTTGGAAAGTAGGCATTTATTCTGGGGCTTACCACAGTACAGAAAATTTTCAAAATTCTTTCTCAGGCATCGCTTTTAGTTTGTAGAGCACATTCTCTGTATGTTGTTAAGTTCACAATGGTAGCGAGTAATTCTTCAGAATTGTGATTGACTTAAACTACCTGGTCTCACAATCTTTGTCCTTGGGGGTCCTCTACACAAGTAAAATGTATTGCAATTTCAAAGAACTTTTGTTCATGTGACCTGTATGCTATATTAACCATATTGGGAAGCAACACAGAAAATTCATATTAGTTATCACTTTTATTTTAGAATAACAATGACAAATACATTATATTACCATTTTGTTGACATTTACATTAATACTTTTACAAAAACAACAAAAACAAAAACAAAAAACAAAAAACAAAAAAAAAAAAAAACACCACTTTCTCCAAAACAAAGGAAGCTTTTGTAGTAACAGCAGCGTTAAATTTTTTATCATTTTTTTTAAGCCATTGCCCTGTCAGGCTCAACAAAGCACCCGTGTTTCCATGCACCTCCACTCACAGCCTATCATTTGAACTGAGTACTTGAAGAAAAGCTGGTCTTTCATACATTTGTAAGTGAAAGGGGGGTTTGTTCTAGAAGTCTTTCCAGACCATGGCAGCCTTCCTTGATTCCATGCCAAAGTAGAATTTGAAACAAGGAAAACAAACTTATTTATGCTATATCATATTACGCTACAGAAAAACCTTGTCTGTGTTTTACTTTAAAAGAATCTGTCACAGGTATATACCTGTAATATGATCAATCACATGCTTGTTATTTAGAGAACATGAATTCACCGTTGTGTGTAGCTCTTCCAATATTGGCATGCATACTTGTGCTATAGAGTTTTTAAATATTACAGAGCTCTGAAAAGTGCTGTCCTCAGTTGAGGTTAAGAATGCAAAGGGCAGATCATATCTTAGTATTATCTAAGAAAGCAAGGCTTGACTATATGGGATTAGATCATGCATGGCCTAATGCCTCTTTGAGATGCTGTTCACCCTAAGAGCTCAAACCATATCTACAGCCTAAAGAAATTAGTTTATGCTTCCCTGTCGCTGGATCTCTCTGTATCAGATAGTTAAGAAGCAGTTCTGTGCAGCAGCCTAACCAACCCAAATCATGTTCCCACCTTGTACCTGGCTTTCTCTATGCTCTTTGCCACTTAGGCTATACCATGTCCAATCACACAGTAGAGAAACTTCCCATTGCCCTGAAATGACACAAAAGTCCAATATTTCTTTTGTTCAGGGAGCAGTATCAAAGTTCCTCTCTGGGCTCTGCTCCCATCTCTGGACCCCACAGCCACAAAGCCACCCTCTTTATTTATGAAGCCCATTTCTGAAGGGTAATTTTGTTTCAACTCCTTTTCTGAACCAATCTCAGCTCCAGAACTCTCCAGACCATGGTCTGAAGAGCTGAAGGATAAATGGAATGTCTTCTACCTACTTCAAAACTCATCTTGCACATTCACAAATGAAGCAAAGGAAATTTTCAGGTAAGGAGTGTGGTGATGTTTTGGGAGAGGATGATTTTTCTGTCCCTGTCAAATTTGTTAATTAATACTGAGCTCCACCTTTTCTGGTCAACTGAGACAGTTCATGAAGACAATCAACTGTAAGCATTAAGATTGTCCCTGTTCAAACAGTTTGTGAGAAGCTGGGTTGTGTCAAAAGCCATAAAACACTATCAAACTAAAGAAAAATGTGCTTTGTCCCTGGTGAGGCCCATTTACTTTAAGTCATATTCCAAAATCTCTGTTTGATATAAAGATGTTAACTACATCCTATGGGCTCTACTGAAACAAGATTTTCTAATGCACTAGTGTAGACTTCTAGTATGTTCTTTCTTCTGGAAGTATGATTTGCTGTTACAGAAATGATGAGTGATAAGTCATTAAAGAGGCCACAAAGTCTCGTGACCTCATGATGATAGTAAGAAGCAGAAAAGTTAAACTGGGTGACCATGCTCAGACTGAGCTCACTCACTGAAGCCCAGATCACATGGCCTCTTTCCCAGAACCCTCTACATAGACTGAGGGCTCGCAAACTAAACTATCTTATCTCATTTGTATTTCTCATTCAACAGGCAATCCCAATTGCAGAAATGCAAAATTATGTTCATTGATTCATAAAGAAAGTTAGGGATTTTAATCATGCAAAACTAAATGTCGATTTTTAATCTATACTTTTGCAACCCTCCCATGACAGGGGTAGTATTTTACTAAAAGGTACAACAAGGTATTGAAATAGTTTTGTGATGTTCTTACATTGCAAAGTTAGTTGCAATCAAAATTACTATCTATTTTATCTATCCCGATGATATTCTCTCAAATATAATAAACTAGGGTTCAGAGTCTTGAAATAGGCAATAAAACTGATACTCACAAAAATGACTAAGGATAGGTGAAGTGCCATTAATTAAGCAATAATCTCTTTGAAATCAGTCACTACCAGCAGTTTTTTGCTATGGGCCATTAACACTCTAACTAGCAAGTCATTAATAGTGGTAATAACCAATTCTGAGGGGAATACTGCTTGAATAAACTATATATAATAATTTTAAACTCCAAAAAATTTCACACTTTTATGTTAACCTTTGAATCATATGCAAGTGTGGACAGAATTATCTGAGAATATTGCTGGCTCATTTTAAAGAACATAAATACTATCCCCCTTCTCCCTTTATCTGTTCCAGTGGTTTTCCCTAACTTGCCTTTGCATTTGAGGATAGTGTTCCTCGTACTGCCTGAAAAGGGATTGTCTGTCCTGTGACATATAACTCTATAGACTAGCAGTGCCATGCACTGCCTTCACTTCTTAGACCAACAATTACTGTTGACCTCATCTTTAAAATACAGCAAACTCACTTGAAATCAAGTTTTGTCCAGTGTCATTTTGCTAATATATTTCATATTACAAAAATTTCGCATTAATAATATATATGTATAACATATACACTATATATGTATACACACACACACACACACACACACACACACACACACACATATATATATATATATATATATATATATATATATATATATATATATGGAAACAGATCCAATTGGAGGAAGTAGTAGAAGCATCCCTGAGTACTGATTATTGGGGTAACCCACATGCATATTTTGATACCTCCTCCCTTCTACTCCTCCAGGCCCTGAATGTTCCAATGGAGGTTTGGAGGTTTGGACAGAGCTTTTAAAAAATGTTTTGTTTATTTTCCTAGATTATAATTTCATCATTCTTCACTTCTTTGTCCTCCCTCTAAACCCTTCTAGATACCTCTCCTTGCTCTTTTTCAAATCTACATTTTTTGGTTAATATCTCTCTCTCTCTCTCTCTCTCTCTCTCTCTCTCTCTCTCTCTCTCTCTCTCTCTCTCTCTCTCACACACACACACACACACACACAGACACACACACACACACACACACACATTCCTAAATATAGAAGTGATCATTTAGTATTACACAACCTATTGTTTTTCTCTTCCCTAAGGAAGAATATTTCTCTCAGTATTCCTAAGTGCCTATAGTTCTTTATGTAGTATTGAGGCCTCTTGGGCTTCCTGCATCCACTTTAGCATGTCTACTATTGGTCCTGTTGAGCTGTTGTTTAGGCAGTCATGTTGGTGAGAGTTTATGGGTAGATCTTCTGACATTACTAGGAGACATAGTTTTATAGCAAACACCCTGATCCTCTGGCTCTTGTAGTCTTTCTGGTCCCTCTCCTACAATTGTCCCTGAGCCTTGAATGTGGTATAGGAGTTGTGTTGTAGATATATCCATTGGGACTGATCTCCACAACTCTTCATTTTGATTGGTTGCATTTTTCTATAATGGTCCACATCTGATTCAAAGAGAAGTTTCTTTGAAAAGAGATGAGGACTATACTTACCTGTGGGTATAAAACTACAATTTAGTTAAGGATTATACTAGCTTAGTAAATTGGCAGTTGTAGGTCCTCCTCTAGAATTCATGACTTCACTTACCCTGGGTAGGTAGGTTACAAATCTAGGCAAGATTTTCCTCTTGTTGAAAGTGTTTTAAGTCTAATTAGAGAGCTGTTGGTTATCACCAAAGTATGTGTATTACAACTACATGCTTGGGTTTAGTGTGCCATTCTGGTAATTGTGGTGCATAGGCATCATACCAGGACAGAATTGTTAGTCACTTCACTTCTTTAGAAGCTTGTGTGGTACATTCTGGTACCATGAAAGCTTGTCCTCAAGGTTGAGGCCTTTACTTTATTTCAAGTTTAGAAGCCTCTGAGCCGTGTGTCTAAAGTATGTGCTGTTTCAGCAATAGAAACTTACCTTTTACCTCTGGAGAGAAGGGAAACCAAGGGAAATAGCAATAGTCTATAATATTTTGAGATTCCCTTGTACAACCTTGACCAATAACTCAAAAGAAGATGTCTAGTGTCCTAATATTGGAGATTTGGAGATTCAGCTAAAAGGCCTTTGTCTCTTAGAGACAGCATCCTTATCCCAGATGGGGAAACACCTCTCTGGTATATCTGTTGACCAATACATCTTGGCCCTTAGATAATCATACAAAGTATATATATAAACATTTGTTTATTCTCTAAAATAACCTTTAAAAGAATGAACCAAACAATGAAGTCATGAAATACATGGAAAAACCCTGGTGCCAGGGGAGGCAACAGAGATGAACAGGGAGACTAAAGTAACTCATCTTCAAAAGCATCACAGTGTCTTCTTTTCTCAGAACGAGCATCAAGGCATAAGAATATTTTATTAAATGTGTGCATAATGTTGCCTTAAATATTCAAGAAGATGCTTCCTCTGGGAAATTGACAAATAGGAAAGAATAAGTCAGAGTAAGGAATGACTGCCAATTTCTGCCAGCTACAATGCAAAAATGAGAAGTAAATTCAACAGCACAGAAGATTAACTAATGAATTAGAAGATAAACTTGAAAAATTATTAGATAAAAGGCTCAAATAAAGATCAACAGATAACCCTTATAAAAACTCAAAAGTTCTGTCATTAGCTCAAGCTTCATAAATTTAATTTCTTAAAAACTGAGACAACATTTTCCAAAACAGTCTTGGTTTTAAGGGCCCCATAGAACATAAGTGGTGAATAAGCAATGAACAATTCAGAAAGGTGACAGACATGTAAGGCATAACTGCCCTCATTAGTAATAAAATATATGAATTAAATATCCTCACTGTCACACTGAAAGAACTAGGCAAGCCTACGTGCTTATGAACGAAAAGAGAAAAGTCTTGGAGGACATTAAAGGGACTGAATCACTTTACTTGTGAAAGCCAAGAACCGTGACAATTAGGCAATAGAGAAGCATAATTTGAGAATCTAAAACCTGTATAAAATAGGACTCACACATCTCCCTTTGAGTCATGAATTACATGTTCACTGCCCTTGGAACCTAAAGTACAGCTTATGATTACTGTGACCAATAAAACATGGAAGTGAAGAATCCACAAGAAAAGCTATGATCTAGCCACAACCTCAGCTACGTTAGTCTCCCCAGCCAAGCATGATCCTTCACATCTAGTCATCAGTAGACTCAAACAGAGAAGAGATGCCCTTTCCTCACTAAGACCTCTCAAAATTTAAGATTCATCAGCAAAGTGACTCCTTCCCATCTCTATCTTAAACAGTGTTGGCTTAAAGTCTTCATCTCCCAAAAGGAATGCTCTCAATAGATAGTGCAATCGTCCCATTCAATTAAAAGTTAACACCTCTGTCAGTCATGTATCCTGTGTACATCTACTGAATCTACTGAACCAGAAATAAAAAAGAGAGGATGCTCTACTGTTCTGGACAATTAGCCTTTATTATCAAGGAGAATTGAATTTACTATTAAACTTGCCTCACATAACAAAGTAAGGAAAGAGGAAGCTAAGAAAGAATATAACAAACACATCGCTGATAGGAAAGACTTTCTTGAATTCATGGGGATTTGAACAAGGAGCAAGGGTCAAGGGGGCTTCCCAAGCTTCCCAAGGAAGCACGCCAACTCTTTTGGTGCCCATTAAAATCAAAGGAGCAATCTCAGCCAAAACAATCCTATTGATAGTCAGAAACACAACGAGCCTCCACACAGGAGGGACAGCCCTGCACACATTGGTGCTACAGGAGTGATGCCCTGCTACTCAAATGTGTCGCTGGAGCATTGAACTCAAGGTAGAATGGCTAAACTAGACAGAAGGAGGAAAAGGGACAAAGTTGTTTGTCACCAACAACTCCACATCTGTATACTGCACCAATTCTAATGTTACTGAAGAATAAATTTTTCTCCTTAATTTAACACCTCAGTATGATTTATAAAAGCATCCTGCTTACTGCTGAAACTTAGGATGCATTTTTCTTTCTTTATAAAGATGTTCAAATACTCAGAATCAGATTTCTAAATAGGATATTGTTTAAAAAAGAAACTCTCAGAGTTTTATGTCCTTGCAGTTTTCAAAGATAGAAGCTAATTAAACTTTTAAATAGAAATTTGCCTTCCATTTGAACTAAGTGATGAAAATATTTTATTATCCAATAATCCTGAGTACATCCTTCTTAAATACCAACTGCCATATTATCTCTATCTATTAGATATAGTAATAAATATTACTATTTATTAGTAAATACTAACTACTGTTCAGTACAATGCTGCTTAGGAGTTTAAAAGCAACACTGTATTGAATATCAAATCTTCAGACAGTTAAGTTTACTTAACAGTCACCTAATATTAAACAGAAATATCAAATTTTTAAAATTCTCTCTAATCAGTATCTTTGTACCTTTCTTCCGAATGTAGGCCCCAGTGATTAAACTCCAAGAATATCATCATCCCAGTCTGTGAAAAATCACCAAGAAAACATTGCATTCACCCACAGGAACCTTTGAACCACCTCCTAAACCCTACGCTGCACACAGACTTTTCAGGTCCTCTCAGAGTCTAGTCTGGTGAGTCCCTGTGCCCTACTCATCCACGCCTTTTCCAAAATCTACTGGATTTAGCGTGGATCCCTCAACCAGTTCGCCAGCCTAGCCTGGTCTTCTCTGCTGTGGTGGCTATTTTTGGTTGTTAACTTGACTGCATCTGGGATATACTAAAACCCAAGTTTCTGGGTACACCTGTGAGAGGTTTTTCTTGATCAAATTATTTGAATTATTATCCCATCAATTCTGTTCCTCTGAATAACTTGATAATGCACCCTCCTTCATTACAGAGATCTCTAGGCTTGGATCAGAATCTTCTCAACCTATGCTGCTAAACACAGGATTCTACCATGTCGTAGCCCATCTTTTCACTCAGATTTATGTATCCCACACTCGTGTCTTGGAACAAAAAGTACATCCTATGTGCCAGTCCTGTCCCCTCTGTCCACTTGACTACATTCTGCCCAAGACATTTTCAACTCTAGACTCAACCTGCCCCCACATTTCTTCTTCCTCAACCTACTTTACTCATAACAAACTCAAACCTAACAAAAGAAGTCCAAATGACCAGATATTATCTTAGGAATACCAACAATATGAAAGGTCAAGTTGTGCTCGTAGTCATGGCTGAGTGGTTAAGGCGATGGACTAGAAAGGTCAAAGCCATATCTTCTCTCTAACATTAATCAGTTCTATAGAAATGTTTGCCAATGACAATTACATAGATGAGTTTTATGACACAGAGTTTAAAAGAACAATCATAGAAACTTAAGGAGTTTAAAGACAGAAAGAAACATCTCAGTGAAATTAAGAAGAATGAACTTAGGAAAAATAATTATCTGAGTGATGCCCAAGAAAGCACAAACATAAGGCTGATGAAAATGACAAAGATAATCCAAGACTTAAGATAAAATTCAAACATATACCATTTTTTTCATGTTCTTACTTGGTCTCAAAGATAAACTAGAGGGTCTATACCAAATAAGCAAGGAACATGAAAAAAATTTAAAAGACAGAAAAGGAACATACAGAAAATGTGGAACACTATGGGAAAAAAAAATGAAAGAAAGAAAACCTTCTAATTATAGACACAGATGAGAGAGTAGAATCTTGCATCAATGGCACAGACTATTCTTCAAGATCATAGAAGAAAACTTCCCCAGACTAAGGACAGACACACCCATACAGATACAAGCAGCACACAGAACATCAAATAGATAAGACAAGAATAGAAGCCCCACACATGCTATCATAGTTAAAACATCAAGTACACATAATAAAGTATATTGAAAGTTGCAAGAGAAAAAAATGCAAGTCACATGTGAAGAAAATCCTGTAAGAATAAGAGCTAATTTCTAAATGGAATTTTTGAAAACCAAAAAGTCTGGAACAGTACACTCCAAGTCCTAAAAGAATGTGAAGGCCAATATAAAATAATACATCCAGCAAAACTGTCTACCATGATAGAAGGAGAAAGAAAAACTTTCCACAACATAAAGAGCCTTTAAAACTATATATCCAGCGCTATAGCTCAATGGTAGAGTACTTGCCCAATATGTTGGGGGGGAAATGTATATCCAATAACCCAAACCTAAAGAAAAGGAAGCATTATGTCAGACTCATGAAATGAATGAGCACAGCAGATGGACCATGGAAAGAGACATGAAGCCATAATTGTTAAAACACAAAATACCAATGAGAACAACAGCGTGATACACAGCTAACATACACATTCCAATAACTTTGTGGTGATATCTTGCTTGTACAAATAAAGCTAACTATTAGGAGCCTCAATTCTCCAATCAAAAGACACAAACCAAGTGACCATATCAAGAAACAAAATCTGCTACCTACAAGAAACACATTTGGGGGGATTGCAAACAGATACAGCTACTATGGAAATCAGTGTGGAAAAGCCTCAAAAATCTAGAAACTAATCTACCATATGAACCCAGCTATATCACTCCTTGGAATATTGTTCAGTGGTAAAGAAAAATTAAATCACAAATTTGGCAGGTAAATATTGAAACTAAAAAAGTCATATTTACGGAGAAAGACAAGTGTCACATGTGCTCTCTCATCTGAGGCTCCTAGCCCTAATATTCAAACGTGAGTACATAGCCTATAGTAACTACAGAAGTGAGGAAACTAAAACTGGACCATTGTTCAGGCAGAGAAGTTGGGGAGCAATAAAAAGGGGAATATCAGGGTAATCTGATCAAGGAAATGGGAGCAAGAGGGAGACTCCTTAGGGAAGAATGAAGGTGGTAAATACATAAAGAGGTGAGAAAAGGGGGAGGGGGAATTGCTGGATGCAAGTGATTTGCTAGGGGAAATGGAAAAAAGCAGGGGCTCCTTATTGATGGGCAAGCAAGGTAAATAAAGGAGAAAAGAGGAGCATAAAATAAAAATGTCAATGGCTCAAAAATCCACAAGGAATCATTTTAACTACCTTTAAAAAAAACTGTCATGCATGTGACTTAATGTATAAACATACATACATAGTTTTAATGAATTTTTCTCATCTGGGTTGATGGTATTCTTGTCCAGAACCAAAGAGCTTCACCTAACAAGACCCTAACACCAGACATGAGAAGTCCTCTTTTGAGTTGTTGCCCAGGGTTGTTCAAGAGACTCCAAAAACATACAGCCTCTTGCTGCTGCCAGAGATGGAAGGTAAGACTCTACTACTAAAGACACCAAGCACCTCAGAAACAGAGTCTGAGCTGGAACTGACCTAAATGTTCCCTATCAGAGGACTAGCACGAGAAGCCACCAAGCAAACTTCCAAAAGAAGAAGGCAACCACCAGTCATATTCAGCAATGATGAATATGAATCACATCAACAACCAGCATGGCAAGATAACTCTGTACCTGCAGTGGAGAAATACATGCATTGGCAGTAACCAACAGCTCTCTAATTGGACTTAAGACTTGCTCAACCCTAGGGAGATCATGCCTGGCGAGGAAACCAAGCTAACTACTCAATGCCAGCAAAACCATGATTATTGGAGGAGAATCTACAGCCATTAAATTTACTAAGCCATCATATTTCCAAACAACAATCTATAAACATGTGTCCTTATACCCACAGATAAGTGTAGTCTTCACCCCTCAAAGAAACTTCTCTTTGCAACATCAGAAGGAAACCACAACCAATCAAAATGCAGAGTTATGAAGCCCAGTTCCAATGGATATATCCAGAAAAGCCTTCCATGTCTAAGGCTTAAGGAACATTGCAGAAGAGGGGGTTGAAAGAAAGTAAAAACCAAAGGGTCAGGGACTTTGATGTGAAATTGTCTTCTGGTAATATCAAAATTATCTTCTAGTAATATCATGTCTTACTAACATGACCATCCAAATGTGAGCAGAACAAGGATGGCTCTAACAGACATGCCAAACTGCATGGGAAAAACTCCATGAGGTGTCAATCCTACACAAAGAAATTACAGGCAACTGAGTAAATCTGGGAGTGGGATAAATGGCCCTCCCCAGGGAAAAGCACACATCAAATGCTCAGCCCTGAAAACATGCATACAGGTAACATTATATGGGCTAATAGGTTATATTTAGGAACATATATGTGTATACAAATATGTCTATGTATGCAACAAGAATTAATGAAAAAAGAGGTCATGGATTTGAAGGAGAGAGGTTAAGTATGTGGGAGCATTTGGGAGGAAGAAAGACAGGTACATTGTATAATCTTAAAAATAAACACAAAAGAATAAAAAATTACAAAACAAAAATAAATAGCAAGAAAGATCTATAAATGTATCTTTGGAAGCCTCTAGAGTGGTGAGTTGATGATTTTGCAGTTTTGAAAAATTAGTGACCTATTGGTTGTCTTGAAGTAGGTGACCAAATCACAGGTTTAAACAATTAACATTGGAGTGAACTAGTTAAGGTACTAAAAATGGAGAGGCACAAGCTGGTGTCTGAATAGCCATGGAAGTCTAAGGAAGATTGGCAGAAAACTTCTATAAAGTAACATATCTGAGAGAAATGAAGAGGGAAGGACAACCTACTGGAACCTGTGAAATGCCTTATCTCACTGTCTTGCCATCGATCTGTGTGCTGGAGATCATAAATTCATCTTAAGATATAGTTCCCTGGCCAAAAAGGATTATATGAATAGCATTTACAATATGTGATGCAACTGTTCATGCCCCTTGATCCACAGTCACACTTTATACTAGTATGTATGTCTTTTCCCTTCTGCCAGTGTCTATGGACCTATCATATATATATATATATATATATATATATATATATGTATATATATATATATATATGCATATATATATCTACTTATCTACCTATTTATCTATCTTTCTGTCTCTAACACATACACATCTTTCACCACACGTTTTGTTAAGAGAACATTTTTATGCTTCTTCATAGTTACAAAAAATCTCTCTTCTAGTATATTCAAAATGCTAATATTTTTAGATTTAAAATATTACCCTCTTTTTTAAAACGCACCCAGTGGATTCTGAATATTTGTGCATTTTTATTTTGGATTTAATGTCTCCGAAATTGAGTTTACTGTCAATATTGTTCTAATAATGTGGCAATATGCTTATGGGTGTGAGAGAAGGACACACATTGTAGAGAAAGCAGTATTCATCAGATGCCTGTGCACTGATGCACTTCCTGGTTCAGAGAGGAACAGAGTGGAAGGAAGTCCTGACACTGATTGACAATAAAGCCAAAATGTACATTTAGAAATGTAACCAATTTCAGTAATACCCCAGCTCATTTGTCCTGTTCATATTTCCAAATACAACAATCAAAATGGGTGTAAACATTTTATATGCATTGACTGGCAAGATGGTTCAGCAAATACAAGGGCTGGCATCATTGTCTCACATCCTGACTTCAGTCCCTGGAACCCACAGTGAGAGAAGCCTCTCTCTCTCTCTCTCTCTCTCTCTCTCTCTCTCTCTCTCTCTCTCTCTCTCTCTCTCTCTCTCCCTCCCTCTCTCTCTCTCTCTCTCTCTCTCTCTCTCTCTCCCTCCCTCTCTCTCTCTCTCTCTCTCTCTCTCTCTCTCTCTCTCTCTCTCTCTCTCTCTCTCTCTCTCTCTCTCTCTCTCTCTCTCTCTCTCTCTCTCACACACACACACACACACACACCATAAACATAGACTCAAATTTCAAAGTAATAAAAAAAATTAGAACAATTTAGGTCATATAATTTTATCCTAGTAGTTCAAAAGAATGAGATTCAATTCTAATTATTATAATACATATGTATATATATATAATTTTAAAAATACTACAACAACCCATATAACTGCAAGTTGCACAAGCTGCAAGCATGAATTGGTTCCTAACTGTGTGATTTGAGCAAGTCTTACTCTCAGAATTTCACATAGAAAACTCAGAACCACTTACTTCACAGAACAGTGAGAAGATTAAACTATCCAGTCCTCTAAATGCACTGGATAGAAACATAAGCATGTCAGAAAGGCAATGGGATGAAGCAGAAAGCCAGTGCAGACTGCAGCTGGGGAGTTCTAGCACTGACCTGTAGTCCAAACCACTACAACCCTAGATTCTGTGTGTCCATGTTTGATAGCAAATGTCTACTCTGTATTAAATTTTAAAACAGGTAACTATGGACTGAGTGAGTATCCATGGTTTCTACACCAAAGAGCTAAGTGATATCCCTTTGGCCATCTGTAGCGAGACTATGCTGGAACTTATTGGGATCCCCATGTTCAGGCTTAAGCCAGGAGTACTTTTCATTTCCCAAATAAGCTGTTCCCTTCCTTCCATCTTTCTTCTTCCGTTGAAGATTGAGTAAACATTATCCCAGCCTCATTTGAGAATATGGGGCAGGCAAAGAACAGAAAAGAGCATCTGTTGCCTAATATCTGAATTGTCATTTTGAAGAATGGGAAACAAACACACATCGTTTGAGTGACTAGTAGAAATGCAATAAAATATTAGCTACCAACTGCTCCAACTAGTTCTTATTTTACAAGAGCACTAAGCATCTTCAAGATTTCCCTAGCCATTTCCTGGAATCCCCTCAGGCTATCTGGAATCTGCTGCTACAAGTTACATATCCTCTGAGACATACAACTCTATTTGCAATGAACATAAGAGTCAAACAACTCTGTACTCACTCTGAACCAAGTATGAATGGCCATGCCCTGGTTGCATTCTGCATGGAGGAGGTCGCATGAACTTTCATAGCCACAGAACAAAAAGGTCAAAGCCAATACTCAGTATGTCAGTTGGAGTATTAGGAAGGGAGGCAACAACAGAAACCTTTTCTATAGATTTTACATTGCATCCCTTGGAGTCAGTGGGGTTAGCGGTCAACTAAGGCCAGCAATACATCCCCTGAGTTTCGTTTAATATTCACGAGAACATTAAGCCAGACACAGAGGTGGGAAGGAAATGGCTACTAAGGGAACAATAGCCCAAGGTGATTTCCGCTTCTGACCTGCACTATTCCATCTCTCTGCAGTGCTCTGCTTCACTACTACCCAGCAGTCTGCAGGATCTTTACTGTGATTGCACACGTCAGCTCCACACACCCTCTGGAATCTGTAAAACACAATCACTCATGGTCCTTGACAGAAAGAATCCATCTCTCCCTTTGGATGTCAGTGGCGAAAAGGGAGCTACATAACAATGCCTTAAAGAGTTGGGGTACACTAAAATCTTGTCATATTTAGGGATAACTGTTTTATATTTCTGGCTCTCTATTGAGAGACCCATTCCACAGAACAAGAGGCCATGGGGACCAGGCTCCCAAACCGTGTGGAGCTCAGCCCCTCCTTTCAGACTCTGACATGCTTTTTAGCCCACCACAGATGTTCCTCTCCTTAGAATTCCCTCATCCCCTGTTGCAAGCATATCCCTGTCTATTAAACACACCTAGGTCTGTCTCGTCCAGTCTCAGAAATGCATTTTTACTCAGAGAAACTCCACTCCAACATTCTATTTTATGCTACTGGATTTATAACACTCAGATCCATAAATAGCCATGTCACAGTTTTAAACATAGGTGTCTGCATCAGCTGGGCCCAATAGATAGATGACATGAAGATTCTGGTTCTGAACAGGCGGCATTACTCAGAAATCTTACAACAATGAACCTCTCATTCCACAGGCCATGCCTTCCTGGTGCATGATAGATCTTAACAGTCCACATAAGCCCCAGGTCACCTCTGCAGTACCAGCCTTTTCTTCTATTCAAGAAGAGATGCCAAAATGTCCAGGAGAATGAAAGAAGTTGGATTACAGATGGAAGCTTCACAAGTTCCATCCAGTCTGATAAAGTATGGAAACATTCAGTGTTAGTTCCTGTTCACCATGGATCACTTCTGTGGCAGAGAGAACAACTCATCATCAGCCCACAAGTGAAACTAACTTGGGAAGGAAAGGGGCTTTATTGAAAGTGCATAGGAGACACAAGCATGGTGGCTGGAATTCCAGTGTGTGGGAGTCTGAGACAAGGGGACCATAAATGTGAGGTCAATCTGATTTACACAGCAGGATTGTGTAGTTCCCAACCTGAGCTGCTGTCTCCAAAAGAAAAAGAGGAGAGACACAAGAGGAAAGGGGAAGTGGGGAGGAGAGCGGGAACCTCAAGAACACAGAAAATGGAGTAGTACTGGATTTCAGAGACAACATAGAAGCTGTCTGGACTTCACTTGCTTTCAAAGCTGTTCCCACCTTCTCCTAGAAACCAGCTTCCTCCATGTTGTAGAGAGCATGGCTGCTCAGAAGTTCCATCGCTCTCTGAGCATAAAAGACTCAACCCAAGAAAACAGAGGTCCTCCGTGAAAGCCAAAAACAGACATCCCAAAACCGTGAGTCACTTCCAAAGAAGATGCTATTAGCATGTGTTACATGCACATGGGTCCTGTTCTGATTGTGACATTTGATGAATTCACAGAGTGAAACTAAAAGAATAAGTGATAAAAGAAGCTGAAATTGAAACCAAAAATGCTAAGTCCAATGAGGTCTTTTTTTTTTTTTTCAGTTAAAAATAAGCAGTGTTTAAATCAGAGTTGGATTGGACATCATAGCAGTGTAAAGTGAGAGAAGGGAAGTTGTTTGTGACAGTCTGATGGCACCCCACGATAAGGCACTGATCCCCATCTTTAATAATAACCAACAATACATACACCACAGGACTCGCCTCTCTTTCTAATATTATGCTTAAAATTGTACTGGCCGAATCAAATGCAATTACTGCTTAAGGCAGAATGGATGGAAACCCCCAGCTTCTGCACATTAAAAAGATTCAGTGGATGAGAGAAGGAAGGAGAAAGATGTAATAATGTTTTTATGATTATTACTCACATTGTTATCATTTGGGTTGTTATAATTATTGGTATGATAATTACTTTTTTATTGGTACTTCCTTACGTTTGTCTTGAGATGGAAACAATAACTGCCCAGCTCTCCTTGTAAAAGTGCCAAGGGAGTAGTTGGAAGTCTTTGTCTTCTGTGTTCCTTCTGCCTGGTGCTTCCTCTTTCTGTGCAGGAAGACTGTGTCACAGACAACAAAAGCATGTATCTCTCCCAAAGCTTTCTTATGCAACAGTATACTTGAGTGGCTACCAATCCCCCTTTAAATCTGCCTTGTCCAGTTTCTACTTGTAGAGTCAATAAAGAGAGCCTCCTGACTGGGATATCTATGCCCATGTGTCATTTTTGTCCTTGTCCTAGGGCTCTGTTGGCATCCCTGATTAAAGACTTATATAGCTGGGCCTTGTGTGATCTGAGTGTTTTGGAGAAGAACAGAAGTGAAATGATCTATCTATCTATCTCCTATTTGATGACAATTTAATAGGAACTGGTAGATTTTAATATTTTTTCTGAATCATTCAGATAGCTTGATAGAGCTAGCTAGGAATCTACATACATTAATAAGCCTTTTGACAGAGGGATGAGGAGGAGAGGGAAGAAACAGCTCAGCCATCCATGGGAAACACACCAGAAACCAGTTCTAGCCATAGAGAGAGCATTCTCTTTGGTTACCTGTACCAGTTGGAAATAAACAAGTCCATTAAAAAATCTGGAGGACTATTGCACCAAAACCCTGAAGCATAAAGGGCTTAGTGAAGTCGCTGGTACCTGCTGTTCCCAGCTGTAGCCTAAGGTGCCACCTGCTCCGGGCCTGGGCAGTGCTGGCTTCATGCTCAGTGCCTGTCTAGCCTCTTCCTTAGTAATTTACACCCTTCTCAGTACCTCCTCAGTACTCAACCCCTCCAGACTCAGAAAGAGGTGGCTTCGGTCACCATTCCTCCAAGCCTGCAGTGACTGAATGTGTTACCTTCTAGGCATTTGTCATCAAATACAAGATCTCATTTCCTTATAGAGAATGAAGCAGTATAGTCCTCTCTGGCACCTGCCTGTCTGACGCTGAGAAGCCCTGCTCCCCCCAGCCACCAGGTGCCCGAGAGTCCTGCTTAGAATGCTCTCACTTCATATGGAAGACAGGAAACAAGACTTTTTCCTAATTTGCTTTTTATAGAGAGCACATGTATGAACTCCCTTTAAGTAGCCTTAGTAATCAATTTACAGAAGATGTGATTTACAGTTCTTGTTAGAAGATGACATGCAAACAGAAGTCTCCTAAACTTAGGAGTGAATGCTAAATGTGGAAAACAGACATGCCACACCAGCCCCAGTAGAGACAGTGTAGCAATGGCTGAGAGAAATCTCAATGGTTACCTGTCCAGACGTTCGCACCACACGTGGTTACGCCTCCTGGGGAAAAGTGGTCCAGGTCCCTGCAGGTGCTTGCTTGGCTGGTTGTTTGGAACGGGTGCTAGATGTGTTTTGTGCTATAACAATAATGCTTTTTGATCATGGGTGTTTTGGTCTGCAAGCTCCACTGTTAGCCAAAACCCATAGTGCCAGGTGTCAGCCCAAGGCCTAATAAACAATTGAAGCTAAAGCTGTAGAAACCAGCCCACGATGTGACCTTGCCTATAATCAGTCTACTGCAGCAAGGCTACTGTGGGAATTACTAAAAACTTTAACTTGGGGTTTTAGGGCCCTTGAAACGCTGACCACAAGCAGGCCAAAATAAACAGAGGTTCCCAGTTATGCACTTGCTTAGATCTCACACTTCAAAGGGAATTGCTGACATCTATAGAATGTCTGTTTATCTTTAAACTGTGACCAAAGATCTGTTCTTTGAACATTCTGTATAAAAACCCGATATTTTGAAGTAAACATTGCAGCAGTTCGCAAACCTCCTCAAGTGTGTTTGTGTCTGTCTGTCAAGCCAAAGCCACTCCTGACCTGGTCATTGGAGTCTTGGTCTCCACGCAGACCTGTTACCCACTGAGCAGTCTGCAGCACAGACAAACTGGCTGGCATCCTTTTCAGAATCCTCCACCACAGAAACTAATAGACCATACTCTTCACTGTGGCTCTGGGATCGGAGCACTGGGATGCCTATTCAGACTGTGATTGGTCACCGGTGGCACATCACCCCTTCCTCACAGATGTGAGAGCACAGCCCCATGGTTTCCACTCTTGTTCATCTACATGGTTTAGTTAGTCTTCAGCATACTGCACAGCTCTGGTTTTCAAGTCATTTTCCCCCTCTGTTTTCTATTTGTCTGTTTGTGAAAGGGTATCACGGTGTGGTGCATGCCTCCTGTGGGCTGGCCTCCTACTCTCAATCCTTCTGCCCTGTCTTCCCAGTGCAGGGTCACAATGCAACACCATCACGTGATACTTCTTTGCTTTTTTTTCTTTGTTTGCTTGAAATGAGTTAACCAGGAATGTCCAAGTAAAAGCAGAGCCTCCCTTGGGATGTGTACACCTTAACTCCCATGCACAGTGAAGACTTTCCTCACATGGGAAAACACTTACAGGTGTAAGAAACAACATCCTTGTTGACAAAGCCAGGTCCAATGCTGTAAATGCAAGGACCCTTTCAGGCCGAATGCAGAAGAAGGACCATCTACTAAAGAGTTCATGGCAGAAGACAGCAGCAGTCACCTCTAGAGACTGAGCTGGGAGAGGCATCCCTAAGTTTTCAGGAAGAACGATCCTGACAACACCTTGGCTTTAACTTAGCCAAAGGCTCTAAGAACATCAGTATAGTTTCTAACTACTAGATTTATCCTGACTGCTTAGAGAAACAGGACATTAACATGTCAGGAAATGAATATTTTATTATCTCACGAAGATACAAAAACCCTTAAAATTAGAAAGGTATTTTTAAGCTCCAGGGCTCTATTCATCTGGGACATGTATAAACACACTGATATTTTATATTATAATATAATCCCAACTTCAAAGTTTTATAAAGTAATTAATTAAAAAATGTATTGAACTCCTACTATGTAAGACATTATATTGTAACAGACAGTGGCATAAGGAGCATTGCTCTTGAAAAACTTTGTTGTAATAATGAAAGAGAATAATGCACAAAATTGATTGAGAGTTATATCTTTTTCATGTAAAAAGCTTTTCTGGCGTAGTAGGTACTCTGTGCTTTCTATTGACCTCTGAAAATTAAGCTCATGGAAAACATCAGGGATAAAGTTGTCATGAAAAAGCTGGTGATGGCCAGACATTGGTGGTGCACGCCTTTAATCCCAGCACTCAGGAGGCAGAGTCAGGCGGGTCTCTGTGAGTTCGAGCCCAGCCTGGTCTACAGAGCTAGTTCCAGTCTCCAAAGCAATACAGAGAAACTCTGTCTCAATAAAAACAAAAGAAAACAGGAAAGAAAGAAAAAGCTGGTAATTAACAATGATGTCATTTTCATTTAATTAAGAGCCTAAAAGGAGAAAAAGAAAGGGAAGGAGGAGTAAAGGAATGGCAGCGAGAGGATGATAGAGGACACTCTGCCAGACAGATTTCCAAAGAGGCTGTCATGAAGGATGGGTGGGATTTTTAGCAGAGAATCCATGGGTACATTAAAAGGTGTTAATCATTCAGTTTACCCAGGTTCTGGAAAGTTCTTCAGACCTAGCAGGTCTGTTTGGAAATTACTGGATGCATCTAGAGATCACACATGTGAAACTCTACACTCTAGTTAGTATAACATTACACTATTTGGTGTAATACAAACACAGAAGGACAAAGGAGGATTCCCTTTGGTTCAAGACTCATAGCACAACTATAAAATAATGGGAGAAGAGCCAATAGTAGACACTATGGTACCTGTTATTTAGATAGGAAGTGTCCCCCCAATAGACCCATGTGTTGAAGGACCACTGTGCAGTTGGTGATGCTGTTAAGGAGTGATAGGTAATGAGGGCTTTAACTTTACCCACAAATCAGTCCATTTGTGAGATCATAGCTTAGTGTACTATTAAGGCCCAGTGGGAGGAAGTAGGTGATTGGAAACCTGGGTTTGAAGGAGATAACCTTTCCACCCTCTCTCCCTTCCTCTCTCCCTCTCCCTCACCCCTTCTTCCAGTTGCCACTATTGAAAAGCTTTGCTCAGCCTCACCCACTCTTGAAGGATGCTCAGTGTCACTACAATGCAGAAACGATGAAAACACCTAAAACTATGAAACCAAGATTAGCATATCCTTCTTTATGTCCTCAGATCCCTTGTCACAGCAAAGGACACCAGTACACCAGTGGGGCACAGAAAGAAGTGGTGTGGTAAAATTCCTCAAAATTAAAAAAAAAAAATCACAGAAATGATCTCTTGAAGGATGACAGAATGGTGAGAAAGAGCACTAACTTCCACTCTCAGAGACAGGGCAGACATGACACTAGCTGAGTGCCTATAGTGAGAGGGCTACCGGGCAGCCCATGGGCAGGGGAGTAGCAGGGAGAGGAGTATTTGGGAGTTTGGGCACACAGTACTCCTGTACAAGGAGACTGTAAGAACTAATTAGCTGTAGTTATCTGTGGATGCAGACCAGTAGGATTAGGCATTTAGACCAAACTTAGTCAAGTCCTAAGAACAACTAGCTGTCATTGAGAACTCATGAGCCACTAAGTACTAATCTAAAGACCAATACATCATTCAATTTCTCCATGCACCAGGTGAAATGTGGGTCTCCTTTTTGTAAATAAGTAGACAAAAGCTGCTGTTGGCTGCTTTCCTGGTAAGATGGTGGGCTATTGGCTGCTTTCATGAGGCTTAGTGTAGGAACAATTCAGAATAAAAAAAAAACAAAAGGCTTTATCCCGAAGAGCGAAACATAGACAAAGGTTTCAGAAATTCACAAAGGAAATGAAAGGATACTGGAAAAGGGAAGAAAACTAAGACAGGCTAAACTCAGCCTCTACCAGGCAGATTCCTAATAGAAGAAAGAGACATAAAAACTACTTCAAAAAGGTAAAGTCAGCTGAAACATGGGCATCCTTTCACTTAGGACAAGACTGTAAGACTGTCAAGACTTGGGTCTTGCTACAGGTTTTGGTGACACAGAGCTTTGAAAGATGTCCCATTTAGTCGAAGTATGAAACTCACGGTCCCAGCTGGACACCATCCTGAAAAAGAATATAGTCTTAAAAATATAGCTTCTCCATATTCAACAAATGGTCATGGCACAACTGGATGCTGGTGTGTAGAAGACTGCAGATAGATCCATGTCTATCACCATGCACAAAACTTAAGTCCAAATGGATCAAAGACCTCAACATAAATCCAGCCACACTGAACCTCTTAGAAGAGAAAGTGGGAGGTACCCTTGAACAAATTGATACAGGAGACCACTTCCTGAACATAACACCAGTAACACAGACACTGAGATCAACAATTAATAAATAAGACCTCCTGAAACTGAGAAGCTTCTGTAAAGCAAAGGACATAGTCAACAAGACAAAATGGCAGCCCACAGAATGGGAAAAGAACTTCACCAACCCCACATCTGACAGAGGGCTGATCTCCAAAATATACAAAGAACTCAAGAAGCTATTTACCAAAACATCAAATAATCCAATTAAAAAGTGGAATACAGAAATAGAGAATTCTCAATGGAGGAATCTAAAATGGCTGAAAGACACTTAAGAAATAATTCAATATCCTTAGCCGTCAGAGAAATGCAAATCAAGACAACTCTGAGAAACCATCTTATTCCTGTCAGAATAGCTAAAATCAAAAACACCAATGACATTTATGCTGGAGAGAATGTGGAGGAAGGGAAACACTCCTCCACTGCTGGTGGGAGTGCAAACTTGTGCATCCAGTTTGGAAATCAGTATGGGGTTCCTCGGGAAAATGGGAATCAGTCTACCACAAGATCCAGCAATTCCACTCTTAGGCATATACCCAAAAGATGCACATCCATGCAACAAAGACATCCATTCAATTATATTCATAGCAGCATTATTTGTAATAGCCAGAACCTGGAAGCAACTTAGATGTCCCTCAACTGAAGAATGGATAAAGAAAATGTGGTACAATTATACAATGGAGTACTATTCAGCAAAAAAAAAAAAAAAAAAAAATGGAAGGCAAATGGATGGAACTAGAAACAGAAACTAGAAGAAACCATCCTGAGTGAGGTAACCAGTCACAAAAAGATTAACATGGTATGTATTCACTTATATATGGATTTTAGACATAGAGCCAAGGATTATCAGCCAACAATCCACCAATCCACACCACAAGAGAAGCTAGGAAACAAGGAGGACCCTAACAGAGATATACATGGTTCCTCACAGAAGGGGAAAGGGACAAGATCTCTTGAGAAAATTGGGAACAGGCGGGAGGTGGGGAGAGAAGAAGTTAGGGGAAAGAGAAGGAGAGAAGAGCAGGGCAGAGGAGAACATGAGGGAGCAGTAAAATTAAGTCAGGGAAGAATAAAAAAAAAAAAGGAAAGAGATACCATAATAGAGGGGGGGCGTTATAGGTTTAAAGAGAAATCTCAAACTAGTAGAGACCTACAAGGATGATCCCAACTAACAATCTAAGCAATAGTGATGAGACTAACTTAAATGTCTTTCCCAGATAATGAGATTGATGACTAATAGAGCCTTCATCCAGTAGCTGATGGAAACAGAAGCAGACACCCATAGCTGAACACTGAACCAAACTCAGGGAAACCTATTGCAGAGAGGAGTGATGAGCAAAAGGGTCAAGACCAGGCTGCAGAAACCCACAGAAACAACTGACCTGAACAAGGGGGAGCTCATGGACCCCAGACTGATAGCTGGGAAACCTGCATAGGACCAACCCTGAACATGTGTCTCAGTTAGGAGGCCTGGGAAGTTAATGGTACCTCTGACAATGGAACCAGGATGTATCCCTAGTGCAGGAAGGGACTTCAGCAGCCCATTCCCCATAGAGGGATACTCCCTTATTTTAGAGACACTGGGGAAGAACCTAGGCCCAAATGATTTGACAGACTTTGATGATCCCTTATTAAAGGCCTCACCCTCCCTGGGGAGTGGATAGGGCATGGGGTGGGGAGTTTGTGGGGGGCATTGGAGAATGGGAGGTAGAGGGAACTGGGATCAATATGTAAAATAAGAAAAAATATTAATTTTTTTTTAAATTCTAAAAAAAAAATAGAGCTTCTCTGACACTCTGAGAACAGAGAATATCCATAGCTTAGGGAGTTTAAATTAAGCCTGTCATAGTCCCTGGAGGATGAAGAGCCCAAAAAGGCAGTTGCAGAGGACAAGAAGACTGGAGAGCTCAGAGAGCAACATGTAAGCCCAAATGAAAGTCAGCCCCAGCCTTTGTGGCTACATCAACGAGAACTACTCTGGAGCTGAGAACTCTGAACCTGAAGCCAGTCCATGAGAAACATTCTGGAGCCTCCATCCATTATTCCCTTCTGAAAAGCAGAGAGTGCAAAGACCCATTCAAACACCTGACCCCTGTGACAACATCCCCTCCTGAAAAGTCAATACTCCAAAGGCCTTAAAATGCAAAGGCTCTTCTGCCTGTACCTATCTTGGGGCCCGGTTCGCTTCACACATTCCTAACACATCTGGGGAACATCCCTCAGCTAAAATAGATGGTACAATCTTGGCATTCTTAGGAGCCCACAGAATTCAAAAATCAAGGGAAGCCAGCAGAGGTCCCTAATACACAAAGATGGGGAGGGTCAGCTATGAAAATAATTTTAGTAGACCTCAGACACTTGGCTAATGGAAAGTCAGAAATGGCATGAACCAAAGGCAAGGCAAGAGTGTGAAGTATATGGAGACCCCCCCCTTGTACATAACTAGCTTTAACAGTACCCGACTTTTAAAAACCCAAAAATTGCTCCCACACCTTTTTCTTTTCTTTTGTTTCAATATAATTGCTTCTTTAGAGTTCATTCAGCATGCTTTTATGAATCTGTAGCTTTTAATTGTTATGTTGTTATCTTTTATTCACCTAAATATATTTATCTAATTTTGTTTGTGTATTTTTCCATGTTGAAATTTTACTCTATTTTTAATTATGTGTGTGCTTGTGTTATTTTTAATCTTATATGGCATTCTTTTTTATTTTATTTTTATTTTTAAAACAATCTTATTTTACATATCAATCCCAGTTCCCTCTCCCACCCACCCTCCTATTCTCCCATCTCCATCCCCATCCACTCTTCAGAGAGGGTGAGTGCTGAGTAAATTGAGGGTGTAAGAGAAGAATGGGTAGGGAAGGAGGGAGGAGAACATTAGGAAAGTTGAGTTGGAGGAAGACCAGAGAGGGAGAGCAAGGAAAGAGGTACCTTGATAGGAGGAAATATTATAGGGTTAATGAGAAACCTAGCACTAGGGAATTCCCAGGAATCTACAAGGATGACCCTAGTGGAGAGGGTACCTTAACTGCCCTTCCCCTATATAGCATTCTTAAACAGTATTGATATTTCAGGCTCTGAGATCATTAGTTATGAATTGTGGGCTATAGTAGATTTTGTGAACACTTTTGTCTCTTGTATAGTTTAATGGGTCGTGACTAGACTGTTAATGTCCTGCTACTGAAGTGGTACAGGAGATGGAGACTTCAAGAGTGGGCTGCCCATAAAAACCCAGGAGAGAAATATGAACCAACACATGTTCAGGTCACAACACAGAAATACCAGAAATAAGAACAAGCACAGAGCATGACTCCTTCAAAAGCCCATTTCCAATACTTTCTGATAAAAGTGATTGACCTAAAAATAGACACAAACAAAGTAATGATTTCCATCCAAAAACTAAGGGGAGAAGTCAGCAATCAAAAGAAAAGCCTAGCAAATGGACAAGAAAGCCAGCAATAAAAAATTTTAAGTTAGTAACACATGCACACACCACACACACACCACACACATACACACACACACCACACACACACACACACACACACACACCACACACATACACACCATACACACACACACACACACACACACACACACACCACACACACACACCACACACATACACACCATACACACACACACACCACACACACACACACACACACACACCACACACATACACACCATACACACACACACACACCACACACACACCACACACACACACACATCACACACACACACATCACACACACACACACACACACACACACACCACCACCACCACCACCACCACCACCACCACCACCACACATAAACACACAGACAGAGCAAATAAAATTAGGCCATTGAAAACAATAGAGTCAGATGTTAAAAATGAAAATCTAAATATATCAAGTAAAAAGCCCAGTGGAAAGCATCACCAGTGGACTCAAGCAAGCCAAAGAAAGTATCAGGGATGGAGGACAAGGTGATGAAATGTTTCATTTAGTACCCATTAGGGAAAAGTGAGTGAGTACAGCAACAGCATCCAAGAATCCTGGAATGAGATTAAGAGTCCAAATCTAAAAATTCACAGGATTCAGAAAAAGGCTCAGAGAACCCATTCAATGAAGTATGGAAAAAATAAATTCCAAATCAATGGAAAGAAACAGACATCCAAATACAAGCACTTAGAATCTTAAATAGGCATAACCAGCCAAAAACCTCTCCTTGGTATTAGAGTCGTGATATAAGAAATACAAATAATAAAAAAACAAACAAAAACAATGTAGGTGGAGCAGTCCAAAGGCAGAAACTCCAGAAATCTTCCAGCTCTCTCATCAACAAACCTAAAAGTCACCAAAGCATGGAAGGACATATTTCAAGCCCTGGAAGTACATAACTGCCAACCAATAGTGCTTTGGCAGCAAAGCTATCATTTAAAATTGACAGAGAAATAAGGGTATTTCAAGATAAGCACAGACTAAAGGAGCTTAAGGCCACCAAGCACTGCAGAAGGAACTGAAAGAAATACTATACACAGAGGAGGAATAAAGACAGTTTTAATCACTAGAGCACAGGAAGGAATAAATTTCTTGAGAGAAATGACTGAACAAGGAAGAGGTAAGAAAGAATCCATCACATTCAATACAGAAAAATAAGGGAAACTCTGATACTAATGGGGGAGACAGTAAATAAAAACAATGCAACCAACCAGGAAAACATCACAGGTATCCACGAGCCTTTCTATTTAATAATTTTTAAAAAAATAATCTTAAAGGCAAATAGACTCAATTTACCATAAGAAGACATATACTATCTGACTGAACCATCCTTCTGTTGTCTCTAAGAAACAGGCCTTGCTGGTAAAAGACAGTCACAAATAGATAATCAAAAGATGAAAAACAATTTACTAAGCAAATGGAGGTTATAAGCAACACAAAGAAGGCTTCAACCATGCTAGTCTGAAGAGACGAAGAAAGCCACTACATGTCAACCAAGAGAACAATTCATTCAGAAGATATAATAATTGTAAATTATTATTGTAATTGATAATTGTAACCAAATGTCAGAACCCTGAATTCCATAAGATAAGCAGCAATATACATAAAATACCAAAGATAACTTAAAACAGTAACAGTGCGTGATTTCAATACCCCCTTTTCTCTGGATAGGTCACCCAAAGTAAAAACCAACAAAGAAATCTCAGAGTTAAACTACACCATAGCATCTGTAGACCACATTCTGGGCAGCAAATCAAGCTTTAGCAAATACAAAGTACCTTAAATTATCAAGTATCTTATTAGATCATAATGTGTTACAAATCAACAGCAGGAAAAAGTAAAGAAACTACAAATATATATGTCAAGACTGAATAATGCACTTTTAGATGACCATTATGTCACGGAAGAAATTGATGAGTTCCCAGAATCAAATAACTATGAGTACAACCTATCAGAACCTTTGGGATACCTCCAAGGCAATTCTCACAGCAAGCCTTATTGCTAGGGGCACTCACACTGAAAAATCATGGACGGAGTTCATGGAATGGGGGCTAGAGCATAGATGGTATGAAGGGAGAAAGAACAATCTGAATGCAGCAAGGATTAAGTACTGTGGGAAATAGGAGGTCAGGGTAGAGGAAAGAGTATGAAGAGAGATGCTAAAGACCTTTGAGAATATCATATGGAAACCTTCTATAGCAGAAGTTCCCTAAATATATATACAGATATTTAAAAAGTTTAAGTAGGGTTGTACTATAACAGGGCATGGAAGGACAATGCTTCTTCCAGACACTAGATGCTGTCAAGAAGAGGAGAAGAAGGAGCGGTAGCAGCAACAGTAGCAGCAGTGGCAGAAACACAGTCTACCAAATGTCAAGAACAAATGAGTAAGAAAACAGAGGTGAGATGTCCACCTAGACACACCCTTGGGGAGTTTTACACTCTGACATAACCCAAAATCCCGCTGCCAAGATAGAAGTAAGTAAAAGAAATCACATTGACTCAATGTTCTCATTTAGATGAGAAGATAAAATGTCAAGTTAAGGTTTTCCTTGCTTTGAGGAAAAAGGTAGTCTAACTTCAGAAGTCTATAATTCTCAATATTTGATTGGCTGTTTTTGGTGGTGGTGGCTGGCTGGCTGTTGTTGGTTGTTGGTGGGTAGTTGGCTGTTGTTGGTTGGTGGTTGTGGTAATATATTATTTGTGATTTATTAAATCTTGCCTGAAGATTCAGAAAGTGAAGTCAGCCACAAGCTATAGAAGCCAGGCAGTGGTGGTACACACCTTTAATCCCGCCACTTGGGAGGTAGACATGTCTCTGTTAGTTCAAGGTCACACTGAGCTACAAGAAATATATCCAGCCCTAAAGAGAAACAGCTCACACAAAGATGATCTCAGCACTTGGGATCACATGCCTTTAATCCCAGGACTCATGAAAGTTATTTAAGACAAGAACAGGGCCTCAGAGCAGGCCTTCATTCTCCGGCAACATTGAGGATAGGAAGGAATTGGATTCTCCAGCCACACTGAGGAGAGTGTAGCAGTCTGGGATTTAGTCTGAGGCTTGGTGAGAGCTCGTGGAGACAGGACCAGCCCTTTTAGCATGAGTTAGAGGTAGTAGCCAGTGGCTTTGCTTTTCTGATCTTCAATTCGAAGCTTGAACTCCAATATCTATCTCTGGGTCTTTTAATTATTATGCAACAGGTGGTAACAAGTTGGCTTTTTTTGTGGTGGAGGCTAATTGTCTGCTCTTGGTTGGTGGTGACAAGCTGGCTGTTTTGTTGGTGGAACTAGTTGGCCATTGTTGCTTGGTGGTGGCTAGTTGGTTGGTTTTGATGGTGGTGGCTGGCTGGCTGTCATTTTGCTCTGCCTTGCTTTGTTCTACCTTTGGCCTATACTATCAATTTCCGTACTCTTCCTGGCAGAAGGCAACACTTCCTCTTCTCAGCTCTAATATGACACTGGGAGTGGCTCTACTAGAACACTCATGCAATGCAATACCATTTTCCCCAGGCATGTTCTCCAAACTGGACTCCTGGGGAAACAGGATTGCATGACTTATACATGCACCTTTAGCCCCTAGTACTAAAGCAGGGTGTACCTTCTTAAATGTTGACTGAAGAAGAACAGAGTTTTTTTTTTTTTAATAAGCAGTTGAGAACAATTGAATGTTTTCAATAAACGTGAAAAGAATCTGAAATCTGTGCTTGAAACTGCTTTCAGTAGAGACGAGAGGCAAAGAAATCTAGTTGTAATATCTACTGCTAGTCTGGCAATGTTTCACTGCATGGTGTTCTGTATGTCAGGGAATATGATTTAAATGGAGGCATGCCATTGAGTATAATAACAAGCCAAGTCCTCTTACTCTTAGGCAGGAGGTTGATTACAATTATGCTTGGTATCACTTCCTTTTGCACAAAGCTGTGGTTTACCCCAAAGCCCTGTCTTCATTCCCACCATGGAACATGTGTCATTTAAGCTTCACAACTTCCAAAAGCCTATTCCAGGGCAACAGACTGTGAGCTCCTAGGAAAAGGCCTTGGGGCACTCATTGGAGGGCTGCTGGGCTGTAATCGGTGCTGTCTAACGTGATACAGAAGCCGTGGGTTGGATGCTCTGTGCATTTACCCACAGAGGGGTCATTAGGAAGCATTTTGGAAAGCAACTGTGTCGGTGTGGATGGCATCAGCTGCACAACAGCTTAGGAAACTGCTTTCACCCCACACATGGTACAGATAAGAGAACAGAACATGAGAGATGACAGCAGATCTGTCAACAAAGTTTTAATAAGAACAGCTGGCACCTATGGAGAGTCCATTAGGATCTTGGTTAAATACCGCATACACGTGATTTCTCTCACTAAATTTGGGCCACAAATCCATGAAGCATGTATATTCCATTCATCTCCATCCTTAAAACTACAAAGCTGAAACTTAGGTGAGATAAATTACTTTCTTCAAGTCATATAACTTACAGATGACGAACTGATACTACATTTTTGTGACCCTAACCTCTTTGCCTTTTGCTGCCTTCATCACACACACTATGCTGGCAGCTGTTGCTACCACAAGAGGCTGCCTCAAACATGGAGCCGAAACCAAGCCAACATTTTCTAAACCATTCATTGCTTGTTTAAGAAAATTACTGGCGCATGCTGTGGATCCCAGGCTTCATTTCCTCCTTCCTGACCATATGTGCCTCTCCAATTCAGAGCCAAGAGTTCCTGGATGGTCTTCAAGCGAAGGTTCTCCTTTCAGGATAGTCAAGATGGCTGTGAGCAAAGCTCAACTCAGCCAACCCCAGGGGTCTGAGCTGGCAGAGGTCACCGAAGAAACTTCTAGAACTGGTTCATGCTGGTGTCCAACAGGAAAATCACTAAACAGGTCCTGCTGAGAGCTACCGGAACCACTCAGACCTGCCCCTCACAGTCATTATGTGACATTGTTTTTGTTAAAACATCCAGTGTGTGCCTCTGACAGGCACAGGCAAGTAACTCCTTGAACCATTGTGATTTCCCACTCATATAAATATTTTCCCCCAAAACCCCCTTATAAGAAAAAAATGTACAAGTCCCGCAAGGTAGAGGGGCAATTTAATAAAGCATTAGCTACTGTCTGAAGACATTCCAAGGATACAGAGTAGCACAGGATAACCTAACCAGCAGAATATTTCTAAACAGTGAGGAAGAAACTTCGAATAAAATATTAGGCAAGGTCCAGTGGCATCAGTAGGGAAAACAGATCACATACTAGAATATACAGCAAGTTGTGTGTGTGTGTGTGTGTGTGTGTGTATTCTTATTTTACATATCAATGCCAGTTCCCTCACCGACCTCCCTCCCATGCCCCCCAACTCCCACTCCCATCCCATCCCCTCCCCCACTCCATAGGGAGGGTGAGGCCTTCCAGGAGGGGTCATCAAAATCTGGAGTAGGGTCTAGGTCCTCCCTCCTGTCTCTAGGTTAAGGGAGTATCCCTCCATGGGGAATGTGCTCCCAAAGTCCTTTCATGCACCAGGGTTACATCCTGGTTCCACTGTCAGAGGTCCCTTAGACTGCCCAAGCCTTCTAACTGAGACCCATGTTCAGAGGGTCTGAGTTGGTCCATTGCTGGATTCCCAGCTATCAGTCTGGGCGTTCATGAGCTCCCCCCTGTTCAGGTCAACTGTCTCTGTGGGTTTCTGTAGTCTGGTCTTGACCCCTTTTGACATTGAGCAAGTCTTACAACATACAGGAAAGTTGAAGCAGTTTCTTGGGTTTTGTCTGATCATGATGTAATAAAACTAGAAATCAACATCACAAGAAAGTACAGAATATACAAGAAGTCCAGGAGACTGAGCAACTCACCAAAGAATGATGACTAAGCCATCAAAGGAATCAAGAGAGAACTAAACCATTCCTCAAGTCAAATGAAAATGAAATGAACTATTCCCAGAGTCAAAAATCTTATGCTTAGCAAAGGGAGAAGTGGGAGTGGGGTGCCAGAAGGCAAGTGTGTTTCCCAGGAAGAGATTTCACATGGGTCTGATCATTTGTGGGACCACTTCACAGGAGAAAGGGGAGCCAGAGAGGACTACTCAGTCATCCACACCTCTTGCCTTCTGAGTAAGCCTAAACTCCATCACAGGTCCCCAACGAGGGATTTAGGAGGTCCTTGTTCCTCTTCACAATGCAGTCATATTGAATAAATCTTCTCTGTGTTTCACTGTTACCCATTTCATCAACTGGCAAACTGAAGAGAAGTGGCTGAACCTAGTAGGTTAGGGCCACCAGGATCCAGGCTCTGACTGTAGCACTAGATCTAATTGTTCTTAATAATAAAAACCTGGAGTCAGGTATTGGGAATAAATGCCGAAAGATCAGAGAGACAAAGGAGCAAGCCACAGCCACATCTTACTTCACCAACTTCTCAGCCGAAAAGAGGGCTGAGACCCTGTCTTGTCCTGCCTTATATTCCTCCCTTGGCCCAGCCATATCACTTCCTGTCTGTCTGTACAGACCTCCAGACCTCTATGGTTAACTAGTGGCTAGCTTCCCCCTCTGCTCTTCAAGCAAACTTTATTTGTAGAGCACAAACAAAATACCACTACATCTGACCCTAACAACTCCTAGAACACCAATAGTTAAAATAGCTGTGGGGTCCCATATCTGTTCACTCTTGTTTTTGGTTTTTAGCCTGTGGCAATCAGTGGCAAAAACGTGTGCTCTTTTGTCATGCCTATGGTCCTCCTGGGCTTCAGCACAAGGTAATTGACCACAGCTGGTGGAAATTTTTTTTCAAGTTTATCATTTTAATGAAGAAAGTCAAATGGAAATGATCCAATGTAATGAAAATATTGGTTCCAGTCAAAAACCTTCAGGAATATCCCTCTTCCCCTTTGCCAACCATTCTACAGATTCAGAGGCATGTTACTATTAAAGAGATGAGTGAAGGGCACCCTGGCCAGTGACTTGCAGCATTTCATGTCTGGCCCACTCCCTGTTGCCCACAGATATCAAAATGGTTCTTTTCAAAGTGTTTTTTTTTTCTTTTTCTTTAACACACCAATAAGAAGAGGCTTATTTCATATCTTGCCCTCATATATTTTCCATTTTATTTATGAATACAGGCAGTGACCCACTAAATTGATTTTTGTAACCCCTCAAATGGTTTGCATAGTTTGTACCCTGCACTTTGGACGTTATTGGAACACAGCCTGTAAGAAATTTTTAGAAACTCCTATCATTCAGTTATTGTTTTCACCCTCTGGACCATACAGAAAGGCTCCTGCTTTCCTAATTCTCACCCCTCTTTTCCAAGAGGGATTGTCATGGTTCCAGGACACTACAGGAAGACTGTCCAGCAAGAAGAATGTGCTAAGAGACTGAGTCAGAGATAACAGAAAGGGGGCATCCTCTGAGAAGGAATGTGATGCAGAAGGGGACACCTTGGTCTCTCAATAATTTCCCTGTGCTCTTCTCCCTTCTGGGTTGTATTCTAGGTGGCTCTTTCACACATTAGTTTTGAAGTACAGAAGCGGGATGCACATGGGTGGGGTAAAGTCTTTCTACCCTCTTGTGTTTGGGTGCTCTTTTCTGAGATAATGCTATAACAAGGGCTCTCAGCTACCAATAACTCCCGCCATCTGGGAAGAATTCTAGTAAAGTAAGCAGCCTTTCTTAAGTTTCTGTCCTACCTCTCACCCCAGCCCCAAGACTCAGAGACAGTGTGGATAGATTTTTAAGTGCATGGATTTTATAAATCTTCTGTTTTATGTTTAGTGAAGATGGTAATCATCTTTAGACAACATCAATGTGATGTGAAAAAAAATAAAAAATGACATTTTACCTTTTACAACCTGACACTTATGGTTTCTTAGTTTATGTGGCCAACTGTCTAAAAATCAAAGACGCACAGGTAATTGTGCTATAGTCTATGCCATCTCTATTGACATAGGCAATTTTGAGAGAACTATCCAAGTTCAAAAGCTATTCAATGTGACCTATTTCTAAAACTTGAGACCTCTTTGACTTGAATTTCTCCTTAGCAGGAAATGTAAACTTCAAAATCGTATGCATGCCTCTCTCTGCCTCACCAGGCAGTCAATGGTGCATGATCTTGAAAATGTACTGTTGTGTCAATGCAAACATGATGAAAATAAGTGTTGCTCCTGATTATATTACAAATAGAATCAAAATCAGTATTTGAGTTACCAGGACTAACTCCCCCCCCATGTTGATCCCAATAAGCAAATTATAAAATCAAACTAGACATCATCATCACACGAGTAACTTTGAAGGGGATGCTCCATTATCCAAAGCACAATAAGAACAGGCAGAAGACAGAAGCAAATTTTTGGCACCAGTAAAGTGTAACAAAGCCAGGGACCCAGTACCTCTGAGCATTTATTGGGCCAGGACATAATGCCCCTGTGAACTCTGGAATAGGGCTATGTTAGAGATCCCAATTCTACCTTTGTGCTTTCCCACACTGAATCTCGAGGTGCTGGGGGCAAAAGATGAGGTGGGTATCCTGCCAGCCAAGACTGACTTCACAGTTCCCTAAGTAACTGAAATAATCACTATCATTGATGACATTGAAGCCAGCCCCACTGTATGAGACTTGGTGCCTGTGAACATAGCTAATTCAAGCAGCATTACTAACCATCAGAGAACGACTTTCAATCTTAAAATCTCGAGACAAATACATATGTGACCAGAGGTTAAGAGCCTTGCTCCCAATTATGAAGGGCTTGGGGAGTCTTCATTTTTAATCATCTGTTTTATCGACATGGCATCTCACATATTTTTTAGACGGTCATGCAGATCTTTACCAAGTGTGAGAAATGTGCTACTCCAGGTCTATGTGAGATTAATGAGAAGCTTCTGTCCTCTCTGAAAAGCTTTCATTTATGGGACACTTGACCATTCATATGGTCAAAGGATTTCAAAGGCCAGGTTAATAACTTATAACCAAGCAAAAGTTTATCCAAACAACCCATCCAAGCAAAAGGCTCCTAACAGCAATGGTAAAACAACTTCCCAAAATCTACACAGAGCAGAGAATCTTAAACAGCCTCACATACAACTCCATGCTTTTTAAGCAAAGACGAAAGATAAAAAGGATTAAAAGAGAGATTCTACCCATCTGGATTCTCTGGTTTTGTTCAAAGACCAATTTTTTGCTAGCTGTACTTTAACAATAGAGTGACATATCACACTGAAAAGACAGCATGGTGGCTTTAAATTGATAAATTGTATGCATGTATTGGTATCTGACTGCATTAAATCACTAAAGCTAGCACTACTTTAATGCAAGCTCATGAATGGGCTTTAGCTTAAAATTTCCAGCAATCAGTGCCGCCATAAAAGGAAATTGTCAGGGACAGAAACTTCTGTCCTTCAAATAAATAAAAGAATCTTAGTGAAATAGGCTATCTTATTTCTTTCCTGACTTATTGCTGCCTAATGGTGCTGCCCTTAGCCTGGATTTTTCACACTTAATGTTTTAATGAAAATTCACTTTGTTTAGCAGAGTGATGTTGCTAACTAGGGAACCATGATTTTTTTTTTTATTTTTTAAGAGTGCATTATTGATTTCAAATTTAGAAATGTGGATACTTTTAAGTCTGCAAGCAATCCTTCTACTTTTCTGGGGGATATCTATAACTTTCTTTAGCATCAAATTACTCCCATAATCTTAAAAAAAATCCTGGTGACTCCTACAAGCCCAGCAGTTATGTTGTTGGCTGGGTCTGCCTGCCTCTCAGAGTTTTGTGCAACCTTCCCTTTGTCTTTTTTCTGTGCTTTCCTGGGTGCTGGCCCTAACCTAAATGTGCTTTTCCTGATACTTTGGGCCTCTCACTCTTTCTCTAAAGCATCCTCTCCCCACGATGTGGCTGCCCATCCTCCATATGTCTGACCTCCAGCTTGAATTGCATGAGGCGTTCTCTTTTCTCCATTCTCCTCTTTGCAGCTGCTGAGATTTATAGCTTGTCTGCCCTGGGGCATTTTTTTCCTCTCTCTCTCTCTCTCTCTCTCTCTCTCTCTCTCTCTCTCTCTCTCTCTCTCTCTCTCTCTCTCTCTCTCTCAAGAAATTGTCCTTGAGCTTCTGTTTGGATCTGTTCTTAAACTATGTTATTAATGAGACTAAAAACACCGTTAGAGGATCCAATTTCCCCTTTATTGTCTAGTGCTCACAAAGGGACTCCCCAAAATTCTGGTACCATATTTGGTGACCTGTAAAGGGATATTTAAGAACTATCTCTAATATAGAGATAGCCACCATAGGTAGGCTCCTTTATCTGACTTACCCTGAGGCTAGAAGATGCTTGTGTGGTACTGTCTCTCCAAGAAGAAATAAGCCTCTTTACTGCAATACCTCTCTTTCTTATGTGTTTTCCTGTCTGCAGAAAAAGCTGCATCAGTCTGCAGCTGACTGATGACCATGTGGTAGACAGCCAAATAATGCTGTTTAATTTCCTATGGTATCTCTCTCTAGACGCAGGATTCTCTTCTTTTCCTTTCTGCCTTAGTTCTCTCAAAGAACCTGGGAGAGTTTGGACCAGGTTTAGAGGAAGGGGAACAAGTAAGACTGGCTGGTATGCTAAGGCCAGATATTGCTTTAAACCACAAGTATCACACAAAGCAACTAAGGTTTTAAATCAGAATTAACTATTTTTTAACAGGTTGGTTTATGTGGGACTTAAATTCCCACTATCATGGAGGGTCACCGACCTGTTTGATTTAGTCCAGACCACGCTCAAGAGGGGCAGAGTGGATCCAAGTTTCCTCTCTTGTTACCCATTTCTCCATGTGTTCGCACAGCAATAGCGCCACCTATAGGTGATGGGCACACTGCCCCATTCCTTCCACTTTTTTTTTCTTTCTTTTTTTCTCTTCTTCTTCTTTTTTTTTTTTTAATAATATATTTAAAATTTTTACATGTCGATCCCAGCTTCCTCCCCCTCCCTTCCTCCCTCCCTCTTACCCTCTTTCCCCTGTGACATGCACCCTGGCCACCCTCCCATCCCATCCCCCAACTCCCATTCCACTTGTAGGGCTATGCTATCCAGGTTGGGTCATGTAAATCTGTCAAGTCATTTGAAATAGGGACTAGGACTAATCTCCTGTCTCTAGGTTAAGGGGGTATCCCTCCATGGGGATGTGTCTGCAAGGTCCTTTTGTGCACCAGGAATAGATCCTGGTTCTACTATCTGAGGTCCCCCCAGACTGCTCAGTCCTTCTAGCTGAGACCCATATTCCTTCCATTTCTTTTCGTACCATGCTTTCCCAGCAACAACAATTTTACCTGGGAGCCAAGGGTAGCTCAAAATAAAATCCAGACGGCATTATTATGTGTTCCCAGTTATAATGGTGATAAGACTACTCTCTTGGGGTGAGATCATAGATTTTGTGTCTGGGCTTTGCTTTTTGAGGACTTACAACCCTAGGCCACATGCACTCTCTTCTGCTATTTCCATGCTAAGATAACTGAGTGGGGTTTTTTATTTGTTTGGTTTTTGTTTTAAAAAGAGTGTGGCACTTGGTACACAGACTTCCCAATTCCTCCTCCAAGGTCTAGCCTGATTCCTCCTGTGCCATTACTGAGTAATAAATGGGTCAAAGGAGAAATCAAGAAATAGAAATCAGTTCCTGGAACTAAATGAAAACGAAACACAACAAAACCCGTGGGGACAGTAGAAAGTAGTCCTATGAGGGGTACTTAAAGCTGCAAGTACCTAAATGAGTTATCAGAAAGGTCACAAACAAATGGCTTAATGACACAACTGAAAAAGTCAGAAAAACAAAACCAAACCAAATCCAAACCCAGCTGATAACAAGAAAACAGAGAAGAAATCAGCATCAATGAGATAGAATCAAAGAAAACTATACAAAGACTCAATTAATTTAAAAGTAGTTCTTTGAGGAGATAAACAAGATTGACAGACTGTTAGCCCATCTAACCAGAGAGAAAAAGAACCCAAATTAACAGAACCTGAAATAATGGGAGAAACATTACAATAGGCACCAACAAAAAATTTCAGAATATCATAAGGGACTATTTTTAAAAACTTATATCCGCCAGTAAACTGGAAAACCTCAAAGAAGTGGATTATTTTTTAGATTCAGTGAAACTACCAAAATTAAACCAAGAAGAGATCAACAACATAAACAGAACCATAAGAAGTGAGGTGAAATAGTAGTAAAAACTCATGGATTCACAGCAGAATTCAAAGAAATTCAGAACAGCCAAAAAGGGAGGATGGCTCCCAAACTCTCTCTACATAGACAGTATAATCAGGCATAGACATAAGAAATAAAGATAACTACAGGATACTAGCCCTGATGGACAGAGACTAAACAAATGCTCAATAAAATACTTGCAAACAGAATACAGACAGACATCAAAAATACTATATACCATGTCCAAGTTGGCTTTGTTAATGAAACCTAGGGACGGTTCAACATATTCAAGTCAATAAATATAAATAAAATCACATAAATGAACTTACAGATAAAAATCACGTATCTTCAGTAGATGCATGAAGGGTTTTTATCCAAATCCAACATGATTTCATGATAAAAGTCTTAGAGGACGTAGAGCTAAATGGAACACACCTCAACATAATAAAAGCTATATATGGGAAACCCATTACCAACATCATGTTAAATGATGTTGCTTAAAGCAATCTAAGTGGTCAGGAATGAGACAGGAATGACTATTATCCCTATTCCTTTTCAATGTTGTGCTTGAGATACTTTCTGGAGTAATGAGTCAAGAAAGGGAACTTAAAGGGTTACAGATAGAAAAAGAAGAAATCCAATGATCCCTGTTTGCAGATGGCATGATACTATACATTAGGAATCCCCCAAAATTCTACCAGAAAACTTCTGGAAATAATAAATTCAGTAATATGGCATTATACAGAATTAACTCTCACAAATCAATTGCTTTTCTACACAGCAACAATTATACAGAGAAGGAGATTGTGGGCACAGTTCTATTCACAATATCCTCAAAAGGGAAGAAAGAAAAGAGAGAGAGAGAGAGAGAGAGAGAGAGAGAGAGAGAGAGAGATAAATAGGAATAAAACAACTAACCCAGCAAGTGAAAAACACCTATAATGAATACTGTTAAGCTCTTAATAAAGAAATAAAGCACTAAAAAATAGAAACACACCCCATGCCCATTGCCTGGTAGAACTAATATTGTGAAAATGACCATTTTACCAAAATCTACTTAGAGATTCAGTGCAATCCCAATCAAAATCCTGATCTAATTCTTCACAGAAATAGACTAACAATCCTAAAATTCATGGGAAACCACAAAAGACCCCAGATAGCCATAACACCCGTGAGGGAGAAAACAAAAAAAAAAATGCTGGGGGGATTATAATTCCAGATCTTAAGATATATGCAGAGCCATAGTAACAGCAAAAATTCAATACTGGCACAAAGCAGGCAAGTAGATAATGGGATAAAATCAAAGACTCAAGCACAAGCAAATGTAACCCCAGCCATTTAACATTTGACAAAGATGATAAAAACATAAGCTGGTGAAAAGAGAGCATCTTCAACAATGGTGCTTTGAAAATTGTCCTATGCAGAAGAATGAAATTCGACCCATATCTACCACCTTGAACAGAACAAAATCTAACTCCACAAAGATGAAAGAGCTAAACATGAAACCTGAAACATTATAGCAAGTGTTATAATGCTAGAGCAAAACATAAGTAGTTCCCTATATGCTACAGGTGCAGGAAAGAACTTTCTGAATAGGAATCCATTTGCCCAATAACTAACATAGGGGACTTCATAAAGCTAAGAAGCTTCTGGGAAGCTAAGAAAACAAATCAACTGGTTAAAAAGAAGCCCACAAAATGCAAGAAAATACTTACCAGCTATACATCTAAATAGAGGGCAAGTAACCATAATATTTAAAGGACTTAAAAACAGATTTTTAAAAAAATAATTAAAAACTGGACCTCACGGTTAAACAGAGAGCTCTCAAAAGAAGGGGGGAATGACTAAGAAAGATCCTGAATGCAATGAGCTCCTCTCTCCTCCCACCTCAGCCTCCCTACTGCTGGGATTAAAGGCATGTGACTTCCAAGTAGTGGAATTAAATGTGAGCCACCTTTTAGACTGTATCAATCTCATGTAGCCCAGAGTGGCTTTGAACTCATAGAGATCTGCCTGCCTCTGCCTCCCGATTAAAGGCATGTGTCACCACTGCCTTCAGCTAACTAGTGGCTAGCTCTGCACTCTGATTTTCAGGCAAGCTTATCTATTAAAGAACAAACAAAATATCACCACATCATACACATTCCTTAGCTCCTCACATACTTGCAAATCCCTGCTAGCTTAGTAGCCAGCTGACCAATCGCATTCCCTATCCAAGTGAAGACTCCTGGTGCCCCAGAATCTGGCTCTGGGACCACCTCACTCTGATGGAGCCTTCCCACTCAGCACTGAAGTGGCTGGCTGGCTTCTAGTTACTATCCTGTGCCAAAATTCTGTTTCAGTCAGGTGAGAAGTAATATTTCCATAAAGCTGAATTTAAGCTGTTTAAAGAATTAGTGTTTGCTGAAAGAATTAGTGTTTGCTGACATAATTATATCTTACATTAACATTTTGGCTCAAAAAATAGTTCTAATTCCTTATGAAATAATGATGAATAGGAGCCTCATATAATTACTTGCCAAAGTACCATGTTGGAAACTATAGATTTTCCAAGCTGGAGAAATCCTCAAGACTTGGAGCCACTGATTCAGGAAACACTGTACCCCACTGCAATGTGCTGTTCCTTGACCTTACTTATACTGAATTCTCTTAGTGAAATTTCTATTAAATAGAGCAATTTTAGTAGAGTAACATAAAGACAACAATTAGAAGCCTTGGTGGCAAAGAATCAGAGATGGCCCAAGAAGAGAGGTGAGGAACTAACAATGCCCAAAAGTGGAATGTTTCTGTCCTGGAGAATTACTCCCACAGCAGTCTCTGCCCAGTAGCGTTCCAGCCTTTGATGCTGATGCTGATACTCCTCCTTCACTCTCTTCCTCCGCTTCCATCCTCCTTCCTCCGCTTCCATCCTCCTTCCTCCTCCTCCATCCTCCTTCCTCCTCCTCCATCCTCCTTCCTCTGCTTCCATCCTCCTTCCTTCTCCTCCATCCTCCTCCCTTCTCCTCCATCCTCCTTCCTTCTCCTCCTCCATCCTCCTTCCTCCTCCTCCATCCTCCTTCCTCTGCTTCCATCCTCCTTCCTTCTCCTCCATCCTCCTTCCTTCTCCTCCATCCTCCTTCCTTCTCCTCCATCCTCCTTCCTCCTCCTCCATCCTCCTTCCTTCTCCTCCATCCTCCTTCCTCCTCCTCCATCCTCCTCCCTTCTCCTCCATCCTCCTTCCTTCTCCTCCATCCTCCTTCCTCCTCCTCCATCCTCCTCCCTCCTCCTCCATCCTCCTTCCTTCTCCTCCATCCTCCTTCCTCCTCCATCCTCCTTCCTCCTCCTCCATCCTCCTCCCTCCTCCTCCATCCTCCTCCCTTCTCCTCCATCCTCCTCCCTCCTCCTCCATCCTCCTTCCTCCTCCTCCATCCTCCTCCCTCCTCCTCCATCCTCCTCCCTTCTCCTCCATCCTCCTTCCTCCTCCTCCATCCTCCTCCCTCCTCCTCCATCCTCCTCCCTTCTCCTCCATCCTCCTCCCTCCTCCTCCATCCTCCTTCCTCCTCCTCCATCCTCCTCCCTCCTCCTCCATCCTCCTCCCTTCTCCTCCATCCTCCTCCCTCCTCCTCCATCCTCCTCCCTTCTCCTCCATCCTCCTTCCTCCTCCTCCATCCTCCTTCCTCCTCCTCCATCCTCCTTCCTTCTCCTCCATCCTCCTTCCTCCTCCTCCATCCTCCTTCCTTCTCCTCCATCCTCCTTCCTCCTCCTCCATCCTCCTTCCTTCTCCTCCATCCTCCTTCCTCCTCCTCCATCCTCCTTCCTTTTCCTCCATCCTCCTTCCTCCTCCTCCATCCTCCTCCCTTCTCCTCCATCCTCCTTCCTTCTCCTCCTCCATCCTCCCTTCTCTTCCTTTCTTCTCCTCCTTCCTCCTCCTCCTTCTTCCTGTGGTCTCATTTATAAGTAATTTCTCTCAGTTCACTTCAGTGGAGCACAAACCAAAGAAGAAAGATTAAATTCAGATAATTGTTACCCATCCCCACAATGAAGCCAAGCTCACCCCATCCATACTTCTTCTTGGCTAGGTCCGGTCACTTCCCAGTCATCTCAGCATGGCACTCACACTCAGGAGATGCAAGGCATGGTTCTAAGTCCATGAATAGAAGTACACATTTTTTTGTTAACTTCTTTTTTATGTAATTTATTACTTTTTTCTTATTTTACATATTGATCCAAGTTCCCTCTCCCTCCCATCCTTCCATTCCCCCCAACCCCCCTCCCATCCCATTCCCCACCCACTCCACATGGAGGGTGAGGCCTTTCAGGAGGGGTCATCAAAATCTGTCAAGTTATTTGGGATAGGGTCTAGGCCCGCCCTTGTGTCTCTAGACTAAGGGAGTATCCCTCCATGGGGAATGTGCTCCCAAGGTCATTTTGTGCATCAGGAATACATCTTGGTTTCACTGTCAGAGGTTCCGTAGACTGCCCAGACCTTCTAATTGAGACCCATGTCCAGGGGGTCTAAGTCGGTTTATTTCTTAATTATTGTCTTGATATTAGTTGACACCTCATGTGAGCTACACAGTATGCTGGGTGGTGGGGGTGGGGGGAAGCATGTAGAATAAAAATTCCCTGTTCACATAGGGAACTGGTTTTATTTCCTTGTACTGAAACCTTTGAATAAATTAATAATAATAATATGTTATCAGTTTGAACAAAAACAACATAGCATTTTAAATCAATCACTTTAGGAAATATACAGACTAGAGCTGGGAGAGATGGCTCAGCACCTAGGAGCTCTTGATGCTCTTCCAGAGAACCAGAATTCAGTTCCTAACACCCATGGCAGGTAGCTCACAACCCTCTCTCTGTAACTCCAGTTTCTGGGGATCCCATGCTCTCTTCTGGCCTCCATAAGTATGTGCCCTCATAGCCACATGCAGACACAAAATGAAAATAGAATTAAATCTTAAAGCATAAGAAAAACCTAGATTATATTCAGTAGGTCAGTAAACAGGCATTCTCGTCTATTCAGTAAACACATTAGCCAAGGTCTGAAGACTGCTGAGAAATCTGTGGGAAGGATAAACGAGCATTTAAATGTTAGGTTACAGACACCGTTCTTCTTCAGGTTCAGGTCTTGAGCACAGACAGCTAAAAGGAGTACTGTTAGGGATGCAGTGCTCAGAAGTAGAAATATGGTGAAATCATACTGAGGTGATTGTGATCTAAGAAACAGAAGGGTGTGGGGCACACTAAGGAATGAAATCCATGATGGACGTCTGTCTGTCTGTCTGTTCATCTCTAAACTCTACATTTGATCAAGTTGAAAAAGCATATCTAGTCTACCATGATCCAGAAGAGAATTAGAGAGAGAACACACACAGGTGTTCTATCTGAACAATTAAGAAAGCAGAGGGTATTCGGAAGAGCTACCTCTCAAAGCAGGGCCTCTCATTGCTAAACTGAGGCTAGAGGAGGCCCAACATGTGACAAGGACCTCTACTCTGTGACAAGGACCTCTACTCTAAGCCAGAAGAAGGACAGCATGACCTACATTCTCGATAATAATAATTAAAAAAAAAAAAAAAAAAAAAAAACTTGGGCAAAAGTACCTGAACAATTAAAACAACTAACATCACATGATGCAAGTAACTTCAATATAGAAGGCATTTGTGAGTGATATTAGTTGTTTTAATTCTTCAGGTTCTGTCTCTCTCTGGGGGGGGGAGACGAGGGTGGAAGGGTGGGGGGGCTGGGTGCATCCCCCCCTCCATCTCCCTCTCCCTCTCTGTATGAATGTGTCCTGTGTCCCTGTGTCTTTTTTCTCTCTCTTCCTCCCCCCTCTCTGTATGTATGTGTCTTGTTCTTTCTCTATCACCCTCCCCTTCCTTCCCCCCCCATGCCAGTCTCCACCTCCCAGCACTAAGATTACAGGTGAATGATGCTGCACCTGGCCTTTTTGTTTTGAATGGATGCTGAGGAGCCAAGCTTCAGTTCTCATGTTTACATGGCAAGTACTTCACCAATTGAGCCCTTGCCCAGCCCTCAAAGGCACTGGAAATTAATAATTATGAATAGAGCTGACCTTGTCACTGAGGGCGCCTAAGAGAGTATGTCAACACAAAAGGAGTGTAATCCTGGAAAAATTCACTACAATGTCTTCTTTTATGGAACAGATAGTCTTCAGTTTTCCTTTAATCAAAAAGACTTTAGAATTAACCCTTTCAATGGGAGCTTGGTAACTACAGCCAAGCAGCCACCTGAGTGAGAAATTTAGTTTTGCTCAACAATGATTGGATGCATGATCCTGCTTCTCACATCAGTAATGCCCCTTACCAAACGAGAAGACAGCCCATGACATGATTAGTCAACATGGCTGTGTCTGTCCATTACAGTGAGTAAGAGGAAAAGCGTTTCCAGATGCCCAGTGTGTCTGGGTAAACCCAGCTGGCTTAGGGGAGAATTACACAAAGAGCAAAGCCCATATTTGTCCCTTTGTTATAGAAGCTGTAGTGACAATTCATCAGGTATAATATGTAACAAATGGCCACAGTGAAACCTGCAGCACATCAACCCCTCCTTCACTAGGTGTGGCTCCCGGTTCCATAAGCCCCAACCCTTTGTTGCCTCAGAACAAAGCTGGGACTTGTTGAGGAAAATATTGGTGTCCCTGCTTATTTTTAATTTTTCCATTTCCATTTAGTTGCTTTGCCTGTATATATGTTTGTGATCCACGGGCATGCAGTGCCATAAGAGGCCATAAAAAGGGCATGAGATCTCCTAGAATTAGAGATGGTTCTGAACCTCCATGTGGGTGCTGGTCATTGAACCCAGGCCCTCTGGAAGAACAGTCAGTGGCCTTAACTACTGACCCATCTCTCTAGCTTCTGGTGGGCCCCATTTAAGTGAAATTTTGAAAGCCTGAAAAACCCCAAGCCACAGATCTACCATCATTTCAAACCAAAGTCCTTTTTAAGGATCTGTAATTTGTCAGCCTGCATTAGCTAAATTGTATCAGGATGCTCACATTTAATGGTTGTTAGTCTCCTTCCCAGTGATCAAAGGTGAGTTAGTCAGTGACTGGCACACAATCCAACAGGTGACAATTTCCAATATACAGGAGGATCATTGAATTTTCCTCAATGTTTTCAGACCTTGTCCACAAGAGTGGACATCCATGGTTGTTAACTGGACCATATAAACTTGAGCATAGTATTACTTAATGGAATTTTCCAGGTGGTAAGAAATCATCTTAGTTGGGATTTCAGTTTCTATATTAAAACAAAAGCAAAGGGGGGAGGAAAGGCTTTGTTTCATCTTACAATTCTCAGGTCATGATTCACCACTGAGGGAAGTCAAGACAGGAACCTGGAGGCAGGAACTAAAGCAGAAGCCATGGAGGAGTGCTGCTTACTGGCTTGACTCCCAGAGCTTGCTCAGGCTGCTTTCTTACAGAACCCAGGACCACCAGCCCACAAAGCCATCAATACAATGTAAGGTACAGGTATGCATACACCTTGAAGGATGCTTTCATGGATTTCATTTGATAAAATCAATCTACCACAAGATTCAACTATACCACATTTGGCATATACCCAAAAGACTCAACATCCTATCACAAAGACACTTGTTTGTCCATGTTCATTGCTGATCTATTCATAGTAGCTTGAGATTGGAAACAGCCCAGGTGCAAAAACAAAACAAAAAAAATACATGTATGGATAATGAAAATGCGGCACACATATAGTAGACTATTACTCACCTGTTTAAAAAGTATGAAATTTGGAAGGAAATTTATGGGACTATAAAAAATTCATCTTGAGTAACCTAACCCAGACCCAAAGAGACAAATATTGTATGTTTTATATACGGATGCTAGCTTTTAAGCTTTAGTTATATGTGTTTCCATCTGAATAACCACAGAGGTTAGGTAACTAGTCAAGAGTAGGGGGGAGAAGAAAGGATAAGGGGAAATAGAGTATTACAGTGTTATGAAGAGATAAAGGGGAAGCTAGAAGAGGAGGATTGAAGGGGGAGGGTACTAGTAGGTCATGGTAAAAGAGGGAATCGAGGAGGCACATAAATACTGAAGGCCTTTTGAAATATCATATGGAGACTTGATACTGCAGTGCATCCTAAAATATATGCATACATAAAATTAATCTAAATGGGAGTCACCATGTGGTCAGGGAGACAATGCCCAACTAGATATCTTATGACACCAAATAAAACCAGTGCTAATAATAGGCTGTGTCTTAATGAGTTTTTGGCTAAGGGGGTTTCATAGACTCCCCCCAAAACATTACCAAATGTTTTTGGTAATGTTTTGCCAAAGCTATTAGATGCTCTCCATAACCTGCTGGTAAGGCCCCATTGCTGAAGACATAGATTACTTATGTCAGAAAACCTGGAGAAATAGAGTTGGAGCCAAACTGGAACCATCACCCCAAACTGACTAACATTCATGACCTGAAGGGTATTCTACATATGACCAGAGGAGAAATTTAGTCTTTAAGATTGCCCTGTAACCTATAGCAGCAACCCCAAGATATACTGGTGCAACGGTGGCACAAATATTAACTACCTTTTGATTGGATCTAAGGCCACTCCATGAGATAGGACCCATACCTGACACTGTTAATATGCTAAGAACCTGGGAATAGATAGGCCAAAGGGGAAGCCTTTTACTGAATGACTCCTGATGACATAGTACACTACGACATCCACAGATCGGAGCATCTATAGAGCACCTCATCAAAGAAGCTTCTTCTTGGAGTAGATGGAAGTTAACACAGAGATCCAGAACTGGGTAACAGAGAGAGAGAGAGAGAGAGAGAGAGAGAGAGAGAGAGAGAGAGAGAGAGAGAGAGAGAGAGAGAGAGAGACTTTGGATCACTGAGCCCTAAATGGGATGTTTTCGCAAATCCCCCCCCCTGAAATGCATAGAGGTCTGTAGAGAAGAGAAGGCAGAAAGATTGGAAGAGCCAGGAGTGGAGAACGACCCCAAGAAAATCGTATCTTCTAGGCACAAAAAGACTGATACACATGAATTCAAAGAGATTGGGACAGTATGTTCAAGGCCTGTACAGATGCAAACCAGATAAAATCCTACAACTAAGAAGGGGAAGTAGACATAAAGCCCCACCCATAACCAAGAAGCCATTTGTAATCGATACATTCTAGGAAAGAGAAAAATCGGTGTGCTCTAATCAAGTGTCACTGTGTATATCAACCACACTCCAAGATAGGTCCTATGGAGTAGCTGTCCAACACAGAATGGTCTCTGTGTTAATTTGTGCACCTTTTGTTTCATGTGGGTATTTTTGTTTGTTTGTTTGTTTGTTTGTTTGTTTTGTCTTTTTTTCTTGGCTTATTTGTTTTGATTTTCTTTTTTTGATGAAGTTGGATGGGGGTGAAATGGAAAGGATGGGAGTTGGGGAAAGGGAAAGAATATAGTCAAAGTATATTTTATGAAAAATAGTTAATAATAATTAATTTTTAAATGATCATTTATGTAATTCCTAACTATGCAAGCCATTTCTTTAATCTGAGCTGAGATAACTAACTGGCCTGAGATAACTCTGGCTTTCATCAGGTTCTGTGATGAAACTCTTTCTATCTTTCTCTCTCTCACACACACATTCCTATGGCCTTCAATGGTACAGCTTATCTCTGATGCACTGTGTCTCTCGCTCTCTCATCATTAAGAGGCTAACCTGGGCTTTTCACATATAGTTGTGGACTCTAAAGTGTAACAAAAGTAGGTAAGCCCCTGAGCACTGACACTATAAATCCATGAAGTCCAGTCTCCAAATAAGCATAGAAGGGATCACCAAGTTCACAACTGTGAACAAACTGGCTTCCACAGGGAAAAGTTACACAGGATTTCACAGATCCATTTCCTGGAGAGTCAGAGGACAGCAAGCTGACTGAGTCCCTGCCCTCAGGAAACCTGTTTCTTCCTTCCCTCTATCACTTAGTTTTTAAAAACTTCCTGAATTTTGCCAAACATTCAAGTAAAGCTAGTGATGGGGGAGGGGAGGGCTTCCTACCCAAGTTCTGACCTTTCTTGCAGTCAGCATCTCAAGCTCTGAGCGTGAGGAGCCTCTGGCAGTCTCAATTGATGACAGGCCCAGCTGACAGTGAAATCCCAGGCTAGACATAGGCAAACTGGATAAGACCCAAACCAGCTGGAGTGGGGGAACAGGCTGCAAGCTCCAGGAACAGGAGATGGAGCTGTTTGGTACCCTAATGTGATCACCTTGACAGCCTCTGGTAGAGCCTCCAAGGGCAATGCTGGATGCAAAGTTCATCAGAGCATTGCCATAACAACCACAAAGTGCCAGAAACTCCAGGAACTCCCTTTTACAGCTAAATACCTGCCTCCCTGCCACCAGCATGGCAGAGCAGGACCCATTGGCCTAACTGGGAACTTTTGGCAGGCCAGTGTAACTTCTTCAACACCCAGTTCAACAGAGCACACTGGATTGGTCCTACTTTGTACCTTATTTATATGCATTCATGTTTGTACCTTATTTATAGGCATTCATGTTCAGCCAATAGGGACACATCTTTGTTTTAATGGAGAGCCAAGCTTCTAATTCTTACCACATTGCTCCTCAAAGAAGGAAAAGAAGATGCCAGAGTGTGACTCTTAGCCAGCTCCTTGCTCTGGCAAGTCAGGTCTCATACGCTCTTTGGAAAAGAAAGATTGTGCTCTAGACTGGCCTGTTGAAGGCTCATCACTCCTACAGCTCCTGCCTCAGGGAGTGAGCTTGCTCAGGCTCCCAGTGCTCCAACCTCTGGGAGTAGACCCACAGGCACAGGCAGCTGGGTCCATCCTTGCCTCAGCCTCCTTGACTCCATTTCTTTGCTGCAGATGAGATCTTCCCTGCAGTTGTCTCTGGCTTCAGAATCGCCACAGACAACAGAACCACCATCCCTGCTGCTCCAGTCATGACCTGCCTTCTTCAGAGTTTCTCTGCAATCAACTGCTTTTACAAGGTTGGCACTCCAGAGCCCTTGGAGAGATTGCCATCTGTAACACTTGCCAGCAGTGTACAAGCCTGCATGCCAAAGCCTGCCAACAGAACAGTGCTAGAAAACCCAAGTGTATGGGTCTCTACTTTTGCTACTTAAGTTTCCACTTTCCTATTTTATTTGATATCACACATGGTAAATGATGCTCCCCTTGTTTTCTTTAATTATCTGCCCACCCCATTCTTGGAGGAAGGGAGGGGAAGGGAGGGGAAGGGAGAACTAGGGCAATCAGCCCTCTCACTGGCATTCCACTGTGGCTTCAATTAATGTCATTGATGCTGAGAACACATTTCTTTGTATTGAAGTGACTAAGGTAAGCCACCTTGTCCTGACTCCACATGACAGTCACACTGTCTTGGGATTGTCCACAACCCTGGCTATGGTCCATTTGTATTAACCAAAATAATCAATATCCCTACAAACTAAACAGAAACTAAAATAACTGATAAAAGTATAAATAAAAGTTCTCATGCTGTATCTAAAATTAACTACTACAGTCTGCCAAAATAGATGTTGCAAGGTTATTCTGACCCTTGACTAAGATTGATGTAATTATGGTCTGTATGGTCTTCTGCTTTTAATGTTGTGCTCCTGAGCTTCCACACCAAGGGACTTTCTGAGGCACTAGCCCTCTCTTGGTCACTGGCCAAAAATAAAGGACTTTTATACTCTTAATTGACTTAATTAGCTTGGTGGTCTGTTACTTTCTCTTGTGGATTATTTCAACACAATTAATAGCCATTCACATCTTCCCCTCTATGAATTGCCTGTCTGCCTATTTTCCTATTCCATGGGTTTTTCTCTTAGTGATTGTCACTGTTTGTACATTAGAAAATAAGTTCATATATTCAAAAGTAGAGGGATGTTTGTAATGACTAAAAGCCCACTTAACCTGATATAGCAGTTGTATTTTATTTTATTGTGATACTTTAGAGAGAAAATGACATACCACATAAGAAACATAATTAAAATAATACAGCATACATGTTCTCAATACAAATAATCTGGTTTGAGGTTCCACCTTTACCATGAGCTATTTTTACATTTACTGCACACTATGAATAATGTTCGCACTTTTCCAAAGCGAATGTTAAATTTCTTCAACTTGATAGGTAAAGATGACCATGTGATTTTCTTCTTATGTGAACCATAGCCCTAAAACAAGCTTAGTTTCTTTGTAGTTGTGTGACTTGTCCTAGAGAGACATGCACAAATATCTACTCACCCAGGACAGGACACTGATGACAAAGGAAGAATCCCACCAACATCGAGCTAAGAGGACCAATGTATGTACTAGAGTTACTTCCAGCAGCATGGGTTATGCAAAGGCAGCCACATCACTGAAAAGTCTACTGTGGCATGAGTGGAGTCAAGAAAGTTGCATTGCTATTAGCAATCAACCAATGAGAGACTCTTTTCTCCCAGCAATTGGTACTTACTGATACAATTTGGGGAAGGTCCTGTTAGTCTTGTAAGTTTTGCATACTCCCCAGAGCCCTAGGCCCTCCTTCCTTCCCTAGGAGAGAATGTTTCAATTCTGATGAAGTAGCTATGTAATATCATGCTGTCTCAATATTTTAATATGCTAAGGACTTCCCCCTGCCAAAGTTTTGGGATTGATACAATATTGACAAGACTGGTTTTTCATTATGCTAGTTCAGTTTAAAATGACTTTGGAATTACCTAAATTTTCAGAGTAAATAAGAGGAAGAAGTTGGACTCAAAGAAGAAAAAAAGGGGATGACAGGGAGATACCAGGGCCCAGCCAGATAAACACAAAGGAAGAAGGAGAGTAGGATATACAGAATGAAAGAAAGTAAAGAGTCCCAAGGCAAGATGTAGATGATTAGGAACAGGTTAAATTAAGTTAAAAGAGCTGTGTGACAAACCTAAGCTAAGGTCTCTTAATTAATCATTAAGTCGCTGTGTCTTTATTTGGAAGCTGGTTGGTGGCCCAAAGAAAATTCCAACTACAGATACTCAATCATACCACAAGGGCACTTGCTCAACTATGTTCATAGCTAGAACCTGTAAACAACCCAGATGTCCCTCAACTGTGCATTGGATAAGGAAAATGTGGTACATTCACACAATGGAGTATTACTCAGCTGCTAAAAAGAGGACACCAGGAAACCGGAAGCAAATGTATAGAACTAGAAAGAAAAACATCATCCTGAGTGAGGTAACCCAGGTCCAGGAAGGCAACTATTGTATGGACTTTCCACAGTTCAGCCACAGCCTGGGTTCAGGTCCTGAAACAGGGAAGGGCAGAGAGAAATGAATTGGCCGACCAACAGATGAGTTTCACACAAGTGGCAGGCACCAAATAGTTCCAGCCATCTTTATTTATACATCAAAAACAAGCATGTTTTTTGTATAATAACAAGTTTTTCTCATCCTCTGTTAACCTCTGGGAAAAACAAATATGTAAAATATGTTTTTCCCAACTTTTACATCAAAACCTCTTTAAATCCAAAACAATACTTACTATTTTGCTAGCTTGGCCAAATACCAAACCAGGTATATCCTGCCTTTACAAAACTAAAGGTGATAAACATAGGCACACATCTTTAAGGACAGTATCATTCAAAACATATTTACAGAAATAGGGGTGATCTGCCTTCAATCTTGCCAGCATTGAATTAGGATAGCTCCCAGGGTCTGAAGTGACACTTGGCATCCCCAGACAAAAAACCTGAGAAGCATCAGCTCCCAAAGAACTTTAGGGGAAGATATTTGAGAAAAAAAATGGGGTTTCTGGGAATGACCACACCTGTCCATGCATTATTGAGAAAGACACTAAAACCACCCACCAAGAGAATCATCAATATTATGAGAGAGAAGAGAGTGTGCAGGCCTCGTGGTCCCAGCAGTATTCTGCACTATCCCAAAGTCCACTGGTCCTTGCTGAGGGAGACTGTTCCTGTGGGTTTTTGCTTCATCTGGAGATCCACTGAACAAGCACTCATATACTGATCCAAAACTAGGCTGCACAGATCCCAACAATATGCACTCGTATTAGAATATTAGCTGTAAAATAAAGGATAGCTATGCTATAATCCACAGACCCAGAGAGATTAGATGACAAGGAGAGTTCAAGGGGGGAGCACCCAGCTTCCCCATGAAAGGGGACATAAAAGAGATTTCCTGAGTGAAATGCAGGTGTGTTTGGATGGGAACATGAGCAATCAGGTTGGGGTGGGGTGACAGAGTGGGAGAGACCTGGAAAGGGGTTGCATTTCAGAGTCAGGTGAGAATCTGGCACATGGGAATCTCCCAGGGATATACAAGGATGACCCTGGCTAAGACTCCTAGCAACAGCAGATATGTAACCTGAACTGGCCATCTCCTGTGACTTCCTTCAAGCAGACATAAATTAAAATTGCAGCATGTCTAAAACACCAATAAAAAATTTGTGTATTAACATCTATGAGGTTTATGTGGGCAGTATTCACAGACATAGCCTTAAATGTGTGAATAAAAATAGGCTGAAATAAAATTGAATTGACCATTTAACTCAAGAAGTTTATATAGCCATATAACCTTTGACCTAGAGTCTGTCCTGCCTATGGGATGTGCTAGGGGAAGGGTGGCCTAAAGATTGAATGACTAACCTAAAACCAATGTCAGGAAAGTAGCCCCATCCCTGATACTGCCTGCCTGGAGGACCAGGACCTACAAGCTAGATGACCCAGAGACCTAAGATAGAGATAGAACCAAACAACACATAGATTGGCACTTAGCCCAATTGTCATCAGATAGGCTTCATCCAGCAACTGATGGAAAAAGATACAGAACCACAGACAAACATTAGGCAACGTTCTTGCAGGGAATCTTGCAAAAGATGGGGAGAAAGGGTTGTGGGAGCCAGAGGAGACAAGGATAACAACACAAGAAAACCCACAGAATCAACTAATCTGGGCTCATAGGGGTTCACAGAGACTGAACCAAAACCCAGGGAGCCTACATGGGACTGACCTAGGCCATCTGCATATATGTTAGAGTTGTGTAGCTTGGTCCTCAGTGGGAACAGGGGCTGTCTCTGACTCTTTTACTGGCTTTTAGAACTCAACTCCTCATACCTAGTCCAGCCTTAAATACATGGGGAAGTGCTTAATCTTACTGCAACTTGATATGCCCTGTTTAGTGGCTATCCAGGGGAGATCTGCCCTTTCTTGAACAGGAGGAGTAGAGAAAGTAGATGGGGAGAGGGGAACAAAGGCACAGTTGGGGGAAGGGCTGGAGGAGATGAGGAAGGGGAAACTGGGAGGTTGTAAAGTAAATAAACTTCTTGAGTTAAATGGTCAATTCAATTTTATTTCAGCCTATTTTTATTCACACATTTAAAGCTATGTCTGTGAATACTGCCCACCTAAACCTTACAGATGTTAATACACAAATTTTTCATTGGTGTTTTAGACATGCTACAATTTTAATTGATGTATTTTCTTTGAGTCAAGAGTTATTTAGAAAATCATATTGTAATTTCTAACATGAAAAAGTTTTTTTGTGCATCTCACATACATGCGTGCATGCACTTGTGCACACACACACACACACGCACACACTCACATACACACACACACACACACACACGGGTTGTTAAATACTTTTTCCATTTGTTTATTTTATCATGATTATTTTTGGCAATTTTTGACAGTGGTTCATGGACAGTTGAAAATAAAATATGCTGTTTATTTACAGGGCATAGATTCTTACGCAAATACGTGAGGATACAAAACACAAGTTCATTGGCATCGACATTAATATGTATATAGCAATTTGGTCCACTTAACAGCTCATTAGTGTCTCCTGTGTTCTTACTGCTTAATTTCTATTTTCAAGTGTCTGCAGAGCTCTCCAGGCGATGTGGTAGTGCTGCTGCTAATGCTGGTGCTGATGCTGCCGCCACCACCACCACTGCCATTGCTGCTACTGCTAAAGGTGGACATTTATTCATTGCCCATTCTGTGTCAGAAAATAGGAAATGTCCTTGGCTGGAATGTCTCCTCATTCCCCTAGCAGCACATATGTCTAACCACTCATATTTTCCCTAACCTGCTATAATGCCTCTAAATTAATTCCCCAACCTGATTTTGTCTGATCAAATCCCCATTCACCATGACCAAGCAGTGGAGCCACGCTTTGAAAAACATCAAGCCATGTTATTCAGGTAACACAGCTTCAGATCAGAGTCATGGAATGCAGGAAACTTCCTTTTTTTTTTTTTTTTTCTTTTTTTTTTTTTAAAGAAAAGCCAAGGAAGGTCTTTGTGCAGACTCAAGTTGTAAATGCACTAACTAGCTGGCGGAATGAAAGATTAATACCTACCACATGCAGGATAGTATTGCACTTTTTTTGAAAGAAAACTCTTTCTTTTTTGAAAGTTACAACTCTTTAGGTAACATTAATTACTTGGGTGGTTATAATATAAATAAACACAGTTAACAATAAAATTTCCCTTCTATAGTTCTCCAGCGTTCATCCCTCTCCCTGTGGATAGCTAATATCAATATTTGGTGGGCACCCTTTTTATTTAAGTGCATATGTATTTATGTCAGCTAGCAATGCCCACATGCTAAAAGGAAAGTTCACCTAGTCCTATTTAATGTGTGTTCCAAGTGTGAATGTAGATCTATGATTGATCATTGAATGTTCGTCGATATTTATGCCAAGCTTCTCACTTTCTGTAAACAATTGTGCAGTAAGCATTTGGGGAACTGGACAAAGTACATGCCAACTCAGGGAAGGACTTTGGTTGAGGAGAGTTTCTGAATACTTAACATTGTAGCCACAGGCCATATACATCAGAGAACTGTGGCTATGGCCCAACATATTTGTAGATGGCATTGTCCTGCTACAATGTCAAAAGGGTGGACAATACTGGAACTGTTGTTCAGTGAACCCCATTTCACCCCCTTTTTCTTCAGCCTTCCTTAACAGACTTCCTCCCCCCACCATAGCCAAGGGGTCCCAGGGCCTCCTGCTCCTTCACCAACCAGGAATTGCTAAGCCAATATCCAAACCTCTCTCTGATTAGATTAGTTCAGACGATGTACCCATTTCTACATCATCAGTGCCATGCACAAAGGGAAGTTTCTTCACTGACTTAGGGCATATGCAGTCCTGCAGAGCTGTGATGGAGGTCCCCTACCCAGAAGAATTTTGATTGCCAAACAGAAATAATATCTGGTTGATATGAATGTCCACCAAAGAGCATTATTCATTTCAATACATCAACATCAAATTACCTTCTAGAAAGGCTGCCTAATTTACGCTACCACCAACCATGTGTGACAGAGGCTGTTGCTCAATATCCCTACCAATATTTTCTAATGTTTCTATTTTATTCACAGTTATCTAATTTCATGTTTATAGGTGTCTCTTCCTGTGTTTATTGGCCTTTGGTATCTCTCCTGTAAATTGCCTATTTATATAGCCTCTACTCATATTTTTGAATGATTTATAGAGGCCCCCATATACACTCTACACAGATAATCAATCAACCATTCAATATACTGTGAACAGCTTTCTCAGCATGTTATACGTCTTTTAACTTTATTGTGATTTTTTTATTGCACAGAGACAATTTTTAATTTTTATGGGATTCTACGTGTCAATCATTTTCCTGTATGGCCCCTGGCACTTATGTTCTAGTACGGAAGCCTTTTCCACTTTTAGTTTTGTAAACACATGCTGTACTACAGTCTCCTGAGCACTTCTAAGTTCCGTTTGTATTTAGCCACTCATCTGAAGTTTATTTGTACGACTGATAGAAAGTAACAGTCTGCTCTTTCTTTGTCTGGATCAAAAGCTAATTTCCTAGCATTTTATTGCCTAGTTACACTTTCCCGTGAGTTTGAAATCTACCTTCATAATAAACTATACTTAAACAGATGCTATGTAAATCTGTTCTGTTTTCTTCTGCATTTATTCCCACTACAGTCTACCACACTGTTTGTTCTTTCAGTTTCTTAATTAGCGTACAAATAATGGGTCTCATTATGACATCATTATACAACAATATGTCTGTTCATATTCATGCCCTCCTATGTTTTACTGACCCCCTCCAGTCCCCTTTATTCTCCCAAATCATCCTCCTTCTGCTTTCATGTAATATATATTAAGGCATTCATATAATATGTATTAGTCTACATTCCAAATATTTAAAACATATGATATTTGTCTTTGCCTTCTCAGATTTTCTTGATGCGATGACCTCCAGTTTCACCCATTTTTCTGCAAATGTCATAATTTCATTCTTATTTATGACTGGTAACAGTACCCATTGCATTTATGTATCATATTTTTATCACTTTTCCATATATAATGTAGATGGAGGTGTCTATGGCTTTGGTATTGTTAGCAGTGCCACAAAACATAGTATGAAAATATGGGTATGCAAATGTGTTTATAGTATGATGATTTGGATGCTTCTGGGTATATAGGCAGGAGTAGTATAAAGTCACATGCTAGTTCTATTTTTAGTTTTTAGCACACACTTTAATATCTCTAGAGCATGCTCAAGACCCAATTTATCACCACAGCATAGAAGAACCGGGTGCAATTATGATTACTTTCCAGCCTTCTTATTCATTTTCTAACTCTCACTTTAGATTCTGGTGAAATCCACTGTAGGGCATACCAAATAGACAGGATTCGCAACACAGCCTCATTCCTCTGTTTCTTCTTCCCAGAATGCCCTGCCCTCCCTTCTCTATTCACCCCTTAGCATGCAGCTCAGCCAAAGCTGTGGTAACCAGTTCTTAACCCCAGGTAGGCTCCTTGTCTCTATGCTCCTTCTCACAGGTTACCTCCCCTTGCTTTAGACATAGAGGGTAATTCATGCCTTCTGCTCCCTCATCAGAGAATTGCCCTGGAAGCTTCCTGTCAACATGGCCCACCCAGATCAACACCCAGGATAACTGATAGTGTATTTGCTGCACTCCAGCTAATACAATCTTACTAATCTTCCATTATCTCTTTCAGGTGGGCTCAGCTTTCTAATTTCTAATTTTGCTTCTTTAGGGCTTGATCTATGAACTTCTGCTTCTTCACTCACATGAGTCCCCAGATGTGGACTGTGTCATGTGGTAACTAAGACAGTCTTAGGCTCTCAGCCCTGCATCCTCTCTCAACTCAAGAACTATAGTCCGACTTTATCTATAGTCACACTGCCTGCCCAATATATTTATTTGAATGCCAACGGATGTCTCATATCTAACACATGAAAGCAATAGCATAATTCCTGACCACACTCACACCTCCCGAGCTCAGTAAGCATAAACCTTCCCTCTTCATTGCACAAAATATAAACTTTAAAATGTTTTTATATGTTCTCCATTCTCCTGTGCTTACACACCAAAATTTATTGAGGCATCTAGCCAAGGTCAACTTTCAAAGTGTGTGCCAAATTAGCCCTTTTCCAGTCATCATCTATAAACAACTCCCTCATCAAAGCATCCTCATCCTAGACCTAAATAGCTGAAAATGTATCATTTCTGTCCCTTCCCCATACTTTTGTACCTTATCATCTGTTTCAACAGACTATCCATAGTGGTTCCCTCAAATTCAGTCCACACCACTCCTATCATAAACTATTTCCAGGGCATAAAAGTAGTAGCTAATGAACTCCTGGAATCCAGGTGCAGAGAAGGAGAAGTGATGAGCAAAGGGGTTAAGAACAGGCTGGTGAAACCCACAGAAACAGCTGACCTGAACAAGGGGGAGCCTATGGACCCCAGACTGATAGCTGGGAAACAAGCATAGGACTGACCCAGAAACCCTGAACATAGGTCTCAGTTAGGAGGCCTGGGCAGCCTATGAGACCTCTGACAGTGGAACCAAGATCTATCCCTGGTGAATGAAAGGACTTTGGGAGCACATTCCCCATGGAGGGATACTCCCTTGGCCTAGTGGCAAGGGGGAGGGGGACAGGCCCTACTCCAAATGACTTGACAGATACTGATGATCCCTCCTGGAAGGGCTCACCCTCCCTGAGGAGTGGATGGGAGATGGGATTGGGGGATTGGTGGGAGGCATGGGAGGATGGGAGAGAGAGGGAACTAGGATCTATATGCAAAATAAGGAAAAACATTTAAAACTTTTTTGGTTAATAAAAATAAGGTGTAAAATAAAAGTAGTGGTTAAAATCATAATGTCTTGGTTACATTTCTATTACCTTGCCAAAAAACCAAGACCAAAGTGACTTATAAAAGAAAGCATTCAATTTGGGGCTCACAGTTCCTGGGTGGTTAGAGTTCATTATCACCATGGCAAGGTGCATGGCAGGAGGAAGACAGACATGGCCCTAAAGCAATAGCTGAGAACTGACATCTGATCCACAGAGAAAGTCTGATAATGGAATAGACTTTTACCACCTTTCCAAAGCTCACCCACAGTGACACACCTCCTCCAATAAAGCCACACCTCCTAGTCCTCCCCATCAAGTAGGGAGTATTTGTATTCAAATATTTGTATCTATGGAGGCCTTTCTTATTCAAACCACCACAGGCAGAATAGTCACCTTTGGCTCACGATGTTTCCATCTCTCATCTGTAAAATGGACATGCTGGAAATAAAAGCTTTTCCTCGGGACTGCTTTGAGACTAGAATGAGGCTGTATTCAAATAACACACACAGCAAGACCTGGTACTGTACTGTACTGTCTGATAAAACAGTGACCTCTTTTAGCTATTTTTCCTTCACCTCTCCTTCATTCTACTCTATTCTAGCTGCTTTAGCCAGCTCACCTTGGGATACACAGCTAAACAATGAACACGCCAAGCCATGCTACTGACGGAAATATATGCACAGCTTGTTTCACCACCTTCTTTCTCTGCACAAACCTACTTTTATCAATGAAGTTCTAACTGAGCATGAATAAGACAACTATCTGCCAGTGACATTCCTTCTCCACTTACCTGCTATGCCATTTCTAACACCCCACAGAATTTGCTTGTGTTTTATTGCTATTTCTTGTGGTGCCCACAATAGCACCAGCTCTTTAATAAGAGATTTTCTTTTGTTTTGCTCACAGCTTAGGATAGTCCCAAGGTACGGCACGTATTGAATAAAGATCTACTGAACCAATGAATGAGGATACTTGAAGCTCTTTAAACATTTCACTGGCCAGTGAATTAAATACTAATTAGCAAAGGCGCTGTGAGAAATGACACATAGAAGCAGAATGATGGAAGAGACACAGCAAATGGAATAACGGTAGAGGGCACCAGAGAGAGTTTTGGGGAAATTATTTTGAAATATTGATTGAGGTAAAAGGCTGCATGGGATGAATAAAAACACAAGAAAAGAAACCCAGGCAGGCACTTGGAAATTTGGCTTTGCTCTTAGGGGATGAAGTGCAACTGTGTTTAAAAGCAAACAAGTGTGCCATCCAAAGTCACAGGCTGGAATGAGGCAGACAGGGAAAAATGGGGTCAAGCCCATGCTAATCAAGTCCATGTAGGAGCATGTCTCCATTGCAAATATGCAGATGCAATAAATAAAAATAGGGAAGACGGCTGGTAGAAAGGAAAGCAATGGAAACGAAAATACCTGTCTTAAAAGTAGCCGTGACTGCTCAGCCCAAACCACACAAGTTGTTTCAACTAGAAACATTTTCAAGACTGTAATTTAAAAGGTAGTATCACAAGGTTGCACGACCATAATGAGACTGAGCAAATGGGAATTTGCCTGCCTGTGTGTATCCTGGAGGTCCCTGGGCTCCTCCTCATTCTACATACTTCTAGTTCTGATGCATGTCTCAGGACCCACAAGAATTCTCTACGTGTCCCCTGACTGGTTAGTCTTTTTGCCTCCATACCTCGTGTCCTGTCTTTCAAGAGTGGCTTTTCTAACAATGTTTTAAATCATCTTACAAAGCCTCATCAATCCTTCTTTGTTCCAGACACATAATTTTGTGGTCACTGCTTCCCCAAAGTCCATAAAAGAAATGTTTCTTCTGTGTAGCAGCAGCAGCAACAGCATCTTCAGAACTGAACATCACTTCTGCCACCTCTACCTTCTGGCTTAAGAAGTTATCCTTGTCTCAGAAGGTTTCCAGTGATACATAATTCATGATGCATAGGTACCTACATATTTTGTTCCTAACAAGCTATCTTAAGCAGTGATGAAAATGGTAATTATTTACTGTTAAACCATTATTATGTAGGTAAATGTGACTAGCGGCACCTCCCTCTTCTGCTATTGATCAATTGTATGGGTGAATTATCCCAAGAAAACTTTCCAATATGGTATTGGTTAATTCATTGCCAGTGTAAAATATATCTAGTTCAATATGAGTAGCATACATTACTTTGCATATATGTTTCCGATACCCAAATTTGGGATTTATGACAGTATTCTCAACAAATGAGACAATATTATGACAATATTCACAAGGTAAGTGAAAAATACAATGTAATATCTAGTGTCTATAAATATGCCATCTTAGAAACTACAAGCAATGTACAAAGCAAGGAAGTCAGCAGATTCTGGCCACTAATACTGCTTCCTGGGACAAAGATGAATGTATAGCAATATGCACAAATGGTATGCTCTTTTTGAAATAACAACTACATCATTTGTTTTTTAATCCATGTATCATCAGGCACACAAGGTGGGGTCATCTCTGCAAAGCTGCTAATCTACATAATGTCCCCCTGAAGATTGTTTCTAAGGGTGTGGATTTATATTTATAGAAGGAGTAAATACCTGAGGACCTGAAAAGAATAGGACATGATTCTGCTAACATGCTTTCAGTCAACAGAATATAAAGTCTATTGAACTTCTAAAATTAACTTTTCAAAATTGTGTGTGTGTGTGTGTGTGTGTGTGTGTGTGTGTGTGTGTGTGTGTGTGTGTGTTATCAATAATTCTTTGGTTGGAAGCTACAGCTTCAGCCGTTACTTCCATACATGTTTATTGTATATTTTCACATGCTAACTGCTATGATCAACTCGAAGTCATCCAACTGACAGGCTAGTCTGACTACTGAGCAATGAATCTACAGAACACATCCCTGCTTTTTATCTAAATGCACAACATGAAAAGGAAGGAATGCTGGGGGTGGAAGGTTCCAGCAGAAAGGTGGTGCTGGGAGATGGGGAAGAAGGGGAAGGGAAAAGTTAGACAAAACTGAAGGGTATGGAATTCCATAAGGAAATCTCACACAGCAATATTTGCTTACACATTTCTTTATGCACAGAACACCATTTGCTTTGTATGTAGTGTGAATTCACAGAACACCATTTGCTTTGTATGTAGTGTGAATTTACCAAGACTAGTCGGGTAAAATAGGCACAAAAAAAGAAAAATCAGTCTTTTTCCTATGACTTCCAGTATACAGAAAGAGGAAATATCCATTCAATGGGCTCAGAAAACAATTCTTGAAGACTGTACAACATATAGGGACATAGAACAAGCATGAAACAGCAATGGCCTTATTTTCACCACAGTCCACCTGTCCATATGTGTGCTAAAAACAAAGTATCTTAGACAATAATTCAAAAACTTTTGAAATCTATTGCTCACAACTCTTGAGTGCTAGGAAATTCAGTATCAAGGGACCAATGGGTAGTGTCCAGTTTAGACCTGTTTCTTCTATTAGAAAGGCACAAAGGAAATGTGCAAGAAGCTAACATATTTAGACTTCCTTCAGAAGAGCACCAACTCACCTATGAGAGCAGACAGACCCATCCTGGATCACCTCCAAAGGCTCCATCTTTTGATACTTTTGCTTATATTTGAACTATGAGTTGGGAGGGCACAATTCTCAGAGAAAGGGAACTCCTCCTCATCCCACCCCACCTCACTGCTCCTATTTTAGAAAATTTGCATTCACCATTTTCTCCAACCTGAATTACTTCCCCCTAATGTCTGTAGGAAGAACATATTCATTTTGGAGGCAATAGGGTGTTAATTATTAAACCTATGGCCTTACAAGCACTGGGCAAATATTCTACCATTGTGCTACTCAGTCATTTATATCACATCTTTGCTCAAATGGATTCTCACTGGGTCAACTTTGACCCACCCCCACTATGTAATGTTTCAATGCACCAATATAAGACACATTTCTGACACATCTCATTCTGCTATGCTTTCTCTTCAATTATACACTTAGACACTTTCTAAAGTATTAAATAGTTCCTTTGTATATTATGTTTACTGTTTACTGTTGTGCCTTCTATTAGAATAAACTTTACGAAGACAGAGGTCATGATGCCTTTTGCTGGTGAGAGCGAAACACTGTGACATTGCACAGAACACAGTAATACGAAGTGTTAGTCCATAAATGGTAATGAATGTCAAAATAAATAAATTTAACACTTAGATGCATGGTCTGCTTCAGTCTCTATAGTGCATTCTCTCTTTCTGAAAACCACAGTAGGCACTCGGTTATATATAACTGTAAAATAATTTATTGGGTGTTGCTAAGAAAGCCTAAAGAATGAATGTAAAAGCAGAGAGCATGCATACAGAAAGTAAGCAACACATATTTTTTAGAGTAAGCCACAGGAAAAAAGTACCTGAGAATCCCATCGCTGAAGGAGCCACCGTTAGACATTTAAAACATTTCTGTTGGACTGCTACCTGCACCCTTACCATCAGGACACTGGGCTCTGTTCCTTCTTGTAGGTCTGAATTTCCAAGTCTTAGCCTAAAGACTTTCTCTTGAGGTGACAAGTCTCCCCACTCTAATTATTAGTCTTTATTTGTCCTTTTGATTTTAAAATATGCACCAGCTGAACAGAGACTCCTAAGGCTGACAGTTTTTTCCTTGTAACACTTGGAAGATTCCTCTTTAGTCTGTTCCCATCACTGACTCTATCTGTCTGTCCCTACACTCCCCTCCACTTCTGTATGTTCCCGCTAATCTCTCCATTTGTGTCTGTCCCACTCTCCTCTCCACTGTCGTCTCTGTTTCTGACCACTTCCATTGTTTTCAGTAAACAGTCTTTTTAAATTGTGTTCTCTAGGAAAAGTGGCTTTTCTCCCTGGCTGTTCGTCACTTTTTTTTCCCTCTATCTCCCCTTGCCAATAGTTTGGTTATTATGTACTGACATGAGAGTGTCTTTCCAAACATAATTGCTTTGAGATTGTTGAATTTCCAAGACATATCAGCTGAGTTTTCTATAAAATTTAGAAAATGTGGTATTCAGCATTTTGAAAAATATTTTCTAACCACTTTTCTCTTAATGTGAATACTTTGATTATACATAAAATAAATGGTGTTATAACACTCCCTCCCCAGTTCATGGACACTGCTAAGTCTTTCAATGTTTTATTCTACATGAACTTAACTTTAAATAATTTTATCTGTTTACTTATCTGTTTCCAAACTTATCCCCCCACTTCTGTGGTACCCATTCTACTATTAATTCAATACAGTAATCTCCCTTGTATTTGTCATCCTAAAATTTTCATTTGTTGGAGTTTCTAAAACACTAAAATTTCTTACCTCCTTACCTATTGTAGGTTGAATAAAAATGACTCACAGTAAAAAGAATACAAGAACACAGACAAAGAGAGTTGGAGACTAAAAATTACTAATACCAGAAATAAAAGTAGACTTTCCCAACCATCTTGCAGACAGTAAGACACCGTTATGCTTCAATGACACTATATCAATAAAAGGCTGTCTAAGAAAAAATGCAACAACAGCAAATAATGTACATATTCTTTAACAAATGACACTTCATAAAATAAGCCCAGAAGAAATACAAAGTCTAGTTAGCCTGATATTTGTTAAAGAAGTTAAAATTGTCACTTATAACCTTCCTGCAAACTGAGAAATTTGTAATCTGTGAGTTCAATGCCAGCCTGGATTCTATCACCAGTTCAAGACCAGGGAATCACATGGTTTTTTTAAAAAAAAAAAAAAACAAAACAAAACAAAACAAAACAAAAAAACAAACAAAAAAAAACCCTGTCTATAAGTTTATTTAATTGTATTTTTATTTCTTTAATAATTAAAAGTTAGTAACTTACTTTTTATGTTTAATAATATTGTGTTTGTTATCTGAGAATCTCATACATGTATACAATGTATTTTGATCATATCTATTCCCTACTTTCCCCATACAGCTCCTGCTAGATACCACCATATGGCTCCTTCACAACACCATGCCCTCTTTCTTTATATGCTCTTCTTTTATACCCCAATTAAGTAGCATTAGTGCTGCATCTATGTACATGGGTGCAGAGCATCCACTGAAACATAACCTAACAGTAGCCACACCCACATAGAAAAATGGCTATGCCTCTCAGAGTAACCATCAGCTGGCAATAGTCCCTCAGCTAGGGGTGGCATTGTGACACCCTCTCTGGTCTGAGAGTTTGTTTGTTTATCCGTTCATTTATTTGTCTATAAAATAATACCTTCTAAATGCATGCGACTTCAGTGGTAAAATCTACCAAACATTTTATTTAATAATATTCAACTACTTAAAATTTAATCCAAGTATTTTAGAAAACAAACCAGGAAGGAACATTGTCAATCCTTCCTTTCCTTCTTTTTCTTTCTTCCTTCCTTCCTTCCTTCCTTCCTTCTACTACTAAGCATCAAACTTATATACTAAGAGAGTGCTTTACCACTGAGGTATAATCTGAACTCTTCCAACATATTTTATAAGCTCAATACAATGCCATTACCATAACTAGAAAAGGCACTATAACAAAACCAGCACAAACCTAAACAAGGCGGTGATGTGATGATACAGGCCTATTAACCCCAGTTAATAGGGAGGCTTAGTTGGAAGAAAGGTTCAGTGCCTACCTGTGCTACTGAGTAACTTTAAGGATAGAGTGGGGTAGCTTAATAAACCCTGTCTCAAAATTGAAAGTACAAATAGTGCTGGAGATATACCAGTGATAGGTGCTTGCCTAGCATGCACAAACTCCAGGTTCAGTTCCTAGTATTGAGAAATTAGAATAGGGTAAGAAGCCTGGAGTAGATCCCAATAGTGCACAGTCAGTTTGTTAGTCAAGGTAATTCACTACTGTGGTAGTTAATCTCAGCTAGCAACTTCACTGGTCCTGGAACTAACTCAGAGACTTGCTTCTGGGAGGATCTGTAAAAGGATTCCCTGGAAAGATGAATACAAGACCCTCTCTCCAAACTCACAGCACCTTCTCATGGGTACATAGATATAAAGAAGTCCATAGGGGAAGCTATATTTTGCCTGATTGCCTTTATGCCTTACTTGCTTGTGGGCTCATCAAGTTGTTACTGCTGCCACCGTTGACATCAGAAGCCAACTTTTTTGGCCTTCCAATGTAGATTGAAGACCAATAGCTCTCCATGAATCCTTCAAGAGTTCGGCACTTGACTGGTAATGCTGAAATATCATTGACTGAGCTCATATAGCAACTGAGTCATTAAAATCTGAAATACACAAAGAAGACAAAAAAAAATAAAACCCTTCAGCGTCAAGAGATAAAAACCATTTTTCACAGTGGGCCAAGGACATGAATTGATAATCTTCAAGGCTTACCAACAGCCAACACAGATATGAAGGGAAATGTCGAACATAGCTAATCATTAGGAAAATGTAAATTGAAATCACAGTGAAATATTTTCTCACACATGACAGAATTACTATCAGGAAAATGGAAGATGACAGATGCTACCAAGGATGCAGAAGAAAGGGAACTCCTGCACATATAGGCTTAAATCAGCCTATTCACAATCACCAAGTCATAGAATCAACATGCATCCCCATTAGATTAGTGAACAATAAAAATAGGTTATGTACATAATGGCATCCTATATAACGTGCATGATGACATCTTAAGCTTCAATATTATTCTGTGATACCATCATACATATTATAAGCAAGGTTCCCTTTTGGGCATTAGAGAATACAGTGGGATAAATGTTATAGGGTGTAAAACCTCATAAAGGAGTCCTCTTATCACGAAACCCCACCTCATACTACCAAGGCTCTATTTACCAATTAGATCAAGATATCCATTGGTGGATATCACCAATTATATCCACCAAGACTCTATTTACCAATTAGATCACATTCCAAGATTCCAGGTCCATATACACCTAGAGGGGATAATATTTGCTACCATTTGGCTTTGTAATGTCCCCAGAGGCCCATGAAAAGCCTAGTCACTTGCCCGTGGCTCCCTGAGAAAAGATGGATCACTTAGAAGGTAGAGCCTAGTAGAAGGAAGTTAAATCATTGAGAGCATTACTTTGAAGGTATGTCGAAACCCCTGACCCCTTTCTTTCTCCCTCTTGGCTGTCCTGCCACCATGAGGTTAAGCAGAACTCTGTCATACACTCCCACCTTGACTACTGTGGCACCACAGGACCAAAGTACAGAGCCGGCAACCATGGACTGACACCTTTGAAGCCATGAGACAAAATAAGCCTTTCTCCTATTTCATAGGAGGTGGAGATCTGCCTCACACACTATTCATCCTCCCATATAAAGCAATTTTAAATTTAAATTTACTGTGGAGTTGCTTGGTCAAGGGAATCCAGGAAACTGGCCACAAGTCAGAGGCAACATGACAGGAGAGCAAACTAGAAGATTCGGGTGACCTGGGTGGAGTGGCCCAGCTCAGTGTCAGGCTTGACTGACAGGGAGAGTTCTGCCTGGGAAGTGAAAGAAAGTAAAATTGAATAAACACAGTGAGCCAAGTTATGAGAGTCCTTGAAAGCCAGGCAGATAAATTTAGACTTGACCCAATAGGAAATAGGTACCGGCTGTAAATTCTCAAGCAGAGAAATGACACACTAAAGCAGTGTTTCAGGGAGATTATGTTGGTGACAGTGGCTAGATGGATGGGAGGCAAAAGGGATTGAAGGCTTATGTATTCTGTCTTTCTTGTTCTAGATGAGTGTAGTGGACCATGAGATATGTAGTTTGCTTTAAAAAAAAAAAAAAAAAAAAAAAGGCACAATTCCTCTCCCATGTCTTAAATTCTCTGCGTTCTTTCTGAAATAGCAAAGTAGCCCTGGTGGCAAGCATTTGAAAATGCTAATTGTTTCTCAGTTTAAAACTCCACTTTGGGGAAGAGGAGCTGAGAGCTGGCCACCATTCTTGGTTACTGGAAGTGTACTTTCCTTGTCACCTGGGAGCCCTTTAAAAAATACAGAGCCTCATAGAAACCTATCTGCCTCTAAACTTGGTGGATAGCCACAGTGCCTTCCCACTGACTCTCCTGTGTCTGAGAGAATAAAGATGCAACCATTGGAAGTGTTATGATAAAGTGGGAACCCCTTACTTCCTATGGGGGAAGCTGTCATCTTGAGGTACTTGCCAATCACACAGCAAGGATGCTTGCTCACCAGGCTCCCCATCTCAGGGCAGTGACTATTACACAAGGATGAAACGGAGACATCTGGTTGCCTGTTAAAATGTGTCACTTAGCATACACAGTTGAAATCCTGACAGCTGTTTGTCTCCCCACCCTTCCTTTGACCCTTGCTCCCTATCAAAGTGACTGTACTCATTAATTTTCTGTCTCTGTGATCAAACACCATGACCAAACAAGTAAACAACAGGAAGGAAGGTTTAGTTGGCTTATGCTTCCAGATGGATCAGAGTGCATGAAGGGATATAGCAGAGGTATGGAGGCAGGAGCTCAAAACTAAGGGCTCATATCTTGAACCAAAAGCAAGAAGCAAACAGAGGTAACTAGAAATTGCATGAGTCTTTAAATTCTCAGTGCCCACCCCCAGTGATGTACTACTCACACCTCAGGCTCCTCAAACAGTGTCACGGTCCTAGACAATGGAGATATGTCATTCAAACCACTATAGTGACATGTGATTTTTTTTTAATCAGTTGAAACACATCTTCATAGAGGAAAACTTCATTACTTTGCTGGGAAACATGGGAAAGGAGGGCACAGGTTGGTGCAGACACTGAAGATAATTATTTGCCCAAATAAGGCACTTATCCAGAGTCATGTGCTTGGGAACACGGTACCAACTCTGGCTCTTGCATCCCATTCCTCAGCACAGGACAACAAGAGAGCAAAAAATCATTTGAGAATGTCATCAGTATGTCACAGATGCTGGGGAGATCTGGGTTCTGATGGCATCCTGCTAGAGAGTAACCCTTCAAAGCTTAATATACATAAAAGCTGCCTCGACAAAACAGACTGGGATCCAGGAGATCTAGGGAGAGAGCTGAACGCCTGTATTTCCAAAAGGTTCACAGGTGATGCTGGCCTTGTCATCTGAAGACCAAGCAAAATGCAAGGCCTCTCATTTGTCTTATACCTCAGGCAAACAGAGAAAGTGGTAACAGGATGCAGAAGTAGTTCTATTGTTGGGAAGAAACAAAGCCAGCAACAACAAGAAAGATAAATGGGCATAAATTGGAAGAATAGAAGAGACAATTTTTAAAAATCTAATGTTTAAAAGAAGACATACTAAAGACAAAGAAAGTCAAATATTTTGGCAGGATAGGCCTAGGAACCAGAATTTGGCTAGGAATATTCTACCAGAGATATCCACAGACCACAAGACTTAATGGGGATTTTCAAATCCCTGGGCCAGCAGGATAGTTGAGAAAAAATATTGACTCTGGCAGGCAAGATCTTCCTCACTGATCCTGGACATCTGGTCACTAAATCTTTCAGAAGGGCAGATTTAGAGATGGTGAATTGAACACCTCCTCCAGCAGAGGGACCAATGGTGTTTTTAAATGAGTATGGAAGCTGGCCAATCTGTAGCCATTGGATCTGCAAAATGACATTACGCATTCAATTGCAAATGGAAGCAAAAGAAAAAATTACCATACAGTATTTGTTAAGACCCTGTTTCAAAGGTGGCAGTGAGGAGTGTAAATTAAAACATCTTCCACACAACAACAAAAAGAAAGGTATCCTGACTCAACTAAATTAAGTAACCACTAGGAAAATAATTTCCATCATGCTACAAAATCTATACCACGAAGTCAACCAGGAAAGCAAACTCGGTGTATTTGAAGAGGTGACACTCCCAAATGGGCTTCACTCACCTTTAAAAAAATAACAAAGTAAATGTTCTTTAAAAAAATAAAAATAAAAACTGACAAATTTACTTGTGCTTCTTAACATACTTTCATCAAGAACTAAGAGACAACATCCCTTTGTAACAACACTCTGGCAGTGTTTCCCAATCTGTGGGGTCATGACCCCTTAGGGCTCTTTCACCAGGGTCACCTAACACCATCAGAAAAACACAGATATTTGCATTATGTTGCATAACAGTAGCAAAGTTAAAGTTATGAAGTAGCAATGAAAATAACTTTATGGGGGCTCACTACAATACAAAGAACTATATTAAGGGGTCATGGCATTGCGAAGGTTGAGAACCACTGCTTACAAAGCAAAACAAGGGTTATGACAAAATAAACTCAATGAAATCTGCCCATGCTGTTGCCCTTTCTCCCCCCCCCCATCCCCTGAAAGTGTCAGGAACAGCCAAGGCAGGCAATCACCCCTAACTAACAAGATGTCAACTGTCAGCAGAACAGTTCCCCAGAGGGAAAGCTCAGATTGCCAACATGAGTGTGCTTTCTTTACATTCTGAAACAAGTCCCAAATCCACGTGAAAAATCCTAAGAGACATAAATAACTCACACTCAGTGTCTGTTTTCTGATTCTGCCTTCATGCCTCTCCACGGTGGTGACTCAGCCTGCCTCTATGGAACCTGTTCCACCTCACTCCCAGCATCACAGCTAAAGATAGATGTTGGGAAATTTAAGTACTTGTCCCTTACAGCTCTCTTCCTCCCCACCCAGCTGTAAAACTCCCGTGCTCTCAAGGTTGATCAAACAAGGTTGTTCTCATAACTTTCTGGTGTGAAGTGTCGGTGCCTTGATCCCAGGTGTGGGTGGTGCATGATTTCCTCCTATGCTTAGCCCATCCGCTGGCTTGGGTATATAAGGCCATTACTCTTTGTAATAAAGGCGGCAGTTTCTTCTTCACTTCTCGTGGTAGGCTGTTAAGTGTTTCGATCCTGACACCCTCCGCCAAGCTTGGTACTCTTGCCGTGCAGGCACAGCAAATAGATGTTTAATGATGGAGACACAAACAGGACAGCAGCTGAGCCACACATTACAAGTTCTCTCGCCTTCCAACTCTGAATGCAGAGGCCATATTCTGAGAACCCAACCTCGTGATTTCTCCAATACTCAGTTCTCCATTAGGATGTAGAACTGCCTGGGAGGTAGGGACTGCAAATACAAAATCTTTGGGTGGCATAGTGTGTATCTCAGAAAGCTGAGCGCTCAGAGAGGGAGCAATAGGGCCTCAGCCAGTCCTGCTACTGGGTAGCTTTGAGAGCAGAATTCCTTGCACACTAGGACGCTGTTTCTGACATACCAGATACAGCCTGTAGCACAAGTGTTTGGAGATCAAGTATAGTATTTTACCACATCTGGCAGGTGGTATAAAGCATTTAAGAAGAGTCCAGAATAAAAATCAGGAGGTGGGCGTGGCACATGCCCTGAAGTGAGTCACTTGCTCCCTTTTGCTTGGGGTCAAGAAGCAAAAAGAAAAACCAAACCTTGTCTGTTTTAGGAGTTTCTCTGTAACAAAAGTATCCTTCCCTTTCCTGTGAAAGTCTGTATCCTTTGAAACGTTTCTGTACAGCTTAGGCCACTGTTGTTTTTCTTACTCTTTTACCCCTGTGTGTGGCAATGTTTTCAACCACAGATCTCTGGGAAGGCATTTTGGGCTGAAGCTAGAGGTCTGTGGCCAGAGCTGTGACATCTCTTCTCCAGCAACTGTTTAACTCTTGTTCCTATAACAGAGAGGATTTCGTCTCTCTCAGTGTTTCACAAGTGGGACACCTCTTCCTTGCCACTTCCATACAGCTGGTGCAGCACGGCCCTGGTGCCTCCTCCCCAGCTCAGCCGCATCAGAACAGATTGCACAGGCTGTTTGAGGGAGGGAGAAAGCAGTACTGCAGAGCCTCGTGGCTTAAGGAAGGATTCTGAGGCTCCTGCAGGAGGCTGTGTTTGGCAACCAAGCAGCAGACACATGGGTAGCTGTGGATGAAAACCAGTGACCCAGCCTCCAGCTCAGGTCCCCAGGCCACCGGCTTGCCACATGCCTCTGCCGGGTCCCCATCTGGTGGTCTCCAGTCCAGCATTGTCTACTATATGAGCAGTGTCCTGTGCCTTCCTGCTGAGGGCCAGGGGACCTTACTCTGAGCCATTTCTTCCCTTTGTGAAGCTAATCGTATGTGTTTTCGACAGTGCAACCATCTGGGCATCTAACTCCAGTCATCGAGTTATTAGTGGGAAAGTGACAACACAGCCAAGGGTATTTAATAAGCATTTCTTATATTAACAAAACAGACTCAGAAGTTCCACATGTGTCTCCCTTCTGGAGATGTATGAATAACTTGGTTCACTTTTCTAGCCTCCCTGGGTTTCCTTTCAGGGTCCTGTTTTCTCTGTCTATGTCCCGGATTGATGACTGGTGCCCGTCCCTCAGTTACCGCCCCCCCCCACTCTACCAATCCCTCTGCAGCAAGCTCCCACACGTCCTGTGTCTAAAAATACCTATATCTGGTAACTGCAAAGACTTCCAGCCCCAGAACCTCCCCCAGGGAAATCAAAGGTCCCAAAGGCCATTTTCTATCCTATGTCCATGTCACCTGAAACCCCACACAGGCCATGTTGATTTTTATATCATCCTGAGGCTCCCTCCATCTTTACATCCTACTTCTCTGGTGACCTAGAAGTGCCTGTCCTGCTTCCTCCATCCCTTGACCTCTGTAGGCAGATTTTTCTGTTCCACCAACCAGCTTCCAATAAACACAGAGAGACTTCTAATTATGGAAGCTCAGCCAATAGCTTAGGCTTGTTACTAACTAGCTCTGTAGCGTAAATTAACCCACTTGTATTAATCTAAATATTGTCCTATAGCTCTTGGCTTTGTCTGTCCTCCAGCATGTCTTGCTCCCTCTTCATCTCCTGGGGGCCCCACCTTTCTTCTTCCCAGCATCCTCTGTATCTGGCTGTCCCACCTATATCTCCTGTCTAGCTAATAGTCATTTAGCTTTTTATTAAGCCAATAGGAAGAATGTGCCTTGGCAAAGACACATCCTTACAATGTACAAAAAGATTATTCCACAACAGCCCGCTGTCTATGCAGGTTCCAAGCTCTGCAGATTTTACTTCCTAAGTGTTTGCCAACACTGAACCTTCTCTCCTCTTCTCTTCTCTTCTGACTTCTCCAGTTCTGCCTTGTCTCCTAACTAGCCTCCTGACATCCCTCCTTCAGGCCCACAGAGGAGTTAGTGACCTAGATCAATTTATAAGCCTGATTCTGCCATTCTCTACTTTGAAAACCTCAAGGGTTTCTCTTCAATTAACCATAAAGCTCATGTTGTACAGTGTACTAATGTACCTTCAGTTTCTTCAGGTTCCATGGGGAGAATTTAGGAGAGTAAGCACTACTGCACATCAGACTTCAATGCAAAATCTGTACTGAGCTTCATTGTGATACTTGAGAACTGCAAGTTCATTGTCAGGAAGTCTACATGCCCGTGGGAACTATTTCAGCCCATCTCCCTCCATTCTCCTTTTCCCACAAAGTTTCCTGTCTCTTCCATATAAGTTGAATGTTGTTATTATGGGGTTTTTTTAATGCTTTATTTTTTCTATAGTCTTAGAATATGACATAGCACATAGCAGTTATATAATAAACAATTACTGAATTCAAAGTCAGTCTTCCCCCAGCCAAAGTCACCACAAGGCTAGATGGTTTCCTGGTCTTTCTCTTGGGCTTTGGTTCTCACTGTCCTCTGCAAATTACACAGAAAAGCCTCCAGGATATCCTGCCTATACCTCCTGCCTGGCTATTGGTGGTTCAGCTTTTTTATTACACCAATCACAGCAATACACTTTCACACAGTGTACAAATATCCCACAACAGGTATGTTCTACAAATTAGTTCTGCTCTATACATTTCACATTGTTTTGATCTCTGCCCACACTCTTTGTGTGTGTGTGTGTGTGTGTGTGTGTGTGTGTGTGTGTGTGTGTGTGTGGGTGGGTGGGTGGGTGTGTGGGTGTGGGTGGGTGTGTACTGTAGAACAAGGTTACATCATCTTACAAGCACTATAGCCCTGCACCTCCATGTCACAATGTCCAGAAAGTTCACCCAGGGTCCAACATAACAGGACTCAAAGCCACTATAAACCAAGATGAGAAGCAATGTCTTAAATACTCATGGAAACAACTCTGAAGAAAACCACATAAGTGTTTCTGTCCCAAACAAAATGTATTCTCTGCACGACTTCCCTTTATCCTAGACTGTCTGCGGCATAACACTAGAAGAAATAAACACCTGAGGAGTGAGGAAAAAAGAGGCCATTCTAAGTGTAGATATTAGCTAACTTTTACACATTTTACAATGACACAAAATAAACGTGTGAACACTCAGCTAGGGCTCTGGAATGGGTCCAGAGAATGGACATTCTAAAGCTGAAGCTTCATTAAACTTTATAGGAAATCTATTTCTAACCACAGTACTTAGAAGATTACATATTAATTAATCAATCAATTAACTAATTAATGGTGGCTGCCAAGTGACGGCGTGACAAGAAGTGAAGCAAATCTTGCATAAATGGCAGACATTTGGGAATCCACTCTGTGCATGTCAAGGGTGGTACTTTACGACACACAGTGCTGAGCATGCTGGGAGAAGGCAGCAGGGTGTGTATGAGAAGACCCTGCAGCAGATGGCAGGGGCAGCCAGTTCTGTTCAGGGCAAGGCTCAGATCTTGGTATGAGTGAAGAAAGCACTGAGTAGGGCTCCTGGATACAGTCCTGAGGCTGGGGTGCTTGTGTCAACAGCTGAGAATTTGGAAGCTGAGCTGGTGGGAGGTGGGTGAGCCAGCCTGGAAGAGGGCGTGCCCATTCACAGGACAGGAACACAGTCTCCTCTGGAGCCCTGACAATGCTGCTCCAACTGTAGACCAACACTGAAGGAACACTTCTGCCACAGCATGGATAGCCTCTGACAGGTGAACCAACAGTGTCAATGATACCTGTGGTGAGTGCTCCTGAAATATCCTGAGACATGCATGCTTCCCTCTTTACTTAAGTACTGGCCAGTGGTCCAGCAAGTCCCCACACTTGTGTCTAAGTAGAAAAGCTTGACAGGATAGCTTCCAGCACTCCTGGCCTTCGCTGGAACAGTGTGACATTACGTAAATATGAAGCCATTTACAGGAGGCGCTCGAGGGGATTCTGGTATACCCCTGGACTCTGGGCACAGCCACTCCTGGAATTCCCTTATAACTCATCTAGCATGAGGTTCCATTAGGTCTGCTTATCTTTGAGTTCCAACTTTCCTTTTTTCTTCCTTCCCATCTCTTTCTATCACATTATGGCCAGAGCCCATCTCTGCTTTCTTGCCAGGTAATTTTATTCTTTCTCTGAAGCAACGCACCTTTTCATGAGGCTCCTTGCTGAACCTCCATGCCTACCTCAAAAAAAGCCTGGCTTTCCCTCTTGGTCTTCCCCTTCTTCCTCCTCTTGGAAGCTGCTGAGATTTATAGCTCATCTGCCCTGGGGTTCTTCTTTAAAACTCTGATAAAATGTCCATGACTTCCTTCTGAATCCTTTCTTAAATCCTTTTATTAATGAGACTAAGAACTCTGAGAGGGAACTCTAATTTCCTTGCAGCATAAAACAACCAGTGTGGGGCTTTCAAAACACCTAGTAACACTTTGATTACATTGCCTCTTTTTGTGCTGCTGCAACAAAATATCATAAACTAGATGACTAGTCAACAAAAAGAAGTTATTTGTCACAGTTTGAGAGGCTGGAAAGTCCAAGACCAACCAACACTGGGTTTGGTGAACAATAAGGTTTCATAGATGAGGTCTTTACTCTTCATCCTTACTCACAAAAGGAGATATTGCCTATTATTATCAACATCATCATCATCATCATCATCATTATTATTGACATGGGGTTTTTCTATTATTATTATTATTATTATTGACATGGGGTCTTGCTATTATTATTGTTGTTGTTGTTGTTGTTGTTGTTGGTATGGGGTCTTGCTGTGTCACCCAGAGTCAAACCTATGAACTCAAGTGACCCTTCCTCATCAGCTTCTCAGGAGCTGGTACTGAGGCCTACAGCACCAATCCCACTTCCACACCTCCTTTAGGAAAGTATCAATCCTACCATTTCACAGCTATTTGATAAAGATCAAGTCTATAAGGGTGTTAATGGGGCTCTCCCTGTATGACTCACTATTCTCCCAAACTACCCTACACCTTGCCATTTTGAGGTTTAGGATTTCAACCTTGATTTGAACATACATTTTTTTAGTCTATGATTCAGAAGGTATTCATGAGGTCCTGCAGAGATTTTGCCATGAGTTAAGCCAGACATGGTCCCTAGATAATAAGAGTATAGCACCTTATAAAGGATACAGACCCTGATTATCACTTCCATAAAGGGATAATTACAAACCCAGACATGAAAAGAATGCAGGTCTACAGTGAAGAGTTTGACCTATTAGCCAATTGAAGAACACTTCACTAGAAATAAAGCCCATGGTGGAAAAGAATCCACTAGTTAAAAAATGATCAGCAATCAAGAAGGTACCAAGATTGAACGTGGGAAGGAGCAGGATGTTATCAGCAATGAGATGTTATCAGCACTACCCTTCCCTGTCTGCCCTCTGCTTCTCGTGCTGCCCTGTAACTCACAGCGACTCCACAGAGAATCCACCAGACCTTCTGCCTCCTAGCTCATTTCCAGCCACCGTTTTTAGGTTATTTACTGCACTGGCTCTCTCTCCCCAATGGCCTTGGGTTGACTATAATCATACTCTTTTTCTAGAAGGCATAGTTCCAGTAGATAGTTTTATCTTATAGCTATAGCCTGGGGTGTTTGTAATATTTCTTTAATGTGTCATCACTTCTTGCACCTGTGAGGACATTCATTCTTGGGGGCCAATTCACTCTTTCTGATAATATGACATAACATGCATACTAGAAAAAAAACTGAAAGAGAATGCCTATACTGCTAAATGAAGAGCAATGGTGAAGTGTGGCTGGAGCAGGGGTGAGGTGTGGCTGGTGGTCTCCACAGGAACCAGGAGCTTTGGTCTTCCTTAAAGAGAAGAAACATAAGGTTTGCCATGTTGGCCAATACTAGACTGAGTTGAGAAATAAGTGGTAGGTGAAGCATTGAGATAATAAGCTTGGTCACTGGAGGGAAGCTAGGCTTGAAGGAAAGGAGGCTTTAGGGCAGTAGCTAGAGATAGGCACTGGATCATGATAGACAGCGTTATTAGAAGGTTGGAGAATATGATCAAGAAGATTCCAGGTTGGAGAATGCAGTGGAATGTATATAAAATAGGAGGAAGAGCAGGTGACAGCACCAACCCTGAGCGAGAGCATGGCCTTTACATTGCATAATGGTTAGGGAGCAAGAAACTGAAGGTAGCTCTCCATTAGTCAGCTTCAGTTGGGTTTTTAAAATAGAAATGTCATTCATCTCTGAGAATTAGAGAAGACTGAGATTAAGGCAAGCACAAGTCCAAAAGCTTGACAGTAAAGAAGACGGCTAAGAATGTCTATTGTTCCAATGACAGTGTATGCTGGAGAGGATGTGGAGAAAGGGACACACTCCTCCACTGCTTGAACTTAAGTGGGTAGGAGAGGTGCTGAGCAGTTCTGAGACCACTTGTGAGTTTCAGTATTGACAGGAACGTCCTGCTACTACCTGCTGGCCCAGGCTATTTAAGTAGATCTAGCCTGAATAACATTCCTTCCTATGAACATAGGATAACCCTGCCAGGCTGAAATCTCCACTATCATTAATATAACTAATGTTCTCTCCTCTCACTGCTAGTAAAAGCGTCCAATGCTGTAAGCCTGGTTAAGACTGCCCTGTCTCATCTTGTCATCAATATGGAATGGGAAGATGATCTCTGGTAACAGAATTGAAATGTTTCAGTCCAAGCTGGCCTAAAGCTCTTCTCCTCTCTCTGCCTTTCTGCTTGTGTAAATTGATGAATGTTTCCCACTACTACTGAAGCTAGCACATGTGGGGGTTCCTACTCATTTATATGTGTAGCAGTCAGAACTATATATTTCTATCAATATTTTCTCTTGCTTTCTCCAGAAATAGTGAGCTGCTTGATTACAGATGTGGGAAAACACTGGGGGTGACAAGGGCTTATCTGGGGACAAGTGGACAGTGAAGACAAAGGCACAGGGAGTGACTTTCTAAAAACAATTATATGATACATGTGTTCAAAGTTAAGTTCAAAGTTAACTGAGAGAGGTTCAATACACCCATATGTCTCACCCTCCTCCTCCCCTCTCACCTAACACTGTCCACAGCAAAGAGACTGCTGGCAACACTCTACTCACTGCAGACAGAAAAGTGGCTGGGGCGACACATTACTGAAAATAGAGGAGCCCAGACAGGTGCGGACAGTGACTGGATCAATAGGTCGACCAGTTGTTGAGGAATTCGGACTGCTGTATTTCCAGACACCAGAGATTCAAGTCAGAGGTTGTTACAGTCCTGTGAAGTTGGTCTTATGAACCACATGTTCCTCAGATCTGCTTATCAGGGACAAAGCACAGGGAAATGCCATGGGCTCATGAATCATCTACTCTTGTGCCTGGCAGGAAACTTCTAGTAATTTATACTTTCCATCTGGATGCAACTTAAAAGACTAATTACCGGTGATAGCAGTGAGCCCCCATGATTAATGGACAAGGGTCTGAGGAGTGAGGCCAAGAAGAGCCTGAACTCAGCATGACTATAAACAGACAAAAAGTTTTCCTTGACATAACAAATGCTATTTAAAGCTTCTGATTTGATACAAGTGAAAGGCAGTGCCTTTGTTGAGTAAATTATTTAGACATCACTCCAAGATCAGTAATGTAGTTTCAAATGTCACTTATGTCTATGGTATTTCCTATACCTCTTGAATAACTAAATACATAAAGAAGTTTCTGAAAGAAGGAAAGGCCATCTGGCCAACCCTGGTTACCATTTATGGCTAATTATTATTAATATTAATAATTTTCCATACAAGCATATACACCTTGAGGCTTCTATGCCCTGAGTAGGCATTCTATGTCAGTAAGCATTGCTGAGCAGAGAAGCTGAGGAAGCAATTAGCTACTCAGTCCCACTGAAAAGAATTTAATCAAAATACAAGTTGAGCTCCTGTACAGTGTGGAGTGACCTTTTCCTGAAGGCCCATATATTTTCCACTCCCATTTTCTCACCAGATCCAATTCCCATTGCCCTTTGAAGTCGGGATCACCTTCAGACTCCAAAGACAGAGATGAAAACTTTGGAAGGAGAGAGCGCACATCCTTCTAGCTAGATCCCAGCTAGCTTCTCAAAGTGTCACTCACCCTTGAAAAGCACATGTATGGCCACTTGGAAATCCCACAGAACTTTCTTTTATGAATGACAGCAAGGTTTGCCTAATAATGCCTATTTTGATTTACTTTCAAAATAGTTTATTGTTAACAAGTAGTATTTGGTTCCATGCTATACTGAAGGCCAGAAGATCTTATGGGTTAATTAGTAATTAGACTAATTACTAATTAGTAGTCAAAAATTTGTTATCAATTTAGTTTATTACTCAAACCACTGTCAAGACTGTTTTCCCATTCATCAAATGCAAATAACAGCACAGAGTGTAGAGCATGGAGAAGACCTGGAAAAGGATGGCTTCCTCTGTTTATTCTTTGGCTCATTGTTTTCTTATTTACCTTCTCTAATTTGGACTCCTGGGGGAGTGTATATTTGTGTATAGGTGCACATGTGTGAGCAACAAACATATACATGTGTATCTGTGTGCGTGACAACCAGCTCTCATTCTTAGGAGCCATCTACCCTAAGAAAGGTCTCTCACTTATTGGGAACTCACCGAGGAGACTAGACAGACTAGCCCACCTATTACATGCCTACCAGCAGCAAACAGCTACCCCATAGCAATTGCCTGGCTTTCCCCTTTTTCTCGAGTTCCCCAATAGTCCTTCCTTAAGCTGAATGTTTTCCTAATTTCTTCTAAGACCCACCTGTTTGTATATAAGTTCCAAAGGTGTTTGCAAATATATCCTCAAACAACATTTGCACTATGCCACTACCATCACACACACACATAGCTCTTGTTATATGGATGAGAGTTTAAGAATCTCTCCCAACACTACCTAATTTTACAAGGCTTGCAAAGTTCAATAAGTAGTTGGGAGGGTGGGTAGACTTTGCCTCCTTGTGACAGCAATGTTCCCCCAGTCAATGCCCTCTGTCCTCTGCCACTTTTATGCCATTGAAATTGGAAAGGGAAGTGGGTGGTGGGATGACTAGCTCAGGAGGAGGCAGCACCTAAGCCCAGTCCTGATTACAAGTGTCAAGTGCTGTCTGAAATATTCTGGAGGAGAGAGGGAACGAGCAGATTTATAGGACACATACTTCACTGGGTTTTATTTTGGTGGTGCGTGTAGATGAGCAAAGATTAAAAGCCCAAACAAATGTCTAAATCATTTTGCACACTCCTTACTAGGTTTCACAGTGCTGGTTCTGTGGACAGCACTCCAGAGGGACAGCTCTTTTACTGGTTCCTGAGGGGTACCGTAAGTGGGAGGTAGGGGGAGACAGGACTCAGAAGGGAAGTACTAAATTGTCAAAATATCATCATTCCTGAGAAATATATCATGAGAAAAGTGATTTCGTTTCTAATAGAGTTTTCTTTGAGGTTTTAAGTACCAAAAACTAATTCAAGAGTTTGGGCATGGTGTAATTCAAGGCATGATTTATATTTAACATTTACAAATGTAGGGTTTTTTTTTTTCAAAACTGTAAGTCTAGAGGAAGAATAACACAGTGATTAGAAATCTTTTTCTGATCTCCTGGCTCTGAATTAAAAACCCTTTCCAACCAAAGCAGGCAAGAAGGTTAACTCACCCTCCGGTATCTTAGCATGTCAAATGATGCTTAACCTCCATTGGATTGTAAGCGCATTGCTCTTAGAGTTAACCAGAGCAAGACTGAGAGTAACATGGCAACCATTCAACAAGTACTGGCATGCCTTTCAACAGATGTGAGCTCATAAGGCCCACACTGCCTGCGGCAACCTGAAGAGTTCTTTCAGTGTGGGACTGTATCTCTTGATCACCACAGAGAAGATTCTCAAGACAAGTCAACACAAAGCAAACATGAGTTTATTGATTAAGAAAACAGTTTGGCATAAAGCACACATATTATAGGAGAGGGTGGAGGAGAGTGGGCTCATTGTTTAGGAAAAGGATAACACGAGCACTTTTAGAGGTTTCTCAAGGCAATCACTCTTAAGAGCCTGTGTCTTTGTTTGTTTGTTTATTTCATTTTTTCCAAGACAGGGTATCTCTATATTGCTTTGAAGACCAAGCTGGCCTCGAACTCACAGAGATCCACCTGCCTCTGTCTCCCGAGTGCTGGGATTAAAGGTGTATGCCACCATCGCCTGGCTGTGCCTAAGTAGCTTAACAACATCCATATATACAATTTTGGTGAGTTTGAAAGTTACATTGTTTAATGGGTTTGGGGGAAAAATGTTCACTGTTTCTTTTTTATGAGATCACAGGGTATTTAGTGTACTGGACAGAATGCAGGCTGTTTAAGGTAAAATCACAAGGAGTTGAAAGAATCCTTACTATATTTGATGTATAGTAAAGTGATTTGAATAATAATGGTTCCCATAGGCTCATACATTTGAATGCTAAATCATCAGGGTGTGGCACTGTTTGAGGAGGATTAGAAGGAATAGGAGGTGTGGCCTTGTTGGAGGAAGTGTGTCAATGGGGTGGGCTTTGAGGATTCAGTGCCTACGCCAGGCAGTTTCTCCCTCCTTTGCTTCCCCCTCAGCCTGTGGATAGGATGTAGCTCCCAGCTACTGCTCCAGTGCTGTGTGAAGCTGACATAATCCCTGCCATGATGACAACAAACTAAACCTCTGAAACTATAAACAAGCTCCCAATTAAACTTTTTATTTTTTTATTCTTGAGAATTTCATACATCAAACATGACTATATACACTCCCAATTTATCCCCTCCAAAACAACTTCATGCCTTTTTTAAATAACCCACTGTGCTGGATAGTTTTATGTCAACTTGTCACAAACTACAGTCATCTTGGAAGAGGGAGCCTCGATGGAGAAAATGCCCACACTAAATCGGCCTGTGGTGCATTTTCTTTTTTCTTTCTTTCCTTTTTCCATTTTTTTCTTGTATTGAAAATTGGTTCTTTTCTCAGACATTACATCCTGATTGTAGTTGCCCCACCCTCTCCTCCTTCAAGGTCCTTCTCATCTCACCTCCCCTCTGGATCCACTCCCTTTCTGTCTCTTATCAGAAAAGAACAGGCTTCTAAGAGATAAAAACCAAACAGCTGTCATATCAAAGTTGGACACAGCAACCCAACAGAAAGTAAAGAGTCCCAAGAACAGGCACTAGAATCAGAGACTCACTTGTTCTCATACTCAGGAATCCCATAAAAATACTAATCTAAAACCTATAATACATATGCAGGAGAGCTGATCCAGACCTGTGTGGGTCTTGTGCTTGCTGCTTCAGTCTGTGAGTCCATGTGCTTAGTTGATTCGGGGGGCCTTGTTCTCCTGGTGTCCTCCATTCCCTCTGGGTTTTACATTCTTTCCACCTCCTTTTCCTGGGGTTCCCTGAGCACTGAGGAGAAGGATTTGATGGAGATCTCCAATTTAGACTCTCTTTCCCCATAATGACTGGCTGTAGGTCTTTCCATCTGTCCCCATCTGCTGCCAGAGGCAGCTTCTCTAATGATGACTGAATAAGGAACTGATCTATGAGTATAGCAGAATATCAATAGGAGTCATTTTTATGATACTTTTATTTTTTTAGACCAGTAGTGTTTGGTTTTACCCTAGGTCTCTGGGATATCTAGTCTCTGGTTCTTGGTTACCCAAGCAGTATCAAGTAAGGGTTTTATCTCATGGAGTAGGCCTTAAGTCAAGTAAGATATTAGTTTGCTACTCCTGTGGGGTGGGTTCTGAGCCACCATTATCCTAGCATATTTTTCAGGCAGGACGGATTGTTGGTCAAAGGTTTTTTCTGGCTGGGTTGATGTTTACATTGCTCTTTTGATAGCCTACAGAGTACCTTCACATTCCAAAGATACTAGAACATAGGGGTGAAGGCTCCATTTGACACCAGCTTGACCTCTTCATGTTTATTCAGTGGTGTGGGTGTTGTCCTCAGCAATAGGACCCTGCTGTCAGTTTGCAGAGAGCAACCCATCATTTTAGCAACAGCCTGGGTTGTTTGGGGATTTCTATGGGGACATCCTTGGCCAACAACTCAACTGAATGCAACTCAGTCCTGTTACTGGAAGGCTTGTTTGGTGACAAAAGATAGACAGTGAGGACTCTGTAGCCCCCACTATTAGGAGACCTCATTAGGATCACCTTCATATATTTTAGAAAAGACCCACTTCACTAAGCTTCCATACCATCCCTCAAATGTCCTACAAGTCCAGCTGTCTTTCCACACATATTCTGTCTACCCTATCTCTCCTCTCCATCTCTACCTGATTCTCCATCTCCCATCTCCATCCATCCCCAATCTACCCATAAAATATTCTATTTTCCTCTCCAACAAAGATCTATGTTTCCCTTCCTTAATCCTTCTTTGAAGCAGAGTTTCTGTTCAGCCTCGTTCCACAGGCTTTTAGGTGTAAATAAACACACAGAAGCTTATATTACATATAAACTGTTTGGCTGATGGCTTAGGCTTCTTATTGGCTAGCTCTCTCTTAATTATTAACCCATTTCTATTAAACTAGGTATTGCCATGAGGCTGTGGCTTAACTGTAATTCTCTGGCATGTTGCTCCTTTGGCAGCTACATGGCATCTCCCTGATAGTTCCTCTTTGCCTTCCTCTTCCCTAGTCTGGTAGCCTCACCTATACTTCCTGCCCAGCTACTGGCCAAACAGCATTTATTTATCAACCAACAATAGAAACATAAATTTACAGCATACAGAAGGACACATCACTTCTTCTATGCCTAACCTCTCTGGATCTATGGACTGTAGCCTGGTTATCATTTTTACTTAACAGTTAATATCCACTTACAAGTGACTACATATATTTCTTTTTCTGTGTCTGAATTACCTTGCTGAGGATAATTTGTTTTTTTTTTTTTTTCATTCAATTGCCTGAAAATTTCATGACATCTTTTTTTTAACAGCTGAATATTACTCCATTGTGTAAATGTACCACATTTTCTTCATCTGTTCTTCTGTTGAGGGGCATCTAAGTTGTTTCCAGTTTGGGGCTATTATGAATAAAGCTGCAATGAACACGGTTGAACAAATGTCCTTGTGGTAGGATAAAGTGTCCTTTGGGTATATGCCTAAAAGTGGTATAGCTGGTTCTTGAGGTCGATTGAATCCCAACTTTCTGAGTAACCGGAACACTGATTTCCAAAGTGGCTTTACAAGTTTTCACTCCACCAGCAATGGAGAAGTGTTCCCCTCATTCTACATCCTCACCAGAATGAGCTGTCGCTTGTGTTATTGATCTTAACCATTCTGACAAGTGTATGGTAAAATCTCAGAGTCATTTTGATTTGCATTTCCCTGATACTAAGGATGTTGAACATGTCTTTAAGTGTTTCTCAGCTACTTGAGTTTCCTCTGTTGAGAATTCTGTGCTTAGATATGTACCCCGTTTTTAATTGGATTATTTGGCTTTTTGATATCTCAGCTAGTCTTCAGTATACACCAGAATCCCAAAGAAGTAGGCTGCAATGCCTGAATAATATACTAGATTACAAGAGAGTTGAGAAATAATGCTTTTACTGTAAACAAAACTTAGTCTTGTTTGTGAGATTATCAGAAAATTGTAGGTTTATCTCTGGGGGGAAAAAAACTAAACGTGCACTAAAGGTCATATACACTGAGCCTTTAGTAATGAATCAAGGGACATCACAGAAGAGGGGACAGAAGGACGATGTCTGCTGGGAGAGGGGTCCCAAAGCAACCTGTGCGGGTGAACTTTCCATTCTGTGGAGTTGACACTGGACTTGGCTGGATGCAGCTTTGCTTGATGTTTGATCTAATGCTGCCTTTGTTGTGTAAATGTACCGCATTCTCTTGATCCTCATTAGGGTCACTGTCATAGATTCTAGAAAGTTTCCTTTTCACAAAGTTTCCATATCATCTCTCAAATGCCCCATAATTCTCTCTCTCTCTCTCTCTCTCTCTCTCTCTCTCTCTCTCTCTCTCTCTCTCTCTCTCTCTCTCTCTCTCTCTCTCTCTCTCTCTCTCTCTCTCTCTCTCTCTCTCGTGTGTGTGTGTGTGTGTGTGTGTGTGTGTGTGTGTGTGTGTGTGTGCCCTATCTCTCCTCTCTATGTCTACCTTATTCTCCTGCTCCCATTTCCACCTGCCTCAGCAGTATGCAGTATGTTTGCCTGAACCTGCATAATGATTATACCAGTTAACAAGCCAAAACAAATGGGGGGGGGGTATCACAAGGCCCAACTCATAGATGAAGAGCTACAGGCAGTGGCTGCTGAGAAAGAGAGATCAGTCCTCTCTAGGAACAAGCCCTCTAATAAGTTTTCTAATCCTGGTAGTCAACACTAAGCATGTGTACATATAAGCAAAACTACTTTGACTCTATTTTATATATGCAAGTATTAAGACAATATTAACTATAGAAGAGGTCGTGAATTTGAAACATGAGAGAAGTTGGAGTGAGAAAGGGAGGGGAGGGAATGATGTACAAAGAAGGCCTTCATGCCCCTGCCTTTGGTACTAAATTCTTTTTAATGATTCTGTATCAGAATCCACCACTTAAGTGGGCAACTTTAATACACAAAGAATCCAGGTCTTGGTTGAAAAAGGGAAGCTGTTCGTCTCCAGGATGGTGTAACAATAAGGGTCACATTAAACATGTGATCAATGCTGGCCTTTTGCACACTGATTAACATATTGCACTCTGATGTTTTATTGAGAGCAAGTCTTATAGCCCTCTATAATTATACTCATATTTTAATATCTTCAGGGTCAGAACCCCCCCCCATATCATTGGTAGATATTCATATGCAGAATTGCTAGCTTTATCACTTTAAATGATTTAAGCTGATCAAAGGACACTCCATTTGTCTGCTCAATATTCAATTGAAGTGGAAATGGTTAGTGAGTGCACACCCCCTGAAAGTCTCCTCTCCTAGGTGCAATTACATGGGATGGAAGGTGCGCACCGCACAGCTTACTCTGGATAATAAATCACTACATTGGAAGCTTTGGTTACCTTGCTGGATTTGATAAGAAAATTAATAAAATTAGCAACGTATTTGTCAGTCAGGGAGATTCACAAATTGGGGAGAGGAAAGTGGGGAAGAGAAAAGAGGAAGGGGAAATGGGGGAGGGAGGAAGACAGGGACAGACAGCAAGAAAGAACAAAGCCAACATTAGCTCAAACATCAAATAAAGCTGCATGCAGCAGAATCCAGCAGCCACCTCACTATTGATAACAATTATATTTATTTAAATCCTCAACAGACCCAAACTAGAATGTGTGGGACTGAGATTGGCTTCTCCAAGTGGCTTGGCTGTCTTCTTGCTTGGAGATGGGGCTAGCATAATGCCTTTCTTCTCTCTGTCCAGAAAGGATAATTGTTGTGTGTGGCTGCTGCTTTCCAAACAGGATGGAAGATGAGAGTCATTTGTTCCAGAAGACCCTCACTGGCCTTCCTCCTGTTCCTTTCTTCTTTAAATATATATGAAGATCTGCAATTACCCTTTGAAGAACGTTTCCAACAGCTGTAAGCGATAATGGGCCAATCACTGTGCACTTTCTTTCCCTGCAGCTGCAGAGCTTTCCATTTAAAGCAATTAATTGATATGTGTAAAGTGCCTTGGAAGGAGAAGGGGGCCTCCTGAGTGTGAGATGTTGTTCTTAGAGCAGCCTCACTGGCAATTAGAAAGCCAGGCCCTCTTCAGGCAAGCCTCAAAGAAGAGGGTGACTCTAAGGGTCTTAAACAGCCTGAATCTCCAAGGCATGCCCACAACTACAATCACACTAGCAGACACCTCCTTAAGATACATCATAGGCTAATTACTAAAGGTAACTTTACTGAAAATTGTGACACATTAAATAGAGAACGCTTTGATTCTTCTATACTTATTATTTTTATATGCCTATACCAAGGTGCCAGTTTGCACCACACTGTCCCTTAAAATGCACTTCTTAAGCTAAGTATATGGGGCAAGAAAGGGCTTATTTGTCTCACATGTCTAAAATACTCCCAGCTCAATTTAGGGAAGGCTGGCCTTGGATACTGTCTGTCACTGTGAAATAGCAAACCACAAGATATTGCAGATTAACCCCAATATTCCTGCCTTTTCTGGCAATGTACAGAGAACAGACATTGTCTGAGCACAGGATGTTAGTATGATTTCTAGCACACTCCAATATTTTCATTCAATATTTCAACTTTAAAAATCTTAATGGGCTGCTCACACTTCTGCTGTCTATGTCCTTGACATCATCGGCCATAAGAAGGGTTGATATCTTTTCTTCTTAATCCTGAACACCACAGCTTACTTGAAAACACTCCATTGCTAAGCAATTAATTGCTGGTCACTCAATCCCTTTTTTGAAGATAATCACAGAAGCTCAGCAACATCCAGCAATGCTTCCACAACTTCATAAACCCAAAGATAGATACCTGTGAGTCAAACATGGCACTTGGGACTCCACAGAGTGCTGTGTGGGAGCCACATAGGTATGACAGCCACTCATTTGATGCCTCCAGAACTTGAACTGCAACCATAAAAAACTTTAGCCTTTCAAAACTGTACTCAGGCTTGAGACTTTTAATTGTAACTATTTTTTTTTCCAAAATTGATGGCTTCAGGGGCTGGAGAGATAGCTCAATGATTCAAAACACAGGCTACTCTTCCAAATGACCTGGAAGTTGAGAGATAATATCCTGAACCACGCATAACAAACAGACTGAAAACAGGGTACAGTTATAAAAGCCCACCCCCCAGTTACAACTTCCTCCTGCAAGGCTCCACCTCCCAGAGGCCCCATAATATCCCCTGAACAATACTAACAGCCAGGGACCAAATGCTTCGACATGTGAACCTATGGGGGATATTTTTCTATCATTCAAATCTCCATGGTGAGTTTAAATTTTAATAAACCCCCATGATCATGTAACAGAGGGAGGGAGGGAGAATTTGAGGAAAGGGATAGAAAAGTAACTTTTGCTGCAACATGCATTATTTATTTTTATTATTTTAAAGTTACAATGTTGCTTGAGAGGTGGTATCACCCTCCTGACTTTAAACTAAGGAACATGAGCTTGTTAGCTGGGGTAAGAATTTGAAAACCTGGCATGATGCTGCAGTCCTGTAATCCTTAGCCACTTGTGAACCCCTTTGTGATACGGCTTGCTATAACTGAACAGGTTTTAAAAATATAATAATTTACTAATTCCTTGAAAAATTCAAACATACATACAATGTGTATTATTCATATCCAGCTTCTATACCTCCTCCTGATCCCTCCCACATCTACCCTTTTTCTCCATATCACTCCCAAACTTTGTGTCCTTTATTAATTTTTTATAAATCACAGAGTCCAATTTGTGCTGTCCACTGGTGTGAGGCCATCCAGAAAACAGTAGGTGAACTACCAGAGGCCCCACCCTTAAAAGAAAACTGACACTTCACTTGTAATGTCATCAACTGCCAGTTGCTTCTTAGCCCGGGTGGAGGTTAATGAACACCTTCCCATCTGTGCTACAGGGTTTACTGGCTTAATCATCTGCAAGTCTTGTGCAGGCAGCTACAGTTGCTGTGAGTTGGTGAATGCAGGTATTCTGTGGAGTCAGAAGACACTGTTTCACTCCTGTTCTCCATGACCTCCTTGATGGTCCCTGAGTCTTAAGGACAGTATATGTTATAAATGTTCTGTTTGTGGATAAGTATTACACAGATATATTTATTCTCTGTACTTGGGCCAGTCTTGAGTTTCTATGTTAACCACCTACCACTACAGAAAGAAATTTTCTGATGAAGTCCGAGAGCTATACTAATCTATAGGTATAGTGATATAAATTCAAAGGACAGTTTGTTACTATGTACATTTAGCAAAGCAATCATAGTAGGTTTGTCCCTGAGCCTATGAGCCTCCCAGACATGGTTATTGGCCAGATGTATGGGTTTCCACCTCAAATTAAACCAGAAACAGTGATTTACCCTATAACATCTGTGCCAGTATTGCACTCACGGGCATATCTTGCCACACTGGTCATCATTGTAGTTCATGGGGTCAAAATTGGGTAAGACTGTTCATGACTCCCCACACACACAAGAAGCCTACATACCACCTTCTGTACTATGAAGCTATATAGTAGGGAGGAAGCTTCCAGAGAAGTCCCAACTTGATTTCTCCATGTTCTGTGACTAAAATATGTGGTATTTTCAGCAACAGGGTCTTACCATCAAGTTCTGGTGGGCAATCAAGAGCAGTGGCAATAGACTATATTATTTGGGATGTCTTCAGAACACCCCTTACCAACAGCTCTAGAGGCAGCATCCTATACCTGACACTCAGCTTTTTATTTAGTAACCTATGGCTTCCAGGGGGAGCATTATCCCTATGAAATTACCATTATCCCTATGGTAATTTCAATTAAATATACATACATACATACATATCCATTTAATTGGATTTTTAAAACATCTTTAGTGTTAGTTATTTCTCCTCCCACTCACTCCTTCTGCTCTCCCCTCCCACCCTTCTTCTCTCTTCATTATTTGCCTTCCCCCCCTCCTATCATCTGTGTTCTACTATTCCTGCCCCTATCCCTTAAGATCTTTCTTCTCCACCCCTACAATGTCTCTTTCCATTTTCCTGAAATCCACAGTTACTACCCATTAACAAACAGGCAGAAAAAAATGGAATGCAAGTATGAGTAGGAATGTGTGACTTTTGTCTTTTGGGACCTGACTTACTTCACTCGATTTCATAGTTACACTTTTCTTTACAGCTGAATAAAATTCCCATCAGTTGATGGGAATCTAGGCTGCTTCCCAATATTGGGAATAGAACAGTAATAAACATGAATGAGGAACTGTCTTGTAGTAGCACAGAGTCCTTTTTGTACATGTCCAGGAGTAATCAAGTTACTTACTCTAACTATAATCTATTTCTAGGTTTAGGTTTTTTGTTTTTGAGTTTTTGTTTTGTTTTGTTTGTTTGTTTGTTTGTTTGTTTAGGAAATTCCACACTGATTTGAATAGAGTCTGCACCAGTTTGCATGCCCATTAACAATACATGAGGACTCCCTGTTCTCCACATCCTTGCCAGAATTTGCTGTCTTTTCCAAACAACTTCTAAGTGGGTTTCCAAACCACCTACACAATAAGAGACATCAATGCACTTACAGCTGTGACCACAGTAAGATTTCTTATTTTACTTGCAAACTGGATCAGTACACTGACATCACATAAATTTTGCCAATGCCAGGTGTCAATTTACAGGAGTCATTAAGATAATGCATGTGAAGTCCCCGAGGAAGCACCTAGCATATAGCAAGAACTCAGTGAGAGCATGCCACTGCTGTCATCCATAAATGATAGCATAGATAGTGCTGAGAAGCTATTCTGGCACAATTGCCTTACTGAAGGAATAATGCCATGAGCTGAAGATGTTGCTCAATTTGTAGAGTTTCTACTTAGAAATAACACTGAACTTCTTTTTCACTACAGAAACATCAGGCAGCTAGAGTGTCTGGCTAATCATCTGAACCATTTTTGCAAGTAACAGCAAATGCACTCAATCCTAAGACCAGTGCTCATCCATCCCTATATGAGCACACCTTTCAAGACATAGCACATTTGTACTGAACTAATAATAAAATTAGATTATGTCTATTACATAAAGCAATAAGAAACTAAGTCCTCATAAAGTTCAGCCTGTTAAATCCTTTCTTTAACCATGGGTCAATGTAACATGAATAATAAAAGACCCAGAGTCAGATATTGTGTTTCAAGCTGAAAGATCATTAAAGCAAAGCAGCCAGCCGCTAGCTCTTACCTCTACCTCAGGCTAGCTCCATGAATCCTCAGAAACAATTGCTCTCCATCTGGAAACGAAATCTCCACATGAAACCCTTTCCTTCCTTTTATACCTCTCTTTGCCCAGCCATATCACTCCTGTCTCCACCCACCTAGTGCTGGGATTAAAGGCATGTAATCCCAAGTGCTGAGATCAAATGCATGAGTTCTGTTACTCTTCACTCTTGTTTAGACCAGGGTAGCCTTGAACTCAAGAGAGATCCATCTGCCTGTCTCCTGAGTCCTAGGATTAAAGGTGTATGCCACCATTGCCTCACTTGTTAGAATGGCTGCTGAGATTAAAGGTGTGTATCACCACTGCCTAGCTCTGTGACTTGTGGCTAACTTCATTCTGAACCCTCAGGCAAGCTTTAATAAATCATAAATAATATATCACCACAGGTCAACTAATCTGCTGACTAAAATAAGCTGTCTTCTGAGGCACTAAGGGAACTGTGTCCCTTGCCTCAGAACTTACTCCATGGCTTCTTTGTTTTCATTAGATGAACTGAAACCACACAGGAAGCATGTTCAACCTGTGTTCATAAATTTCAGTCGACCTCTAATTCGTGATATCTAAAGGTTGGGAGAGAAAACCATGTTCTTCTTTCCTAAGCTCAAAAATGTGCAGGGCTCATTAAAAGCAAACAACCAACACCTGTTTTAAAACTATGGCAGGGTGTACACACCTTGTTTGCATGCCAGGTCTTCTGCAACAAAAGGGGATGGGGAGAATTCATGGAGGCGCAGGCTGCTTCAGAATCCCTCTCAATCAAGCTCAGTGAAAGCAAAGGTGGAGTGATCCTGTTTAAATCCACAGAAAATTGTGAAAGGTTTGATTTGGGATTGTAACTCAATCCAGAAATCCTACACAAATAACAATGACTGTGTTCAACACTTTCCTACCAGTGTGTGGGATACTTTCATGCTTTTATAGTGGAGGCTGATTAGCCATGACAGTATTGCTCTTACACCTGTACAAATGTGCTTTTCACCTACACCTTAGCTGGGGGTCACTGTTGAACCTTTCTCCTCTCCATCTCAAACTCAGAGGTGTTGAGGTATTTACATTAACAAGTACTAAAGAATAGGGTCACATTTAGAAATCGAGTCTTTGTAGAGATAATGTAGTTAAAATCAGGTCATTAAAGAGCCCTAAACTACCTGGTTCACATCTTCATAAGAAGGAGGATGAGATGCAGAAAAGCCTAGTGGAGAAGAAAGATGAGGTGAGATCACTCTGGGAGGAGCGCATATATGATGAATGACAAGACAATAGACAAGAAATGCCAAGGAATGCTATTGATGCCGCCAGACTCCTGAACGTCTTGTCCTGGATCTTCCAGAAAGTGACCCTGCCAGCACTATGATTTTGGAACCACAGCCTCTGAAGTATGAGAGAATAAACTCTGCTTTAATTCTCCATCAACATGATAGTAGTCATGGAGAGCTCGTAAAGCCGCCATCTTGACTTTGTTATTTCAATGCCCTAGTCTCCTGGAAAAGAGGGTAGGGTAGGAAAATAAACCAAATGGCTCTGGTTATATTTTAGGGACTAGAGAACCATCTGGAGCTGAGTCCTCAAGTCAAGTCCCGGATCAGCAAAACAACTCCACAACTTCTTACTTTGGGTGCAGAAGGAATTGTATTGGTAGTCTGTCACACCTACCTTGTCTACACTAAAATTTTAGCATTCATCAGAGTTTATGTATAAATTTGTTTCTCAGTCCTTCAAGTATAGACTACATGGAGTTAAATTATGTAGAGATAGTTGAAAGTACATTTAGGGAAACAGGTATTAATCCCCCAGGACTGCTGTTCTAAGGCAGTCTTATGTATCCTGGCATCACCCCAGGACTCCTAAGATACAAAAAGGCTATTTAGAAAAAAAAAGAAAAAGAAAAAAAAGAAAGAAACCACCTCCTTCCCTTATATCTGGGGGAAAAGTTGTCCAGGGAGCCTGGCTGCTTATCTTTCTCAGGGTATTTGTTTGGAGTTTCAAAGAGCAGAAATCATCCAATTGCTATCAAATCACAGTGATCTGTCACTTGAGATTGCAAGCTAATGACATGTCACATTATAAGTCCATATAAATTATTGCATATTTGATGAAAAGAAGACAAGAGACCTAAGTCCAAGAGAAAGCATTATATAACAAGACTGAAGTTCTCTGTTTGGGATGGGTAATTTGTTTCTTGCTTATTTTTTATTATTATTTTTGAGACAGGGTCACACTATGTACCCTGACTACCCTGCAATGTATTATGTAGACCAGGCTGGCCTCCAGCTCACAGAGGTCCGCCTAGCTTGCTCCCAAATGTTGGGATTAAAGGCATTCACTATCACACCTGAATTAGAGTTGTATTTTAATAAAAAAATAGATATTTATGGAGTGATGCAATCAAGTACTAGCCATCTTGTGGAAAAGGTGAGTCCTTTCCCTTTCACACAAGAGAGAATGAAACAGAGCTAAAGATTAAAAACACAACTTCTGAAAATGGAAGTGGTATCTTTGTACTTGATGTGAGTAGGCTTGCCTAGGCAAAACCTAAAGAAAAAGATGATTCAGCTTGCAACAGATATCCATGTCTCTCAAACTTTTAAAGGGTAATAAATTGAAAAGGGGTAAATATGCACAAGAGGGTGTTGACTGCATAAGCAAAAATCTTGAGTGCATGAGAAAGGAAAGTCAAGCCCCAGTGGCCTGAGTTGTACGAGGTGAGGCTTCACCCCGATTTAACAGCGTACTTCTATAATCAGAGTTTCTAGGCTGTAATGGATAAGGCTAAAAAGCATTAGAAAATATGTAGCTCTTGAACTAGAGGGAGAATATGTACCTAAAAGAAGGCAAGGAAAGAAAAAAGGGAACACAGATAAGGTGAGCCAATAGGATGGATACAAATACCACTTAAGATGCTACAGTTTAACCCAAATATACTGATTACTACAACCATCTGAAACATAAATTAACTAACCCAAGATTTATGTAAGATTCTAATGCTTTAAAAAATGTCTAACTAATAAATAGGATGCATCTAAGGGGCTGGAGAGATGGTTCAGTAGCTAAGAGCACATACTGCTCTTCAGAGGGCCATAGTTCAGTTTCTAGCAACCAAACAAAACAGCTCCCAACTGGAGCTCCAGTTCCAGGGGATCTAATACCTTCTTCTAGTTTCCACAGGCACCTGCATATACAAGTATACACACACACACACACACACACACACACACACACACACACACACTTAAAAGAACAAAATTAAGTATTTTTAAAAGGATATATTGCATCAAGTAATGGCACACACCATTAATTCCAGCACTTAAGAGGCAGAGGCAGGTGGATCTCTCTGAAGTTTGAAGCCACCTTGGTCTACCTAGTGAGTTTCAGGACACCTAGAGCTACACTGTATCTTGAAAACAAAATAAAACTACAACAATGAGATAGGAAATAGATAGATAGAAAGATAGATAGATGATAGATAGATAGATAGATAGATAGATGATTGATAAATAGATATACAAACATATGCATATTCCTCAAGAGTATACAGAGGGAAAAAATAAAATGGTATAACATAAACATTATTTAAAATACAAACCTATAAATCACAAAACTACAATGAACAATTAAGTGAAAATTCTTTGAAAAACAGCTTATTTACAGAACTTTTTAATGTGCTGAGTTACATACTCTGACTACATGGAGATTAAGTGGCATATCAGTCATTTAAATACTAGAAAATTGCCCAATATATGATCATTAGGCAATAAACACCTAAGTAACCAATAAATGAAAACAAAAGTAACAAGATTATATCACATTCTTAGTTAAATTGCTGAAAAACTTGCAAGCACTAAGGTAAAACTAAGCTTGGAGAGAAGATTCCAATTTAAGTTCTTGTTTAGAAAACAAAACCTGGACACAAATCCCCATTTTGCTGGATAAGTTTTGAAATATTATGCAGCGCTATTCATAATAACTAAAATATGCAATCAACTGAGGAGCTCAACTATGAGTGAATAGACAAGAACACATAATTTACAAAGGGAACACTATTCTGCCATTAAAAAGCATGAAGCCCTGTTCTCTGTGGCAGCATGAATGGAAGTGCAGACGATAATGTTAAGTGAAATAAATGAGGCAAACAAAGCTAAGTGCTGAATGGTCCCATTCATGTAAAACAAAAGCTGATAGGAGAGTAGTGACTGATGTCAGGGAAAGAATAGGAGAGTCGACATGTGGAGACATCTCAACAGGTGCAAAGTCACAGCCAAAGTGTTTTATTACACAGGAAGTGATTATAATTAGCAATCTTGTATCACAGGGTTCAAGACAGCTAGAAGACATTTTTAATTTTTTCTTCACAAAGAAATGATTCATGTTTTCATATGCCATGTGATTAATACACAGTGCACAAATGTGATGATCACCACAGTGCATCAGTGTAGTTATCTTTCAACAAAAACTTCAAATTGCAATGAATTAAAACAAATAACAAATAAAAAAAAGAAAAGCTATACACTGGGAAGACCCAGAAAGCAAAATGCTTATTTTGAAAAGATTAAGAAAGTAGCAAAAGCCAATGAGACTGGTTCATTCTTTTTAAACACACACACACACACACACACACACACACACACAACAAACAAACAAACAAACAAACAAAACAATCAGGATTTTAAAAGATCCATCACTACAAATGACACAGGACACAGGGTTATTAAAAATATAACAAAAGAAAAATAGCATAATTTCAAGCCAATCAATTACATGCTTCATAGTATATGCGCATGTCCTAGAAGATACAATTTACTTGTTACAACTAGAATGAGAAGAGATAAAAAATCAAAGCATTCTAACAAATCTTTTTTTATAAATCTTTTTAAATGAAACCTAATTTTAAATTTTTTCTCTCCAGGTTTTAATACTAGTCAACAACAAGTCATCTTAGGAAGCAAATTTTTATGAAGGAAATATAATAACCCATGTGTTCCATCAACAATTTCAGTTACCAAAACTGCATATCCTTCTATATGCAGTGAATATGTGTTTCTCTTATTGTTTTATGAATAAAGTTGTTCTGGCAAAAGGACAGACAGGATGTAGCCAGGCAGGAAGTATAGGTGGGACTACTGGACTAGGAGAAGACTGGGAAGAGGAATACAGTGAGTCACCAGTGTGACAGCATGTTGCTGCCGAGAAAGCAGGAGGTCTGGTCATCACCCGGTAAGCCAAGACCATGTGGAGATACATAGATTAATACAAATGGATTAATGATTAAGAGAGAGATAGCCAATAAGAAGTCTGAGCTATTGGCCAAACAGTTTATAATTAATATAAGCCTCTCTGCATTTATTCAGGACTAAATGGCCGTGGGACTGGGTGGGACAGAAACTTCCATCTACGTATTATCATGCACAATCTCAAACCACCAAAGAGAAATTTCTGGAAAATATAAAGCTCATAAACATGATTGTACTTGGCTCCCACCAGCTAGAATTGGTTCCTCATGACAGTCATAGAATTGTATGGGGGACTCATTGGGACTCTATGGGAAACTACCATTCCAAATATTGGTGTGTCCCTGTCTAGAATATCCTAAGAGCTTGAAAGGGTCCAGTATTTTTATGGCATCTCAGAACAAAGGTTAAGAATGTTTGTAAGAATATGAAAATACATAGCACTCAATGCAGTAAAGATCGAAATAGCTGTGGCTGCTGGGGAACCAGGTATGTGATGCAACCCATGACAGGAGAAGGGGTCACTGGAGGGTCAACACAAAATTGACTGAATTGTTGGCGTTAATGTCTGACAAGGACATTAAAGTAGTTACCATAAGTTTTCCAAGTGCTAAAAAGAAAAAGTTCACACAGAACATGTTGAAAAGGCTCAAACTGAAATACAGGGATGAAATATGTCAGAGGAAAATACATGAAATAAGATCAAAGGCAGATTAGAGGAGATAGAAAATAAGATAGTTGACTTGAGCAGATATAGAACAAAGTAAAACACGTGAGGAGACAGCATTATAAAATACCTGTATGCTGTGGGATAAATCCAAGCAGTCAATTCAAGAGTTGAATTGGAGTTTCTAAGAGAATGCTAATGTGAAAGAGAGACAGAGAGTCTTGAAAAGGTAATGGTGGGTACTATCTAGACTTGATGAACATCATAAGAGGACAGGTCTCAGAAACTCAAAATAGCAGATACAGGAAACATGCAGAAAATTTTGCCAAAAAAAAAAAAAATAACCAAATTGCTTAAAATAAGTTAGAAAAAAAAACACCTTTATATATTCAGATTTTATCTTTTTAATCTTTATGTGGTGTGTGTGTGTGTGTGTGTGTGTGTGTGTGTGTGTGTGTGTGTGTGTGTGTGCGCACATGTATTTGATGGCCATGACACATTAACACCTGTGGAGACCAGAGGACAACCCTAGATGTCAGTCCTAACCTTCTGCCTTGTCTGAGACAGGGTTCTTTCTTTCACCTTCCCTCCACCCACCATGCTACCTTCCAGGGATTCACTTGTCTCTATTCCCATCTTCCCATAGGAAAGTTGAGAGTACAGGCCTGTGCTATCATGTTCAGCTTCATGCAGAATCTAGTGGCCCAAACTCAGATCTTCATACTTCTGCAAATGCAGACAACCAGGTCATCTTCCCAGCCCCCAAACTTTCCAGATTTGCCATTTTCTTTATAATACATGTTTGTGAAGTATATGTGTGTTCAGTATGTGTATGTTTGATATACATATATATATACATACATACATACATACATAATGATGTGTATTTGAAAGAGTATGGACACCCATTTGCCATGGTGTGTGTGTGTGTGTGTGTGTGTGTGTGTGTGTGTGTGTCTGTCTGTCTGTCTGTCTGTCTGTATTTGAAAGAGTATGGGCACCCGTATGCCATGGTGTGTGTGTGTGTGTGTGTGTGTGTGTGTGTGTGTGTGTGTGTGTGTGTCTGTCTGTCTGTCTGTCTGTCTGTCTGTATTTGAAAGAGTATGGGCACCCGTATGCCATGGTGTGTGTGTGTGTGTGTGTGTGTGTGTGTGTGTGTGTGTGTGTGTGTGTAAGCCAAATGATAACCCCTGGTGTCTAGTCCTTGCCTTCCACCATGTTTGAGACTGGGTCTTTTGTTCACTGCCTATGTCAGGATGGCTGCTCTTGAAGATTCAACGTATTCTCCAGTCTGCCTTCTATCTCCTCTGCAGACATTCTGGGATTACACATGCATGCTACCATATCTAGCTTTGGTTACATGGGTTCTGGAGATGCAAACTCTGATCCTTAGGCTTTCTGGGTACTCTATCCACTGGGCCATCTTCCCAGTTCTCAAATTTTCTTAAGACACATTCACACATGAAGTGCAATTATAGGATTGACTAAAGATTTCCCAATGGTCAATGTGAGCATGAAAGCCACAGGACACCTTAGTGCTTTTAAGTAGAATAGTAAGATAGAGTTATACAGTGAGCAAAGATAGCTTTCAAAAGTCACAGCAAAATAGGAGAATAACATCACAGGCAGACTCCCATTCCAGGAAACAAGCTCTCCTTCCTATAGTACAGGCCCCAGGGTGGGCCTGTGGATCCACACAGTCAGCAGTGCTGGAGACGTGTTTGGAAATGGAGCATTTTGTGTTTTTTAAAGGAAATAGGCTCCCACAGGAGGATAATTCCTATAAGGAAAATGAAAATGCCTCAAAATTAGGTATGATGGTGGCTGTACACCCTTACAAACAAACTGAAAGCCAGAGACTTGTACACTTTTTAAATGGAGAAGGTTGGAATATATAAATCATTAATATTAATATGTGATTATTGAGAGATTAAACAAAACTAATGGTGTATAATGGCGTTTATAACATATATTTAAGAAAAAATCACTCATGGCAAGGATGGATCTAAATTCAGTTCATTACTATGCAAAATTCCATCATGCAATGCCAGCACAAACCAACAAAGAAAGCTTAAAATTCATACTGAAATGTGGAGGATCCTGAAACAGCTGGGAAAAAGGAAGATCCAGTGTGGAGAAGCCACTGCAACACAATAAGACGGAAAATACTCACCTCTGGAAATGTCAGTCTGGGACTATAAACTAAAAACTGTGTGCCTGCCACGGGCCACCACCCACTGTATACCGATAGGATGGCATGCCCGCCCCAAAGAGGTTTGTGGAAGATGGTGCAGAGCTGGGTGGGTCAGGATAACCCCCAAACTGGAAACAAATATCCAAATATCCACCTGTGGAGCAAACTGTGGTGACTTTACACATGATGGAGGTGACTGCCACCTGTAAGTATTCTTGTTGTTGTTTTTTTGTTTGTTTGTTTGTTTTTTTGTCCAATAGTACTTTATTTTTCATTTAAAGTTTTTATTCACTTTACATACCAATCACTGTAGTGGGATATTCACTTTGTCTGCTTCTGTGGCACTGACCACACCCATTGGGGGTGGAGCTAGGGGCGGAAGTGACCCATGGAACTAGGTCTGAGGAGGAGCTGGGACCACTGGAGGAGAGAGAAGCATCCTGTTCCAACTGCTGTGTTCATCTGTTTGTGTAATGAGTTGTTTCTCTCTGGATAAACATCTATTTGGTCTATTTGTTTATCCTGGTCCTTATTAAACCTCCTCCCACTCCTCCTCCCTCACGCCTCATCCAATCTCCCCTCAACTCACCTCCCCCACTCCTCTGAAAGGGTAAGGCCTCCCCCAAGGCATGTTAACAAAGCCTGGCACATTAAGTTGAGGCAGGACCAAGCCCCTCCCACTATACCAAGGCTGAGCAAGGCATCCCACCATAGAGAACAGGCTCCAAAGAGCCTGCTCATTCACCAGGGATAGATCTTGGTCCCACTGCCAGGAGCCCTCAAACAGACCAAGCTACACAACTATCACCCACGTGCAGAGGGCCTAGTTCAGTCCCATGCAGGTTCCCTAGCTGTCAGCCTAGAGTCTGTGAGTTCCCATGAGCTTGGTTCAGCTGTCTCTGTGGATTTCCCCATCATGATCTTAACACCATCTCCCTGCCTTGCTCATATAATCCCTCCTTCCTCTCTTCAACTGACTTCTAAGCAGATGCAGAGCCCCACAGCCAAGCACCTGTAGGTCTTATAAACTAACTGCATAATGATTGACAGTATCTCACATACCTTAAACCTAAATTTTCATAACATGTAAAACTAACCTATAGAGTTTATAGTTAGTTATACCTGTTTATATGGGGGAAACATAAGAAAAACATGTGATTTATTCAGAGAGAGAGATCTTAGAGATGAGCAAGGGAAGGATGGGGCATTGTCAGGAATGGGCATTCAAGGGAATGCCTAAGTCCTGCCCATGCTTGTTTCCTTGATTTAGGTGGTAGTCACATGGGATTGGTTGTGGCAACTCTCTAAAGTTTGCATCGATGTACCAAGCTCGTTTCACAAGGCGCACATGTCAAAACAGAAATGCTTGCAGAAAGAAATGTTTCATTACAGTAGAAATTAGGGCTGGGCCCTATGTTAGATCCACCATTTTTATTCTAAACAAATGATAGCATGTTATTCCCTAAAATTCCAAGCTATTAAAATCGTGTTATTTTAATGAAAAGAATGAACAAAGGAAAAGTGAAGATTTTGAAAATTTATGGAAGTGAACAGAATGCGGCAAATAGAGAGAAAACCAAGTTTAAAAAACAAGAAACAGAGCCTACCACCAGCTAGCTCCCATGCTCCAGGCAAGCAGGGGTGAAAACCACACAATTCCAAGGCTGTTTTCTTTACTCCATCAAAAGTTCTTAAGCCCTTTCCATGGGTGTAATGTAAATATGAATAATGGAATTGATTTTTTTTTTTTATCAAACATACATGCCTAAATCAGATGAGCCCATTTCCTCCCAGGTACTCATCCAGAAAGTGAGACACTTTCCCAATGGGGCCTTTATGATTACAAACATTCAGGGACCTTCTAGGAGAATCGTTTTCAGCGCCCATGGCGTTTTTTAATAACCTCCAGGATGGTGAATTCGGCCCCTGAGAATGAACTAGGAAGTTATTTGGTTCTGCACTGATAAGTAGCAGAAGGAAATGCGCTCACTCAGAATGTATTGATTTCACCCCGAAATTTAACCATGGCTGCAAATGCACACAGGACTAGCCATAAAGGAAACTCCAGATGGAATGTTTCAGTTTGCACAGTAACGGGACTGCTGAGGGATGCCTCTTGCGCCCCAATTACTATTGTGAGAAATGGGTGCACTCTGTTGACTCTTCCAAAGCGTACCCTCCTGGACGTCATACATTGCTTCAGACCAGCAGCAGGGACACAGTGGATAAAACTCTGTCCACACCTTGGCACCTTGAGTATTTTCTCATTGGCTTTATGAGGCGCAGCCACTTTCACTTTCTGAACTCACTTTCTGTAAAGGTTGCAATCTGCTTTGTGATCGCTTTTGTTTGTTTTGTTTTTTAATTGGGTCATTGCTTTGTTTTCCATTCATTACGAAGGTTATGAAGCCAGAGAACAACTATAATAAATTCTCTCCTTCCATCCTATGATTCCCAGAGATGGAACTCGGGCCAACCAGCCTGGAAGCAGGCACCTTTACTTGCTTAGCCAGTTCGCTGACTCCCTGCTTTGGTTTGTTGTTGCTGCTAGGACAGGATCTCATCTAGCTCAGGCTGGCCCAACAGCCCCAGAGGCAGAATCCCCAAGCCTGAATGCGCTGGCACCCTCGATCTCTGACAACTGAAGTCACAGCATCAGTATTGGGAAATTAGGAGCTACACAGCTCAGATCAGACAAGAGTGAGTGCTAAGAGCCAAAGTCAGGGAACTATGGCTTGAGACACAACTTCTTCTCTAGGACCCCTGCTTACACCAGAGTGTGCAAAAGGCCAACTGACCATGCAGAAGCTCAGGGTGTGGCTCAAGTGGAAGCCTGCAGAGGCGGGATAGGAAGGCTGTGCCTCCTGGTGGGTGCTGGGTGCTGGGTGCCTGGTGCAGGTGTCCTGTGGGGTGCCCACTGCTCCCCGCCTGGTAGCTGGGAGACTGGCAGGAGGCAAAGCCACGCAGCCCCCTCCTCCCAGCCACCCTGTTACCTCCTGCTGTTGCACTCTGCTTTCCAAGCCTAAGTGCTTTTTAATTAGCCTGCTTCACTTCACAGAATCATCCCGGGTGCTGGCGACCTGGCGCGTGGCACCCCGCACCACTTCTGCCAGCGGTGCCCAGTCCGCCCACGAGTTCAGGCTGCCAGGAGCTCGCACTCCTGATGCGCTGCTCTTGGCCCCTGCCTGGCTCTGTGCTCCAGCAGTGCAGACTCCCACAGGCAGACCGAAGCCTGCTGTTGGAGGGCGTGATCGGATTTCTTGCCAACTCTGAATGCTTCCACCTCCTTGTCTGGAGATGGGGGATGTGTGAGTGTGTTTCTGGGGGGATGGGGGTGGGGTGCAGCTGATTTTCAAATCCGCATACGGACCTTATGGAAAGGGACGCTTTTCTTCACATCTTGATTTATTAATTCTTGTGCTTGTTTTGTAGTTATACGTTTTCAAATCGTTTATTTAAAGGCTGAAGAATAGTTTCTTCCCTGCCCTCCCCACGGAAGAAAAGAATCAAAGTGAGGACAGCTTAGACAAGATCCACCAGGATTCTCAAGCCCTATCCCACCCCCACCCTATCCCACCCCCCCACCCTACCCCATCCCTCGCCCCACCCCACCCCACCCCATCCCCTACCCCCCCAAAGAAGCTGAGACAACCTCACTGAACTTGCACATGCCTAGTGAGCCCCACTCCCTTGCCAACAGCCCCCAGAGCAGCAGCCTGTGAGGCTGGTAGTGGGAAGGCCCTATACTTGGCTTTCCTAGTTTTTGTTGGCAGAAAGGAATAATTCTGGTCATTTCTTCCATAAAGGCCAGTTCCTTCAGGACTACAGGTTTCCTGGCTCCTTTCTCTTAGAAAACTGAACTTAGAAACTTCCCAAGAGGAAATCTATTCTCTGCGTCTTCTCCTAGCCTCTTGCTGGGTTTACAGGACAGGAAAGTGGTTCCAGAAGGTCCTGAAAGCCACGCCCTTAGTCCTCAAGGAAGTCCTCGACAGCAGAAAACCCAGTTTTAAAATGACCTTCAACAGGCTAGAGAAAAGGCTTGGTAGTTAAGGTCAGGCTTCTTCCAGAGAACCTGGGTTCCATTCCCAGCATCCACATCGAAACACACTGTAACTCTGTTCCTAGGGAACCCAACACCCTGTTCTTCTGGCCTCTGAAGGAACTGCGCAAGGAGGTGCACAGACTTGCATACAGAAAAATACCCATTAGAAAAAAGGAGGGAAAATCTTTAAAGTGGGTTTCCAAAGGCCCAATCCACACCATACCCAAAGAAAAATAGTTGCCAGATGCCTTTTATTTTATTAACCACACAAACAGGCAAAAAAAAAAAAAAAAAAAAAAAATCAAAACCACTGTATTACCTCTCACCTTTTAGAATAGAATAAAAAAAACAAGAGGTTGTCTAGCATGGGTCCTATGTGGGGTATAAATGGCTTGCTCCAAGAGAAGCATTTCCCATGCCAGGACAGACAGAGCAGCACCTGCATAGGCTCAGGCTTCACTTTTCTATCATCTTCTATTGGTTTGCAACCCTACTGTGGGCAAAGAGACAGACTTGGAAATTTTCAAATCTGTAAATAAATTCATTTGCCATTTATAGAGACTACACACACACACACACACACACACACACACACACACACACACACCAGTTTTACCTTTTTGTTTTTGTTGTTCCTGTTACTTTTGAGACAGTGTCTTGTCCTGCAGTCTACACTGGCCTAGAACCCATGATCCTCTGCTTCATCATCCCAGGTGTTGGTATGTCAAGCATGCACATCACTGCTGACTCATCTTAAGCCACTTAGACATACAGTCCAGCTTTATGCCAAGGGCTTTGGTAACTATAGCAACTGTTGTTGCTAGATTTAGGGAAAGGAAACCATGTTCCTTACTAACACAGTTAGTAAGACTGTGAAATGGTTCATCCATTATGGAAAATTATAGGGAATTTCCTAAAGAAATGAAAAATGAAACTGCCATATGACCCAACCACCTCTCTTCTGAGTGTGCACTCAAAGACAGTGAAATCAGAATCTCATAAAGTGTCTATGCTCCTTTGTCCACTGTGTTATTATTCACAATAATAGCCGAGGTACAGAAACCTGTAACCTGATGATGGTGATGAGAGGCTGAGTAGACTGTGAACAGCTTGTCTGAGCTGAGACCTAAAGGAGCCCAAGTAATGGTGTGTGTCTTATTCTCTATGAATCTTTCCCAGGATGCATCCTGAGAGCCCTGGAAAGCTACAGTCATGCAGAGATCTGTCCTAAAGCTAGAGGCAGGAGCTGAGAGGAATGGGGAGCTCATTCTGGAAACTGCCATGGACCGCAAGGGACCAAGCCTATAACCTAGCCCTTTCCCCTCAGCTCTGGAACCTGTCAGAGATAAGCATTCATCTACATGAGACAGAAGAAGCCAGAATTCTCCTGAGCAGCCCTGCTACTTACTTTAGTTCCCGTTCACACCCAAAATCTGGTTATTATTTTGGAAACATAGGAAACTTTGAGCAACTGAGAAAATGGGGCCCACAATAAAATAGAGCGGGGATGGATAATTGATGCTATCTCTCCGACAAGGCTGTCGGGATAATTAAATGAGTCTGTCACCTAGAGCAGGACTTGGGACAAAGGGTGTGATTAATGGAGCTGCCAACACAGGTGGGCCACCTGTGCATCTGCGGTGGCATTGGGAAGATCAGAGCCTCGTTTAACACACTTTATCATTTCTGAATGAGAACTGGGAATCTCCACTTCACATTGTACCTTATGAATGGTACCTCCTGTTCTGGGAAGATGTCTTTACTACCTCTCACTTGTCCCTCACTCACTGTGAAGAATTCTGATGGCCCCTCTATGTAAGAATGACTCTTTTACTCTTTTGGCTTTCTTTGAGAGGCCCTCCACCCAGCTCCCAAGTAAATCACACACCAAATCTTATTACTTTTGAATGCCTCTCCCACCTTAGCTTGGCCTGCTTCTATCCATCTTTTCTTATTTTAAATTATCCCTGCTACCTTTTCCCTCTGGGCTTTTATCTTTCTTACTTCTGCATATCTTACTTTCCTTCTTAGTCCATGGTTGGCTAGGTGACTGGGTGACTGGTCCTTGATGTCCTCCTCTCTCTCTCTCCCTCCTCATTTCTCCTCCTATTTAGTCTTTCCCTGCCAGCCCCGCCTATCCTTGCTCCTGCCTCAATATTGGCCATTCAGCTCTTTATTACAACCATCGGGTGTTTTAGACAAGCAAAGAATCACAGCTTCACAGAGTTAAACAAATGCAGCATAAACAAAAGTCACTCTTCTTAAAATAATATTGTAGCATTGAAGGTTGATGATGCCCCTGAATTTATAATCACAATTTTATTAATATGGCTATCTGATTAATTCTGGCTTCTACCTTTAAATAAGCTTTGTGAATAGAGACTGTAGGTATGTTCAATACCATAATCTTCCCATATTATCATAAAGGTGATTAGCTGCTTTAGGGGTTTTTTATTTTTATTAGTTTTTAATCATGTGTTGGGGTGGTACATGTGAGTGAGTGTAAATGTCTGTGGAAGCCTTGGATCCCCTGAAGCTGAAGTCTCAAAAAATTGCAAGCAGCCAGATGTGGGTTCTGGGAACCAAACACAGGTCCTCTGGAGCCACAGCAAGTATTCTTAACAGCCGAGCCATCTTCCAAACCCCTGTTTTAGTCTTACTTTTAAATGATTATCAAACAATAACCCTCTTTCTCCCATTCCATAATTTAAAGGCAAAATTGAAGTTATCTGCTTTGATCAGTTGCTGCCCTAGGCTACACTGCATATGGCAGATTGCATCTTTTCTAGAGAGGTTGATATTTAAGCCTAACAAGCCTTAGTGCTTTGGAGTAAGAATTATCACTTCATCAGAAGAGGAGATGTCCAGGCACATTCAAAGTTTGGTTAGAGTTATCCCACCCATGTGAAGACCCTTCACTCTGCTTTTCTTCTCTTCACCTCTATGATGAGCTGCAGCATCTGACCTTTGGTCATCATCTCAGCAGGCAGCACTCTGGATCAAGATGGGATTCCAGAACTGTACACTTTGAAACAGTCTTACTCCTCAATAGACGAACCCCAGTGTCTGAGATAACCAATCACTGGCCATCTAACAGAGCCATACACCTGGGTCTGCTGAGGGACAGGTCATATCCTAAGAGGACAGGAGCATCATTTTAATAATGGAAACAATGCTTGATAGAATAGAGAAGCGGCACATGCCTCTGAAAATGGGAACTACTCTCCAAGCCCTGAACCACTTCTAGAATCCTTTTAACCGAATGAAGCAGCATGTGTCTTAATAGAAGCCAGTATTTTCAGCTGTATATTGCTACTGGTTGAATGTATCCTTAGTTCATATAACAGGATCCAAAAGTAACAAAACAGAAGAACAGAGTCAAATTTATCCAGGACTAGCTTCAAACTCAGAGAGAATGACCTAGAACTTCTGGCTTTGTTTTTGTTTGTTTGTTTGTTTGTTTTGTTTTGTTTTTTCCGAGATGGGGTTTCTCTGTAGCTTTGGAGCCTTACTCTGTAGACCAGGCTGGCCTTGAACTCACAAAGATCTGCCTGCCTCTGCCTCCTGAATGCTGGGATAAAAGGCATGCTCCACCACTACCCAGCATGACCTCAAACTTCTAACCCTCCGGCCTCTACCTTCCTAGGGCTGGAATTACAAATGTGAGCCCACTATACCTGGTTTTACGTGGCGTTGGAATATCAAACTGTGTGTGTTGGGCAAGCACTCTACCAACTAAGCTACAGCCCACCCAACCTCCCAAAAATATTTATAAAGAATCAATCTTATGCTGCCTTCCAGTGCCCTGCTCAGAGCATCCTGAGGACTGAGGACTGAGTACTGCATGCAGGGGAGCCCACCCTAGCGGTCTCGCCCATCTGGAGGCTGCCATCATCCTGGTCCCACCTCCAATCATTGGAAGGGGTGTGAGCCCATCTCCTACCTGCCTTTCTGTGTCCTGTTCGGAGTATCCTGAGGACTGATTGCAGGGGAGCCTGCCCTAAAGGCCCAGCCTTACCCAGAGGCTGCCGTAGCAGTCCTGCCCATCTGGAGGCTGCCATCATCCTGGTCCCACCTTCAACCATGGGAAGGGGCAAGTGTGGACCTGGCCTTCCAGTTCCCTGCTCTGAGCATCCTGGGGACTAAGGACTGAGGACTGATGACTGCCTGCAGGGGAGCCTGCCCTAGCAAACCAGCTCATCCAGAGTCTACCAGCATCTTGGTCCAGCCTCCAACCACAGGAGGAGTCCCACAACCACCTACTGGAGTAGGTGAGCCTTCAGACTATTAAAACTGCTTGCACCCACCAGAAGAGAACCTTGGTCCCTTAGCCACTAGAAGAGGGAGAGACCCTACCAGTACACACTGGAAGAAGAGATGGATAGATGACATATCTATATGACATATAAGAATACAGTCACCAATAGAAAAATCAATATGACACCACCAGAGTCTAGAGATTCCACACCAGCAAGAATTGAACATCTCAACACAGATGAAGCAGAACAGAATGGCCCTAAAGACAACTTTATGACGATGATTGAGAACCTCACAGAGATAATGAGAAAACCCCTTAAAGGAATGGAAGAAAACAATTTAAGAAATAGAGGAAAAGACAAACCAAAAATTACAAGAAATAATTCAAACAGTGCAAGGTTTGAAAGCTGAAATAGAGATCAAAAAAACCAACAAAAAAAAATAACACTGAGGGAATGCTGTAAATAGAAAAGTTCAGCAAATGATTAGGAACTACAGATGCAAGCATAAACAACCGAATACAAGAAATGGCAGCAGAGAGAATCTCAGGGATTGAAGATACACTAGAAGAAATAGATTCATCAACCAAAGAAAATCTTAAGTCCAACAAATCCCAGACATAAAATATCCAGGAAATATGGGACACCATGAAAAGGCCAAATCTAAGATAATAAGTATAGAAGAAGGTGAAGAAACCTAACTCAAAGGCACAGAAAAATATATTCAACAAAATCATAGAAAAAAAACAAACTTTCCCAACCAAAAGAAAGACATGCCAATGAAAGTAAAAGAAGCTTACAGAACACTAAATAGAATGGACCAGAAAAGAAAGTCCCCTCAAAACATAATAATCAAAACACCAAACATACAGAATAAAGAAAAAATATTAAAAGCAGCAAAGGAAAAATGCCAAGTAACATATAAAGGCAAACCTATCAGAATTATACCTGACTTCTCCATGGAAACTCCAAAGGCCAGAAGGTCCTGCATAGATATTCTGCCAACACTAAGAGATCATGGATTCCAGCCTTGACTACTATACCCAGCAAAGCTTTCAATCACTATTGATGGAGAAACCAAGATATTTTATGACAGAACTAGATTTCAACAATACACATCAACTAATCCAGCCCTACAAAAAGTTCTGGAAGGAAAATTCCAATCCAAGGAAATTAATGGCACCCACAAAATCATAGGCAATAGATAATCCCACTTTACCAACAGCCAAAAGAAAAATGGAGATGGGAGAATCCACACACAATACCACCACCAACATCAAATCCAAAACAAGCAAGAATTAACAATCAATGGTCATTAATATCCCTCAATATTAACAGTCTCAACTCACACTTAAAAAGACACAGACTAAAAGAATGCATATGAAGACAGAATTCATCCTTTTACTGCATACAAGAAACACACCTCAACTTCAAAGACAGATGTCACCTCAGAGTTAAGGGTTGGGAAAGACTTTCCAATCAAATGGACCCAAGATACAAGCAGATGTAGCAATAGTTATATCTAACAAATTAGACTTTAAAGTAAAATCAATCAAAAGAGACAAAGAAGGTCATTTCTTATTCATCACAGAGGAAATCCATCAAGATGAAGTCTTAATTCTGAACATCTATGCATCAAATATAAAAGCATCCACATTTGTAAAAGAAACATTACTAAAATTAAATCTCACATAAAACCTCACACACTTATAGTGAGAGATTTCAACACCCCACTCTCAACACTAGACAGGTCCACCAGACAGAAGCTTAACAAAGAAACAAACTAACAGAAGTTATGATCCAATTTGGTTTAAGACATTTATAGAACATTCCATCCAAACACAAAAAAATATACCTTCTCAGAGCCACATGGAACCTGCTCTAAAATTGACCACATACATACTCAGCAATATAGTAAACCTCAATAGGTACAAAAAAATTGAATGACCCCTGTATCTTATCAGACCACCATGCTTTCAAGTTAGAATTCAACAACACAAATTGCAGAAAACCTACAAACTCATGAAAATTGAACAATGCTCAATTGCACCATTCCTGGGTCAAGGAAGAAATAGAGAAAGAAATTAAAGACTTCCTAGAATTCAATGAGAATGAAGACACAACATACCCAAATTTATGGGACACTTAGAATGCAGTGCTAAGAGGAAAGTTCTTAGCCCTAAGTGCCCACATGAAAAAACTGGAGAATAGTCACACTAGAGAATTAACAACACAATTGAAAGCTCTAGAACAAAAAGAAGCAAACTCACCCCAAAGGAGTAGACTCCAGGAAATAATCAATTTGAGGGCAGAAATCAATAAAGTAGAAACCAGGAAAACAATACAAAAAATCAATGCAACAAAGAGTTGGTTCTTCAAGAAAATCAACAAGATAGACAAAACTTTATCCAAACTAACTAACCAAAAGACAGAGAGAGAACATGCAAATTAACAAAATCAGAAATGAAAAGACATAATAATGGACACTGAGGATATACAGAGACTCTTCTGATCATACTTTGAAAACCTGTACTCTACAAAAGTCGAAAATTCAACAGAAATGGACAACTTTCTGGATAGGCATCACTTACCAAAATTAAATTAATACCAAATAAGAAATTTAAATAGACCTATAACCCCTAATAAAATCGAAGAAGTCATCAAACGTCTCCAAAAAAAAAAAAAAAAAAAGCCCAGAACCAGATGGTTTCAGTGCAGAATTCTACCAGAAATTCTAAGAACAGCTAATACCAATACTCCTCAAAGTGTCCCATACAATAGAAGCAAAAGGGTCATTGCCAAACTTTTTTATGAGGCTACAATTACCCTGGTATCTAAGGCACACAAAGACACAACTAAGGAAGAGAACTACAGACCAATATCCCTCATGAACATTGATGCAAAAACATTCAATAAAATAATGGCAAATCTAATCCAAGAAAACATCAGAGAAATCATCCACCATGACCAAATAGGCTTCATCCCAAGGATGCAGGGGCTATTCAACATATGAAAATCTATCAATGTGATCTACCATATAAACAAACTGAAAAAGAAAAACCACATGATCATCTCACTAGATGCTGAAAAAGCCTTTGACAAAATCCAACACCCCTTCATGATAAAGGTCTTGGGAGAGACAGGGATAACAGGAACATACCCAAACATAATAAAAGCAATATACAACAAACCAACAGCCAACATAAAACTAAATAGGGAGAAACTCAACATGATTTCTCTAAATCAGAAACAGGACAAGGCTGCCCACTCTCTCTGTATCTCTTCCATATTGTATTTGAAGTACTAACTAGAGCAATAAGACAACAAAAGGAGATCAGGGAAATACAAATTAGAAAGGAAGAAGTCAAACTTTCACAGATGATATGGTAGTTTATATAAGTGACCTGGAAAACTCTACCAGGGAAATCCTACAGCTGATAACACCTTCAGCAAAATGGCAGGATACAAGATTAACTCAAAAAAAAAAAAAATCAGTAGCTCTACTATATACAGACAACAAAGAGGCTGAGAAAGAAAGAAATCAGAGAAACATCACCCTTTATGTTTCATAACATAAAATATCTTGGGTAATGCTTACCAAACAAGTGAAAGACCTATATAATAAGAACTTTGAGTCTTTAAAGAAAGAAATTTAAAAAAGATACCAGAAGATGGAAAGATCTCCCATGCTCTTGAATAGGTAGAATAAACATAGTAAAAATGGCAATCTTGCCTAAAGCAATCTACAGATTCAAGGCAATCCCCATCAAAATCCCAGCACACTTCTTCACAGAACTTGAAAGAACAATCCTCAACTTTATGGAAAAATAAAAGACCCAGGATAGCCAAAACAACCCTATACAATAAAGGAACTTCCGGAGACATCACCATCCCTGACTTCAAACTCTATTATAAGGCTATAGTCCTGAAAACAGTAGAAGGAGATATGGCATCCAGGGCAGGGAGAGAGGCCATGAAAGAGCCCTTGAAGCAAGAAATCCATGGTAAGAGAAACACAGAATTTTGTTCAGAGTCACTTCCTCCCCCTTCACTGCCAATAGACAAATGTAAGGGGAACAGAATGTAACAAGAAACACAGATATGGCAGACAGTGGTGGTGCACACCTTTAATACCGATACTAGGGAGGCAGAGGCAACCAGATCTCTGTGAGTTCAAGGCCAGCCTGGTCTACAAGAGCTAGTTCCAGGACAGCTAGGTCTACACAGAGAAACCCTGTCTCAGAAAAAAGAAACACAGATAAAGCCACCCTCTGCAGGTTTTTGAATACCGCAGCTGGATTTGGACTTAACCCAATGAACAATGATAACATAAATATGTAGTTTGTTCTGTCAGCCTGTGTTGTAGGAGCAGCTACAATTGCATATGCTGAAGCAACTGTGTCCTCATATGTAATGTTTACACAACTTGTGGCTGATGAAGAATAAAGCTGCTTCTAGAATATCAAAAAGGAATCAATCTCAAAATGTGAATATAGGAGCAAATGCTGCAAATAATATGAGAATGAGAGATCAAACAAGTGTCTGTGTGCTCCACACAGAATGAAGGGAACTGGGGGCCGCACCCCCTGCTCAGTAACCTGTCCGAAATGACTATGTCTTCACCATTTTTGAATAGTGGAGTCAGGGACACTAATTGGTGGGGCAGAAGATTTGTCAAGGAAAGACCCGGTGTGGTCAGTCACACAGGACTGAGGTGAGCCTGGGGGACCCAGGGTAAAGGGTATGGGTGTCTAGGGAAAGGGCACTGAGCCCTCCAAAAGGAAAGAGAAAAATGAGAATGGAAAACACAAACACTTCACCACCTTGAAAGTTTGCCCAAGGCTCTCCTTTTCACTAAATCCCATTACAACATCCGTCATAAATAATAGCGAATTATTTACACAAGAGCCCACGGCACAATAAAGGACAGGCAGGAAACAATAAAAATAGTAATGAAAACAGTGGGAAGGGGATATAAGGTAAAGAAATTCTACAAAAAGAAGGAATTTTGTCTGTTAAAAGGATTTTCAGCTCCAAGAATAAAAAAAGAACCATAATCTGATTTAGAGGAGAAAAGGCTGTTTTTTTCTTTTAAATCCATCTGAAAGTGTAGCTGGGGGACCCATTTCACCTCACATCCACCATATAAAATAGCAGCCAAATCATGGGCAAGTTTCCCAGGACTTACTATCCTGCTCTATCGCCCAGTCACCCAGTACTCTAGGGGTTGTGTGTGGCAGACTCAAGTTTGCTATTCAGTTCCTCTAACTCCTATTGGTTTTGTATCTATTAGGAATGGAACAAAGAGGAAGGGTGCCCCATACTGTTGGGGCATCCTATCATAGAGGTCCCAAGATTCCACATTTTTCCATCCTTGGAAACAAAGAGTAATTAAGGGCTCTGTAACCAATGTGCCCTGTGAGTCCTCTATGGCAGTGTTTCTCAACCTATGGGTCAGACCCCTTCAGGGGTCAAACAACCCTTTCATGGGGGTCACATGTCAGATATCCTGCATATCTGATAATTACGATTCACAATAGTAGCAAAATTACAGTTATGAATAGCAACAGAAATAAGTTTATGGTTGGTGTCATCACAACATGAGGAACTGCATTAAAGGGTTGCAGCATTAGGAAGGTTGAGAACCAAGATTCTCTGGCCTTGAGCCTGAGCCTACATTGATAAACAGGGTTAAGTTGTTGATAAAGGCATTTAGGTTGTTGCCACAAACACTGAAACTGACAGTAATAAAATATAAAATGACAATAAGCTATTCCTAACTGTGAACCAAACTGCGTACATCATTCAGACTCCGTGGCCTCCTGTCTGCCATCCTATGCACAGGTGCTTGCCGCCACAGCCTCTATTGCACTTCTGCATTGACATACCAGGCAACGCCATCTCAGGCATCAAGGCACTCCCTCATGCATACCATGCTTTTCCTTGATGCCTCCAACCAGCTCCCACATCATGACATGAAGACTTCTTATCAGTTTGGAATGCTTGACCTAGCTTATGTTTGTTTCTAGCTAGCTCTTTTAATTTAAATTAACCTGTGTCTCTTCATCTACCTTTAGCCTCGGGGCTTTTTACTTTTCTTTCCTTCTGTAGATCTTACTTTCACTGCTTTTTATCGGACCAATCAGGTGCCTGAGGCAGACAACATGAAACAAATGCAACACGTCTTTGCATGATTAACCACGCGCCCTTACATGTTAAACAAGTACAGCATAAGCAAGTGTAACAGACCTTTACATGGTTAAAGTACTGTTCTGCAGCATAAACAAAGGTAACACATCTTTACACTGTTAAAGTAATAGTCCTCAATGCTCACGGGAACACCCACGTTTGGGAATGATTCCAGTCACAGCAGGATGAACATCTACTGGTGTCACTAGCGGCCACAGACACTAAAAGGAACACTGGAAACACATTAGGTCTAGGGCCCAGAAAAGCACAGAGAAGCTGCACAGGACAGATGTGCCAAACGAATACTTCAGGGTTCCAGGGAGAACTGCAGGAGGGGGGGCTGATTGCGGAACCCCACAGCCAACTGGCCCCACTAACAAAGCGTTTATGATGCTGACTCAGGTGTTAGAAGAATCACCACCAGTCAGGGACCAGTTAGAAATGAACATTTTTTAGGGAGGTTACGGTTAACTCTGTAAATGATTTGGCTTTGTATATCATGTTACTACACAGTTTCTAAACTCTAATTAAGGATCTGCTCTACACATGAGATGAAAAGACCCCCATCGTCAGTGGGTGTAAACCACTGAGCAAAAAAGTAGCTTTTCCAGTGCCAGCATTGGCTGTGAAGACCCTGACGAGCATGCCGCCGTGTCTTCCATCTGCCATGGGGCACCTTTGAGGGAGCTTCACTGTAGCATGAGGATTCCATGATTTTCACTCCGCATGGTACTTCTCCTGAGCTTTAGAAGGGACTTTCTGTGGAACCAGTAGTAACTATGAGACCCTGAAGGTGTCAGACTTAAGATGACCCCATTCTGCAGCAGGTTCTGTCCATAAGCAAAGAGTGGACCGTGAAGCCATCTAGGGCCAACAACAGCCGTATCTAATACTCCTCCCCTCATGCCTGCCTAGGCTTCTCCCTCATCCCTCTCCAGATTTGGGCTCCTCCGGGAAGACATTTTCTGACCAGCAAAGCAGCTCCAGTAGCTGTCAAGTTACTTGCGTTGCCTTCTATAGCCCTGCCTTCCTGTTGCCATTCTGTTTATGGCCCATTTCCCTCATAAGAATAGTGACCTAGGGCTCCAGGTTTGCTCATCTCTGTAGCCCCCTGCATGGCAGTGTAGGTCCTTAATGTCTGGCCGTCCATATTGTTCCTCAGATTTCTTTTGATCTTAAGATTTTCTTTGTGTATGTGCCCGCGTGCATGTGTGCACATGTGTGTGAGTAACTGTGGAGATCAGAGAGGGTATTAGAACCCTGGAGGCTGGAGTTATGTGTACTGGAACCTGAATTCTTGCCCTTCTTCTTCAACAGCTCTCACAGTAAACCTGAGACATCTCTCCAGGCGCCTCCGATTGCTGTTCATGATGGTTATCTATGAAATAGTTCACTAATTCAAGCTTTTAAATTCCAAATCCTGTGTCCCGGTTAATAATGGTCAAGCTCTCTGGATAATTACATTTATTTGTATTTATTTACTTGATAAATGGCACAAACATCTAACAACAACATCATTCTTCATCTGGAAGCCAGTAATCCAAGAATCAAGCAAGCCAAACTCCCCACGAGCAGCTAAAATCAAGAACTGCACAACACCCCAGCATTGTACAGCTTCCGGCTGCAAACTGAATCATGCCCCCCAAACTGCTGTTGAAGTAATGAGGTGAGACCATTGAATGGGACCCTGACTCAGTGAGAAGGCCCCAGGTCTCTACTCCTCTTCCCTTCTTCCCATATTTGTGGACATGTGTACATGTGCGAGTGTGTGTGTGTGTGTGTGTGTGTGTGTGTGTGTGTGTGTGTGTGTGTGTGTAATACCTACCAAATAAAAACACATGAAATCAGGTTATCTGCAACCTAGAGAGGCCTCACCAAAATTGCCAAAATTAGATTTTCCTAGCTTTGGTTTTGGACTTCTAGCTTCCTGAAATATGAAAAACTAAATTTTTCATTTAAACTGTCTATCCTATGGGATTTTTTGTCTCAGCAGCTCACGTAGACTGACGATACACTGTTCTTTGCTAAAGTATCTGTGCATTTTTTTTCCCCTGATGGAATAAAATGGCCCCATCCCTGCAACCCCACAGGTCCAACTTTCTGTAGAAATGGGAGTTTTACATAGCTAGAGGAGAAAAGCTCCAGCCAGAGAAGCAACACACTTCAAGGCAGTGCAGTCTCTTCAGACAGCCAGGGACCATCCAGAGCATCTACAGAGGGATCCTCCTGATAGGCTGACACTTTGAAAGGGCATATTCCACTGACAGAAAGAAGGGCAATCGAGTAGCATGTTTAAGATTAGCACAGGAAAGTTAAATAGCACAGTGTGTGGAAGCTTCGCAGAAAATGTTAAGACAACACAAAGGTTAACCACATTCGAGAAATCAATGAAAACAGAAGGCATAAACTTCTTGAGAAAGACTGTGTGATGGCAGTATGTAAGAGAGACCACACATCCTCAACAGCATCTGTCTTTACCAAAAGGATGGGCACACATCTCTGGAAAAGAACCAGTGTGACACAGAGAAAAAGGAACAGCCAAGTCCATTACAGCATTGCCATCATTAGTATATTTAGCAGTAACCAAGAATCATATTTATGAAGCACTTTAATGACATAGAAAATGCAGGGCATACGATTAAGCGTGGGGGGGAATGGGATATAAAATTGAATTACAAGTAATCTTGATTTATTAAAAAAAAAAACAAGATCAGAGCAGAAACATCAGATGGTTGTGAGACAAATGTTTCTGTTTCCCTCTGGTTGGTGAGATGGTACATATTTTTCCTGAATGGTCTGCTTTTATGAAATTTCTTAATAACAAATACGCTTTAAACATCAGGAAATAGGAACTTAAGATATATGTGCCTATTGTGTGCTGCTTCGCTGGTATTGAGGCCAAGAGTCCGGGTCCAGGAATTGTGATGAAGGAGTATCAATATCTGTGGCATGCAAGGACCCATAAACACTAACTTAGAGACTAGAAAGCTCTGCTTTTCAAATAATGGGGACCTGAAGCCCACAGGCCCAATATCTCAGGAAAAATATTGATTTGATAGCTTTCCAAACCTGGACAAGGGGGAGAAAAGAAGCAAGCTTATCTTTAGTCCCCTAAATGTGAGTTCTGTCTGTCTTTGTCACCAAAGCCTCATGGAAACAGGATGCAAGAGCCCACAGACCCCAGCAGATTCCCTGGCTCTCACAACAATCCACTTTCATAATGACGTCATCAGGGGACTGGGGGCTTGGTTCTCTCTTTTCTCCCCATGTTAACCTGTTCTATGCCCCTCCTTCCTGTCCCCTCAACATCCCTGTCAGCCACACCCTCCACATCCTCCTTCCAGCTCCTCTCCTCCCGCCTCTTTTTTTCATAGCTTAATTTATCTATGGCATTTGAGACTATAATAAGAAATTTCCCAGTGCCATGTTCTTCTTAACCAGCATTCCATGGCTACCAGAACATTACATGACCGAGGACACTGACAGTCCAAATGCCTCACTCAGCAGATTCTTAGTGCCTCCTAGAATAGTAAAGGGTTAAAAGTGCCAAAGGCATAGAAACTTGTTTACATTTAACAGACCTCTCTTTAATATCCTATTGCACCCAATAAGTGAGTTGATACTGTATTGTCTTTCTCATTCTCAGAATACACTTCTAATGCAGCTCCCTCCCCATAATATAAGTGGCCTAGAAACAGCCTGCAGCACAGGGATGTCTGTCTAATGCACTGATGTGGGAATCTGGGAGAACAGATACATTAGGTGCATCAGGCCTCTGCTTCAACCCTCATGGAGGCACCTGGCCTGCCTAAACGAACCATGTCCGACCAACAGACAGGAACTGGGCCTTACTCTGCCGGTACCTAATGCGCGTGGAAATCAGGATGCTTGACCAGTAAGATGAAGTGAGGTTTATTAGGAGAAAACAGCTTACAAAAGAAACGAATGACGGTCACGGGCTCCGGCTCCAAGCAAGCAGACCCTGCCACCCAGATGCTCTCCGTGATCCGAAGAAGTAGGGGCTTCCTAGCCTAGCCCCAATTCTGTGACCACGCCCAAAAGAGCGTGGTCAGCACTACAGATGTGGGGGTGGGGTAGAGGGTGAATATCTCACTGCACTTACCCTCTCCACTGACTGGTGTTCTGCTTTCCCTATCTTTCGTCTCATCCACCAGAAGGCACTTGGTAAAAACACCCAGACATGCAGCAATATATTAGCAAATTATATTCAATCAAATAATCTGCTCCCCAGTCTTGCTCACTACCCATCTCTTCCAGGGAACTTCTTCGAAGAGATCTTAACAACTTTCTTGGGTTTTTGTTTTTCTGATAATTCACCCTTATGGGCACTCATCCATCATTTCCTCAAGGATATTTTCCTGACAGGGTCATGTCTAAAATCTCCCATGAACTTTTGGTTCATTGTTGGGCTCCATAAATGTCTGTCATAGTGACGGTGTCACACACACTTTGTGTGTATAAATTGTTATGCATAGCACACAGTGAGGATCACATTCCATATGCTGTGTCACATGACTTCCCACACAACACCTCAGCTTAAAAAACTTAAGAATAGGGCTGGAGAGGTGGCTTGGCCCTTAAGGGCACTGGCTGCTCTTCTAGAGGACTTGAATTAGAGTCTGACAACCCACATGATAGCTCATAACCCCTGTAATTCCAGTTCCAGTTCCAGCAATGCTGTCTTCTGGCCTCCATGAGCACCAGGCATGTAATGTACAAACATACATGTAGGCAAAACACCCATACATATAAATAAATAATCTTTTAACTCAGTAAAATGTCTAGAACTTGACCAAGGTTAGTAACTGATGAGTGACGGACTGATTCCAAACCTCTTTTGTTTGGCCCTATACTAATGAGAACATAAAATAGAAACTGGCTGGGCAATTTTAGGGAGATGGGCATTGAAGAAGTCTTGTTGTTAGTCAAGAGCCAGAGATCTCTGTGTTTCTATATTGGCCAGAGACAGAAATGTCAGAAGCGTTTGAAGGTTCTGCTTTCTGGCCTGGCTTTATATTGTCTTTCTCCTCCTTTTACCTAGGTACCTGGAAGCTACACAGGAGGGTGTGATCAACACTGAGGTGCATGAATGTTTTGAGTAGGCCACCTGGATTGGTCAGCTTACTCCCCAGGCCTGAACCTAGAAAAGCCTTATTAACTCAAGGAGGCCTTTGCGTGCAGCCCTGCCCATGGGACCTGCTCTTCTATACCAAAGCTCTACTGCCTCACGTCTTCTTCACATCTGGAGGTCTCACCCCTGAACATACCTTTCCAGAATTCACACCTCTGCTTCCAAAACTCAAGCTCCAAGTGGTCCCTGGAATTCATTCTTGGAGTTTTTGATTCACTGGCTGGAGTGGTTTGGTGGCTGTTGATTTTTCAGAACCCTCCCCCAGCCTCTGCCCATGTAGGCGAGAAAGCCTCCATGGCTCCCAAGGACCCCTGTTTTTCCTCTGTAGCAGTGCTTTCTACTACTAGACACCAAGGTCTGTGGAAAAAATGGCCTATGTCTGCCTTTAGTCGCCACTGGCACCTGGCCGCCTATCATGTGTCATCTTTCTTTATATTTTAGAAAGACTAAATGAGTAGATGAAGAAACAGGCATACAGTTCAAAGCTTTTGGAAATGTGCCATATTCAAAGTAAAAACAGTTCCTCATCCTACCACCACCAAAGCCCGATTTCACTGGACATTACCAGTGTATGCATTAGGTATGTGTCTGAGTACATGAACTATGGGGACCTCACAAAGACAGGAAATTTTCCCCTCTGGACATTGTTGCTACACTGGTACATGCCTCACTCGGCAGCACTTCTGCCATCAACACAAACACTCGTATGTCACGGTGTTAACAGATGATGGATAAACGTGTGTACCATCAAAGCGTAAACAGCATCAGTCACAGTGTCTGTAATGAAGAAAAATGATAGGCTCAATAAGTGTGCATGCATGTGAACACAAATGAATTAAGTAGCAAAACACAGAAACAAATCATTGGAAAGTGTTAGAACTCAAGCAGGCAGAGTGGCATGCCACCTGGTTGGCATTCCTAGCAATCATTTCAATGACCACAGAAATATTATTGATCCCTTCTATAGAAAATATAAAATGGTGAGGCAGGTAATATTTCAGATGGCCAGATCAGTTCTTAACATTATTTCAACTGAGAGAAACAGTGAGCAGAAATTAAGACTCAATGTAGTAGGACTCCATAAGAAGTCTAAACTGAAGGTCCAAAACTCTCTAAGAGTGGGCCTTGGTTCCTGGCTAACTTATGAAATAAGCCTGGGCAGAGACAAGAACATTTAAGTGAGTGGTTCTCAACCTGTGGGTTGAGACCCCTTTGTGGGTTGAACGACTGATTCATGGCAGTTACCTAAGACCATCAGGAAACACAGCTATTTACATTCTGACTTGTAACAGCAGAAAAATTGCAGTTATAAAATAGTAGTGAAAATAATTTTATGGTTGAGGGTCACAACAACATGAGGAATTGTATGAAAGGGTCACAGCATTAGGAAGGCTGAGAACCACTGATTTAAGTAAACCACATATATAGCATGTAGAGGAATGTGGCAGGAATCGCTAGCTGTCTTAAGATATACCCTTCTCTTCCTCCATCATAACTGAGTTGTACCAAGTCTCCAGGCCTTTGTAATGGCTAATCTCAGTTGTCAACTTGACTACATCTGGAATCAACTAAAACCCAAACCACTGCTACTTAGCTCTGACCAAGAGTATTACAGGGTCCTAGAGAATGGCATAAAGACACACCAGATCACCGACCCTCTGACCAGAGTGCCCACCAATCTAGATGCTCATCTCTGTGACATGAAATAAGCATGCATTGATATCCTTCTAATCTTTCAGTTCTCATAATTTTAGCCAGTATGCACAGTGTGCATCACCAGAGACTTTCTATTTCATTATACTCTGCTAACACTATAAGCATATTTTCTCAGTGACCCAAACTATTCCATTAGAACCCAGAAGAAATAGATTCAATTTTTAAAGTGACTATGACAAGAAAAAGAAAATCTAAAGGGGAAAACTGAGTTGGTCATGTGATGGTCTTGGCAGGCAAAGAGGACACTTATGTCCCTCCCCTTGGCTATCAGACTATTGAAATAATGAACCCCAGGAACAGGAGCTGCTCCTGGGATATATGCTGAGAGAAGAAAAAGGCTGACTATGCCTGCTGCCAGCCAGAGGAACTTATCTCCCAAGAGATTTCATATACTTCTGACAACTTGCAGGACAGACCAGTGTGATAGGCAGGACCATTCCTTGACAAAGACTATTTAGTTATATATGCCTCTTGCCCTCCATTTATAGGTTCATTAATTTGTTATTTTATATGAATAGGTTTTTGCCTGCATGTGTACCCCTTGCATGGCTGGTACTCACACAAGTCAGAAGAGGGTATCAGATCACCTGGAGCTGGAGTTACAGATGGTGGTGAGGCATCATAATGTCACTTTACAGACAAGCCCAGGCCATGTGGAAGAGCGGCCAGGGCTCCTAGCTGCTGAACTGACTCCAACAGTCTATATTTAAAATGAACCGCACATCAGGTTTCTCCAGGGGGACTCAGAGACCACTGGACCTCTATGTGTTCTTCTTTTCCATGTGGTTGAATAATTCTCCCTTCTTTCTTTTTCACTATTATTCTTCTCTTTAATTGAGGGTGGGTGGGTGAATTTAGTTTGTTGGGCTTTCTGAGGCCAAGCTTGGCCCCAGAAACCCTGGTTGGTTACAGTCTCTTCTAGCAACAGAAGGTGATACAGAAATGGTTTTGGTCCCATGAGAAGCACCTCATAGGGTACTGTTCAATTCTAGGAGTAGGTGACAGTTTCAAACATTTAAAAGGTCATTCTAAGGAAGATGAACCTCTCTTCTCTTCCTTTCACACTTCTTATTGTGAATGAATAAGTTTGCATGGAAACACACTCTAAAAATATAGGGCAGTCTTTGTACAGGTCTCTTCATTCCCATCAGGGGAATACATGTTAACAATCTCAGGTGCCACCCTACATAGATTCAGTATTTAAAGCCTGCTATAAACACCAAGCAATTCACTTACAGTTGTGACAGAAAGAGTAGGCTGGAGAAAGATTAACATATAAAAGAAGCCAGTTGGCAGAAAGAAAACAGAACCCTCCCCAGCTTGGAATTCATTCAACAAATAGACTCAAAAAAAAAAAAAAAAAAAAAAAAAAAAAAAGATGCAAATGTGGAGGTAGTGAGTGCTATGTAAACATCCTATGAAGGATCCTATGGCTCAGAGCCCAGCATTTTGGGGGCTTTTCTTTCAGCTCATTGGCCCATCCCCACTCTGTGGAGTGCTTTCCCTTTTTAAATTAAGGTCTCTGTTCCTATTTCAGACATTATTTCCCTGGACACAAGGACTAGATACCCTGGCAGGTGTACCTATTAAACAGTGACCTTTTGGAATCCCTCCTTGACTTTCTAACCTCAGAAAGAGCTTCCTATGGAGAGGATGGCTCAACAGTTAACAGGGAAGGCTGTGTGCTAGCCTTTTGAGAAGATAACTGACTCTATGAAAGCTGTTGGGCCATGTGCAACATAACATGCACATATACATGTACACACATACTCATGCACAAACAAGAAGAAGATGATGATGAGAAAGGAGGAGGAAGAAGGAGAAAGGGGAGGAGGAAAAGAAAGAAGGAGGAGGAGAAGAATGGGAAGGAGAATAAATAATAATCAAGTTTCAAATGAGTTACCTAAAACCAGCAAGATGGCTCTGTGCTGCCTGGCAACCCAAGTTTGATCCTAGAATTCATGTGGCAAAAGAAGAAAACCAACTCCAAAACAAAAATTGTTCTCTGACTTTTACATACAGCCACATGCATCCAGCACACATGTGCATCTCTCTCTCTTTCTTTCTCTCTCTCTCTCTCTCTCTCTCTCTCTCTCTCTCTCTCTCTCTCTCTCTCTCTCTCTCTCTCTCTCTCTCTCTCTCTGTCTTTCTCTCTCACACACACACACACACATACACACACTCACACACACACACACACACACACACACACACACACACACACACACACACACATTCTCAATGAACCTCTCCAAAACCATTCTCTTCTATTCAAAAGCACGAACCAGAACATCACCTGTTAAACGATTTGTCCTGCTGATTAAACTGTGTGTTCTTTGAGAACAATAAGACATTTATTTACCTGAATAAATGGGGAGAGACTTCATAGCAGCTTTAATAGGTGTTTGTCAATGTGTGAATAAGAAGTTATGGAGGCGTCAGTTTTTGTTCAATTAAAGTAAAACCAAAGATTTAAGAAGTCACTGTATAAAGTAGAACCAAGCACTTTGTGAATCAACCATGGCTAAACCAAAGAATTTTTGACAAAATGTTTTCATTCAAAGACTTTCTCACACTGTAAGAAAATTTGGTTTGTCCACAAGTGATACATCCTGACTCCAAAATGCAATGCCAAAATTAAATTCTTGTTACACTTATGGTTTTTTATTGTATTTATTTGTTATTTTATGCTTATAAGTGTGTGAACCACAACATGCAGAGCCCATGGAGGTCAAAATTGTTGTAAGGCCCACCTGGAACTAGTGTTACAGATTGTTTTAAGCAGCATGGGAGGGCTGAGACTCATACCTGGGTCCTCTGCAAGAGCAGTAAGCATTGTAACTGCTGAGACATCTCTCCAGCCCTATGGGTGCATTCTTCTATGAGCTGTAAGAAAGGATCAGAACCCATCTACCCCCCTTCCTTATGGCTCCTCTTACTGTGGTCTCCCTGGAACTTTCTCCAAGATCCTAAGCAGAGACTAGAAAACAGACCTCTCACTATAGAAATGATATAACCTCCAGGTTGTTTCCTTTGCAGGGTTTGAACATGCAACCCTTCCTTCTTCAACAGAACGTGATAAAGTTTGAAGAAATGTTCCCATAAACATGAGAAAATAAGTATGCATTTGTGTTTACCGGGTTCTAAAATGTTAATGAATTTACTTCAAAAATCAAAAGATTTCAAGAAAATGACTTTCATAAAAGCAGCATTAAAGCTAGGATATGGCCATTTGGCATCTCTGATGGATAGAGAGCCAGGTTGCTCCTTCTTTAATGGGGATTTACCTGTCATATTTTTCCGGCTTCCTCTGCTTGTTTATGTACTTCTCCTTCTAGATCTATTGCTCAAATTAAGTCATCACAATATCCTATAACTCACTCAAAAGAATTTTGCATCATAAGAGGAAAAGCATTTCCTTTCCATATTATCATGAGAAATGTAGGGCTGGAGAGATGATGGCTCCGTGGTTAAGAGAAATTTTTCTGGCAGAAGAGTTATTTTTCCCTCTTCCAGTGGATCTTGAGTCTTCTCTCTTTCAAGATTTTTGCAATTATCCCACAGTTATCAGTCTCCCCTTAAGGCCAAATCAAATTACTTTGAGCTTATCGCCAACCTTTTGCATTTCTTTCATATTGTTGGGATCTAATTAGAGACAACTCTTCCCTAAGTAACATTTCAAAACCATCCCCCCAGAGCCGGAATACCCACTGCCTCGTCCTCAGTCTATTCTCACAGGTTCTTCTAAAACAGCTCCGGCTGTGAACTGAGTGGCAAGGGATGAAAGCACAGCTCGTGTGTGAAACCCAAATTGAAACCACAGAAGGCAGGATTCACACTGCTAATTGTTGCTTAGCAATAATGTGCAAAACACGCTAATGGAACAGTGGCTCCAGGCACCAAGAAGGCTGCTTCCACACTGCAGTAAACTGGAAATTTGGAAAGCCCGCAGAGGTGCCAAGAAAAGGAATTCCATGCCTCAGGAGCCCACGGAAAGCTCTGCCTTCCTTCCTAGTTACTGCTCAGTTGAAAAGAAAGCCCACTTTACCCATTAGTCAGTCCTGTTGCAGGTGCTTGGAGGCGCTGATTATCCCAAAGCGGTCCCTGGTGGATTTGCATGTGCCTCGGAGAAATGGTTTTGTTTTCATTTCACTGTTAAAAATATTCTCAGTGAGACTAGACATGAAAACCCCGTTTCATATCTCGTTGGTTGAATGGGCGAGATGGGCTCCTGCCGTCACAGCCCCCAACCATGTGGACTCTTTGGGTGCTATTAATATTAATGCTTACACGGCCAGTATCGTTATGTCTCAAGAACAAACAAACAAGCTGCATTGAGCAGGACTAACTAAGCCAGAAAGAGCAGATCTACAGGTCTAAGAAGAGCTTTTCTGGCATTCAGTTTGTAGTTTGTCCTGCCTCTGCCTTTGAGAGGACTTCCAAGATAACTTGGTCCACTGTGGCAGTGACAGAATCAGTTTACCCCGTGTCTCCCACTCCTCTAATTACAGGTAAATGAACAGTATGGTGCACAGGGAAGATATTTGGAGATTAAATAAATAGGACCTGGTTCCACAGAACACAGATTTTTTTTTTTTTTTTTTTGCTTTTGTTGAAAATGGATTTTTCTTTTTTTGTAAAAATGTATTCTAATTATGGTTTCCCTCCCCTTACTCCTCCCAGTCCCTCCACACCTCCCCTCCCATCTGGATCCACCCCATTCCTGTCTCTGATTAGAAAATATACATGCATCTAAGGGATAAAAAGAAAATACTAGGATTAAAACAAAAACAAATGAGGAAAAAGTCAAAGAAAAAATACAGGAAACATACATAGACACATAAGGACCCCATAAAAAAAAAAAACACACAAAACTAGATGCCATAAAATATATGTGAAGGACCTATAAGGTTTAAAAAAAATGTCTTGGCTCAATATTATGAGACAAGGAACCTCCAAAGATGCCATTGGGTTAATTTTCTCTTGGCCATCTACTGCAGAGTATGCAACCCACCCTTAAGAGTAGTTTGTTTCACTAGTAAGACTCCCTAAGAGACACTAAATTTTCCTTTGCAAGTGGTTATCGGTTGGAGATAGCTTCTGGGCTATGGATGAAGGCATGTGTCCACTTCTCCTTTCAGCTCTAGCATCCCATCTGGTGCAGACCCTGTTCATGCTGTTCTGTTTCTATGAGGTCATATGTGTATCAATCCTGTTGTGTTTAGAAGACCTCTTTCCTTGGTCCCTGTCTTAGTCAGGGTTCCTTTGCTGCCATAAACACAACAACCAAAGAGCAAGTTGGGAAGGAAAGGGTTTATTCAGTCTACACTTCCATATTGCTGTTCATTACTGAAGGCAATCGGGACAGGAGCTCAAACAGGACAGGAACCTGGAGGCAGAAGCTGATGCAGAGGCCATGGAGGGATGCTACTTTCTGGCTTGCTTCCCCTGGCTTGCTCAGCCTGCTCTCTTATAGAACTCAGGACTACCAGGCCAGGGATGGCACCACCCACCATGGGCTGGGCCCTCCCTTATTGATCACTAATTAAGAAAATACCTTACAGCTGGCCTCATGGAGGCCTTTCTCATCTGAGGCTCCTTCCTATCTGATGACTCCAACTTGTGGTCAAGTTGACACAAAACCACCTAATCCATCCACCATCTCCTCCAGCTCTTACACTCTTTCCTCCTTCTCCTCTTCAGCACAATTCTCTGAACCCTAGGGAGAAGGATTTGATGGAGACTTCCTATTTAGAACTGAGTGTTTCAAGGTCTCTCACTGCACGTTTTCTGGTTATGGATCTTTATATTTGTTCCCATCTGTTGCAGGAGCAAGCTTCTCTGATGATGACTAAGACACTGATCTATGAGTATAGCAGTATGTCATCTGGAGTCATTTTATTTCTATGTCCCTTTAGCGGAACAGCAGTATTTGGTTTTACCCTAGGTCCCTAGGCTCCAGTCTCAGGTTCTTGGTAACTCAAACAGCATTAAGTATAGGTTCCCTCTCACAGGGTAAGGCTTAAGTCAAATCAGACATCAGTTGGTTATTCCTACAAGCTTTTTGCCAACATTGTACCAATGTATCCAGCAGCCAGATCACCACTGTAGATGGAAGGATTTGTAGCAGGATTGGTGTTTACATTGCTCCTTTGGGAGCAAGCAGAGTACCTTCCAGTATTGTGAACTGTACATAGATGTTAAGGAAGACTCATAATAAAAATAAGTGATCTCAGAGGAGATAGATAAATTAGACAGACAGACAAATAGATGAGTCTTCTGTATGTAGGAGATGATAAAAATGTTGGCAAGTCAATTCAACATGTGTACTTCCTTAGTCTCTCTCAGCAAAGCCTTGCTGAGCACATCTCCATGACCTGGTCTTTGCTCTGTGTTCTAACCCACACAAATGTCCTATACATGGTCTTCCCATTCATTAATAATGCATAAAAAGATAATACACATGGGCAAATCAGGGACATACAAGTGATTTTATCAAAATGAAGGGTTTTCCATGCCCTCAGTCTTTCCACAAATATGATTCATGTATATAAAGGCCCCCAGACATTCCATAAGAAGTGTGGCAGCTCTGAGGCTTAGGCAACGTTGAGGAAGAGGATCCAAAAAGAAGAAGACAAAGGATATAGACGGTGGCCTGAAATTCTGTCTTCCAGAAGTCACATGAACTGTAGTTGCCTACAGGGACCCACACAGGACTGGGACCAGGAAACATTTGGTAACATAAGGAGAGTAAGGGCCTATCTGGGGGAGCTAATGGCAACTGAGGGATGGCAGCGGGGAGAAAGTCATTGTTTTCAGTGTTGTAGTCAGTGGTTGAGTTACCCATGCCCATGTGAGTGGCTCCATGTAAACCCAGTGGGTCATAAAGAAAAAGTTTAGAAAGCCATGAAAGGGAGATGGAGATGTGGTGAGAGGAAATGGGGACTAGTAGGATGGTTGAAGAAGCAAGTATATCCAGAATGTACTCTACATGTAGGAGGTTGACTAAGAACAATTTTTAAAAGTGTGGCAAGCAGAAACCCCACAGAGTAATACAGGGCAATAAATAAGAACTACCTGGTTTCCCAGAGATTATACCAAGAAGTAGAGTGGCTGAGGCAGCTAGACTAAGCTGATTCCCAGCAAAGAGCCAAAAGTCCAAGGAAGACGGCAGGCAAGCCATCTTGCTTTCTCTGGCTTTCTCAGGCAGCTGTCTTTCTTATATGGTTCAGGCCCACTCACCTAGAGCTGGCAGACCCACAGTGGGCTGGCCGCTCCTACAATTATCAATCAAGAAAACTCCCCACAGACTTGGCCACAGCCAATTTAATCTAGACAATTCGTAATTTGAGGGCCCTTTTCTCAGGTGTGTTAAGCTGACATCTGAAGCTGACTACAACAAATGTTATGCCTCAAATAAAAATGAATAAAATCTGACCTATGCATTTGAAACTAAGCCATTTATTTTTCAAAACTACCTACCTAGTTTTCCCTTAGTAATGATCTGTTATTCTGTAGGTCTGGTGAACAGAAAATTCCTGATGCTCAGTTTTTTGATATTTTTACTGACATCTAACATACACTGTAACATGAACAAAATTTTAATCATGTATCTCAGTGCATCTTTTCCTCAGGCCATTCATTACTCATGAGAGCACTACACCAGTCAAAACATTGCTGGCATTCTGGAACGTTCTCACAGCCAGGACTGTCCCACACACCACCACCTCTCTGTTCTCTACTGCAACAGGTTATCCTTGACTTCTGCTGAACTTTATAGAAATGAAACAAAGAATATTTAACTCTTAAAATGAATTTTTTTAAATTTATATGTATGTGTGTGTGCCTCAATGTATGTGAACTGTATGTATGCGGGTACCTGTGCATACCAGGAGAAGGTGTCAGAGCTCTTGAAATTTGAGTGAGCTGCCCTGTATGGGTGCTAGGAAGCAAACCTGAATCCTCTGCAATAGTAGCAAGTGTTTTTAACTGCTGAGCCATTTCTCTATCCTCTATTTTACTCATTAACAGCTGCCTTGTGGACAAATATGAACAAGCTGATGTGAACATTTGTGTCTTTTTGTGAACCTGAGAACCCATTTCTGCTAGACATGCATTGTGTGTTTAGCTTCAGCAGATATTACCAATTCTTAAAGTGGTTTTTACCAAACTATGTACCTACAAGTGATGTGTACAATAAATACTTGCCAACAACTGGCATTAACAGTCTTTTAATGGTAGCTATGTTGGTGAAATGGAATTTGTCATTTCTTTAATTTGTAGTTTCCTAATTGTCAGTGATGTTAAGCATTGTTGATATGGTTTTTGGCTTCTTGTAAAAACAGTCTTTTAATTGGCACACTCTGAGTTGGGCTAGAGGATCAAGATAGAAGTTTGATAACATTAGGGGCCTCCAAGAGTCTATATTCTGATTAGCACAAAAATGCTGGGGCTATGACTTCTATAGAAGAAAAAGTCTTGAGAGTGGTCTCTCTGTCCTAGGGACTATAAAAGCAAAGACCAGCCAAGAGAAAATTTGTGAGGGAAATACCAACACTCAGGTAAGATGAAATCGAATATTTCTTCCAACACTGGCAGGTGCCTCAGAGATTTAATCAGTGGAAAGTTAGAAGCCAAGCTAACCTTTAGCTTGTGCACATCCCTCCTGCATTGAGGACAGTACTCAAACTTTGCATGCATTATTTTATTTAATTCTGTTCAATAATCATGACGGAGCTACTATCTGTATTAGTTATCCATGACTACAGGACAGTATTTCCACAAACTCAGCAGATTAAGACAATGCACACATACCCCAATAGCCAGAGTCTAGGAAAGATGTGGGTCCCCTGCTGAGCAATAACCAAGGCATGGGTGAGAACTGAGTACCCACCTGAGTCTCTATTGTGGGCAGCTTAGCTTCCAAGATCTCATAGCTGGGAGCAGCATTCATTTCCTAGTAGGCCTAGCTTGTTTTTTCAAACAGATTCTACAGGGATGTGTGAGATCAACATGTGTGTTCTATAACCTTTGAAGCGTTCTATGTGTTAGGAACAAGACACGGGGCCTGATGACACTCAGAGGGCAGGAATGGCACAGCAGAATGTGGACACCAAGAGTGAGGGATCTATTGCACTAATCTCTCTTCACAGGTGAAAAGTGACTAAGTACAGTAAAAACAAATTACCAGACAATAGCTAAGATGGGATTTTCTTAGCTGATTGTTACAGAGATGCAACAATCCAATGCAGTATTCAATAAGAATTTACTTACATGTTTTTTACTATAGGTTTATAAGCACCGCTTTTAAAATGTTAAGATGAATTAAGCATCATGGTCTCCTCCTAATCAATATATTTGAGATTTTACAGAAAAATAAATCTTGATAATAACTGAAGTAGATCTCATATCTACTTGGCAATGCCTTCTGAAGTGTAGCTATAAATTATTTAAACAAATGTTGGGTTGACGTTGAAATATTTCTCATGGAAGCCCTAAATGGATGACTTTTCAATATTAAGATTAAGTTTGTTTGTTCCCAAGAGGCCCACTGCATCCTCTAAAACCATAACTCATAAAGCCTGTGTATTCGGTAATTTCTGACAGACAGTGGAGAGCTGGGAGATTGTAGAGAGCTTCGAAGTGCTACGCCTTAAAGATGGTGCTGGCTTCCGCCTTCCACCTTCCCAATGGTGAGCGCTCTCTGGCATAAACAAGTCCTTATTTGGTTAAGCCTGTTCAGCCTGTTTGCTTCCGCGTTAGAGTAGCCTATCTGCAGGGTCCACATAGCTCACTGGGGTTGGTCAGCACAAGGGTATTTAAGCCTGAGCGGGCATTTCCCTGGGGTCAGAAGAAGCATGTTCAAGGATCCTGATTAAAACTGCATGAAGAAGATCTTCCCGGAGTTGCGTCTTCCTTGCTGGTTGAGGGCAGTCGCATTACAGAAGATGGGCTCTGTGGCAATGCTCTTCCGAGTATCAGATCACACCACCTCCAAACTAAAGGGCATTAGCTTGACTCAGGCCCCAACCCACACAAATAGGAGCAATAGGTGCACTGCATAGAATGATAAGTGGGGGTTGGGTGGGGGTAGTATTGACATAGGGAAGCTATTTAAAAGAGCCAATGGCAAGTAACTGGCTACCTTCCCTAAGAACTCAGAGTGAAGGCCTGGAACCAGGCTATCTGTGGTGATAGAATCCGTTCTCCAGTTACCAAAATGAGTGGCCACAAAACTGCCACTCCACTATACCTCCTTCACATTTCACATGGAAAGTAAAAAGTGAGATAAGGCATAAGAACAAGCCATGCATATTCAGCTTAAAGAAGGGAAAGATGAGACAGCACATGGAATGGGCTTCACGTGGGGGATAAACTAGACATACAATAAAACATTCATGACTTTATCATTAGGCCATCATTAGTGCAGTGCTCCACTAATAAAACATGATGAATTTTGTTGAATAAAATATCCATTAGAAAACACAATCATAAATCCTTTCCCATCTTGTTTTTTCTCCAAGGATGCATGCAGCTCGAGGGAGTGTGGCATCAATTTAAATGAATATGTTCTGCTTCCTGGTAAACCCACTGTAAGCTCTGGGAAGGGGGTAAAGAAGTATGATACATAAGGCCCTTTTAAATATCTTTACATTCATAACCACTGTCTTATGTGACTAAATATATATATTTTTCCAAATAATACTGGTTTTAAAAAAAGCTACTTTCAAGTTCACATATGTGTGTATATATGTATGGATTTTTAAGTTATACTACATATTTTTATATTAACTGACTAGGCAATTACATTAAAAACTAAATAGTATCTGAAATAAAGGTAAATGTTTAAAGAAAATGTGCACAATACTATATATTTTTACATATTTCAATACATTGATTTTATTTTAAATTATTCTTATTTTTCTTCACTAGTGCTAAAGAAAAAAAAACTAGAGCAACTTTCTGTCAAAATAAAATTTCCACAAAACCATAAGAAGTTTTTACCCCAACTCTTTGCCAAAGTCAAAAGGACTATCATCTTAAGTAAATATCCTCCTAAATTTTTAAGAGAAAACAGAATATTTTGAAGAATCCTTGCAAGGGATTTCAGTCTTTTCAGACAATCAAAATAACTTTGCTGCAATTTCTTTTTTAAAATGACTATATATTGGTTCTATTTTAATTTGTGTAGTAAAATGTTCTCCAAAGTTTTAACATCTCATAAGAGGTGATGTACATACAATCATAGACTCAGCATTAAAAGCTCTATTCCTAGTCATCCAAAGGATTTATCTACATGATCAAAGAAAAAAAGTAAACTACCTTCCTATGTCAATGTGAATTTGTAAGCACTTGTCCATAGGAGGCACATCAATCCTGTGTCCACATGAATGGGGTAAGCCCTCATCCATAGGAAACACATCAATACATCCATATCTTTTTGTGTCCACATGAATGTGGTAAGCCCTGAACCATAGGAGACACAAGTCAAATGTCCCAATAGATACCTAAAACCAAATAGGTCTTATCTTATATATCATAGTTTTCATGTATATTCATACCTATGATATGTGATTAGAATAATAGGCAAAAAAGGATATTAATAACAGTGAATAAGAAAATAGAAGGTTATAGCTACATGCTCCAATAGAAGTTATATAAATGTAATACTTTCCTCTCTCTGAAAGTATCTTATTTTGCTTTTGTCTTTTCACTTGAAAGAATCACTTTATGGCGTCCTTTGGTATATCCAAGCTGCTACCATTGCTGTCCCTGTGCTGTGATACCAGCTGCCTACTGAGCATGGAACAAATGGGCATGATGAGCACAGAAAGGACTCAGCCTGTAAAGATGGAGATGGGCAGGCTTAGATTCTGTCATTCTTTGAACAATGTACAATTTGAATATTATTAGTTTCTTATTTCTAGAATTTTCCACTTTTTATGCATTACTCTATATCAATAGGCTTCCTTCTAAATATATTTGAGCACATCTTTATATACCCTAAGTAGCAAGCATGAATGATTTCTGAAAAGTTTGTTTTCTTAAATTGGCTCTCCCTTCACCCAAAGCAAACTGCCTCAGATCCTTTGCCTCTAAAACAGTAATTCTCAACCTGGGGGTCTTAGAGTCACTTATCAGATATTTACATTACAATTCATAATGGTAGCAAATTACAATTATGAAGGAACAAAGGAAATAATTTTATGGTTCAGGGTCACCACAACATGAAAATTTTTATCAAAGGGTTGCAGCATTAGGATGGTTGAGAACTAGAACATTCTCCCTCCCTAGCAAGAAAGGTTTTTCAAAAGCTGTCAGGGTCTCACATTCATAGCTTCAATCTATATATCAAAGCAAAGAGAGTATCTTGGCATTATCAGACCTCACATAATAGACTCTTATGGTGTAATTACTTGATATTATATAAGAAATAGAATGGTGATGCCTGGTACTGATGTAATTAAAAGAACTTTTATATGTGTATTAGCATTTGTCTAATATTTCCAGTATCATCCTCAACTGATCCCATTTGATTCTTGAATATGAATGACAGAAATCAGTCCAGCAATCCCAAGAAAGGACATAACAAATGAGGTTATTAGAAATGCTTCTAGATTGGTGGGGGAATCCTAACTGAAAGAGACTGGTAAGATATACTGTTTTAACAGGGTTTCTAATGATGTGAAAAGATGTTATGACCACAACAACTCTTGTAAGGAAAATATTTAATTGGAGGCACTCACCTACAGTTTCAGAGGTTCAGTCCAATTATCATCACAGGCATGCAGGCAGACATGGTGCTGGAGTAGTAGCTGAGAGTCCTATGCCTTGCAAGAAACAGAAAGTCAACTGAGACACAGGGAGGTATCTTGAGCATAGAAAACTTCAAACCCTGCCCCGACAGTGACACACTTCCTCCAACAAGGCCAGAACCACTCCAACAAAGCCACACCTCCTAATATTGCCACTCTCTAACCAGATCATGGGGACTAATTACATTCACACTAAAACATACACCAAGGAAGGGAGATGCAAGGAGCAAAGAGGTAGTTACATCTACTAAGTCATGATTATATTCATAGCACCACAGTTTGCACAAAGAAATCAAAGAAAGACACTGTCTGTTCCTGGAAAGTTTACATGCTAACAGAAAATAAAGCTTGACAAGGTGAAGTTCTTTGCCTACATTTTCATAGATAGAAGGCATGAATTTGAATCTCAATATCTAGTGTGAATGTCTACAATGCTTTCATGATGCCTTATTGAGATCTACGTACCATAGTTTCCCCAGTTAGAAACATATAGACACATTAGCCTTGGGACTCTGCTTACTCCAGTCAGTTTCTGACAAAGGCTGACAAATACTGAAAAGAACACTATAAAAGTTTAGGCAGAAAACATATAATTGCATTAAGTCATTGCATCAATCAGATCAATGAAGGTCAGGAAGTTCCAAGGCTGAATGGTTTAGAGTCTGAAGAAATCCATCCCAGCACACACAAAGTCAAGAAACCATGAAGATGAAAACCTCTGGAAAGGCCTCATCCAGGCTTACAGAAACTACCTTTCCCAATGATTCCATCACCAAATTCATGTTTGCTAGAGAAAGAGGACTGATAGGATATAGACAGACAGTCTTTATACCAAGAGGGATCATTTGGAAACTGACTCCTGAAATTGTTGAGACTAGAAGTCTCATCACTTGCCATCTGTAAGCTGAACCAGGAAGCAGTAGTATAGTTCAGCATGAGTGCAAAAAGTTCAGAACAAAGAGAGCAGAAAGCTGCATGACCAGTCAAGCCCAAAGACTGAAGAATGGGTGATAATGCTGGTCCAGAATTCAAAGGCTCCAGAACCAGGAGCTCCAGTGTTCCTGGGCAGGAGAAAAAGAACTATGGCACAGCTCAAGAAGATGAAACGGCTTACTTTGTTCTGCCTTTCTGTTCGGTAGAGCCCTAAATAGACAGATGATGCCCACCCACACTGCTGAGGGCAACCTTGGTTATTCAATCTACCAATTAGGATGCTAATCTTTTCTGAAAACACCCTCATAGACACTTCCAATCTGATGATTTTGCCAGCTATCTGGGCATCCATTTTCCCAGGGACGTTGACAATAAAATTAATCATTGCAGCTGATAATTATTTATGAATTACAGTCCAAAATAGCCTGGTACCCCCTGGCCAAATGTAAGATAATTATAGTATCAAAAAGAATAATGACCACAGCAGAGAGCAGTTTGACAGGTCCTCATTTAAAATGAACACAGGATTACCATATGATCCAGTCACTCCTCTTGTGATGTACACGCAAAAGCACCAAAGTAGGAACCTCAACAGATGCATGGACACCTATGTTCATAGCAGAATCTTTCCCAACAGCCAAAGACAGAAATAACTCACATGCCACTCAACAGATACGATGTTATTTATAAATATATTCACATGAAAAGAAATATTCTGATGCATGCCAGATGTTAGTACTCAGCTGGATTACTGAACAAGAAAAAGCTTTATTGGAAGTATTGATCATTCAGCTGAAGGTCCAGAAGTCCTAACATCTGCCATTAACAAGCTAGAGCCCAGGAGGGCCAGACATAGCCCAAGACTAAAGGTCTGAGAAACAGAAGAGTGGATGCTATGAGTTTCCATCTGAAACCCAGAAGGCCCAAGAGTTATGCAAAGCCTATATTTCTGAGTCTCAGAGTAGGAGATCAATGCCCCTATGCCAGTGGTCAGACAGACATTGTGTTGTTATTAGAGATATTTAGTCAGAATATACAAGGACCTTTGAGCTTCCTGTTGCTCTAAGTTAAGAGCTTTAGCTCATTGATGGGTTTCCAGGAACCCACTCAACCCTTCAGGCTCCTGCAAATGCCATTTTTGTTCATTGAAGAAGAAAATAATAAGATTAAAAAGAAGCCAAACAACCCTTTTTTAGGGCCAGAGTACTTAATTAAATTCAACTGACTAAAATACCCAGAGCTGTGATTTTAGAGATGTGATTTACTTCATAGAGATGTTTAGTGATTCAAATCAGTGTGTGCCAAGAAAATACAGGAAAAGTTGGTATCTTTGTGATTGACAGATTCTTTCTCATTCACCTCAGGTGATCTTTAACCAAGGTCTCAGCGTGCTAAATGCTCACAGTCACACAAGACTTCCTCTGAGTTCTTGTATAATGAATTTGAAGACCAGAATTCTCAGATGGTTGAGGATGAGATTAGAGTTCATTATAGATCCGTAGGCAAGAACTTAAGAGGAATAATAGAAAGCCCTTGTGGGCAGGAGTGCTCCTGGGAAATGGGATAGCATCACACTGATCATCTAGGACTTCCTACAGGACATGCAGAGGGAATGAGGTAGTCAGTCAACTTGGCCCAACCATGAAGTGTCCAGGTTCTTCCTCGCAGTTTTGGTCCCTTTTTTCATTCAGAGAGGAGTCCTCATTTGGCAAAGAAGAGATAACAAGAAAGCAGGTCTCCCTTCTGGCATCCCAGGCCTCTGGCCAGGCCAAAATCAAAAACTCTTGGCTTAAACATCTCTAGCATCCCTGGACTTGGGGAACCATGGATCTGTTGGTAGGATTAGGACATTTTATGAACTTTTTTCCCAGGAAAAAGCTCTACATTGAGGGTCCCCTACCTTAAAGCTGCCTGGACCTATCTGTTGTCCTCATCAAAGTGATCCACAGAAACCCCCAAAAGTTTGATGTCCCCTTATCAGGCTCAATCATCCTCACCCCAGTCCAGTGGCTACCTCTTTCTTCAGATTTTAGTCTCCCATAACAACCCCAGATCATCATGTTCTTACAGTCTCACAGAACCAGAGCTTTACATCCTTACTCAATATGTGCAAGAAACGTTTATGGACTAGATAAGACACATTCTGGGTAAAATGTTTGAAAAATATATTTTAAAAGGCATTAATATATAATGTATATAAATAACTCCTAAAACAGTAATAAAAGCGTCCAATAAAATAGAGCACTATATTTAAAAGGGTGCTCCAATGGAGCAGGTATGTGAATGAATGGTGAGTACACAAAAGAATAATCAATAATTATCAATAAGATGGAAATTAAAATTATAACAAGGTTCTCTACACAGCTACCCACACTATTAAAACTGTAGAGACTGACGGGGAGGATGTGGATCAGACATGCCCTGTATACCAGCAATTCTTATATTTTTGGTTGTGAGCCTAGCCTTTAACAGCAGAACATCTCTCCAGCCTGTACACCAGCAATTCCATATGTTTTCTCACCCAAGAGAACCTAAACATGTATCTATAGAAATCCTACTTATCCTAGCCTAAAACTGGAAATGTCCTAAGCATCAGAGGAAAACGCTGGACAAATGGTGGTGTCTCTGTAGAAAGGGATAGTACTCAGCAATAAATCAGTTATTGATAAAAAGCAATGGTATGAATGATTCTCAAGGCAGGATTCTGGGTGAAATGGGAATAATGCATACCATTCCAAACAAGAAAATCCTGGTACAAGGCTATGTAGGATTGCCAACAGATTGGTAGTCTTGCATTTGCTGTTCTCAAAGACAGTAAATATGTGTGTGTGTGTGTGTGTGTGTGTGTGTGTGTGTGTGCGCGTGTGCGTGTGCGTGTGCGTGTGTGCGTTTCTTTGCATAGAACTATTATATCAAGAAAAAAAAGGTATCTACAAGCAAATGCTGCCCTCTGCTTGAGGAGTGGGGGATGTGTTGATTGGTGCACAGCTCCCTTGGGTTTGGTCTCATTTCTTTTCATTTGTGTCTGAATCTTACAACATAGCCCAGGCAGCCTTATACTTAGGATCCTCCTGCCTCAGCATTCCAAGGGTTGTGATTATGAATGTATGTCACCAGATCCAGCAGCGGTTTACTCTGGAATGTGTCAAATGTTTAAAAGGGTTTGGCTGTGTATTCACAGTAAATGGAATAAAATTTTAATGTTTGGATCTAAGCAAGAGGGCTAGAAGGAGTCATTGTGTTATTTTTATAGTAAAACATGAAAAATATGGACTGATGTGAAACTTATTGATTGGGATTGTTAGTTGGGGTCACCCTTGTAGATCTCTGGACAATTCCCTAGTGCCAGATTTCTCTTGAAACCTATAATGGTTCCCAGTGGGTTGATTTCCAAAATACACAAAGAAATCAAGAAGCTAGTTACCAAAATACCAAATAATCCAATTAAAAAGTGAGGTAAAAACTAAATGGAAAATTCTCAATAGAGGAATCTAAACTGACTGAAAGATACTTAAGAAAGTACTCAACATCCTTAGCCATCAGGGAAATACAAATCAAAACAACTCAGAGATACCATCTTACTCCCGTCAGAATGGCTAAAATCAAAAACACCAATGACAGCTGGAGAGGATGTGGTGACTTTTTAAAAAGCTGCTCCTTACTGGGGGTCCTGACCTCGTCCATCCTTGTTCCCCCAGGAGATTGCAATGATTAAAAATGGCTGGCAGGGGAAAGAACCTATCCAAGGTGATATCTGGGGCCCCCAGGAGCCTATAAAAAGTTTGACCCAGGGAACTGAGTGCAGATTCCCACTTCTGGGGTCCCTCCTACGTCCTGGATGAGAACTGTTTATCTGTCTAATAAAGTTTTTAGGTTTTGTTCTTCTCTCTGTGGCTGGTGTTTTTTTGTTCACAGTAATTGTGTCCTGGGTCCTCAGGAGCTGTACTTTGACTCTCAGGTGGGTGGGGGGTGGCTTTAGCATTCTAACACAGGATCTGTGGCCTTTCCTTTGTGTGTGTGATGCTGAGGAGTTTGTTTCACTCCTTGCATGATGGGGGAGATACCATTTCAGCCTCCCTGCCTCAGATCTGTGACTGTTACTCTCTGCCTGGGGCCCTCGGCTGCTGGCTGTTATTTTCACACCCCTGCCTCAGATCTCTGTCACTAGCAATGGCCCTTCATTCCCAAACTATCATTTCACCTTCCTGTCCAGAAAATGACCTACAGCCAGATCTTATGAAGTCATTTTCTCAATCAAGGTTCCCTCCTCTCTGAAAACTCTTGTTCGTATCAAGTTGACATAAAACTGGCCAACATCTGAGTGTGGGTTTAGGGTTAGAGTTAGGGGTTAGGGTTAGAGGTTAGGGCTAGGGGCTAGGGTTAGGGGTTAGGGATCAGGTTAAGGATTAGGGTTCAGGTTAGAGGTTAGGTGTTGGGATTAGGGTTAGGGTTAGAATTAGGGATTAGGATTAGGGTTAGAGGTTAGTATGTCAGTTTCAAAGTTCTTGACTTTGATCTTTGTGTTACTGTGTGCAGGAGTTTTCCTCCCTCAGAGGAAAAGTATGATGAACCTGATGTCCTCTAGATACTCAGAAGAGATTCAGGAAGAAAGCCAGGTTCACAGGCATACATCTCTAGGTATATAAACAAAAGGATAAAGCTAGTGTTGCAGACAATATATATTCAGAATTGCCAAGTCTTCATAAAGGACTATGGAAATGAATGATTATACTATTCTTACAGATTTTCTATTAGTTTCAATTATGTCAAGTTAAAAGAATTTTTAAAGGAATACTTAAGGTTGTAGCAAGATCTTAAATTCTGAATTATCCGATTCAGATCATGTGACTGATAATAATACTCAGAATCCTCAGCTTGAATTCATAGAGTAACCTTAACTGTAACCTTAACTCTCTGTACACGTCTTTTTTTGAACTGAGAGTTATATATCTGCTAACTAAACAAAAAACCCTCAGTCAAAAGCTTACATGAAACAAGCAGAGGAGGTACCAATGTTGAGGACTTCCTGTGCTGGATAGGACATGGTATGATCCCCATTGCAGAAATCACAGCCCATATGCAAAGTCTGCTATATGCAAAGTCCACCTTGACAGTTGACTACATACTGTTAACCAATCAGTTCACCTCTCTGATACCTTATCACTAAAAGTATGATCTTCTAGAGTTGAGTGAGGAATAAAAAATGAATATGCACAAAAGTCACATATTAGAACAGTCAAGCTGGTTCAATGGATAACGGTGCTTGCCCTCAGGCCTGATCACCTGATTCCCCAGGGCCTATGTGGTCCTCTGACCCTCACAGGCACGCCACAGAACATGAACATACACACTAAATACGTCTGTTAATGTAATAATGTTTTCAGTCCATAGCCAGGTACTTGGTAAGTCATCGAATTTTGTATGCAGAACTTCTACTGGTTCTCATGATAACTCTTCAGGACCATGCTGAGAAAAGCATCATCACCCTCATTTTTTCACTTTCACAAGCAGAATCACACAGTTACATGCATCACACAGCGAGAAAATGCACCACCCTGGAGTTGAACCCAACACAATGATTCTAAATCTAAACTCCTATGACAGCTTGTACCTCACACTGTGCAAATGCCTGGGGGGAAGAGTGGCAGTGTGGCCTGAACCCCACACTTGAGAACAGTGACCCTGCAGCTAGCAGCTAAGGAACACCCATAGATCTTCGCCTGTGTGTTGAGGACTTCATTTACATCTTCTTAATAAATGATAGAATGACTTGAAGTGACATTTCCATTATTACATCAAACCATAATGCCAAGGGACCGCTAGTGACATGTCAATTATAGACTGCTATAGTTAGTGTCTGTCCATCTGTCTTCTACTACTGGTACTGACATTATGACCAGCCCCATCATTAATAAGGAATATCAATGATGGGCCTGTTAGCAAGTTCATGGACTTTGCTTTTAAGGCAAATTACAAAAGCTAAAGTTTGGTCCAAAAAAAAAAAAAAAAAAAAAAAAAAAACCATCAATCAAAAATTACAAAGAAGTTTGGATTCCTGTCCCTCAGTGGACTATTAATACCATTGCCTCTCAGCTGAGAGAATTTGAGGACCAGAATCCTAAGAACTCCTAACACCTTATGTCCACACTTGCTGGACTGGGTTCTGACAACCATTAGCCAGCTAATAAAAGCCAGCCTACTTGATATGGTGGTAATTGCAGGTAGAGAGGGGAAAAAAATCCTAAAAAAAAAAAAAAAATGAGTCAAACGCTGTGAAGAAAAAGAAAGCAGGCCAGTTGCAAATGTGAATAGTTACTGGCAGAACTGTTTTAATGTGTATTTTAAAAGCACATTGACCTGTTCATTCAGCCCACAGTTGCACAGAATTGAAGCTAAATAAATATTGGGAGAGAGGGAAAGTTGTCAGGGCTGGCTGAGGCTGGTAGGGTCACTTCTAGCCACCAGAAGAGCTTTGAGAAAAAGTGAGGAAGGGCTGGAGAGATGACCCTGCAGTGAAAGGCTCTGGCTGCTCCAGTGGAGAAGTGTTTAGTTCCCAGCATCCATGCCTCCACTCCCAGGGTTTATACGAGCTCTTCTGGCTTCTTACGGCACCGAATGCACATGGTGCAGAGAAACACACACACAGGCAAGACCTAAAATACACCTAATAGACCTAAAAAAAAAAAAAAAAAAAAACTAAAACACACCTAAAACAAACATAAATGAATCTAAAATTTCCAGATGGGAAACTGCTAATCCCAGCTGTGTTCTGCTTGTCATTTTAACTGAACTTCAGTCCTGGCATACAGCATGGATTAAATCTGGCACCAAATCTGAACTCATACCTATCTAAAAATCAGTTAGCACCCAGTGTAACCTTGCCTGTTCTCATAAAAATGGCCCCATCTGCATTCTTCAGAAGAAGGACAAGCCTAGCTGAGTTCAATCAAATAGGAAGGATGTAAAAGATTCCTTATCCTGCCTATCACTTCACTTGCTTCCCATGCACACACAGGCAGACATGCATGGACACAGACACACACACACACACACACACACACACACACACACACACACACACACACACACACAGCATGCTCACACACCTGTGTTGAAAACATGTATCTTTCTTTTGCTCCCCTTCCTTCCTTCTGAGCTCTCCTGAGTCTCCCTTACAGTTTTCTCAGGCCCCAGAAACAATAGGCCTGATTAATGGATACCTGATGAAAAAGAACCATACTACCCCTAAGCAGCAGGTGTTTTCTTGGTACCGCCAAACCCTTTATGGAGATCCTGAGATATTAATGCCAAGTCATGATCAACCATGCCTTGGCCAGTGCCAGACAACCTGCTGTCATGGAAACTCCCAATCCTTGCCTTTGTTTCTCTTCCTTATGCAACCCTAACCTGCTAGAAGTACTCTGGGCCATGAGCCTCTGTTCTGCCCCGTGCTTGCCCAGGGATAAAGCTCTTTTTCTGACTCTTCCCAAAAGCTCAAGTTGTGACTGACTTTCTAATCTACTGGAACTCCATTAAGAGCCTGCTCCAGAGCTGCACATCACACAGCCTTAGGGTGGGGTGTGCCATTGCTGTTATTCTTGAACAATATTCAGCAAAGCCACAATCACTTCATGGTAAGGCCATGCTTCTTTCGAAGTGCAGATGGCAATACTAGGCATGCACAGGAAATGTATCCAATGAGAAGGAACTTTCTGGAACTGCATAGTCCTTCCACAGTACACAGTAAGTATTTCTTGAATTTGTCCAAATTCAAGCACTCTCTGGCTATATCTGAATTGTCTTCAAAGAGCTTACTCATATGGCAATGTGATGTGAATACTAAAAACAGTAGTAACCGTTCAACTTTATAGTGAGATATGTTATTATATATCCTATTACATATGGATTTACCTTGCTTATTTTCCACAACATATTGATGATTTAACTATTATCATCTTTCTGTACCACACCTGAGAAAAATGATGCTCAGCTATAACATGAAGTCCTTTGCCCAAACAACAACTGGGAGGTAATGGAAGCCAGCATCCAGATGAATGTTCTTACCCACAACACCAGGGCTCTTAACTGCAGGTGAGATACAGTTCCTTACCAATCCTTCACATTGAGAGAAATACAGCTCCACAGAGGCTAGTAACTGCACATTTAGAAGGAAACTAGTGGTCCAAAGTTCCATTGCACTTGAAAGACCAGGGAATTACATCTGCTTTTGTAAGTAGGCATGCCACAGATTCCCTAATTCCTTGCATCCTATTAAACATGCATTCCGAAAAGCCCAACTCTTTGACTGATGGTAGATTTATGATGGTTTTGAGGTTTGGATAGACAGCACTCATTCTGGCTAATAGGTGCCTACTTTTGTCTAACCCTCCTACAACAGGGTCTTTCTAATCTACTCAGGAAAAAGAAATACCAACAGAGGGGATGCTCACTGAGCTCTGGCAAACTGCCTTACATCTAACATTGTAGCTGGCCTTTGCATGGTCTGCTGAGTGGTCCCCAAACAGACACTGCCCCAGAGTGCCTCTGACTGTATCCAGCAAGGCCCCAGAAACTGCTCTTCTTGACAGCGCCCAGATAGAATGAGAAAAATCTTCAACACTGCCAGCCTGAATGCTCAGTTTGGTTGGATCCTACAGAGGTTAGGATGTGGCCTTGGACCATTGGCTTCACAGCTCCTGCCAGAGCTTCCCCAGCCAGGACCTGGCAGGACTCACTCCCTCATTGACTATGCTCATTACTGGATCTTCAAGCTCTCACTCTCTCCAACAGCTCTCTCCCTCACCCTTCACACGCTGTGACACAGTGGGATTCATTGTCCACACCAGAGTGCAGCTAAGGGTAGAAATGATGGCCCATATTAGAAGTTAATTTCCCAGCACAACAAACAAATCTGCAAATCAAGATCCAGTCACCCAGTGAAATACCCACAGGACTTTCCTATCTTAAAATAAAATTACAATTACATTGTGTAGCTTTTCAGAGAATTAGTCAATTCTCTGAAAAGAATGGTTTGAAAGAAAATGGCCCCTGCAAGTTCCCAGGGAGTGACACTATTAGGAGGTGTGGGCTTGTTAGAGTTGGTGTGTCTTTGTTGGAGGAAGTGTGTCACTGGGGGGTAGGCTTTGAGGTCTCAGAAGCTCAAGCCTGCCCAGTGACTCACAGTTCACTTCCTGCTGCCTGCTGATCCAGATGTAGAGCTCCCAGCCCCTCCTCCAGCACCATGTCTACCTACACACTGCCAAGCTTCCTACCATGATAACGGGCTAAACATCTGAAACCTTAAGCCAGTCTCAATTAAATGTTTTCTTTTATAAGAGTTTCTGTGGTCATGGTGTCTCTTCACACCAATAGAAAGCCAAACTGAGACAATTCCTCTTTCACTACCAAAATTCTAGAAACAGTTGGAAACAATATCACTTGTGTATATTCAGTTTTTCCTTTCTGATCTCCAGCCTTCTGACCCATCATTCAACTAAACTGACTCTCTGCATTCCCAGTTTCTATCCCCCTCCATCTCTCCACTCCCCTTGTTCCTCATCTAGCACCTATGCCAACACCATCAGATTCCTGGAGATCTCACTGTGTCGTCTGCCCTCTGTTGATGCCAGATAGCTTTAAATATTTGGGGAAAGCTACCCTTTACAGGTCAGAGTGCATCTGTCCTTCATTCAATGTAATTATGGTCTCTCTCAGCCTCACCACTTCTGAATTCTGGGTCACCAACACCTTCCTTGTATTGTTTGTTCTGGACACATATGACACTCCAACCAGTGAGAAGAGCCTCTGCTTTTCCCCTGACTGTCCCCCTCATCTGTCCAAACCCCCATACTTCCCTTGGCTTTGTTAACTTCTTCATTCTAGAGACTGCAAGCATAATAAGAGGTAACAAACTCTCCCAAGTCCTCACTTTCAAATTTTTACTGAGTTTCATTCTTCCATCTTGACCTTGTGTAGCAGATTTTTTTTTTTTTTGTCAACCCAAATAAAAGATTTTACTTTTATCCTGGTTACACTGCAACATCTTAATTTCAGCTCTATTTCACAGCCTGTCAAGACCCTTTGGAGCTTTAATGCTCTCATATATCATGTTAGCCCTTCCTTCTCCTATTGAGTTATCTACAAATTTGATCAGCATCCCTCACATGATTTTCTGTGTCAATTTTTCTGTGTCAATTTCAGCTGGGCGACAGCTGATTTTTCAAGTGTAAGTACTAAAGATCCTCCACTGTCTCTTGGGTGCTCTGTGTGACACTGTGTGTCACCAGGAATTCTTTGTGCCCCCACACTAAGTCCTTTACTGCTGCCATTTGGAACAGTGACTCTCAAACTTCAGTGGGTTTGGGCATCACCTGTCACACTTACTAGAATGCCAATTCACGGGCAGAAGCTTCAAGAAGCCTGATTCTATAAACGGGAAAGAATACAAAAATGAATACCTTCAACAATCTCCAGTAGCTGGCAATAGTCACCAACTGACATTTTAGTCACCAACTTCTGCCTTTCTGAATCTGTGGGGAAAAAGTGATGGGTCCCAGACACATGATCTTTCCAAACTGCCTTCTCAGGTCCAAGATGACTTTAAGGAGCAATGCATTCCTAAACTCAGCTATTCTTCATTCAGATTTTCTGGAAAAACTCATACTGTTAGGCGAACACAGAGTGGCTCCTTGGTGTACTCAGTATAGAACTGTTTAATGAGGTGGCTCCTTCATGTCTTTAAATAGAGTTGAGGCCAAAACAACTCTTCTAGTCTACATTTATGAAATAATTATGCCAACATTATTCAAAGCAATTTCAAATAGTTCTGTATTTTGTTTCTAGCTTACTTCATTGTAAATCCCATATTGTGTCTATTTTAACCCAGAATTATTTTATTTGCTTTAAATCTCATGGATCTGTGTGTGTGTGTGTGTGTGTGTGTGTGTGTTATTTGTGTTATGCTAGTTGGTTTTTTTTTACATATTTTTGCACTCATCTGTTTTAAAATACTTTAAATTTTTTACTTTGATAGGTTAATTTGGGGGTTAATTTTATTTGTTTGTTTTTGTTTTTGACAAAGAACGGGCTAGAACTCAGTTTCAGCTGAGAATTATCATGAACTTCTAATCCTCCTGCCTCCACTTAGGGGATTACAGGTGTACATGACCAAGCCTGTTTTATGTGGTGTTTTATGTGGTCAAGTTAGGGTTTCAAGAATGTTAGGCAAGAACACAACCAAGCCAGCTAAGTCAGACCAATAGTCATCTTTTCTTATTTTTAAGTTGGTAAGTATTTTGAGCTTAAATTTTAAGATTGTTTTGCCCATTTCCATTCTTTAATTTCCGTTTTTATTTAGAATGTTTATGTAGAAGTCCACGGGCATGGGTACAGGTGTACATGTGTGTAGAGTTCATTGGAAGGGGTGTCATACTCAGGTCCTCAAATCTGAGTGGCAACCACTTCACTGACTGAGCTCTATCCCAACCCCACCTAATTTAAATTCTTTCATTGTATTTAACTGTTCTCATCCACATTCCCGTCTTCTAATTTTTCATCCCAAAGGCCCAAGAGATTCCCAAGAATTCTCCAGCCCAGGGCCTTCAAATTATATATCATCAAATACCTTATGTCACGTTTCTTTTGCCATTCATCTGTTCAAGAAAAGTTTCTTAACAACCTATGTCAATTATGCATTAAGAAAACCACAGAGGTAGCACAAAAGTCTGTCAGTGTCCCACTAAGGAATGGAAGAAAGACAGAGAAACAGATAGTTAAGCCTAAATTTCAATTCTCCATTTCTCTCCGTGAGTCTTCTGTCTGTCGGTAGTATGTAGTTACTGGCCTGTCTGTGTTGCCCATCTTTGTATGTGTATCATCTGCCTGTGTGTTGTGCCTGTGTGTGTGTGTGTGTGTGTGTGTGTGTGTGTGTGTGTGTGTGACCATGTGTTGTACCTCTGTATGTGTGTAAGATTATATGATTGATATGACCATGTGTTGTGCCTCTTTGTGTGTGTATGAATCTATGACTATGTGTTGTGCCTCTGTGTGTGTGTGTATATGTATGTATATATGTATGTATTTGTGAATCTATGACTATGTTGTTGTGCTTGTGTGTGTCTATGTGTTGTGCCTCTGTGTGTGTGTGTGTGTGTGTGTGTGTATCTATGACTATGTATATGTATACGTGAATCTATGACTGTGTGTTATGACTGCATGTGTATTTATGAGTGTGTGTGGTGGCTCAGCATTGGTTGTGCACACCTGTAATCCCAGCACTCAGGAGGCAGAGGCAGGTGGATCTCTGTAAGTTCGAGGCCAACCTGGTCTACAGAGCTAGTTCCAGGACAGAGAAACCCTGTCTTAAAAAACCAAAATAAATAAATAAATAGATAGATAGATAGATAGATAGATAGATAGATAGATAGATAAATAAATAGAAATAAAAGTAAAAATAAATGTGTGTTGTGCCTCTATGCATGTGTGTTAATCTATGACTGTGTATTATGCCTATGTGTATGTATGTGTTTGTGAATCTGTTGTTGTGCCTATGGTGTGTGAGTGTGTATGTGAGTGTGTATGTCTATGTGTTGTAACTAACCCTGAAAAGGGCTTTGCTCTGAATTGATTGAACAGCACAGATAACACCATATGAAAAAGACACCTTTTGCAGAAATCTTAACAGGGCTTTACGAGGGAAGAAGTTACTTCACTGACACAGAGCAGCATTCAGAACCTCACACAGATGTTACCAATATATAGCTACATGTTACCTCCAACATTTATGCAGTATTAGTTTTGTTTAAGGTTGCTTTCAACCTATAATTGACTCAAGCAAATAGTGACCATAACACACATATTTTGGGTCAGGGTATGGAAGCGATTAATTTAAGAGTATGTATTTAGCTTAGGCTGAAAGCTGATTGCATAGGTGAAATACGCACTTGTTCAGCAGAAACTAAGAGCAAACAGAATCACCTCCCGAGAAACCAGATGAAGACCTTCATAGCCTCAAATGACATGCACAAATGAGTTTGACTGTATTTGATTGGTTGGCAGGTCAACCAACCAGGTAAGTTTGTCTAGGACTCAAACATTTCATTGAACAGGAGAATTTCAGTTCTAAAACTAGAACTGTCTGGGCCAAAAAAAAAAAAAAAAAAAAACAATTAGTCCAACACCAGCATTAAGACAGAAAGCAAACAATTAAACAAATAGATAACATCTGTTAAAAGCCAGTCTTCCCAGGAATGGTATAAATATGTATGTTCTGTAATTCTGTCTTAATAGAAGGATGTTTTTAGCTCCCCTAGAAGAACATTTAAATTTCATGGTCTCCCATATTGCTATACCCATAGGTCAGGGTGTTGCTCAACCCTCATCGAGAAACTACTTCTTGCAATTGATGGGAAATTACAGAGTGTCACACTGGACAACATACAGAAAGTGGAAGACTTTGGAGCACTCAGGCTCAGGGATCTATGTGGAAGTGGGAGAAAGACTGTAAGGGCCAGAGGTAATGGGTGATTCCAAGGAAACTGTTTCCCAGACACAGGAGAGCAGATGCATATAGAAACGCAGATAGACTGTGATGGCACACACAGGGCCTCACAATCCAGACAAAATCCCAGCACAGAGTGGGAACGTGAACACCAAGTCCCACCTCTAACTAAGACGCTACCTATGATTGGCAGCTTCTAGGAGAGGGAGGGAAAAATCAATTTTCTTCAAAGAAGTGATGCTAAGTATATCAACCACACCCCAGGACAGGCCTCATACTCAGAAGTAGTTGGCCAACACAAAACAGACTCCACGTGTTTCTTTGCTTGGGATTTTTTTTTGGGGGGGAGCGGGGAGGGTGTTTGTGCTTTTTGTTTGTTTGAGTTTTCCATTTGTTTATTTTGTTTTGTTATTGTTGTTAAGAGCAAGAAAGAATGTGCAATTGGATAGGAAGGGAGAAAGGGAACTGGAGGGAATCTCGAGAAGAGAAAGAATTAGACCAAAATATATTGTCAGGAAAAAAATTAATACATTTTTTAATTTCATAGTCTCCACATTGTCCTCCTTGAATATTCTCACTCTTCACTAAGCATTAATAGCAGTTTAATGTCATCCTCTTCAAAAATGACCAGAGCATGGCTAGCCGGTGTCATCAGTTCACTAAAAGTCCTGGTACTGGAGCATGAAGTTAAACTATTAATAAAGTTAGCATCCTAAGGTGAAAATTGGAAAGGCTGACAAGCACAAAAATAGAGAGTTCATCTTTACTTGGTGGTAGGTGAAGGGAATGTTTTGAAATAGAAAGCATATTGCCCTCCAAAGGTAATTTTGAATATTTTCTGCTCTATAAATGCATTAATGAGGAAGAAAAAAAAATAAAAGGTTACCACAACTTCCATCTGGGAAAAACCAGAACTGCAAAAGGCAGATGTTACACCTGAATCAATCACAATAAAGCATCCACAGAATAATTAACTCTGCCACTTCCAGGTCTACCTACCATGAGAAGCTATTTGCAGAATAAAAAGATGCCTGAATAATTCAAGACTACCTGCATCTCATTTTGAGGAGACATCCCTATCTACTGAATGTCTCATCTCCACCTGCAGTGTAATCCACTTGAGGCTTTTCATACTGACGTTTTCTTAATGGAGGGAGCCTAGGAGTGAGTCAATAATCTTCATTTAGAACTCCCAGTTTATCCCCTGTCTCTCAGCAAATAACCTTTGGAAGTCACTTAACAAATAAATGTACCCTATTCCTGAGGGATCCAATCAGCAATCATATATGGATTTTCTTCTCTGGTCAAGTTCTAGTTGTCAATTGTAATTTGTAAAGGGAAACGGGGAGGAAACTAGAGACAAAGATGGCAATTATCCAGCTAATCTGAGCTTTGTACACAGTGTGCACCTGTCAGGCACACATCAGAGCGTTTTGTTTCCATTGACAAAATTGCCAGGTGATTGCTAACGCTCTTTGTTCTGTTCTGATGTGTAGACAGCCACAAGAACTGAAATGAAGATGTTGTGTGATGCTGAACTCAAAGATTTTGCTGCTCTTCAAATTCAAAAGGTAGTCCTAAAGGTGGTCTATTTTCTTGGGTAAGCCATTGTTTCCTCTTGAGGGATCAGTGGCCTGAATGGCTGTGGACTAAGACAAGGAAAGTCAGCTGAAAGTCCAAAGCAGAAAACGATCCCTCCCATACATTGTTTGCAGTTTTGCCAGAAGACGTCAGATCTAGTGTCACAGGCTTTCTCCTCACAAAAGCCAAGGCGCTGGCATCTATGGGTAACCAAAGGCGCCAGGGATGTGGCAATGGCTTAGAATGCTTTACTGCCCTAAAAGTCTTGTGTTTATTATGTTCTTTGCCTCAGTTTTCACGCCCCAGAGGGTAGACTAGCTCGGTGCCCGAGAGCCATGAACTCAGGCATCTCAGCAAGGCACCGACCGCTCTCGCCTTGACTTCTTCACCGTAGCTTGCCTGCTTCACAGCTCTACGGATTCCATTACACACTTGGCTGTTTGTGCTGACAGCTCTAAGTTATTAGGAGGGGACAGAGCACTCCAATCCTGAAGTTATCCGGCCCCTAGGTTCATCAAAAGGCCAGCCTTTCTTCCTCCTGAATATCTACTTCCATGTGTGACTAAGGGCTCTGTAAGTGTCCTTCTCAATCGGCTCACTTTTGCATCGCATCAAACGGGAGGTCAGTGATCCTCTTGACAGATTTAAAAGTAAGCAGCCTAGCGCTCCATTTTGGAGATTCAGCTCTCCCAGCCCTCCCTGGGAACCTCTAATACAGTTGCATTGCAGCTTCCAGCTGCTTTTGAAAAACCTAAGGACAGAAGGGCTGGCTCTTCAGACCCCTGAAGCTAGGTGTTTTCCATACCTGTAAACCAGAGGCAAGCTTAAACAGGCAAGCAAGCTCGTCCTATCCTGGCAAGGTGGAGGACAATAATCAGGCATCCAACTCTGGTTTCCTGAACTCTTCAGTAAGAGTCATTTCCAAATACCTCATTGTCAGTCCATACCTGTAAGCCAGTAACCCAAACAATTGAATTGTCAACCATTATTTCTAAAGTGGAAATGAGTCATGCTTTACAAAGCTTTGGTCCTGTTTTCACTGAGGATCCTATGTTTTACACTGAACAAATGAATTATAGGTTAGCACTTTTCACTCTTTGAAGAACACACATCCCTATTTCCAAAATGTACATGCATACATTTGTTTAAAAATAGCAGCCTTCATTATCATAATGATTCCCCCAGTGTTCCGAGGACTGGAATTAGTAGCAAATGTAAATGTAATCAAGGACACCACCATGCTCTTAACTTGGCAAGTGAAAGCCATTTAGGTCTTCCATCATGCGTCAGGGCCAGTCGGCCTTACCAAAGAGGCTTAGGGAGAGACTGATTGCCATCTAACATTTTTTCCACATTTGTCTCATTTGGAAAAAAAAAGCAATTTTGTTTCTAATGTCACATGTAGGTACAATCTAGGAGAATAATGCTGGCAAAAGTCAACATCGGTGCTTTCCTAAGAAATGAGCTGCCTAGACATAGCAAAAATATAAAAACATGAAGGTCTGCCTCTCTAAATCTACCCAGACACATAGGCACATGTACAAAGACAGGCATGTTGGCAGCATTGCTAGGTACATTAGGAACAAAAGAGGAAGTAGATTTAACACAAAAAAGGAAAAAGTCAAATACACATGGTATGCAAATAAAATTTAACACTATTATTCAAGATACTTATGTGGCTCGGATGTTTGATATACTTGAAAATATTTGAAATCAAGAACACCTTGTAAAGTAAATTTTAAATAAAATGTATTCATGCAACAAATATTTACTGAGTATATACTAAGGGAGAGACATCACACTTTAGCAAAGGTCACTTGCTATTAAATAGTAAGCACTTGTTGCTCTTGGAGAGGACCTAGTTCTGTTCCCAGCACCCATATGGTGACTCATCACCAGTTTCAGGGGATCAACTTAATTATAAATCCATATCATAATCCACATCATAAATACTTTATGATCTACATGAGGGTCTCTGCACAGCTGCACAACTCTACGACTGTAATATGAAAAAACAAAATAGCATAAGGCAATATATAAACAAATGGGCTCCAATACAACTTTATTTTTAAAAAGGGGGAGAATGCTGAATGAATTCAAGTGCTGCTGGTAACTGGCCAAACTCTAGGTGACTGGTTCTAACATCATGAATTATATGTTATACAGCTGTTTATTTGCATATATGAGCAACAAATTGCTCCTAGGGGAGATGTTCACCAATTGCTCGTAAGTAAATCACTAGAGACTGGGTTGGACCCTAGGATGTAAACATAAGAGATGTATCACCTGGTCTTAGCACACAGTCTTGTGAAGATGATAGATGAGAAAGCAAATAAAAATAATACCTACAACATGTTAAAACTGCTAACAAGGAACAGGGATAATAATCATGTTTGTACCTGTGTGGTGAAATGCCTAATGAGTTTTCCTTTTCCCCTGCCATTTGAAGGCTTTGTGATGAGTATGTATTATTGTTTCAAAAACAATAAAACTAGTCTTAAAAAGTTGTAACTAATGAAAAAGGATAAAGTTGATTTGTATTTTCTTCTGAATGTAATCCTCGTGGATTTAGAACTGCACCTGCTCCACGCCTTATAGGAGGGATCAGTTGTTTTGAAAATGTCTGTCTAGAATAGTCTTACGGTTCCCTCAAGGAATACACAAAGAAAAGTCTTTGTCTTCGGAGTGTGGATAAGAAACATAGTGAGAGACCAAAGAACCCTAATTCTCCATTCACTCCTGAACTTCAAGTGTAAAACCAAGAGCTTATGGAGATATATATAAGAGCAATAATCCAGACTGTCAACCTTTTGATAACAATGCTTCTTTAAAAATTATTTTTCTTTTCATTTTGAAGGAAAATTGCACAATAAATAAATAAATAAATAAATAAATAAATAAATAAAATATTATTTACCCAAAGCAAGAGCCAGCCTTGGCCCTCCATTTTGGGAAGTCTTTTCTGTTGCAAGGGCCACTCCAGACGATCTTTGGTTGGGGGCTGACCGTGATCTAGGTGGGAACTTTTGGTACCAGTTGATCTCATAACTGACTCCAACCACATAGGTCATCAATCAAGTACTGAAGACCAAAAGTAAAGTTAAGGAACCCTCCCCCCACTTGAATGAAGGACAGTCTGACCTGGAAAGCTAACCCAGACCACTATCAGTTCCCTGGAATTTGCTAACCACTAGCAACTTTCCCTCACAAGGCCCTAAGATAGCAAGATACCAAGAATTCACACTGCCCCTCCTTTCAGTGAGTCAGCAGGTGGTAAATAGGGTCCTTAAGAAACAAAGAGATCACTGCCCAGACAAGATTAATTAGCACACCCAGAGGCTCTAAGGTCTGCTGACCCTAACAGGGAGACCATCCAGCCTCAAAGGGTCACATACTCAAGGACAGAGGGTTACACCCCCTCCCTAAGCTTGTGGTTTTTTTCCTTTAAAAGTACCCGCACTCGCACTAGAGAATGGAGCTTCTCTAGCCTGCGTGCTGAGGGAGCCCATTTGTGCAAACATTTCCCGTTCATTAAAGCCTCTTGTATGTTGCATCAATTGGACTGGCCATTGAGTTCTTGGAGGTACCAACCGAAACTGGGAGACTCCTTGTTCTGAGGGTCTTCAGTACAAGTATCAAGGGCACACTAAAAACTGTGTATCATAAGACTAGAAAGAAGCCCCACTGGTTTAAGAGCACTTACTGCTCTTGGAGAGGACCCAGTTCAGTTTCCAGCAGCCACATGTTGGCTTAAAACTATCTGGAACTCCAGTTCTGGGGATACAATGCCCTCTTCTGAACTCCTCCGGCAACAGGCACTCATGTGGTTCACATACATATGTGCAGGCAGGCAAAACACATAAAATTTTAAAAATTACTAAATTAAAAAAAAATGTTTAAACTTAATTCAAATTCTGACTTTGATGACTGCTTTTGATCCATGACCTTTCCCTATAATAAGACATAGCATTAAGTCCTGTTGATTTCAATGAGTTTTGTGACTCTTTCTAATGAATTGTGGAACCAACAGATATTTGAGGGAACTCCATTGTCTTAGTTAGGGTTCCTATTGGTGTGAAAAGACACCATGACCATAGCAACTCTTATAAAGGAAAACATTTCATTGAGGTGGCAGCTTACAGTTCAGAGGTTTAGTCCATTATCATCCTGGCAACATGGAGGTGTTTGTTACTGGAGAAGGAGCTGCTACATCTTGATTCTGAAAGCTAAAGGAAGTAGACTGCCTCACTGGGTATGGCTTGAGCATATATGAGCCCTCAAAGCCCACCTCCGCAGTGACACAGTTTCTCCAACAAGGCCACACTTACTCCAACAAGGCCACCCCTCCTAATAGTGCCACTCGCTTTGGGGGCCATTTTCTTTCAAACCACCACATTCCTCTCCCTCATTCCCTAAGGCTTGTACCATATCATAATGCAAAAAAAAAAAAAAAAAAAAAAAAATGTATTCAAGCCATCTTCAAAAGTCCCTATAGTCTATCATAGTCTCAAATATAGTCTCAAATATTTAAAAGTCTAAAGTTCAAAGTTTCATTTGATATCCTAATGTGCAATCCTCTATAAAATCACAATCAAAAAGCAGATAGCATATTTCCAACATATAATGTCATGGGATATACATTACCATTCCCAAGTGTGAGGAAATCATGGACCAAAGCAAGACCAAAAATCATCTGGTCAAACTCTAAACTCTGCATCTCCAAGTCTGATGTCAAAACACTCTTCAGATCTCCAACTACTATCAGCTTTGTTGACTAAACACACTTCTTTCTCTTTAGCTGGTTCCCCTCCCTGTTAACAGCTTTCCTGGCAGGCATGCACAGCTCTGGCATCTCCAACATCTTGAGGTCCCCCAGGCAATCCAGGCTTCAACTTCACAGCTTCACACAGTGGCCTCTGTAGACCTCCATTCAGTGACACCCCTGACATATGGCTGGCCTCAAAAGCTTTCTTGAGTTTCAGAGGAAGGTTCCATAACACCTTTCTTCTATTCTTGAAGTCAGAACCCCAGGGCTGAAGCTGCCAATATCTGCTAGGCCTGGAACATGGCTGCCTCATTCAATTACATCTTTACAAGCTTTTCTGTTTTTGATGATTTCCTTCACTGCCTGAGCTTGGCTGTTCAGGTGTGTCTACTTGTTCCAAAAAAATAAAAATAATGAGATGACAAACACCTGTTTCCCAAGGTACAGGCATGAGCGTTAGGTTCAATAGAGGAAGAATTAAGATAGGGAGGATGAAATAAGTGTATCTAAGTGGAATTGGTAAAGTTGCATAGCATCTTAGTCATAGTTCTGCAAGGTGTGGCTGGGGAAGTTCATATTGCTTAAGAATCCTGTTTTCAGGAGAGGGCTGGGAGCAGCCTCAACTTCCCTCACAGTCTGACTGATCCCAGGAGGAAGTGTTGTCATTGTGTGATCTGTCTGTGAAACTTAGCTATTCCTGGAATCCAAGGTGACACCTGGCTTGGGAAAGTGACTGAAGATTTCTCCACTCCATGAGATCCAGCCCAGGTCATATGAAAGCCCACAGATATCCTTGAAACCCTCATGCCTTTAGCCCTGAGACAGGTGAGGTGGTTTAGTAAATCTACAGCTAGACAACTGTTACTGCCTACTTTTAGACAGACACTCCCTTAATGATTAACAAATCCTCATGCAGATATGAACAGCAATCTAACCCCACATTAGACAACATGGACAGATACAAAATGAAGACAGAGGTTCTAGGTTTACCCTCCTTTTAGTTACCTATTGGGCATCTACAGGTGCAAGTGACAGGGTCAGCACTTTTTAGCAAAGGACATCTCTGGGTACCTGATACACATCCTCAGACCTTGTAATTGGTCCCAGTACATGCAGAGAGCATTAGGAGTCAAAGGAGGAAAAGGCAATGGCCCACTGAGACCATCTCTCAAATCTGCAGTAACCCTCTGGGCCTTTCTCCTGTTGCTTCCTCTGGGTACAGACATCATTCATCAGGTCTAAGAGATGAAATAAGGGCCCATACATTCCTATCTGACAAACATGCCCACTCACCTAGAGAAGCCACAGCAAACACTTTCCTATTTTACCTGTGCCTTTGCCTTATGGAAAAAAAAGTATTTTTCTCTCCTAAAATATACAAAGCAAAGAAGAGTCTGCTTGATACTTAGGAGGATTTGCTGAGCAAATCCTTCATTTGAATCTGCAACACCCACAGGGATAGCAAGGCTGAGTGAACACCTGTGACAGCAGTAGTGTGTAGGACAGAGGCAGGAGGATTGCTAGGGCTTGCTGTCCACTAGCCTAGCTTCATGTGCAGGGAGAGACACTCCCTCCATGAAACAAAGTGGGGAGGAATAGATAATGACAACTAAAATCCTACCTTCTATACCTAAACACACACACACACACACACACACACACACACACACACACACACACACACACACACACGATCACTGTACCTTCCTACTGCCAAGAACAGATTTTGCCAAAACATTTGACTAACAGCTTCTAAGTAAATGAAAGGCACATTTCAAATGTACTTTCTAATTTAGTTCTTTTTTAAAAATTTGTTTCTGTATGTATAAGATCCCACATGCAGTCTCTAGAAGCAACAGCAGCAGCAGCAAACCTGTTTCATAGAAGGACTGGACTGTGCAACATGACTGCACATACAAGAGTTTTTAAAAAAACCCAACTTTCTAACATTTTAAGGAGGTTTACAATTCTGTGTTTAGCTCCATGTTGAGCAGGGGTTGAACATACCTGGGTTAAATACATCCTGTCTCTCTTTGCTCATCCTGGAAGGTTAATGTTTACAGACATGGAGTGGTCAGCCATAGCTTAACCTCTTAGGAGTAACTCTGGGCTTTTCACTGCAGCAATGTCTGGTCTAGATTTAAGGTATAAAACTTGATGCAATATTTAAAGCTTACTCCATCATCTCCTGAGAATGCCCTTGTAGCTCTGATAGTCATAAGTCCTAGGATTTCCAGACTATTTTCTTAATTGGAAAAGAACTTAGGCCAATTAACAGCCTGGCCCTCCAACAGCAACTAAGCCTAGAAAGCAACCATATTTCTGCCTTGTCTGCAGTGCTCCTCCATGAGTCACCTCTTACTTTGAGGGTTTACAAGCATCACAGCTTCAACCTCTAAAAACTCAGTCGAGTTCTGGGTTTGTCCTTGACCCCAGCTCCAGTGCCTGGCACTTGAAAAGATCAGGTGCAATTCAATTATGAAGTCGTGCCTGACTTTTTGAAGTGTAAATCCACTGCACTTGAAAATGGCAAGTGTAAAATCCATTCTTGAAAAGCACTTGACATTTTCACATCCGGCTTTACAGCCATGGAAATGTGAGGATACTCACGAGAGAGACGGAAAGAAGCTTAAAAAAGAAGAAAGAAAAGGGCTCTAATATTTGATCAGAAGCGGCAGTCTAATTTTTGGCTCTCTGAGTAGAAAATAAGAACTTCTTTATTAGCTCAGCTTTGTAAAGCAGGGAACTAAGATTTTTTTGTTGTTGTTGTTTTGTTTTCTGTTTTTTGCTTTGTTTTGTTTTCTGCCTAACTGCTGGTTTATATGTCTAAAATGCCCTGCCTTGCTCCTCATTAGGACACCATGGGTCAGTCTGCCTCTCTCTCCACAGGGCTTTCATAGGCCACCTCACTGTCTCTGTTCCATACTTCCACACTGAAGTCATCGTATGGGCCTGGGGATTGGCAAACATGTCTAGAACAAACCACACAGGAAATTTGTGGACCATAAGGTCTGTGTTAAGGGTTGTCTCAGCCTTAAAATAGCCACAGGCAATACATAAACTAATGAGCTTGATGTGTTTATTAAGACAATCATTTGTGGGCACTGAAATTTTAATTTCTCATGACTACTCATTATCATTATCCATCTTTTGAGTATTCTTAATCCTTGAAAACAGTGGGAATCCATTCTTACTAGATAGGCAACAGGATAGATTTGGCTCTGGGTCACATTTTGCTAACTCCTGTGTGATAGTTAATCTTCACTGGCAATTTGACTGGACTTGGAATCACCTAGAAGACACTCCTCTAAGCATATCTAATGGGTGTTTCCAAGGAGGTAAAGAGGAGACCTACAGTGAATGCAAGCAGCACCATTCATGGGTTATGGTCCCAGATTAAAAAGAAGGTGCGCTGGCTAGATTTATGTCAACTTGCCTTAAAACAGTCGGAAGAAGGAACTTCTAGTGAGAAAATCCCCTCATCAGATTGGCCAATGGGCAAGTCTGTGATGTATTTTCTTAATTGATGATTGATGTGGGAGGGACCAGATCACTGTGGATTGCACCACTCCTGGTCAGGTGGTCCTAGGGTGTGTAAGAAAGCAGGTTAAACAAGTGATAGTGAGCAAGCCCGTAAACAGTGTTACTCCAAGGTCTTTGCTTCAGTGCCTGCTTCCAAGTCCCTGCCTTGAGTTCCTGCTCTGACTTCCCTCAGTGATGGACTGAGACCAGAGAGATGTAAGCCAGAATAAGCCTTTTCTTCTCCAAACTGTTTTTGGTCATGTTTGTTACAGCAAGAAACCCAAATTAGACAAAGTAGGAGGGGGATTGAGGACCAGGATCCCATCCTTACTTCCTTACTGGGGACAGTGTGACAACTGTCTCATGCCACTGTCTCATGTCCCTATTCAGTGGCTTCCTCACTAAGGTGTGCTGTTACAAGCTGTTTCCCGCCAGCTTGGTCCCAGAGCCATGTCAACTCCAAATAACACACTCTATATTAATTATGAAACTGTTGTCCAGTTAGTAGCATCTTATTGGCTAGCTCTGTCTTAAATATTAACCCCTTTCTATCAATCTAAGTGTTTCCACATGGTCTTGGCTTACTGGGAATGCTGGACCTGCATCTCCCTTGCCTGCTACATCTCTGCAGAGAAGTGAGCAATTTCCTGTGTTGTCCCTGCTTATATTCTGATTCTGCCCAGCTATGTCACTCCCTGCCTGTCTGTACAGACTTCCAGACCTCTATGGTTAGCTAGTGGCAGTATCTGCCATGCTATGTCACTTCCTGTCTGGCCAATCGGTGTTTTATTCACCAACCAATCAGACAAACATATACACAGAAGAACATTCTCCATCAAGGTAGAGCAAAAATAAACCTGTCTTTAGGCTGCTTTGGTCTCATGTTTTGTCACAGCAACAACAACAAAAGTAACTAATACACCCCAAGAGAAATGGACACTAGCTTACCAAAATCAAGTGCAAATGTCAGTGTAAATGTTGTGATGTTTACCACACTGAAGGAGATCTGCTGGGGATCCTGGATTTTGAGTGTTGTTATTGTTGCAAATGAACCATTTGATCCCACAGGTGGTTCAGCAGGCTGGTCACAGGACTTTGATCAGTTCTGTCACGCATTCACACCCAGGAGCACCAAGCCTATCCAAAAGCCAGCTTGTATGGTACAGTTACATGTCATACCAGCAGCAGCAGCAGCAGCATGTAAGGACATTCAAAAGGCAGGGTCTCTGACTCTGTCCCCTCCATTTCTGAATCACTATCATTGATTCTTCTCCGGTTGGAAAAGTTGTGGGTCTGTTCACAGGAAGTACAGAGAAAGGATAAAACCACAGAGACAGAAAGAAGATGAGTGGCTGACAAGGCTAGTTGGAGAGTAGGGATGGGGAATGACTGCTTGGTGGGCATCAGGTATCCTAAGTGATGAGGTGACTGTTTCATCACACTGTAAAGATGCTAAAAGATGCTGAAAATGGTTCTTGATTAACTTCATGTTGGACTTTACCTCAATAAAAAGTGTCACCAAAAAAACTTCATTTTTCGGAAACTTCTCTAGTGACTGATGGGTACATTAAAGTTAGAGAAACAACCTCCACAGTGTTCTGTCTGCATGTTTACATGGATGCCAAAAGAGGGTTTCAAATCTCATTATGGATGGCTGTGAGCCACCATGTGGTTGCTGGGAATTGAACTCAGGACCTCTTGAAGATTGCTCAAAGCTCTTAACCTTTGCGCCATCTCTCTAGCCCTTCATTGACACATTCCTAAACCCCTGGCATGGATATTGATAAGAGTCTCACTTTGAAACTTTGTCTCAGGTTTCATATATATTCAATAGAGAAATAGCTGATGCCAGAAGATATCAAATGTCTTTCACCTATTAAATCCAAGTTTATGTGTCGCTTGTCTCGCTCCCTGACTCTACTATTTCTTCCTATTATTTATTCAACTATAACACTCTTCAAATTTCCTCAACTCTCACAGATTAACTCTCCAGCAGAAGTGTTGCCCTACTTGATATTCAGTATATATTTTCTGATGATAGCTTTATGGCACAATTAAGTTTCATACATTTTTTCAGCCATCCTTGAATATGCATTAGAAATCCAACCATCATAATTCTAAACCAATTGGCTTGATTTAACTATTGAAGCTCACTTCTCACATGGCCACAGCATTTCCGTACATTCCATGCCTTACACACACTACTGACCTGCCCCAAAGTTACTGGCTGTGTGCTGGCAGCAAAAGAAAGACACAGAGTCCTGGCATTGGAAACAGAATTTCCATGAGAAGGATTCTGGGTTTTAATCTGCTCCACTACAGTTGTGCCAGCTAAAACCAGGTCACAGAGGAAGCTGACATGTGATTAGCAACAGCACCAGATTGGACTCCGTTATCACAGTTTAACATGCAAGAAATTGTTATCAGAGCTTAGCATGGGAGCAAAAAATAAACCGATGTTTCAATGGACTAAGTAACTTAATAAGGCTCATTTGGATGCAAAAATAAATGAGCATCAAGTTAACATTAACTTTTAATGCTTGCCATTTTATGTTAATTTGTATTTTTAAATTATGGCTGATTCTTTGCAATCAGTCTATGGCTAATTATATCTCCAACATGTAAATCTGATGGAACGCTGGGACCAAAGAACAACAACAAAATATCCAACGAAGATCTTGGAGACTCAGAACTGTCACTCTGGTGATAGCCAAGATTCCAGTCCACAGAGGAAACTAGTCTTGGAGAGACTGTCATTGTTTTTCCTCAGCAATCAAAGTAGGGTTTGCTTAACCATGGTAACCACATTGATGTATCTTGTTTGCAGATGTCCCTGCTGGTATTTTTCTTTGTAACTGATGGCTCTACCCTGAGGCTCAAAAGAGATCTCTGTGTACAAGGTAGATCTAGACTGGATTTTAAGAAATAAATCCAAATACACTAAATTATAAACTGTGGTATTCAGTACCTTCTACCTCCCAATATTGATTCTCCTTGCTCTTCAGTACCAGATAAAACAGTGAGGAAGTGCCCTATGGACTTACATTCAGCAACAAAAAAATATGATACCAACCATAGCCTTCCATACATCAGGCATTTATGCTCCAAATTAGCCACTTTTGGGAAAACGGGAAGCCAGCTAATACAGTAACCAAACTAGAAAACAATAAAAGGAGAGTGTCTGATTTGGTTGCCTGGTAGATGTGGATTGTTTAAACTGAAACACAGTTAACAAGTATCTCTGTGTCCTCCAATTAATTACTCACTGTAAGAATCCAATTTCTGTGTTTCACTGGTGAAACACTGAAGCCTAGGAAATGTAAGTAATCCATCTAAGTCAACTCAGCCACAGTGGCCTGCCTGCTGCACCAACATTCTTCTTCCATATCCGGACAACAGAGTTTGAAAGTGCCCTGAATTCTAGGAGATCCTGTTCCCAGAGCAATTCTGATCCAACAGGCCTGGGATGGCTGGAGCTCATCAATCATGGGATGCAAGGGCAATATGACATGTCCAAGGCCAATGTCACTGGTAGAAATAAGAAGCCCAGAGAAGTGTCTTAAAGTTCTAGTTATGAGAAATACTACATCCCAATGGGTAAGGTGATTTACTTTCTACACAGAAAACCCACCTCCCAGGAACTCTCCTTAATCGATGGCAAACTGGGACAGTGGATCACTCTGATTCACTGGATCATAGAATGTGGGAGGAAAAAAATGCAAAATCGGCAAGAAAGGAAGAGGCAAAGAATGCAAAAGATTTGAAGAAGGAAGGTAGGACTATGCCTGTACACAGGTTTCACAGCTCAGGAGAGACCCATGCTTACTTCATTGTCCTAATGTCCTCATCATAAAACATGTGGGACACCATGAAAAAAAACTAATCTACAAACTATAGTAATAGATAACAGAGGAGAATCCTAGGTCAATGGTAAGATCATAGAAGAAAATATCCCCTAAGCTCAGGAAAAACACACCTATACAGAACACAAGGAAGGAGCAGAACACCAAATAGATAAAACCAGAAAAGAAAATCTCCAGGGTGTATTATAGTTAAAACCCTACATATGCAGAACAAAAAAAAAAAAGTATTGAAAACGGCAAGAAAAAAATACAAATCACATATAAAAGAAAACTCATCGGATAACATCTGATTTCTTAGTGGAAAGTTGGGAAGCCAGGAGAAACTGAAACAATGAATTTCAAGTCCTACAGAACCAGAAAGGCTGACCTAGACTAATGTACCTAGCAAGACTATCTGCCACAGTTGAAGGAGAAAACATTTCTGTGACATAACAGATTCAGCTTCCAGCTATACCTACCCTGTCTTCCTGCTACCAGGCTGTCTCTGCCATTGTGGAGTCTAACCCTCTGGAACCACAATCTCAAATATACCCTAAGCTAAATTCCTAGGTTCTGGAGAGTTCATAAAAAGCCTTGAGTCCACCATTCAGTTAAAATCCATTTGCCCTAAATTAACAGTCTATGGAGTCACCAATAAATATAGGTGTGCAACCAGTTTCTACAAGAGGAAGAGCAGGCTCTAGAGTCCTTCAGGCAGGGGTTAGGGCAGTCGTTTCTAGGGAAATGGAAGATGAATGCAGAGAAAGAGAACTTTCAATGGTTTTATATTTGCCCAAAATGACTCTGGAGCCTCCATGTGAGTAGGGCTGGGAGCCACTCTGCTTAGAATGTTTTGTTTTGTTGCTGTTTTGTTTTGTTTTGTTTTGGTGGCAGAGGTACGGGGGATTGAGTTGATTTGTCTTGCCAATGGCTTGAGGCAGTTCTGCCTGGCTTGATTTATGAAAGAGATTGAAGCATGTTTTCTTGCAACACTGCATCTTTCCCGGAGGATTTGTTAATTGAGGTATCACCTCTCAAGAATCATTGAGTAAAACTAATATATTACGTTGCTGCATCTGATTTCCACCAGGGCAATTACTTCAAAATATGTATGAGAGGGAAGACCACGCTCCTGAGCACATCAAATAAGAAGCAGTTCATTCAGGACCAGGCGGGAGGGGTTTGATTTCCCTAATTTACACACTGGAATTAGACATTATTTCATTTCTTTATCCTATTTCTAGAAATGAAATCATAAATCCCCCCTGACAGGTTAGCACAGATTGGTTTTAAGTGCTCATAATTCAGTTGTCTTTGGGTTGTCTGGCCAGCAGTCAGTCAGCCAAAGTCCATCACATAACTCTGAACACCCCAAATTTAACATTTCATTCTTTTAATGTTTCTGAGATATTCACAATACAGAACCTAAAGTACGTTGTGGGGATTCATGGAGCCTAGAAAATGGGGAAACGGAGGTCTTTAAGTTTATTTATATTTGTGGCTGCCTAGTAAAAATCCAACAGTACATCTACACAAGCCAACAATAAAGGATGTGTGTTCCCTTATGGTTGTATCATCCAGACTGTCACCAGACATTCTGACTAAGAGTCATTGCTGATGAGGATAAATAAAAAGTTAGTTCTTGAGAAAGTCATTTTGTAGGCAGAATATTTTAAAGTTGGGGGCCATGAGAAAAGTGTCAGATACAATACTAAGCAGGTTCTTGGGACTAGGGAGTCTCTGGAAACCTGGTGCTTTTTAAAAGCACCAGAAATATTGATTCCTCTAGAGTTTTCTTAATAGATTTTTTAATTAAGTTTATGGGAAAATTAAACAAAAAGTACTAAGAGTTCATATACAATGAACAGAGTTGTTCATTTAGCACCTCCTGCTTTTGAGGGCAAAGCTATTCCAGGATATGTGACCTGCTTGTCTGGCCCTGTTCTTGGGCATTCATCTCATCCCCCCTGGCCCCCACTTGTGACCTAGAATGACCCACACCTGAGAGGAAGCTTCCCAAGACAGGTCTCTCTGGCAGTCTACACAAGTCAAGTGACTTGTATCTTCATATTCTTTGTTAGCAACCACAACTTAGGGTCAATAAATGGCTATTAATAGCTAGTATTTTTCTCTCTGCTCACTGGAGAGGCTCTTACCCCTAGCATGGAAACACCCTACATTAACTAGAAGAAAAACCAGGTCGGTGAACCTTTGTTAATTAGGGTTTTGCCAAGTGACTTGGCTCAAGTGGTTTGGCTCAAACACAGCCTTATTGAAAAGTCAACCTTGAATGAGTCTATCAAAGTTAAAAGGAAAAAGGTCATAAGAAAATTTAATGCAACCTGTAGACATGGCTCAATGGTTAAGAGCACTGGCTGCTCTTCCAGAGGTCCCGAGTTCAAGTCCCAGCATCCACATGGTGGCTCACAACCATCTATAGTGAGATCTGATGCCCTCTTCTGGCCTGCAGGGGATACATGTAGATAGAGCACTCATATACATAAAATAAATAAATCTAAAAAGAAAAAATATGATGCTTGATAAGCCAGTTGGAGATAAAAACTTTAAAATGTTTGAATGAATTTATCAGACAGGGACGGGCAAAGCTGTTCTCAGTGCCAGAGGACGGAAGTTACCTCACTGAGTTGTTGGTCAGGGAGGCCCTTGAGGCCCCATGCCATTGTTGTTGTGAGAACTAGAAGATTAGACTCTGTTTCTAGAAACACCATTCTTCAGTTGTAAGACAAAGAAATCAAATTTGAATTGGACTAGAAGCTTCCTCCCTGCTGGCTAGCCCTCACAATGCCACCCCTCTAGAGCCTGCCAATTTTCCATGAGTCTTGGAGTCCTCAACATGGCCATACTCATGTTGACAATACACTTCACTCTGGACTTCACTTGTGGTGATACATTATTTATGATTTATTAAAGCTTGCCTGAGGATTCACAAAGCAGTTGGCCACAAGCTCTTACCTCTACCTCAGACTGAATGGTGATCCTGGCTCCACCAAACCTCAGACTGTAATCCCAGGCTGCTGGAGAATCCTGAAACTGAATCTTCTGAAGACGCTACTTCTGTCTTTTATACCTCTCTAGTGCTGGGGTTAAAGGCATGTGATACCAAGTGCTGACATCATATTTGTGTGAGCTGTTTCTCTTAGCACTGGATCAGTTTCGTGTAGTCAGTGTGGCCTTGAACTAACAGAGATCCATCTACCTACTAATCCTGAGTCCTGGGATTAAAGGTGTGTGTCTGGCTTCTATGGCTTGTGGCTGACTTTGCTTTGTGAATCCTCAGATAAGCTTTAATAAATCATAAATAATATATCACCACATTCACTCACTCATTGTGTCCTCTGCTCCCTACAGAACCCAAACCAACAGAAGGCAGACACCTTGGAACCAATTAGAAAGTCAGACTACTATGGCCAGGAAAATGCTGTTTGAGGACAGCAAACAACCAGGTGCATGCACCAGTAGTCCCAACTACTCAGAATGCTGAAACAGGAGGATCTCTTGAGTCCAAGAGTGGAGGAAGAAGACAAGACCCCAACCCTAAAAAGCAAATGACAAAAAATGTCACAGCAAACCCCATATTTTAGAACTTAAAAATGTATTTGTACAAATACAAATAAAATAAAATAAATAAAAGTTTTAAAAAGAGTTCATGTACCAAATAGCCTCTACAAATAAAATGAATCATCTGCCTGGGCTTCTACAATAGACACTGCTAGCATCCTCTGCTGAATGTGGACAGAAAAGGAGATGTATCAGCCTACCTAGCAGCCAGAGTTTGCATCAGCCAAGGGAGCCGTCTTGTAACTGACATACTGGACGTACCCAGCCAGTGTTGTCCACACCCGGTGCTCCAATCAGAGATTGAAATGTAAAAACACAAAAGGTGCATTTATGATGCTAGCTGTTTGTTCTAACATCTTGAGAATCTAATAAGCTATGTCCTTGGGTTTGCTTTTTCAGAGCTCATTTTTCTTGTACTGGAGGCTTCCTATGATAGGGACTCAGGCATGATTCTCTAGTCTACTCTTCTAACCCCCTGCAAGCACCAATTTTGGGGGCATCACCGGCTCTGACCCACCCTGGAGCCCTTGTTAGGGTGCTGACCTGTCCTTGTAGTGGTTCTGATGGATTCTGTTTTTGAAGCTTCCCCCTTAATTACTGGCATACACGAAATTCAAGTTACTTTCTTGCAATTATGTTATTCAGCAATAATTGGATTTCTGGTTTTAATTGGACCCTAAATTAGCGATAGCTTTCAAGAAAGCCATTTCAGTGATTTCTAACTACAGTTTTTGCTTTTTGAGTACATTATATTTCAAACAGAATGATTGGCCAATAGGAGTCACAGCTGTGTTGAACCCTTACCCCAGATTCCACTAATGATTACTAGTCGGGGGTTATTCTGTTGTAACCAAACATTGCTGCAAACTCTGCCCACTGAACAAAGCTGTGTCACAGGGGTGGCTGTCCCTGTTTGGTTTGAGATAAAGAAACAGGCATGTTACCGCATATTTAGCTCAGCTAAGTAGAGAAGAAAGCATGTTTCTTATCCACTGCTCCCATAAATGAGCATTTCACATAACACAAAATACTGTACCACCAATGTATTCTTAAAAGGGGCTGAAGGCAGCATCTGGATGAACTTATAGGAAACACAGCATCACAGCCAAAAAAGGGATTGTCACTCAAGTCATGCCAAGAAGTCCCTTCCTAGTACAGCATAGTGACAGTCACTGCAAGGGACACTAGGTTAATAAGAGGGAATGTGGTGATGCAGGTAAATAGCATGGAGTCCCATTTCTAATGATCCCTACCTGTGGTGTCAGGTGAGCTACTCACTCTCTCCATGATTCCATTTCCCAACCTATAGATGTACTACAGATTGTGCTTTAGAAACTGGGCACAGTGCCACATGCCTTTAATCCCAGCAATCAGGAGGCAGAGGCAAGAGGATCTCTGTGAAGTAGAAGTCAACCTGGTCTACACAGTGAGTTCCAAGATAGCCAGATCTGTTACACAGAGAAGCCCTGTCTCAAAAGTGCTGTGGGATAATCTTGTGCACTGTGAAGATCTGTCGCTTTAATTGGCTTAATAAAATGTTGATTGGCCAGTAGCCAGGCAGGAAGTATAGGTGGGGCTGCCAAACTAAGGATGATGGGAAGAAGAAGGGCAGAGTCAGGAAGCAACAGCCAGATGCAGAGGAAGCATGGGATGGATGTGCCATGCTACTAAAGGTACCACCACATGGCAGAACATAACTAAGGAATATGGGTTAATTTAAAATGTAAGAGTTAGCTAGTAACACGTCTGAGCTATATCATATAATTACATAAGCCTTTGTGTGGTAATTTGGGAAGTAGCTGCTGGGAATTTGGGAGCAGGCGGGAAGGAGAGAAATGTCTGCTTACGCAAAAGCAACCCCCACCCCGGAAAAAAAGGTATGGTTTGGGATAGATGAATTAAAGATACCCTTATCCATAGGCCATACATTCCAAGCCAAGTTACAAATAGTGGCTGACATCCAACATCTGTATTTTTATTTCCTCCGTGTGTGTGTGTGTGTGTGTGTGTGTGTGTGTGTGTGTAATGTTAAATTTATAAATTAGACACAGTGGGAGCCTAACTACTAATAAAATAGAATAACTATAATAATATGCTGTGATAAAAATTACTTAACACAAATAATTTCTGGAATTTTTAATGTAATATGTTCAGGCCTAATTAATGGCAAGCACCTGAAACCTTGAAAATAAATTCCATTGTTAAGAATGGATCAGTTTCAAAATGACACAGAATCCCCAGCACCTGACGAGTACTTGTTAAATCCAAAGGATGTTGCTTGTCTCTGTATATATACCCAAGTCCAGAAGAGCGATGGAGAAATGGAAGCACATTTTTTGTCTCATGGAAGAAGTCTGAACTACAGGAAGTGCACAGGAGAGGGTTTGAGCTGGAGAGGAGCCTATTGGGCAGTATCCTGCTAGGAAATGTGTGGCATAATCAAAGGGGCTATTGCAGGAGCATTTTGTGAGTTATTACAAAGGCATAAACCAGATCCGGAAAAACAACCTCAGAAGGCCAGCAACAGTAAAGAGCTGTTCCCGGCTGTGACCTAATGAGGCTCAGAGGCCCAAGAGAGAGAGAAGAGCTCCAGCCCTGCACCCTGAGGGAGGATGGGAGGGTAGCAGCTCTTACACAGAAGAGAATTCCCCCTCCCCTATCACTCCTCCCCTCTTCTCCCTCCCCTCCTTTTCTCTCCAACACCTCTCTTTTCCCCTTCTTCTCTTTCCCTCTCTTCCACTCTCCTTCCCTTGTTCTGATAGATAAATCCAACAGGGAGCAACTAATGTTATTACTGCAATAAATAATAAAACTTTGATAGGCACAATAACCATCATTTTCAGGTAACAATAAGAAGAAAATGTTATATAAAATACAGCATTAAAATCTGTGGTTCCTATTGCTGATTCCATTTGTGGAGGCGTTTTGCCTACATTGTTACTAGGTAAAGATAAGTATAAGGCCTTTTCCTATACAAATCCATAGAGTCCGCAAGCCTATTCCTAGTAGGGGTGTTTTAATCTCCCCAACAACAGGGGTTTCTGAACACCTAGACAAACATAAGTTGAATAAGAGGTCCTGGGGACCCACTCATTAGTCTGTCATCAGCCTATATAATATATATTTACCCCTAAACATGTATTGGGAAGTGTTCTCTGAAAGACACTGTCCTCCATGTTGGGAATACATCAGTTGAACAGCTTTTTAAAAGCCTTGCCCCCATGAAGCTAAGGTGTTACAGGAGAGGTCAGGTAACAAAGTCAATTAATTAAATGATAACCAAGCATGCTGAATCGTGTCTGTAATCTAAACATTGGAAAATAAAGGTGGTGGCATAGCAAGCTCAAGGCCATCTTGAACAATATATTACAACCTCACATCAGAAACCAAAGCAAGGGTCAAGGATCTATGTCACTGGTAGAGTGGCCACCTGGCAAGGACAAGGCCCTGGGTTTTGATATTCAGCTTCACAAAAGAAAGATTATATAATGGGAGGCATTAAGTGATATGAAAAACCATATAGGATCTTTCAAAGACATGTAGAGAACCATAGGAAAGGTCATTTTGAAAGGTTAATTTAGAATTGGGAGAGTGAAGATAGGACTTGAAGGAGTGAGAAATAATGACCTGTTCCTTTGTGTCTGTGGAGGTAGCATAGTGTCATGGGAGCAGCAAAGAACAGAGCCACTCCCCGTTATCACCCACCCACACTTGCTTTCAGTGTGTGTAAAAGTGAGGGTTTGGAGGGGGCAGATAAAGTCAGGGAACTTGGGGAAGAGAGAGAGAAGATTCCAGAGGCTTAGTAGGCAAAGAAGAAACACTACCCCATGTTCAATCCAAGATCTGTTTACATGATGAGACTGCAAATCAGCTTTTATTTGAAAAAAGTATTTTCCTACAAACCAAAGAATAAAAGCCTAAAAACTATTAAAGAGTGATTACAATTTTTTTTAAATAATTGCCATCACCCAGAAGAAAAATGTTAGGAGTGTCACATACCATTGCCTTCGCCATTCAGTTTCCAAAGCTGGTGGTGACTTTGCTGCCTAGCTTGGTTCTATCCCATTACTTCCCACACAGAAGTATTTATGGTGAGGATAATGAGTTTCTAAACAAATCTAATGAAATGTGCATTTCCTGAGGATTGTGAGCTCCCAGGATAAACAAACATCAACTCAGCACCAAAGGACAGGGCAGCCAGGACCCAGGAGTGGAGGTTCTCCAGGAAGACAGGTGAATCTGCTTAGTCTCATCCTTCCCACCACACTGCCCCAAACATCCAATCAGGGGGTGGGTCATCTTATTATCCCCATTAAAACGGTCCTCCCACTGACACAGGCATCAACCTGGAGGAATTTCCTAAGTGGCCATAGATCCTCCGTACCAGGTCCTATTCAGTCAGACATCAGCCACAGCATAGCCACAAGACTGATTATATTGCTGGCCCCATAAATATTCTCCCACCACTGAAGAGATTTACGATATTGTATCTTCAGTTCAATTTTCAGAACGATTTACAGCTCACATACATCCAAAAACTTATTACCAACTGCATTATTTGAAAACAAAGTGATGACTTGCTGTCCTCTGAGGGGACCCAAGAGCCATCAGTGGAGGTTTCTATCCATCTCCACACTATCTCTGCCACTCCTATTGCTATAATATATATAACAAACATCTTAAGTGGAATCACAAAGCCCACACAACGACACAAGTGTAGTGGTCTATTAAGCGAGAAGCCGTCTGAGAATTACATATTTGTCTTCAAAGTGGGACCTGTGACAAGACTTTTCAGAAAATGGAGAAGCCTAAAGCACAGACTATGCTGGGAAATTATGAGCCCCTCAGAGCACATTCCTGCTGATAACAACCAGTCTTTGAAAAGGGGACACTTGGCTCAGAGGTTGAATTGAGTCATTCTGCATACACTATATTCATCTGACTTGATGCTCAGAACCTGTCCCTGAAAGACAAGCATGACCTTGCTGTAGTGTTCCTAAGCCCCAGCAGCTCATGACAGCCCCCAAGAGGATTTGCAAAGAAAGTATCAATCCCTGCTTATCCCCGTGCTCAGTAACTCTGATTTCATTGGTCTTGGATGGGGCCTGGATATCAGTGTTTATTTAAACTAAACATGGACCCCCTCCCCCAGCACACACAGCCAGATGATTTGAATCAGTAAAGACAAGAACTTCTAACTTCACACCCTGGGCTTGAACTTCCTTTTCTATGAGCTATATTTCACATGCACTCCCTCGGACAGTTGTGCAAGTGCAGGTACAGGTCAGGCTTGCTGATTATGATGGTCTGCTAAAGCCTAGTGGAATCACCGTGCTCTGGCCTTGGCTCTGAATCATAATTACACACAAAAAAAGCATTTACAAATAAATAAATTTATAAAGAAATAAGGTTGTTGTCTTGCATGCCTCCTAAAACTGGAAACACTTCTAGACAACAAAAGGGTCATTTGACCTTTGCTTTTTCATCCCAAAGGTGTTATTTTCCTTCCTGAGCTGTTTTTTTTTTTTTTAATCACTTCCCAAAACAGACAATACTATGAAGTCAGTCAGAAGTAGGGAATAGGGAAGCCAGGCAATAGTGGTGCACATATGTCATCCCAGAACCCGGGAGGCAGAGGCAGTTAGATCTCTGTGAGTTCAAGGCCAGTCTGGTCTACAGAGTGAGTACCAGGACAGGGTAGCCAGGGCTACACAGAGAAACCCTGTCTGGAAGAAAACAAAAGAAGAAGAAGTAGGGGAAGTGCCAGCACCCTGCACTAGCCTGTGCCTTTTACTCCCAGATCGCTTCTGTACCCAGTGTCTGTGGTACAAAGGAGAAAAAAGATTCTGTGCCTCTACTACTTATGACTTTTGATTATTGAGCCCATATTTTCCCCGTGGCCAACTTCTTACAGTCACATGCACATTCTTTCAAAAAATAATAACTACCTCCCAGTCATTGAAACCTACCCTCCTTTTATTTTATTTCTTATGTGCTTATTGTGTAAACAGTATTCTGGCAGCATGTATGCCTACACACCATAAGAGGGGACCAGATCTCATTACAGATAGTAGCTGTGATATGGTTACTGGGAACTGAACTCAGGACCTCTGGAAGAGCAGCCAATGCTCTTAACCTTTGAGCCATCTTTCCAGCCCCTCACTCCTGTTGTTTTAGTCCCAGCAGTATCAAACTCCTTTGCTACCCAACAGTCATGGACAGCCATCTCATCGGCCCATGAAACAGACTCATTCTCACACACACAGCAGTTACTCCATGAGAGCCAATGGTCGCACAGCCTTGGTGATCTATGCTGGAACTGAGGCCTTCTGAAAGAACTGGACCCTTGGATGCCTGCAGCATGACGAAACGAGTGCCCCTAAGTGCAGGCTCGGTAAAACTGGAAACGGGGAACTCTGAAAACTTAGCCAGCAACTTGACCCTCATAATTAACCAACCCATTTTGTGGAGGTTCCCCTCCAACTCTTCCTTCGCAGCCTGAGCCCCTCCACTTCATCTGTGCAGTTACCAACTCACGCAAAGCTTTCGAACCAGGTGTGTTTCATTGTCACTATTTAAAAGTTTTGAGTTTCATTCCGATTTGGTCCCCTTGAAAGCCACTTCAGACTGCTCTTTAAAATGAATAATTTTCACCTCCTCAGCCAATCCTGCTGGCTACTGCCACGTTCTTTTGAGGTTCGTGCTCCCCCAGGATAGCCTCAATGCCTACATCTTTGAAAAATATCTGCAATAAAAATTCAAATACATTCAAAAATGAACATAAATAAAACATAATTTCCTCCAAATGATTTATAAGATACTAAAGCATTCACTTCACCGTCTTTGCGCCTGTCAGAGGTTCAACACTGTATCTCCTTGGGGCTCATCATTGCTCCAATTCCCTCTCCAGTCTTTCCACAACCCGAGCCTGCACTGCCTTGACAATAGGGAACACGCAAAGCCGTGCCAATGATCAGATACTGTCTCACTTGTCTGTGAATTGCATCCATATGGAAATGGTACAGCTTTATATTTTCCCCTCAGAGGATGCTCCCTTTAAGAAAATGCCAAGATGTAAAGGTCTGCTGGGACAGCAGTAAATAGGGAAAAGAGCATAGCACACGTTATTCCAGGGAGGTTTTAGTGAAGCCCCAACCTCAGAACAAGGCACTGCAGAATGTGTTCCCTCTTCTGGTCCCCTCAGCAGTTATCACCCCTCTACTCATTCTAGTTCCCTGCCTTGGTTCCCCATGGAAATTCCTACATGAGTCCAAGGTATGATGCCAGGCTCAGCCTCTAGAAGGGTATGTAAAACACGGGTCATTAACACCACTCCAGGGTTCCTGATCTGTGGGGTCTAAGACAGCCTGTGACTCTGCATTTCTAATGAGACCTCTGAGAACTCTGAGGTTCTCAGGAGGCAAGGCTCCCTCAGGATTTAGGAAAAATTGGGTTATGTTCCAGGGCATTTTAAAATATGCCAGATCCAAGTACATAACATCCCAAAAGAAAGACTCCAAGGTCATGTGTGTCTTAGATATTTTTCTATTTCTGTGATAAGACATCATGACCAAGTCAACTTATAAAATAAAATGATACTTAATAACTGGGCTTACAGTTTCAGAGGGCTACGGTCTATGAAGCTGAAGCAAAGCCATGGCAGCAGGAACAACCAAGCACTGGCATCTTGATCCACAACCATGAAACAGAAGAAGAGCCAACTGGGAATGATATGGGCTTTTGACACTTCAAATCCCACCCCCCAGTACCACACCTCCTCCGACAAAGCCATACTTCCTAATCTTCCCCAAATAGTTCCACCAACTGGAGACTAAGTGTTCAAATATTTGAGCCTATGGGGCCATTCTCATTCAAATCACCATAGCATAATTCCCAAAGGATATCTCTATCTATCTATCTCTATATCTTACACACACACACACACACACACACACACACACACACACACACACGCACAGAGAGAGACAGAGACAGAGAGAGAGAGAGAGAGAGAGAGAGAGAGAGAGAGAGAGAGAGAGGGAAGTTGCAATACACACTGGAAATAATTCAGAATAAATTTGACCTTGCCCTTGAATATCTCACAGACTAATAGAGAAATGAGCACAGGAACGAATAGTTAAAGAGCACATGAAACATAAGTTAGAAATGATGAATGGTGAACATGGTGCCACACACATTAAACCCAGCACTCAAGAAAAGCAAGCAAGTTCCAGGCCTGCCTATTCTATATAAAATCTGCCACAAGAAAAAGAAAGAAGAGAAAGAGGATGACAAGGAAGAGGAGGATGACAAAAAGGGCAAGGACTATGGGGACAACAATAAACACATTTCAAAAGCTGTGGGAGCCAATGAACTAAAGCCCAGGGGGCTAAGAATGATTTCAAAACACATAGTGACTAGAGAGACAGCTCACTAAGTAAGAATGCTTACTGTGCTTCCCAAGGACAAATTCAGTTCCCAGCATCCATGTCAGGTGGTTCATAACTGCTTGTCACTCCAGCTCTAGAGGATCCCATGCCCTCTTAGGGTACCTTCACACACTTCACATACCCTCACCCAGACACACAATTTAAAAAATCAAATTGAATTTTTAAAATAGAGACAGGACCAGGAGTGTGGGTGAGTTATAGGAAAATTGTCTTGTGTGTATATGTATGAAGTCCTGGGCCTAGCCACCACCAGCAAAGAGAGAGAGAAAGACAGAGCAAACAACAACATCAAAAAAACAACACCAAAATGACCACAATTAACAAAAACAGTACAATAATAGCATTAAATGTAAATGACCCCGATTCTCCATTCAAAAGACCCAGGCTAACTGAATGGATCAAGAAACAAAATCCATCTGTTCATTATCTATAAGAAACCTAACTTAGCCATAAAGATAGGCACTGCCTTAGAGTAAATGAATAAACAAAAATATTCAAGTCAAATGTGATCAAGAGGAATCAGGAGTCACTGCTCTAGTATCTGACAAAATACACTTCAAATTAAAACTAATCAGAATAAACAAAGAGGGATACTTCATTCTAATCAAGGAAAACAGTTAAACAAGAAGGCATTGCTATACTAAATATATATGCACCAAATTATGGGGCATCTAATTTCATTTTTAAAAGTACTATGGTATTCAAAGAAATGGAGGAATATCTATATATTAATAGTAGGTGATTTCAATTATAAACTTCTCTAACAGAAAGGTCATGTGAACAAAAAATATCAGAATTGAGACCACCTATTAAATAGAATTAGCAAGCATCTACAAGATATTACAACCAAATAACAAAGAATATATATTCTATTCAGCATTAAAAGGACACTTTTCTAAAATAGACCACTACCTGAAACAAAAACAAATCTTTACAAATTTAAATGTATTAAAACCTCTCACTGTAGCCTATCTGAATAAAATGCAATAAATCTTAAAACTGAAATCAATCACATCTCTAGTGAGCACTCAAACTCACTGAGATTAAATCACTCATTACTGAATGGTGAATGTATCAAAGAAAGAAAGAAAGAAAGAAAGAAAGAAAGAAAGAAAGAACCTACTCAAACTAAATGAAAATGAAGATATAATACAACAAAAACCTCTGGGACACATTGAAAGCATTCCTACAAAGACATTTAAAAATCAGAAAGAGTACAAATAAAAGGCTAATGATGCAACACAAAAATTTTGGAAAACAAATCCAAACATAGTGGATGGCAGAAAACAATAAACATCATATCACAAATCAGTAAAAATTTAAAAAAAAAAACAATACAAAGAACCAACAAATCTAAGAGCTGGTTCTCTAAGAAGATGAACACGATTGACAAACCTAAACAAGGTTGGCACAATTAAACAAAAGAAAAGAGGACTCACTCAAACAGATTCAGAAATGAATAAGGAAACATTCCAACAGACACCAAAGAAATTCAGAATCTTTGAAGGGAATTTTTAAAAAAGCCTGTCCTCTATTAATCTGGAAGACCTAAAAGAAATTGAATTTCTAGATTCAGTCAAACCACTAAAATCAAACCAAGAAGTCAACAACCTACAGGGATGCATAACAAATGGAGAGACTGAAATAGTAATAACAAGCCTTTCAGCTTTAAAAAGAAAATGTTCAGGGCTAGATGAATTCACATCAGAATTCTACAAGTCTTTTAAAAAGAATCTACAGCCTATTTTAAACTATTTAAAAATTGAAACAGGAAAACTCCCAAATTCCTTATAAATTAAAGCTGGCATTACTCTAATTTCCAAACCAAATGAACACACACACACACACACACACACACACACACACACACGAACGCACGCACAGACACAAGGAGGACAATTACAGGTCAATAGCCCCAATGAACACTCAAAAATGCTCAATAAAATGCTTGAAAACAGAATACAGAAATACATAAAAAAGATAATACATCATGACCCAGAATGCAAGAATGTTTCGACACATGCAGGTCAATAAATGCAAAAAACCACAAAAATAGACTTAAAGACAAAAACCACACCATCTTTTCAATAGATGCAGAAAAAGGCTTTGCAAACTCCAACATGACTTCATAATAAAAATTTTAGAGAGTGTAAGACTAGAAGAATATACCTCAACATAAGAATAAAAGCATTATACACTATACCTTCAGCCAACATCATGCTAAATGGAGAAAAACTTGGGGCAACCCCACTTAAGATAGGAATGAGATGGGTGCCCACTATCCCCACTCCTTTTCAATGTTGTGCTTGAAGTACTAGCTGGACCAATAAGGCAAGAAAGAAAATTGATAATATACAAATCGGAAACAAAAAGATGAATTGTTTCTATTTGCATATGACACTATATATTAGATATCCCAAAAATTCTACCAGAAAACTTCTAGAAATGATAAACAAATTCAGCACTTGGCAGAATACACACTCAACCTGCACAAACTAATAGCTTCCCCATACCAACAAACATATAGAGAAGATGATAATGGACACACTCCCATTCACAATAGCCTCAAAGAAAATAGAATATCTAGGAACAAAACTAAGCAAGTGTCTTAGTTAGGGTTTCTATTGCTATAACAAAACACCATGACCAAAAAGCAAGTTGGAGAAGAAAGGGTTTATTTGGCTTACACTTCCACATTGCTGTTCATCACTGAAGGAAGGCAGGATAGGAACTCAAACAGGGCGGGATCCCAGAGGCAGGAGCTGGTGCAGAGGCCATGGAGAGTGCTGCTTACTGGCTTGCTTCTTATGGCCTGTTCAACCCACCTTCCTATAGAACCCAGGACCAGCAACCGAGGAATGGCACCACCCACAATGGTCTGGGCCCTCTCCCAGTGATTACTAATTGAGAAAATGCCTTACAGCTGGATATCAAGGAGACAGTTCCTCAACTGAGGCTCCTTCCTTTGATAACTCTACCATGTGTCAAGTTGTCACATAAAACCAGCCAATAGAGCAAGGAAAAATGACCTCTACAAAGAAAAATGTAAACCTCTGAAGAAAGAAACAAAGAAAGATACTATAAAATGGAAAGATACCCAAAGGTGATGGATTGGTAGACTGTGAAAAGACCAATTAACCAAAAGCTATTTGTAATGTAATCCCAATCGAAATCCCCATTTCATTCTTTGCAGAAATAGAAAACAAAACAAAAGCAAACAAACAAACAAAAACTATCCTGAAATTCATATGGAACCACAAACGGTCCCAAATAGCCAACCCAACCCTGTACAATGCTGGGGACATTGCCATTCCGGGTCCCAAGATACATTACAGACCCATAGTAATAAAGACAATATGGAATTGGCACAAAAATAGATGTGTTGACCAATGGAACAAAATCAAAGACCTAAAAATGAGCACATTTAACCAACCACTGATTATCTGACAATGATGCTAAAGCATACACTGGATAAATGAACACATCTTCCACAAGTGGTACTTGGAAAACTAGGCATTCATATACAAAATAATGAAATTAGATGGGTGTCTATCGCCTTGCACAAAAACTAAATCCAAAGGGATCAAAGACCTAAACCTGAACATTGAAACTTCCAGCAGGAAGACTAGGCAGTATCCTACATGTCTCAAGTATAGGGAAAGATCTCCTATCCATTTCCCAGAGAATTAAGCCGAACAACTGACAAATGGGGTTCATAAATCTATAAAGCTTCTACATAGCTAAGGAAACAATCAAGTGAAGAGGAAGCCCATAAAACAGAGAGAATCTGGGCCAGGTATACATCTGATTTATATCCAGAATATACAAAGAACTCAAAGACAAAAAAAGTCAAAAAAAAAAAAATGACCCATTCAACAAATAGATGTGGGATCTAAATTTAGAGGGGAAATGGTTAAGAAATAGCTCAAAACAATGGTCTTTGTCCCCAGCAATCAAGAAAATACAAATCAAAACAACTTTGAAATTTCATCTTTCTGCAGTTAGAAAGGCAAAGATTGGCAGAACAACCAGGTGGAAGTGTTGGAAAAAGAGATCCTCGGTGAATGATGGTGCCGTTGCAAACTAGTGCAGCCAATCTTGAAATCAGTGTGAAGAATTCTGAAAAAGATAAAAACGGATCCTGTAGACAGAAGTTTCAGGACTGGGCTGAACAGAAACTTCTGTCAGCAAAATCCACCATATAATGCTTGACATATGCCCACAGGACATGACAGCCTACTCCACAGACTTTCTCAGCCATCTTCATTATTGCTTTAGTCATCAAAGTTAGGAATTAGAAGTAACCTTGATGGGAGATGGCATTCTGTAAATATGTTTCTCTTACTGGTTAATGAATAAAGCACTGTTGGCAAATAGGAAGGCAAGATAGGAGGGGCTAGGAGACAAGGAGGATTCTGGGAGATGTAGTAGTGAGGTGAGTCAAGATGTAGGGACCCCCTCCAGTAAGATAAGACCATGTGGAAACACTTAGATTAATAGAAATTGGTTAATATTTAAGACAGAGCTAGCCAATAAGAAATGCTAGTAACAGGCCAACAGCTTTATATCTAATATAGTGTCTCTGTGTGTTATTTGGGGCTGTGTGACCAGGCTGGTGGGAAAACATCACATAACACAACTTAAATGTTCTTCAACCAATGAGTAAGGAATGAAAATGTGGTACATATATACTATGGAGTATTCCTAGGCTCTACAAAAAACTTAAATCCTGAAACTTGTAATAGGTAGAACTAGAAATGACCATACTGACTGAGATAACCCAGGTCTAGAAACACAAACATTTAATGTTCTCTCTTATTGGAGGCTCCTAGCATTAATCTTCAAATATGAGTACGTAATATGTAGTAACTACAAAAAACAAAACAAACAAAAAAAAGTAAAAAGGAACCAATGATGAGGCAGGAGCATTTGGGAGAGACAGAATGTAAATGCTGGGTACAAGTGATTTAGAAGGAGAAATAAAAAGGGGGGGCTCTTTAGGAAGGGGAGGGAATAAATACAGAATAAGGAAGAAGGGGGTAAAACAACAGCAAAGATGTCTGAAAAAGTCAGAAGGAAACATACTATTTTTAATCTAAAAAAAACATAATACACATAATTCTGTGTATAAATATCCACATGTAGATTAAATAACATTTCATCACCTAAGCTGACAACACTCTGTCCAAGAGCCAAAGAGCACCTAACAAAAACCCCAATATCAGCTATGAGAAGCCTCCTTTCGATTTGTTGGCCAGGGCTATCCAAGAGACTCCCAAAACATACAGCCTATTTCTGTTGCCCTTGGTTACCCTCCAGAGGTCAAAGGATAAGTCCATGTTGCTAAAAACACCATTCACATCAGAAATATGTCCCAGAAACCCCTGAGCTAGAACTGACCTGAGTGCCCCCATCCCTGAGGATGAGCTTTCATGTTGTCAGAAGGTGCCATACAAGCTTCTAAAGAAGAAAGGCAACCTAGATCATACCCAGCTACAACAACTATGAACCAGAACAATGGCCAGCATGGCACGATAACCCTAAGCATGAATCACAAAAATGATCAGCATGGCATGAATACATTGGCAAAATGATCATCTCTCCACTTAGACTTAAGACCTGGTCAACAAGAGGGTTTCTTTTTTAAACTATAATATAAATTATTTTACTTCTACCTTCCTTTTACTCCCTCCAAACCTTCCCACATATCCCTCCTTGCTTAAGTCCAAATGGATCAAACACCTCAACATAAATCCAACCACACTGAATCTCTTAGAAGATGAAGTAGGAGGTACCCTTGAAAGAATTGGTACAGGAGACCACTTCCTAAACATAACACCAGTAGCACAGACACTGAGATCTACAATTAATAAATGGGACCTTGTAGTGAGATATTCAAGATACATGGGGACCCACTCATTTCCACTTGATTCAACCTGATGCATCTGGACTACAAGCATCACCCTAAAACTGGTTTGAGACTGTTTTGCTTGAGACAACTCCTTGACTAGCTAGCTGTAATGCTGCACCTTCTTATTACATCCTGGCCAGAGTTTCAATAGAACTTCAGTCAAGCATTTCCTGCCATGCAGAGACTAGCTACATATGTCACAGCCAGTCCTGTTGAAATTTTGTTGCTAAAAATTTTCTTTCTACAGGATCCCATGGAGCAATCATCATCCCATTTCAGCAGGAAGTAACCTTAAGATAATAACACCCCCTCTCCCTACTCTCGGCATTTAGGGATAATATTCATCTTCTTAGGGTTGGGTATGGAAGATGATGCTTAGACTCAGGTATCTCTTTTAGACATGGATAGGGTATGATTGGAAAAGGTATGGTTTAGATGGGATATGGGTAAATTAGCCTATCTTCTTGTAAATTATTTTAGTAATAGTGAGGCACATTAGTATTATATAGCTTACATTGTTATAAATTCTTATATGTGGTAACCCATGTAAAATTAAGTTTATAGTCCCTTCCCAGAAAAATTGTATATAAATTGTATATTTTGTCATATTGTAAAAATCTTTCCAGTTATAATGGTTTTTGTACATTATCCTTACCATATTCTATGTATGTATACTTTTACTTATGTTTAAGACATTTTATATATTGATACAATTTAGAATATTTTTATCATGCTGCATTTTATAGGTCTACCTCTGTTCTAGATAGTTCTACTCTACCTCTGTTTTAGAGATTTACATGTATATATATGTACATAGTTATATTGCTTAGGTATTTGTCCCTGCTTTACTCAGGAAAGTTTCTATCAGTTTTATAGCTAGGTTCCTGAGTATTACAGATTATCTTCACCCATGTTTCCTATAAGTATGAGATTAATCAGACATAGATGCTTAATCTTCAAACACTTCATAGGCCTGCAGAACTTGGCATTTAAATGTTTAATATTAATATTCCATTGACATGAGACACTATTGCTTCTGACAGCACCATGCACTTTCCTGAAAAATTGTTGAACACTGTTGTCCATCCTTCTGGAGTCCATCCTTGCTTCAGCTATGGCCTCTTGGGCAAAGAACTGCCCCCACCTCGACCACTGATTTGGACATACAGTCCTATGTGTGTAGTGGGATATTCACTGAGTCTGCATCTGTGGCACTGACCACACCCATTGAGGGTTGGAGCCAGGGGCGGAAGTGACCTGTGGGGCTTGGTCTCAGAAGGAGGCAGAGAATGCTCTCTTTCTGGCGGGACACGGAGAGAGGAGCATCCAGTTTTAACTGCTGTGTTCATCTGTCTGTGTTGTGAGTTGTTTCTCCCTTAATAAACATCTATTCGGCCCATTTGTTTATCCTGACCCTTATTAAACCGCAATATCTGGTGTCAGAAGCGGGATCAGGATTTTCAGGGCACCTGGGTTTTACCCAGGTGCCGCAGCAACCCTTCCCCCACCTTCCCCAAACGGGCAGGTCTCTTGCCTAATCAGATGGATACACCCTGCCCTAGAACTCCTTTTATCTCCATCTTGGTCCTGAGGCCACTGCTCATCTTCTGCCCATTCCCTCAGATTGCATTCGCACAGAGCCCTACGGCATTATTTGTGCTTGCAGGAGATAAACATAGAAGACTGCTGAACCCGGCCAAGTCAGGGTAAGACAGCCTTTCTACCTTCTTGCTTTTGTTGTGGTCTGTCAGGTACTCTAGGCCTTAGCCAAAACTGGCTGTACAAACGTTGCTGTGAGACCTTGGGTGACTGTCCAGGTAGCCTGCTGCTTCTGTCCTCACTGCACCTTTTGGAAGTTGTCCAACTGCACTTCCTGCCTACCCTATTGTTGTTATTTTCCTTCTCAGGTCTTTCATGAGGTTGAAGATTAAACTATCACAACTATTATTCTCTCTTCCTAGTCAGATATATTAGAACTAGACTTAAGCTTTCCAGCTTAGGACAACTCTATTGTAAATCCCATTTGCCTTCACCCTAGGACTAGATATGTAGGTCTTAATTTTATGTTCTCAATTTTCCTTTTCTTAGAGCACACTTGGTATTCACTGTTTTGTATATAGTTTTGTATCAAGCCTAAATATCTTCTTTAGAGTAAAAGGGGAATTGTAGTGAGATATTCACTTTGTCCTGTGGCACAGACCATGCCCATTGAAGGTGGAGACAGGGGTAGACATTACCTGGAGGAACTAAGTCTGAGGAGGGGGCTCCAAGAGCTCTCTTGCTTGCAGCACAGGGACAGGAGAGCATCTGGAGGCATCCTTGGGACCAGGAACTTGCTGGTGTTCATCTGTCTATGTTGTAAGTTATTTCTCCCTGAATAAACATCTATTTGACCTATTTGTTTCTCCTGATCCTTATTAAAACATCAATAGGACCTCCTGACACTGAGAAGTTTCCGTAAGCTAAGGCAAAGAACATAGCCAACAAGACAAAACGGTAGCCCACAGAATGTGAAAAGATCTTCACCAACTTTACATCTGGCAAAGGGCTGATTTCCAAAATATACAAAAAAATCAAGAAGCTAGTCACCAAAACACTAAATAATCCAATTAAAAAGAGAGGTACAGAACTAAATAGAGAATTCTCAATGGAGGAATCTGAAATGGCTGAAACACACATCCTTAGCCATCAGGTAAATGCAAATCAAAATAACTCAGAGATACCATCTTACTCCTGCCAGAATGGCTAAAATTAGAAACACCAATGACAGTGTATGCTGGAGAGGATGTGGAGAAAGGGAAACACTCCTCCATTGCTGGTGGGAGTGCAAACTTGCATACCAACTTTGGAAATCAGTATGGCAGTTCCTCAGGAAAATGGGAATCAGTCTACCTCAAGATCCAGTAATTGCACTCTTAGGCATATACCCAAAGGATGCACATTAGTATTACAAAGACATCTGTTCAACTATGTTCATAGCAGCATTATTTGTAGTAGCCAGAACCTGGAAGCAACCTAGATGCGCCTCAACTGAAGAATGAATAAAGAAAATGTTCTATATTTACACAATGGAATACTACTCAGTGGGGGGGAAGGGGAACAAAAACAAAAAAAGACATCTAAGATTCTCAGACAAATGGATAGAACTAGAAGAAACCATTCTGAATGAAGTAACCAGTCACAGAAAGACAAACATGATATGTACTCACTCATATAGTTATTAGACATAGAGCAAAGGATTATCAGCCTACAATCCATACCTCCAGAGAAACTAGGAAACAAGGAGGACCCTAAGAGAGACATACATGGTCCCCCTGAGGAGACAAGAGCTCCTGTACAAATTGGGAGCAGGGGTGGAGGGCGGGGGAGAGGGAGTTAGGAGAAAGAGAAGGGGAGAAGAGGAGAAGGGGGGAGATCATCAGGGAGCAGGAAGATTGAGTTGGGGGAAGAATAGAGGAAAGCAAGAAAAAAAAGATACCTTAATAGAGGGAACCATTATAGGTTTAAAGAGAAACCTATACTAGGGAAATGTCCAGAGATCCACAAGGATGACCCCAACTAAGAATCTAAACAATAGTGGAGAGGCTACCTTAAATGCCCTTCCCCTATAATGAGATTGATAACTACCTTAAATGCTATCCTAGAGCCTTCTCCAGTAGCTGATGGAAGCAGAAGCAGAGATTCACAGCTAAACACTGAGCCAAACTCATGGAATCCAGTTGCAGAGAGGAAGGAGTGATAAGCAAAAGGGTCAGGACCATGCTGGGGAAACCCACATAAACAGCTGACCTGAGCAAGTGGGAACTCATGGACCCCAGTCTGACAACTGAGGAACCAGCATAGGACCAAACCAGGCCCCCTGAATATGGTGTCAGTTAGGAGGCATGGGCAGTCTATGGGGCCTCTGGCAGTGGAAACAGTATTTATCCCTAGTGCACAAATGGACTTTGGAAGCTCGTTCTTCCAGGGAGGAATACTCTCTCAGCCTAGATACATGGGGGAGGGCCTAGGCCATGCCCCCAAATGATGTGACAGACTTTGATGATTCCCCCACAGAAGGCCTCACCCTCCCTGGGCAGTGGAGGGGCGGGGTCAGTGGGGGATAATGGGAGAATGGAAGTAAGAGGGAACTGAGGTTGATGTGTAAAATAAAATTGTTTCTAATTTAAATAAAATGTATAAAAAATTTAAAAAGTCAAAAAGAAAATGTGAATAAGGAAATTAGGAAAGAGAGAAGAGTTCAAGCACTTGGCTGCTCAGTAAATGGCACTTGAGAGTGCTATTTTCAAACCCAAGCTAATTTGGATGAAGAATAATCTTGGAAAAATAAAAAGTGAACCAAAAATATTCTTTAAAAGAACCTACTATTAATCCCTGTTTAAACACACTCCCACAAACATGCCTGTAAAAAATGCTGAAGAAATAAGTTGATGGAAAGATACGAAAGCAGAAGAGGACTGGTCAGAACAGGAGGGGGTTAAACAGGAGGGGAAAACAAGTGAGGGTGAGGGAGATGGGAATATGATTGAAAACACTGTACATGTGTATGAACATGTCATGATGAACCTGTTATTATCTGTAAACAATGCATGCCAAAGTTTTAAAAGATAGTAAAGTGTCCCCTATTATCCTAAAAAGAAGACGGATCTATTATGAAGCTATGTTCTAAACACTTGAGATGCAACAAGGAAAGAAACCCAAAAATCTCTACTCTGAAAACTGCATACTGGAGGAACGAACAGATTACAAACAAAACCATGATACTATGTTAGTCACTGAACATACATAGCCTAAGATTATATGTGTTCCAATTAAACCTGTGTTAGAAGACTGTGCATGTCACAGAAAAAGAAATGTCAGTATTAGGGACCAAATGTAAACCAAGAGACCAGACTCTACAAGTGTGGAAGCCTACCACACTTGGTGCTTTTAAGACTCCCAAATGATTTTCCTGTACAGACAGACCACAGACCTTGTCCATGGGAGCCACCATTTCCAACTCAGTGGGGTTGTTTTCTCACTGTTTAGTATATAATGAGTCCCTACATTTTCTAATATAGCTCTAAATTCTCAGGCTTCTGCCATAGAAAGAAAAGGAAAGGAAAGAGGCACAGTCTTTGGGTCCCTTACTGCTCCATACAGAGGATTGTCTCCTTTTCTCTTCTCATTTGAATTGTCACAATAGTCACACCTTTCCAGTGAGGATGCCGAGCACTAGTTAAAAAAGACTCTTGGCTGTCACATGCACTCTGGAGGACTCTTAAGACTTCTCTCACTATAGCATTTCCCAGGCAAAGCTTTTGTCCCTGCTTTTTTGTTTCTTCAATGCTTCATGATATAATTTAATGAATTATATTTGAATGGCTCCAAATTGTGTAATTGATTACATTCAGCTCCATCACAAATTGCTAATTTGATTCACACCTGCTGAGGTACCACCTGGAGGGAGTGAGGCGAGGTGGGTGGGTGGCTAGGCCTTACAGGTCTCCCACACTTGTGAGACTTAACTGCGTGAAATAAATGTTACTTTAAAATATCAGATGGGTCATGGCCTGTGATTAGGGAGGCAACATAGCTATCATCAATTTACATGCGGGACACCTGGAAATTACAGCAGTCAAACCCCATAAATCCTGAAATTAATTTCCATTAAATCTCCCTAATACGAGACACATATTTATAGAACATTCCTAATGTTTTGATCAGCATTTCACATTCAGCATAACTGAGTTATTTTAAGCATACACTGTTACAGGCTGAATTGTGTCAAAAAGCGCATATATCAAAGCCCTCATCCCCAATACCAAAGAATGTGGTTGTGTCTTTAAAGAGGTAATTAAGACAAAATGAGACTATTAGGATAGGCTCTTATCTTGTCTGATGGGAACCCTTACAAGAAGAGAAAACTCAGACACATCAACACCAGACATGTACACACATGATGGAAAGACCATGTGAGAACACAACCATCATGCAGCCATCCACACACCAAGGAGAGGTCAAGGGAAAGCAGACTGGGAGCAGCTACAGTCATGCACAATTAGGCAGAGCTCAGGGAACCCCACAGAAGCGGAGGAAGAAGGATTGTAGGAGCCAGAAGAGTCAAGGACACCAGGAGAATGCCACCCCAGACATCAACTAAGCAGGGCTCACAAGGGCTCGCAGAGGCTCACAGACTGAAGCAGCAATCACAGAGCCTGCATGGATCTGTTGAATGTTCTAGGCCCTCTGCACATGTGCTATAATCGTTAGCATGTTTTTTGTTTTGTTTTGTTTTGTTTTGTTTTTTGTGGAATTCCTACAAGTGGGTGTAGGGTATCTCTGACTCTTTTGCCTGTTTTTGGGAGCCATTTCCTCCTACTGGATTGCCTCATCTGGTCTTGATATGAGGGTTTTGGCTAGTCCTATTGAATCTTGCTGTGTTTGGTTGATATACCTGGGAAGCCTGGTCCTTTTCTGGAGGGAAATAGAAGAGGAGAGGATGGGAGGGAAAGGAGGTAGAAGGAGAGGAGGCTGAGATGGGGATGTATCATATGAGAGAAGTATAAATTAAAAAGAGGGGGGGGGAAGCAGACTAGCCAGCATCTTGATCATGGACTTGGAGCTTCCAGAGTAATGAAAAATAAATGTATGTTGTTTTGTTATGACAGCCATAGAATTAATTAACTTGTACATCTAAAAAATATATATATTACTTTATATCTAACACATAACTGTGCTGTTGGGGGACTCCCCACTCAAGGCTAATAGCTTAAGGCCTGGCTTAGCAATGGTAACGCCATTTTGCAAGGCTTCCACATAAACAAGTAAAAGTACAGGACAAGGTCAGTACTCACAGGCTGCCACATTTGGCCTTGGGAGGGGAGCAGAGAGTTCGGAGAAAAACCCAAACATGAGTTAAGTCAGCTATTATCAGATCCCCAAACACGTAAGAGGCTTGTCCTCGGATGACTCAATGCCTTATTTGAGCTGACCAATGGGACCCCTGTAACTATATGCTTCTGTACCCATGCTTTTGCTACCCAACCCTATAAAAGTCCCTCTCCCCAGCCTGTGGGCGCGCAAGTCCTCCAAGAGACTTTGTCACCCACAGGTACCTGTGTATAAACCTCTTGCAGTTTGCATCCGCATCCGTGGTCTCGGCTTGGTCTTTGGGTCCAGGGGTCTCTTCCTGGAGGGAAGTCCTCTTTGGGGGTCTTTCAAATCTAGATAAATGAAAATTAGAGAAAAAAAAAAGAATCTAGACAAATAAATGAGGTAATTAGAGAACAAGAGGAAGTCCCAGGCCACAAGCAACCACAAAGAAAATAAGTATTACTCAAAGGGGCCAAAGCCAACATGGACCAGAACACTGCACAAAAAGAAATGGGGTTTTAAAGAAAGGGAGTGTCTAGGTGGTCAATACTCAAAATGTACAAGATGGTAAAAAGTAGAGGCAGTGTGTACATTGGAAAGTCACTGCCTCTTGGTATGTGGCCTTCTCAGTTGTCCTCAGCTGAAAAGGATCACACATCTAGAAAGGCCTTGGGCAAACTGACCACAGCTGCAGAGGTGAATTGCTAGCACTCAGCTCTCAATGACTGCCACAGATGTGGGAGAAACCACACAAAAGCTTTCCCCAGATGGGAAACATTCACGCTGAGGGACAATGATGAGAAACAGAGTGACCTCAGACAAGGACTTGAAACTAACCAGTTTCCCCAGTAAGAAAGAGTTCTCCTCTGGAATAATGTTGTTTCTGAATTGGCAATACTATAATATATTATTTTAAATACTTCATGTATATTCATTTTTCATATACTCAAAAAGACCATTGACATGGGGGCTTATAATAACAATCACACCACTTTACAGATGAGAAAAACTGAGGTAGAAAAAAAGGGTGATGTGATTAGGCCAGAGCAATGCATTTAGTAACAAAAAGAGGTCCATGTAATGGCGACCCTATCCTAGAACCCCTTATCCTGTACTTCACACACCCACATTCTTCTCAAGGGCGCGTACAGTGAGTGATCTATGCAGACCAGTTGCCAGGGCCTTTTGGTTCATTAGTGGGGAAGCTGGAGTACAAACAGGGGTCAGGGCTAAGTTACTCAAAACTGAGCAGTAGGCAAGAGCTGAGCTGTGAAAGACCCGCAGAGCGTGGACCTTCACGCTCCCACGAAGGAAAGGTGACACCCCAAATCACTCACAAGAAGCGGTCTCAATGCAAATAGCATGAGGACATTTTATTCCAAGTGCACTGGGGTCCACAGTTATAGGACTGAGAACCTTGAGGGCAGAATTGAGACAGTTTTTATAGGGTTTACAACAAAGCCCACACATAGGTTACTGGGGCAGGGGTTTCACAAGCCAGACAAGGGGTTAGTTAGCTCATTTTCTGTTATCTTACTAGGCCAAGATTACGTCTGTCGTAAACAGCAAGGAATGTGACCTTGCCTATTTACTGGCAGAAGGTCTAGAATTTGAGGTTTTTTGGAGCTTTTTTAGATAGTATTTCTAAACTTTTAGCTTCCTGTGGTCATTGGAGAGTTAGGCCGTATTTTCTCATCCTTACAGCTGGGCCTCCAAACCCTGCCTGTGAGCCCACACACTGGCTCTTCCCTGTGTTTCAGAAACGGGAAATAATGTGAAGTAACTTGCCCATAGCTGTAGTCAGTTGACAGAAATAGATAGAAACAACTGTAACTCTACCCTGGAACCCCCTAGGAAGCATAGGTTCCATGAATACCTCGACCTATTTTTCCCAAGGACTCTGGTGACCCCCACCTCACCAGACTCTGGGGACTCCCTACTTCTCTGTCTGACTTGGCAACTATCAGAGCAAGAGGACAAAGAGCAGGATTAAAATATTAATTCTAGGGGCTGGAGAAATGGCTCGGCAGTTAAGAGCATTTGCTGTTCTTGCAGAAGGCCAGAGTTCTGTTCCCAGCATCCACATCTGGCACACAACTGCCTGTAACTCCAACTTCAGGAGGTCTAGGGCTGCCTTCTGGCCTTGGAGGGCAGCGGCACACCTGTTCTCTCTCTCTCTCTCTCTCTCTCTCTCTCTCTCTCTCTCTCTCTCTCTCTCTCTCTCTCCTCCCTCTCTCTCTCTCTGTCTGTCTCTGTGAGACACACACACACACACACACACACACACACACACACACACACACACAGATAACTTTAAAAAAAATTGTCTATTCTCTCTTAGGTTAGTCCACCAAAGCCGGGTTTTCCACAGTATGGCTTATCTGTGGAAGTAACAACATCTTGGTGCTTGATGTTTTTAACCAAAGTAACTGGAAAAACCTTATATACAAAGCAGAGAGAATAAGAACACGTCATCTCACAAAGAACCCACTCATTTCAAGTTCAAGTCTACTGCATATTTGTGAGTCAAATATAAGCCACTCCCTCTGGCATTTCCTCTTCAAACACAGTGGTGCACAGGGAAGGAAAAATGGCAGCCTTATGTGTCAAGCTCTGGGCAAAACTACTTCTAAGAGTCAGGCGAAAAATTCAAATTAGAATGTATTTTGATTTTTCACTAACCAAGAAGAGCAGAAAAGTTACCTTCTCGGTGATATTTGTGAAAGCCCTCATTTCCTTTTCTTTGTAACCCAAAGAGACTCTGTTTTCTTACCTGCTATCACCCTGCCGGTTTGCTTGTGATAGCCCAGTGACAGGGTGCCTACAGTACTGGCAGTCCCTTCATCATTAATGAACATTTATTGAGTGCCTGCTGTTGACAGAGCCTATAATGAAACAGAGAAGTTTGGAAAGAATGATTAAACTGAGTCCTGAGACCACATGGGGCGTGCTCTGAAGTTATCTGGGGACTCAGTGACCACAGTACCCAACAGAAACAAACTAAGGGAGGAAAGACTGGTTTTCAACTATGGTTTGGGGGTTTCCGCCCAAAATTGCTTGGTCCCATGCATTTCAAAAGAACAACATTGTGGAAGAAGCAGGTACAGAGGAAAATTACTCTCATCAGAGCACACAAGAAGCAAGGAGTGAGACAGGAAGTGAGCAGGGATGGGCACCAATAAGAACCCTCCCCTGGGCCACTTCCTCCAGGTAAACTCCACCCTCTATAGGCTATGAAGCTTTCTTAAAATAACACCACCCGAGCTGGGCGGTGGTGGCGCACATCTTTAGTCCGAGTGCTCAGGAAGCAGAGGCAGGTGGATCTCTGAGAGTTCAAGGCCAGCCTGGTCTACAGAGCAAGTTCCAGGGCAGCTGTTACACAGAGGAAACCCTGTCTCTAAAATCCAAAACCAAAACAAACAAACAAAAAAGGTGAGGGGTAAGCCTTGAACATATGAGTCTATGCAGGACTTTTCAGATTCAAGCTGTTAGGTAGTGCTCTTAATTCAGCCTGTCCAGAGGAGTCAGAAAAACGTGTGAATGTGAGTTTTCCTCAACACTTTCATCCATGGAAGAATCAGTAATAATGAGCTCCATCCTCCTGGCAGCCTCTCTACTTCTCCAGAAAAGCCAGAAGAAAAAAGAAATCCATGCATCCTGTTACATTTTAATTTTATAATCACCTAGTAATGAATACTTATGGTTCTGAAGCATCAGAAGTCCTGAATTATAATGTACACTTTTTAAAATAAATGTCATCTGAAATTTAAGAAAATAAATATCCCCTATCATATTACTATTTTGTTACTTTTAAACATGAATACATTGGGAACCAGAGCAGTGACTCGGTGGCTAAGAACACTTGCTGCTTTTGTAGAGGACCCAGGTCTGGTTCCTAGCACCCACATGGTAGCTCACAACTGTCTATAACTCTCCAGTTAGAGGGGATAAGACACCCTCTTCTAGCCTTCATATGGCACACATGTAAACAGACATACATGGGGACAAGCTCTCATACACATAAGAAGAAATATGTATTGAAAGGCATTATATAATCAGCATTATCTTGAAATTACTTTCATTTTAGCAAATACACACCTGGATGTTCTATATTGAACTAACAAGTATTTAACTATGTGCTAAATTCAGTCTATAGACAGCAGCTGTCGTAGTTAGTAATTCCTCTAATCTTGCAAGGCAGTCAGCAGCTTTGCTCTCCCAGACTAAGACATCTTGCCAGAGTTTGTCTCAGAGGTGTTTGTTCTAGATTCCTCTTGCCCAGGTTCTGGAAAGAGGACCCCACTCTGGAAACAGCAGTGAGCTTAGACTCGGCAGAAAACAGTAAACGCACAGAAAGGTTTTGCAGGCAACGGCAGTCTTTTGTTTAAAGGCACAAGACATCAGCCACATTGAGGACTGGGGTCTGGGCCTTAGTGTCTCACAACTCTATGGCTGTCTGTGAAGATGGGACTTTTAACACAGGGGCTACCTTGCCAGGCAGAAAACTACAGGCAGCAAGAGGACGAGACAAAGAAAAAGCAATATTAAACAGTCATAAATGTCCAATTCTTGCTAATGGAGGCAAGGATTGTCCCTAGGAATATTTATCCTGTAAAACTCTAGGCAGCAAAGGAGTAGGTCAAAGCAGATCATTTGTAAGGTTTATTTCTCAAAAGTCAAACATGATTTCAGTTTGGGGTCATTCACCAAGCATGAAGGTTGTGGATAACAGCATTATTAATATTCCATAAATTCTTAATATGGTACTTGGTAGAAAATCATCATTTGTAATATTTATCTGGTGCTTGAATGAGAACATGCGATAATAAGACAATTCAATTTTCTACTTTGACATTTCAGATATGACCAAGTCATGATAATCAATCAGGAACACATTTATCATCTACAGGAAGCCAATTATGCACCAATAATCAGTGAAATTTCGAACCCATAACCTAGACTGTGTGCAGTGGTGACAGAGGAGGTAGAGACATTTGCTTTAATTATGCTGTTATTGCTTCTAACAAAATGTTTTATACCTGAAAGGGCAAGGCAGTGCCTTTAAAACCCCAGTTCCACTCTGGCTCTTCATTACAAATTGCCTTTTGAATCAGAAGCTTTTAGAAGGGCAACAGTGGGTACAGCTACAGGAAGAGAGAAAGAATACTGCTGGGAATCACGTTTGGACCATGGAACCAGCCCCGGCTCTACATTTACTGAGTAACCTTGAGCGAATGATTTAAACCCCTAGGCTGTGGTCTCTCCATCATTAAGTGCAAAGTGATAACTGCCCTGAGGGGTTGCATTAAGATATGCCACAGTGAAGGGCACACATATGTTCAATAAATACGTGCTATCATTAAAACCCAAAGATTTAACCAAAACAAAACTGTGGGTCATGTTTTTTTTTAAGTCTTAAAACAATTTATATATGTAAGTCACTATGGCAAGGAGAGAAATATTTAAAGCATAGCACCAATTATAATCAAGTATCTTGTTAGATATTCTGATTGCTAGATAATGACTATATGCACTCTTTTAATAATATCATAGATGGCTACACCTTGGTTTTTATTTATTGCATTTCTGAAAACTCATGTTAATTACAGGCACAAACTGAGGCAACCCAGAAGCCCGTGGAAGGCACCTGCTGAAACATCATGTGATCTACGTTCTCTGGAAGAAGAAATTCAATGGCTTACTACTTTCAAACGCCACTCACATATGTAGTGTGCTTTTATATGTCTGTGCATGTATGCATTTGCATTTTAACTCACCTTCCCATGGTACCTCACAAGTATCTTCATTCCCCTGTGGGTTGAGAATACTGCCTGGCACAAGGCTGGAAGGCAAGTCATCAGCAGGACTGGGCTGGATCGTTCCAGGAAGCATTCCATGAAGGCCTTACATCTCAAACAGCTTGTCACAGGGATGCAAGTTTATAGCCTGGAGCCTGAAATAAATGCCGGTTGCCAAAAGTATACTATCACATAGATGTGTGTTTGGGTATCTATTACTATGTGACAAGACATGTCAAGATTTAGAGACATAAAGCAAATTAACACTCTCCTAATTCACACAGGTCAAAAAGCACCAGCTGAAAACTACTGGAGTTACCCAGGTTTGCTCGAGCTGTCACAAACAAGATACTGCTTTCATGCGGCTCCCTGCTGTTGATTCTTAGCAGGGAGAGTTATCTGAGCAAAGTGTATTTTGCGTCCATGCAGGGGTCAACCTGTGCCTCAAGAAGGATGTAGGCTCTGTGACTGCACCATGGGTGTGTTGCTGTCATTCACATGTTTTTCCCTGTGTGGTGGATAAAAGGCAAACATATTGAAAGGCTAGATGAACTTTCAGCACATTTCATTCACTAACTTTTCAAGCATGTCATGAAAAATGTATAAACCGCCTCACAAAATGATTAAGAGTGCAAGTTATGCTGCCAGACAAGCCTGGTGAGAATCCCTACACTGGCTGCATAACCAAGAGGGAAGTGTTCCACCTCGAAACCAACCAGTAGCAGACTAGACTGTCCTGTGTTCCAAAGAGGCTGAGCTCCCAGCTCACTGGGAGAGCACTTGTCTAGACTAGGTTCAAGGACAACAAAAGCTGTGTGCTGACACTCGGCTCTCAGAGAGAATCTCATCTTGTAATTGCTGTGGTGTCTGGAAGTAGCTCTCCCCAAACATCCCTCTTTCCCACCCCCTAAATCAGTGGTTCTCAACCTTCAGAATTGTAAATGGACACTTCCTGTCCTCACTGCCCTGTCCCAAATAACCAATGCAGAGGCTGAATATGAATTATAAATGCTCGGTTGATAGCTCAGGCTTGTTACTAGCTAACTCATACTTAAATTAACCCATATTTCTGTTTATGCTTTGCCACGTGGCTCATGGCTTGTTATTTCATTTTTTACATGTCCTGCTTGCCGGGCGACTGGTTGGCTGTTGTCCTCTCTGACTCCGCCCTACTTCTTCCCATCATACTGTCTGGCTTTCCCACCTTGCCTCCTGCCAAGCTACAAGCCTGCCAGCTTTTTATTAACCAATGACGACACATATTTTCATAGTGTAGAAAGGGTTCTCCAACAGCACCTAATGCTGTAACCCTTTTTTAATTTATTTCTGTATTGAATCTTTGGGAATTTCACATCATAACCCTAATTCCACTCACCTCCCAGTCTCTCCATATTGTCCCCCTCACCCCTGCAGCACCCCCAAAAGATTTTTTTAAAACAAAACAAGCATACAAACAATAGCAAAAGGAAAAATTAAAACAAAACAAAAATACCTCGTCTATCCTCTGTTTTTCCTGCCTCTCCAAGACCTCTTCATTCATCCTGCTGGCACTGGGGGTCTTGGTGTATCCACACAGTATACCCTTTTGTCCAATCGACTTTATTTGCAAATGTTCTTGGTCTGGTTCAAAGCCTCTGGTTTCTGGTATGCCATCACCACTAGGTTCTCACCAAAACTCCTTTCAGATACTTGAAACCACCCAAGTCATGAGCCCTGAGGGTATTGTCTCACGGATCAGTCAGCCCCTTCATGAGCTCCAGGGAGTCCTATATAAGGTAAATGTTAGGGTGCCAACCCCAGGTCTGGCTGTGGGCCTGAGTGGTAGTTGAGCTGGTCAGTCCAGACCACCGGGGCTGCTCCCCTCAGGCAAGGGGAGCACCCATCTCCCCTACGCCCATGCCATCAGAGTTGGTTCTGCCTCACCTATGGTAAAGGGTGGGGCCAACACTCCTGAGTCTGTATGTATGAGGAGAGGACTGACCACCCACGCAACACACACACACACACACACACACACACACACACACACACAAAAGCTCTTTTGTGAGGGTTGGGGCCAGTTCTCTTGCTGCAGTGTCCAGTGAGGGCAGGGCCAGCTGTCCCAGGGTCATTAAAGGACAGGGCCAACTCAGCATAGACCTCTGATTTTATCACACACAGTTCTATGGCCCCTGAGGTGACACAGGCCACAGACATTAACACAGATCATACCTGCAACAGGACCACAGATCCAGACATGGTCCTCAGCAGGATCTTGGGCCCAGATGACACCTTGACTCCAGGTGTAAGCATAGGCCACTCAGATCAGGATGGCTCTGGTGGCCGAACAGCCCTGTGCATCAACAAGGCCACAGGTTGCAACTCTGACTCCAGGCTTCTGTGTACCCTTTGGTGGCAACACAGACCCCCAGCAGCTGAAGTAGGACCATGAACCTAGACATGGTCCTTGGCAAATGCTGAGACCCTTTAATAAAGTTCCTCATGTTGTAGCAACAAAAATAAATAAATAAATAAAAGTATTTTTGTTGCTACTTTATAACTATAATTTTGCTACTGTTATGAATCATAATGTAAATATCTGTGACCCCTATGAAAGGGCCATTCAACCTAGGAGTCCTGACCCACAGGTTGAGAATCACTTCCCTAAATTCTTTCCCTCCTTTAACTGGTGTTGATTTAAAGGGGTGGGATTATTTCAAAGCCCAGTACTGTTTTCTAGCTGCTAACTATCCATACCAACACACTCGTTGGAATAATATTTTGTTACTTGTTTGTGGAAAAAATTACAGCAAACATAATTTAAAGACTGTGACATTGTTTGTTTTTTGTTTTGTTTTGTTTGTTGTTTGTTTTTTGTTTTGTTTTTGCTTTCTTTTGCTGTGATAAAACACTGACCAAAGCCAACTTGTAGAAGAAAGGTTTTATTTGACTTACATTTCCCCATCACAATGTCTCATTGAAGGAAGTCAGGGCAGGAACCTGGAGGCAGGAACTGAAGCAGAGACCATGGAGGAATGTTATTTACTGGCTTGCTCCCGGTAACTGTTCATGTTCAACTAGCTTTTTTAAACCTCCCAGAACCACCAGCCCAGGGTGTGCACTATCCACAGTGGGCTTGGCCTTCCCACATCTATCCATAACCAAAAACCAGACATGCCTACAAGCCAATCAGATAGAGACAATTCCTCAGCCAAGGTTCCCTCCTCCCAGGTAATTGACAGAAACCAGCAGCACAAATATTGAAATGAAGACAGAAAGCTGGAGAAAGTAGTTCCAACCCAAGCATCTATTTTAAAGATTCTGAATACCCTATTATTACCTGGCATGGATGTCCGACCTTGGCCTCAACCTACTAGTCACACATGATGATGTCCCTCTGGTCTACCTGTCGTATTCCTTTGGACAAAACCGGCCCAGAAGCAGAACCCGAGACCCCTGGAGGACTGGGGTTAGAAGTAGTATCCCAGGCCAGGCGTTGATGGTGCATGCCTTTAGTCCCAGCACTAGGGAGGCAGAAACAGGTGGATTTCTGTGAGTCCAGCCTGGTCTACAGAGCTAGTTCCAGGACAGGCTCCAAAGCAACACAGAGAAACCCTGGCTCAAAGAAGAAGGAGAAGAAGAAGAAGAAGAAGAAGAAGAAGAAGAAGAAGAAGAAGAAGAAGAAGAAGAAGAAGAAGAAGAAGAAGAAGAAGAAGAAGAAGAAGAAGAAGAAGAAGAAGAAGAAGAAGAAGAAGAAGAAGAAGAAGAAGAAGAAGAAGAAGAAGAAGAAGAAGAAGAAGAAGAAGAAGAAGAAGAAGAAGAAGAAGAAGAAGAAGAAGAAGAAGAAGAAGAAGTTGTGTCCTTATGCACAATGGGTAGATTAGAAGTAAAGCAGATACAGGGGCTGCAGCACAATACAAGGAACCAAAAGAACATAGCAGCCTGGGTGGCCAGGGCAGCCAAGACAGGTGGAATAAGTGGAGACAGGAAATCAAAGGGGGACATGAGGTCAAGTCTCAGGAGCAATGGAAGTTCACAGAAAGAACACAACTGGCCCTTCCACTGTTCCTAACCACCCTTTCCCACCTAGAGAGAAAAACAGTGCTGTGTGGCCTCCGGCTTCAACTTAGTCAAGTTTAACATAGAGAATATTAGGATAAACTAGGAGCCCAAAGAAATTTTTATGTGGACATTTCAGCAAATTGAAATATTTATTTTTTGAGAGAGAAAGAAAGGAAGGCATTGTCTGACCCTGGATTATGCAAGTGACTGTCATGTAAGGTGAACTGCAAGTGACTTGCATGTAGCATGAACTACAAAAGTGGCTATCCTGGAGGGTCTACTGCAAATGGCTGTCTTGCAGGGTGAACTAGCCCAATGTACATAATGTATGAGGTTTCTCCTCCATACTCCAAATCCAACAAGAGAGGTGCCTTCCACTTCAAGAAACACTGGAGCTCTCTTAGCTAGAGACAAGGGTGTGTGTGAGCGCGTGTCACGAGTGAAATAAACCCTAACAAAAGTCTGTTGTCCCCTAAGTATAGTGTCCTTAAAATACAGCTGAGAGTATCTGCCTGTCTCTGCATAACTGCGGAAGGCCTCACTACGCATCAGGCCCAGTACACAGACCCGGTCCATGGTAGCATTTCTCTCCATCCTTGGTTTAAATTTGGAGATTTGCTGAGCTGCCTGCACTCCACTCTCTTATACTTGAGCTATGTGCTAATGCTGAACAATGGACATGTACACACTGCGTTAGACACTGAGGCTGGACTCGCTCTAAGACTGGCATCTTATGCTTTTGAGACCAACATGAAGAGTCTAAGTTGTCCCTGACTTAAAAGAAGGGAAACCCATTTCCCTTCATATTTCTGGAGACAAACAGATTGCAAGAACTGCCAGGTCCCTTTGAGAGTTTCTCCAGGGTGCTGACATAGTGGGAAACTCTCTAGACAGATTCTAATTAATACAGTGTATGTGGTTTTGCTGAAACCCAAGAGATTGTGGTTGATGACTTTGTGGTTCTGCTAAATTGCATTGCTTTGTTACCCCTCTTCCCTCCAAAGAGATGATTTTTCAAAAGTCCTCATTGGCTAGACTCCATTTTCATTGCAAAGAAGGACCTCTGTGCTACAGGCCTATGGCAGTCCTCTAATGAAAATGCTAAATTGCTTAAAAGCATCATATCACTGGAAACATGGGTTACATCCCTCCAAACTGCCTTCTGCTTGTTCTATCCTACCAACTATTGTGTTCAAATGTACACTTAATTGAATAGAGCTCTGCGAGGCAAAGGTAGTAAACCTGTAGCTATTAGGCCATGTGGAATCAACTGCCACTCATTAAAGTTATCTTAAGATAAAAATTTAAATCTTTTTCATCTCTTTACTCAGTATCACTAAAGTAAATATGACTAAGATAGGGGAACTGAAGGATATTTCCCAGACAAGAACATTGACATCTGAAATATAATCATTATAAGATTTATAATGCTATTGACTTTTCTTTTGCATCATAAATTTCACTGCTGACTGCCTGGATTTTATTATAATATCATATTAGGGAGAGCAGCTTTGCTGGTGACAAATGAAAATCACTGATATGAGAAAACTTCCCATTATCAGCTCATCACCTACCCGTATTAGCATCTTTGTATCCTATTATCAACTTTTTACATAAGATAACATTTCCTAATGGCAGGGATTTCTCTAATGCTATATGAGTGGCACTAGCATCATCTGTAGTTCTCATCATGCATATCCTATTCGAAAGCATAGTGTATTTATTTTCTAGGTAGACTTTGAAAACTGCAAATATTTTCTAGCGGTTCAAGCAAGAACACTGTTTTAAGGAAACCGCATTTGCTTGATGAGTGCCGCCGGCACCCTTAAATTTGGTCCCAACCTTCAGTTAATTTTACAGGAACTACAAAACTTGAAGACAGTTAAAGCAGAGAGGAAACAACAAACTGCTGACCTACCAAATGCAAAGCAGGGAATACATTTGCAACCTTTTAGTTACCATCGCTGTAATTCTCAGAGTCAAAACAAGCTAAGTTCAATCAAGTTGTCTGTTACCTAAAACTGTTGTATAGTACACGTTTGTCAATGCCATTGGTAAGAACTTTTGTTCCTAGCATTCACCAACATTCTGCACATGACTGGCAGCCTGCAGGGTCATACAAACTTAGTTTCTAGAATTTATTTTTTTTTTAGGATGTGATTGAGTTATTGGAGTTTGTGGCCGTTCTGCAAGACGCTGAGCCAGCCTATCAGCTCTGCAATTTTGTGTGACAAGCAGTCAATGCAGTGAGAAAATCCATTTTATCAGCTCAATGAGCTGAACGGACTCCTCTGGACACATGCAAATCACTACTCTCTGTGGTTTCCCGTCGCAACAGGGTGTCCCTGTGTTCTTCACTGTGAGCACCAAAGGGCAGCCTGGCCCTTTCTTGGGCTTTTGAGTTCCCCCTTGGTGTCTGACACTCAACAAGGATGCACCACCTCAGCCCTGGACCTGGGAGCACATCCCTGCAGCTCCCCACATACCCTGCTCTATCACTCTTGAATTTAGGGCTCATATTGGTCTGTTATAGAAACACATTCTTACCACCTCAAAACACACAGAATTCCTCTCCAAGATTTCTCTCTGGGAGTTTATTGTATGGACTCATGGTAGAACCTCAGACCATGAGAGTCAACCAGGAGACATTCAGAACTCCTGGAGTGTTTACGCAATGCAGCTGGAGCTCTCTGACGTTCCCTATGTACCACAGCATAAATGCATGTCCTTGAAATGGAGGGATTATGTCTTTATATATGTGACATTGGCAGGCCACAGGGCTTATTAATCCCTCTAGGTTTCCCTTATTACTATAGCAGTGGAACTCAAACTTCGGTTAACATTTTAAAAAAACACCCGAGGTACTTTCAAAGAATGAAATCTTGGACTCGGTTTCCTACATTGAGGACAGGTAAATCCTTCCAATAGTCCAGCTGGCTGACAGGCTTTCATTTAAGCAGTAGTTGTCTTCAACCAATCTGATTCATCTCTTATTGGGGGGGGGGCGCGAGTATGTGAATGTTTCATACAAACAAAATCTTGTTAGTTGACACATTTCTGCAATAAGTATCCGTCTTTATTTTATTTTGATGCATTGTTTATGTAAGCCTACCTAGGAATGTGGCCAAGCATTTCAAACCCATTTCCAGAACGAGTTTCAATGGAGACCCGTCAGAAGGAAGTCCTAGAGAAATCCGTGAAAATGTTTACACATGGGATGCCTGAAAGCCTTGATATCTGCCTCCCTGCACTTGACTTCCTGAAGTTTCCCCAGCTTCCACATATTTCCTGCTGACAACTAGTCCCGTTCCCAACATTAGGGGTAGAAGGGTCATAGAGAACCTACTGACACTGACAGGCTGGACACAGTAGAAGGAGATCGTGAGGGAGTAGGCTTCCTGCAAGCTGGTGGACAGCAGTGCAGACAGTGAGGAGGTTGATGGTATCCTCCGATTACTGTTCACTCAGCCTTATGCCGCAGGTTGCTCCTGGCTCAGTGTGTGTCTGCATTACCGGGGGTTTGTGCAGCAGGGTGTGCTCTGCAGTCTCTATTGGGCAGCAAGCTCTCTTAGGATGGAGCCTATGACTGACAGTGTGGATCTGCCATATACTGGCTATGTAGGCAGGGCAACCGCCTACACCCTGGCTTCTTCATCTACAAAATGGAATAATCGCTTCTCCTGAGGGATGGCTGTAGGGATTGAGTGACATGATCCTTGGAAACTGCCGAGCCAACTTGTGCTGTCCGTGTTTGATTCTTGTTGCTTCTTGCACATTACTATTCAGGCTGGATGCCTACTTCATCTTGTGATGAATGAAGTGGAAATAGAGATCTCGAGATAGCCATCTTGCCACAACCAACCTCTTGCTCCAGTCAGCCAGCCCCCAGAGGAAGAGAGATGATAGGGACAGTCAGTTTCCTGCTGAGTACTCTAAGTGCCTGCCACCAGCTCTGCTAAGCTGTGCACCAGGACCTAAACCTGGAGCTGGTGGTCCTTCCTGTGGATCTGCCCTCTTGTCTTCTTAGCTCTCATGATTTCCCCAAACTCTGGAAAGGACTATGTAAAGACAAAGCCATCAGGCAGTGGGGATAAACGCCTTTAATTCCAGCATTCAGTTTTGAAGCCAGCCTGGTCTACAGAATTCCAGAACATACACAGAAACCCCATCAGAGAAGGTGTGTGTGTGTGTGTGTGTGTGTGTGTGTGTGTGTGTGTGTGTGTGTGTGTGTGTGTGTGTGAAACTACCAAGAGCAAAAACCTTTGCTGAGCCATACTCATGGGCAGCATGGCCCCAGCTTGGTCTACCTGAGGCACTGTCACAATTTTATTAACAGATCTTGCTCACTCGTGTCTCAGTTCAGAGGATAAGTTCTGAGACACTAAAAGGCATGAATTCTTCCAGTTGGATCATAGTGACTGCAGTCACAACCTGTTGAATGACACAGACCTCAATAAATAACAGGGAAGGAAAGCCACCAGGGAGGGGAGTGGGATCCCAGATATGAGCAGCTGCCCCAGCATCTAAAAGACCTGCCTTGGAGCCCAGCTGTTCCTTGGGACTCCTTTGACCCAGAACCCAGCCCAACCCAGAGAAGGTGGTGCTCATACAATGTTCTAATGAAGGGTCTCAGCACAGCTCCTCATTGGGAACCCAGCCAGAACAAGGGACTCAAAATAACATCTCCTTTAGAGGAAGTCTTTCCATGGATTTAAATGCTAACTTGGTTCTCGTGGTCACAAAATTCTTGGATAAAGACTAGAAGACTAACAAGCACAATGGAACCCAGCAGGTAGCTCCTGTCAATCAACTGGCACGGGCATTTCCATATATATATGATGACTGTGACATGGACACTACAAACTCAGAGTCCATACAGAAAGTGTTTTATCAAAGTCACATAGCTTATAAGTAGCAGCCATGGATCCTGAGTCTATTGTGGATTTTAAATTTGTGATTCTCTCTACCACAAAGAGTCCTATTATAGTCAAGTGAATTTTAAGCACCAGTTAGGAGGAAGAGGGAAAAATCAAAGGGGAAGACACAAGGGTAAGGGGCCCATTAAATAGTACAGGCAACAACTCAGAGGCACACTTTAGTGCACACATGCCCCAGAATTATCAAGCATTTGGGTGGAGTCTGTTCTCAGAATGGTGACATCTCACCCCTCCAAATGTGTGTCTAAGACCTAAAGGGATGTATTTCAGGGCAACACACCCACTACATACAGATGAGAACAACTAGTTCATTTAATTCTGAAAGCAAGGACATGAGTGTACAATGTAGGAGGAAGACATTTTAGCGAGCATCAATATGTAATCCCCACTGGGCACTTTGCACAGTGTAGTGGGCACACAGCTGTGGACCTCCCTCCATGCAGCACATCGGGTGGTGAAATGCTTCCACACACCTGGTTCACCTGACCCTGAGCACATATACCTGGGAGAGGAAGAAGACAGGCAACTGTCCCAACCCTACATGTGGAACAGGCTGTCTGTCTCTCTTGCTCATATCCTCATCTATCTATCTATCTATCTATCTATCTATCTATCTATCTATCTCCCCCTCTCTCGCTCTCACTATCTTGTGTTCCACTTATACTACAGGAAAGGTGAGAAGCAAGGCAGTGAAGCCTCCTTCATACCAGGTCCCTGAGTGTTGGACTTGCAGGGATGGGCAATGCCTGGACCTGGACCCTATGTCACAGATCTACCTGCCTCGGAGACACTGCCTTGGACAATGAATTTGTCAGCTGTGATTATGCTAAACAGAGGCTGGGCCACCCTCCCTCTAAAGTGAAGCTCCTCAACCCCGCCTCCCAAGTTCTCATACAACCCAAGGGAGACTGTCAGCGAATCTCTTGCTCAATTGGAATGACTAATGCTCACAGCAACCTTTCTCTTGGCTTTACTCAAAATGAAGAAATATGAAATCTCCAGCGGATTTACTTACTGACTGCCAATTTCTTCCCACTTTATGTATGAAGAAATCAGCAACTGCCAAGCACCCAGAAGACACTTTGAGATGTTAAGAACTACACTTGTTAGAAAGGAGACATTATTAGTCGCATTGATGGCTATCTGCAGTTTATCCTTTGTCCTCTATACGAGCCATGGTTGTCGGAAGAGACTTTGGGGACCCCCTCCCTTCACTGATCACCAGGTTATTTGTAGCATGAGTTCTGTCCTAAGAATAGAATGTCAAAACAGTTTATATAGCACCTTAGAAGCCCCAAAAGTATGGGTTGCCAGGGCAATGGCCTGATGCCAGGACCATCCATCCAAATATAAGTTGTGTCTCAGTTGTAGGGATGGATTCCTTGTTATACATGGCTCTCTGAATATATATATACCCTACTTGTTCTCACAGCTTGAAGGGTTTTCCTTTCTGCTGACACAGCCTCTCCTTTAGTTATCTTTGATCCAGCACATGTGTGTGTTCAGAGCCCAAGGACAGATTTCTATGACACACAGACTTGCTAGGTTCAGGGCTGTCTCCATCAAAAACTCAGTCAGCCAACATGTTCATATGCTCATGAGAAGTCAGGTCACTATGAAGACACAGCAAACACAGCCAAGAGTGAAGCCAAGTGCTTCTTCCCAGTGACCTCACAGACTAGAGAGGGAGAGACAAACTGGGGACAATGGGACCACTGTCAAAGCAGAATGAAAAAAAAGGAATCAGGGTCAAACAGAAAGGCACAGCTAGCCGGAGTAGACAGGGCTGCTTGTATGGCCATGTAATGACAGCCAGCAACCAGAATCCAGGATAGCATACCAGCGGAGCAAACCAGTCTCATCATTTATGAACGGGACCTGTTTAAAATGGAAGTTTAGCACACCTCCAAGTGTATTCTTATATTCACCTAGACAGGGGGGCAGACCCTCCTCTTCACATGTATTAAGCCCATCTAGCTAAAAATACAACCATGGTACTTATCATTCTTGCCCCTGCTACAAAAGCATGTCTAGTAGATCTCTTTAAAGGCTACCTATATCTGCTTGCCAAAGCCAATGCGTGCACATTTAGCTACAAGAGCAGACTCGGACTGAAAGACTCAAGCAGAGAGATTTCTGAGGACATAGACACAGTCAACACAATCCTCACAAGGCAATATAAAAGATTTGGTTGCTTATAGCCAGTGTGTAGAATGTCATTTTGATTAAATATAACCAATTACCTTTGGCCCCAGATTTCGATTTTGTACAAAGCACAATACCTCAGCCAGCACATCCCATGACAGAGCGCCAAGAAATCTTAATAAACACAGACATCTGAGGAGGAGAGAGAGGAGTTTTCATTTCTCGATGTTTACGCCCTTCTCTGGGCTCATTCTCCTGAGAGGCCGCCAATGCCTTTGCAGAGATGAGCGCCTTAACGCACGCAAAGCTCATGTGTGACGTGAGATAAAAATTTTAAACATGCAGAACCTTCTTACTTCAGTTGCTCACAAAGTTCTACATTGGCTTTCCTCTCTTCAGCTCTGTACTGCTGAAGTTCCATGCCCCAGCCCCTTCACCACGGCCCGCAAAAGGGGGAACGCAGTGCCACCTGCTGTCCACACGTGGGAGAGTCGGTCCCTTGGCGGAGCACAGCGGGGGTTCTAGGGAATAACTACATTTTCCAAAGCAAGTTCCTACTGTAGAAAGAAATGTGCAAGATTGACCTGTCACCATACGAATTTTAGTACTTTTTTTTATTTCCTGATTGTTTACACAAATGTCCTCTAATTTCAGTCAAAAGAAATTTTGAAATTTAAGTGACAATTTATGTTTTAATTTATTCATTTCATAGAGCCTTAGTACACATTTTGTAATAAAGTCTCTCATCCTAATTAGAATTCTCTCCTCTGTACTGAATTTAAGTTCCATGAAATTAATGCCATTGTAGATGCCGAAATAGTTACAATTATAAAGGAAACTACTGAACAGGGAAAATAGGCTCAAAGAATGTTTCAGAAAAAACAGCACCTTTAACCTACTCTAGTAAAAATATATATATATTCAAAATATATTTTTTTCATATTGCATATGCTGATTATGATTTCCCCTACTCCTCCTAGTCCCCTCCCACACTTCTCTACATACTCAAATCCATAACTATTCTCTCTTTCATTAGAACATAAGTAGGCATCAATAATAATAATAATAATAATAATAATATAAACTAAAACCAAATGAGAATTAGAAAAAGGCCAAAGAAAAACCAAAAGAAATGCATACAGACACAGAGAAACAATTTGCACACACAGAAATCCCACAAAAACAAAACAAAACAAATAAACTAAATCTATAATATATAAGCAAAGGACCTATAATGTTAAAAAGAAAAACTGACAAAACATTAAGAAACAAAGAATCTCCCCAAATGCCAGTGAGTTCATATCGTGTTGGTCTTCTACCACTGGGCATGGAGCCTGTCCATGGAGCGTTTTGTATATCAATGAGACTCTCTGGGAGAAAACTCATTTCTCATTTGTGAGCAGTTATCAATTGGAGGTAGTCTCTGGGTTAGGGTGTCTGTCCACTTCTCCCCTCAATGCTAGGACCCCATCTGGCCCAGAGCTGTGCAGGCCCTGTGCATGCTGCTCCGGTCTCTGTGAGTTCAAATGTGTGTTAGTCCTGCTGTGTTTAGAAGGCCTTGTTTCCTTGCGTGCTCCATTTCCCTTGCTCTTAAAGTCTTCCCACCACCTCTTCTACAGGGTCCCCTGCGACCTGAGGAGAGGGATTTGGAGATATCCCATTTAGGCTTCTCACTTTCATTCTCTGGACATTGCCCAGCTGTGGAAACTAAAGGCAAGTGGTGCAGGTATGGCTTTGCTTTCCTAAAACAATTTGCACTATTTGCTGATTTTCCTTCTTAACTAAACTCAGTGTATAACTCTATTTAATACAGACTGTTTGCATGGCAAACAGTGAGACACGAGTATTCTTTCAACTATGAATGAGAAGTGCTCATTAGGTCTGTACAATGGCATTCTAAACTTGCTGGTGAAGATCTTGTAAGTTATGACCAGGGAACAAAGCATAGCCCATTTGTCAAGGACTGCTCTAGCAGGTCTCAGAATGTCTAGGTGACAGCAACACTCAGATTCTGGATCACTATCATGCCAACCCTGCTCCTGCCTCACTGTTGGTTGTTCAGCTCTTTATTAGACCATCAGGTGTTTTAGACAGGCAAAGAACCAGAGCTTCATTGAGTTAAACAAATGCACCATAAAAAAAGCAACACATCTTTATATATTTAAACAAATGTTCCACAGCATAAACAAAAGTAACAACCATAAAATAATACTCTACAATAATGAGGAAGGTTGGTTCACCTTTCACACAAGCTGCATTTATGAGAAGTTATTTCAGACCAGTGTCTTAGCAGCATGCGACAGAATGCTCTGGCCAGAATGAGCTTCCAATAGGGGCCGACAGTTCAGTTATCTTGCCACTCAGCTCCCATCCCTGTAACAAACACCCAAGGAGGTCAACTTAAAAGGAGGAGAGGTTAATATGGCTTATGGTTTCTGTATAAAGTCATAGGTCCCAACTCCTGTTAGACAGAACATCATGGCGGGAGCACACGGTATAGAATGCCTGTCTACTTCCTGGTGACCCAGAAGCAGAGGAGGTAGGGATGGGATCAGGAAGATAGCCTTCAAGTACACACCCCCAGACAACCTATTTTCCTTCTACCTTAACTCTTAGTCTCCCAGAAGCCATCAACTACCCATAACTCCTCAATTAAGGATGGGGACTTTGAATTACAAAGCACAACTCTTCATTCAGTACAGCCCATAACAGCGCCAAGGACTCTTAATAAACAGAGAAATTACTAGGAGGAAGATGGTTCATTTCTTCGTGATAGTGATAGGTTTACCCAAGGCCTGTGAGCTCCCCAACCATTCTTAGCCAGATATATAGCATCAGATAAACAGTTTCCTTCTGTGTAGTAACTTAAATCCAATCAGAAACCAGTTGGTTGTCTAGATAACATTCATGCTACTATTGCACCTATGGGTAATACCTTGTCATTATTATAGCTCCCAGGGTTCATAATTGTGTAGGGCTACCTATGACTTTCTCTTTGCCCCAGCAGTCTGCATACTATTTTCTAGTACTATGAGAACCACCAGGTTTAGTACTGACTTGATTTGCTTTTCATGGACATTGGACCACATCTATAATGCCTGCAATGAGCAGCCGCATATACAGCAACAAAGACTGAAAGCTAAGCTTCAGTATATACACTGTAAGTGAAGAAGGACAAAAGCAAGTCAGACATACTTTCTTCAAAACAGTAGTACAGCTTACCATAATAAAAAGATCAACTCTGCGAATGGGACCGTGGACGCTTGCAGACTAGCTCCATAGAAGTGGCATTATTTGAGGATGGAGGGAGCAAAACAAAATGTCTAGAGCTTGCATCTCCTGGTCGGAGTTAGAGAACACAATGCCAGCTGCCTGGGGGGGGGGCATGAAAATATGTGTTTGGTAGAGAGATGTTAGGATAACTTGTTCTTGCTGAGGACCTACATTCAACTCCCAGCACCCCCATGTTGGCTCACATCCACCCACAACTCCAGTTCCGGGGAATCTAATAACCTCTTTTGACCTCTGCAAGCACCACAAATGTTTTGGGAGCACGTACACACATGCAGGCAAAACAGATAAAGTAATAAAATAAACATCTTTTAAAAGAAAATGTGTATCATTGCTAAGGATCCCATTGGTCCTGTTGCTGAAGTTGATACCTTTTTATCATATTCATGAGAAACAATGTACATATTCATGGGATACAATGTGATACTGGATGTACAGTGATCAAATCCAGATCCTTAATGTGTTTTCTCCTGAAGCTCATTGTTTCTATGTGTTAGAAAACAGTGAGCTTTTCTGTTCTGGTTCTTTATAAAAATGACAATTGTGAGCTACAGCATTCCACTGTCATAAGACAAATCACATGCAGTCCTTCCTCTAACTCTACAGTAGCACCTGTTAGCCAGCCCTCCACTGCCACCACTACCTAACCATTTCTAACCACAAATGTCCACTATTGTACTCTTTATGTATACAAAAACAACATATTAAGTCTCTGTAAGTACTTTGTTTCACTAACACTCAAGTTCCACCTATAATGCACAGTGACAACAAATTATTCTTTTGTGGCTAAAATATTCAGATGATAGACAGACAGATAGAATAAAGAATTTTCTTTATTTACCTGCCAATTACCAGCTAGGCTGATTCCATACCTTAATTACTAAAGGTGCTTCCTTCCTTCTTCTTTTCTTCCTCCTCCTTCTCCTTTCTCCTCCTCCTCTTCTCCCTCATCCAGTGTTTTACCTATGTATGTTTGTGCATCACATGCACGTAGTGCCCAAACAGGCCAGAAGAAAGTGGGGGATCCTGTGGTGGCTATTCTTGACTATATCTGTAATGAACTTCAATCCAGAAATGGAAGGCATGCCCATGTGAGATTTTATGCTTGAAGTGGGTGAATCCACTTCTAGTCTAGACCTTTGAGGCAGGAAGACACACTCTTAATGTGGGCTGCACCCTCTGTTGGGAGCCTATATAAGGACATGGAAGAAGGAAGGTTTTGCTTTTCGCCTGCTTGCCCTAACTCTGCCAGCAAGAGGCTGGAGAGATGGCAGGTTAAGAGTTCGAGCTGCTCTTCTCAAGGACCACTTGGGGCAGCTCACAACTGCCTAGAACTCCAGCTCCAGGGAATAGCACATTTCTCCAGCCTCCTAGGGTACACTCACCCTTATGCACTTAGCACTCACATGCATAAATATAAGCAACAACAAAAACTTTACAGAGACAGACAGAGAGAGATCAAAGTGGCTACAGTATGAGATTATCAGAAAATCCCCATACAAGACATGGACCCAACAACACTGCTCCCTGGGCTTGTTTTAGCACTCCACCACATATGGGAAATGATTAGCTTAGATGAAGCCATGAGTGCAGTCCCCAAGATGCTGTCAGAGTTCCAGACAGTGCACAGCAGGAAGCCAGGGAAGTGTTCCACCAGGAAGGCACTGGCCTACACCATGACCCAGGACTCCCTAGAATCCATGCCTGAAAGAAAAATCATTTCTTTTTGTGAGTCACCTAGGTGGCAATTATAGCAGTTTGGGTGGCAATTTATTATAGCCACCCAAACTGTCCTGGACAGAACTAAGATAATCCTATACCCTAACTGCATTATAAAATCTTCAAGAGACCACATTTTTGTCACTATATTCTCAGCCTTTAAATGCCATTGGACAAACACATATGGATGGGTGGGTGGATGGATGGATGGATGGATGGATGGATGGATGGATGGATGGATGATTTCCCCAGTCCTTGCCTAGAATGCAGCACAGTCTGAACTAGCTCTAATGTTAGCTGTAAAGTATACAGAAAAATAGGGATACATTTAACTTTTTTTAATGATAATATTTTATTTAAATTTGTAACAAGCTTGTTTTACATGTCAATCCCAGTTCCCTCACCCCCCTCTCCTCCCCCATTCCATCCCCTTTCTGCTTCCCAGGGAGGATGAGGCCTTCCATGAGGGATCTTCAAAGTCTGTCATATAATTTAGAGCAGGGCCTAGGCCCTCCCCCATGTGTCTAGGCTGAGAGAGTGTCCCTCTATGTGGAGTGGGCTCCCATCCATTTGTATACTAGGGATAAATACTGATCCATTATCAGAGGCCCCATAGACTGCCCAGTCCTCCTAACTAACACCCATGTTCAGGGGGTCTGGGTCGTTCCAATGCTGGTTTCCCAGTTATCAGACTGGGGTCCATGAGCTCCCCCTTGTTCAGGTGAGCTGTTTCTATGGGTTTCTTTAGACATAGAACAAAGGGTTGCTAGCCTACAATCCACACCACCAGAAAATCTAGGAAACAAGGAGGACCCTAAGAGACATACATGGTCACCCAGAGAAGAAGAAAGGGACAAGATCTCCTGAGCAAATTGGGAGCATAGGGGGAGGGAAGAGGGAGTTAGGAGAAAGAGAGGAGGAGACGAGGAGGGAAGAGGAGGGCATGAGAGAGCAGAAAAAATGAGTCAGGGAAAGAATAGAGGAGAGCAAGAAAAGAGATACCATAGTAGAGGGAGCCATTATAGGTTTAAAGAGAAATCTGGCACTAGGAAAATGTCCAGAGATCTACAAGGATGACCCCAACTAACAATCTAAACAATAATGGAGAGGCTACCTTAAATGTCCTTCCCCTACAATGAGATTGATGGCTACCTTAAATGCCATCCTAGAGCCTTCATCCAGTAGCTGATTGAAGCAGAAGCAGAGATCCACACTGAGCTGAACTCCTGGAGTCCAGTTGCAGAGAGGGAGGAGTGATAAACAAAGGAATACATTTAACTTTATACTCATTTTTCAGATTAAATCACTGGTTCCTTTCCACTGGAGGAAACCATCAGGTGAACCAAGAAGGGTGTATACAAATACATCCAGGAGTTATGGAGGAAGAAGCAGTCCAACATAATGTGCTTTCTTTCTGGGGGTCCGTTGCTGGCAACACCACCAGCTCTCTGCGCTGCACAGGATTCCATGCCCCACTGGGCCTGATAAAGCATGAAAGCTGTGTTACAAGGTTATGTCACACACAGGATTCATGCTCGCCTTGGTAGCCACAAATGCCCAGTTCCTAAAGATGCAACTTATGGAAAACTTGTCCATCAAGGTGTTAAAGAGCTTAAGTTTGCCAGAAACCTGTTGCCGAGGACAGAGTTGGACATGATTATGGGCCTTTGAGAGTCCTGAATTCTTAACTGGGTTGGCAAATATTCCACATATAAGTTTTTTGAGGTTATCCTCATTGATCCATTTCATAAAGCTATCAGAAGGACCCCTGACATCCAATGGATCACCAAACCAGTCCACAAGCACAGAGAGATGTGTGGGCTGACATCTGCTGGCGGCAAGAGCCGTGGCCGTGGAAAGGGCCTACCACGCTACCGGCTGCTCTCCGAGCAGCCTGGAGAAGAAGGCGCAATACTCTGCCGCTCCACCATTATCAGTAATACATGTAATGTTTGTAAAATCCATGCCCAATGAACAATTTAGGGCCATTACAAAAAGATTGAACATCTGCATGAATTCAATCTGCAAATGGCAATGTAAGAGCTACATCTTCAATAATCTCCTGTAACAGTCGCAAAACATATGAACCCCATCCAGCTGTCTACCCACATGGGCTGGTGCCACCCTCAACCCCCAGCACACTAGCCCTTCCACAGCCTTTGTCTGCTGACCAACAGACCAACCAGGACTGAGGAAGCTACACTCCTTCCTGACAGACTCCTAAGTTCCCCTCCCCCAGGAGGGGAGCATGCAGGGCTTGGGTAGTATTTCAGCTGGCTCTGCTGAAAGAGCTCAAGCCCATCCCTGGAGACTGATGAAGATAAGGTTTTCCCAAAGCTGTAACTGTAACTATTGCTGACAATGGAGGCCAAATGGGCCAGAGATGAGAAGCAGTTTGTAGATTCTGAGTGTGGACTCACCGGAGCCAATCATTCTAACAGACACTACCTTGGGTCTGGGAGAGAGACTGCTTACTGCCAAGTAAACACATCGACAGCCCTCGATGTAATTGAGGAGAAGTCTCCAGGATCACAGATCCATGTCGTAATTACCCTAGGATTCCTCTGAGAGAGTGTCGACATAATTTCCTTTGTGTGTGATTTCCAAAAGGACATGTGTCCTATCCAGTGTTCTCTAAATGCTCCCCATTGATTGTCTCAGTCTACAGTGTGTTGATTTTTCAGCCCGGAGTGTATAAGGTGAAGGAAACAATAACCAAATATAGAAAATATCGATCTGCAACCATTGATTCAAGGCCCCACGGTGTGAAAAGATTAGTTACTTTTAAGAGAAGTACTGAAGGTGACTTTCAACTACTTTTTATTGACTAACACAGACCAGATAAACCTTTCTGTTCAAAGCATGCCCTCTTCAGAAACCACAGTAAACACCCTTCTCTTCCCTTGCCTGGGAGGAACACAGCACCAGGCTTAAAAATGAAAAGTACTGGAGTGTGTGTGATAGAAGGGCCCCGACCCGCAGCCTTGAAGGCACTAAGAAAGTGAGCTACATACATCCTCGGCCCCAAACCAAAGAAACGTAGTCATCCACTTTTCAAAAATGTATAAACATATATCAAATGACTTGTAATTTAATGATATACCTAGTGCTTGTTCTATCCTGGCAAGAGGCGTGTGTGTGTGTGTGTGTGTGTGTGTGTGTATACAGATGTGTATGTAAATACATGTATCTGTGCAAGTATACATGTATGTGGGAATTGGGTGGCCCTCATTCCTTCCCTGACTCCTGAACATCTTTTAAATCCACATACAATAAAGATATCTGCCTTCCTGCATGCCTGAGATCACTGCCCTGTGCTCCTCTAGAACCTCCCTGTGATCTTATTTAGGTTTCTCAGCAATCAATTAGTGATAGTAAATTCAAACGCCACTAAAAATCCTATATATGGTGTTTGTAAACACCAAGGAGCGTCAATTCTGCCTTGAGAAGCCCACCCTATGCTCTGCGTCTGCCTTTATAACACCTCCTCCTCTTAACTTTCATGTTTAAATCTATAGTAAAATATCTTTATTAAGCCTTAACTCTACTTCGAAATGATTACTCCTGGAATTCTTTTCTTCACTGAAGCAAGGGGTCCTGGTTGGGCTTTAGTTGAAGTCCCTAAACTCTAGGGGAATATCTCAGGTGACTGTCAGTGACCCAGGAGTTGTGCCTCCTGCTTCTGCCACACACAACACTGAAGCTGATCTCCTCATCCATCTTCTAGAGAGACGGCTTCCTCATCGCTATGTTTTCTACTTTCTCAGCCCAGATGAGACTCTAGCAGAACTAGCATTTTGTCCCAACCCAATAGAAGAGGTTGAGTGTATAGAGAAAGTGCTGGAGTGTTAGGACCCTCCTCTACACACTAATCCCACAAACAGGAATTATTTCCTCCCTATAGGGAAATCCAAACGTCTACCAGGTATTTGAGAGAACTTCCATAACTCTAATGATTACTTTGTATTCAGCAACCATTTACCTCATTTCCACTACACACTCAGTAGACATTCAGTAAAAGCTTGAAGGTGGCTGAGGGTCATCTAAGAGAATTTAATGGGAGGAGTGGGAGTGAATATGATCAAAATTCCATATTTGTGTATGAGCTTTTCAAAGAATTAAAATTAAAAGATCACAAGTTTGCTGAATGAAAAACAATTGCTTCCTAATTCCTAATAATTACTGCTGTCCTTCCCAGGGCAATGCAACCACTAGCAAATAAGAAATGTCTTCCATCTTCTCCCCAGTCACTTGGCCAGAGTGTGGGCAAGCTGAGCTTCTGGTTCGAGAGAAACCTAACCATAGAAATAGAAAAGAGAGCCAGGGTCAGACTGAGTCTTGAATAGCCCCTAGATCACAGGCCCAGTTTCTTAGCTTCAAGGTCAGTCTGCGTGCCGTGGATGGCTCTGAAACTCCACAGCTTAATTCCACATTTGCGTTCTGCACAAGCGTTATGCATAGGTGAGAGCAAAGATTCACTGCAGCCCGAGCCAATGGCTAATTAGCAACACCTGCATCAAGGAACGATTATCATCTTGCTATTAGGTTACTGTTTGCATTGCAGGGTAACTGATTAGACCTGTCAGATTGTGACAGGGTGGGCTTCATTTTTTTTTAGCTTATGCATAAATTTGGATGTCACCATTTTAATAGCCAAAAAAAAGTCTTTAGACATGACAATGGCTATTTTTGAATTTTAGTTACAGATTGCATTTGTCAGTGACAGAATTGGAGTTCAATTCCTAAGAAACCTGGCAGTGCATTTCCATGAACAGATACATCTTTTTCGTATTCACAATAGAGTTCCTCCTCTGCTTGGTCTACCTTTCCCCTCCAGGCTCCAATGACCAGATACTAAAGCTAGTAGTACATGATGGTCCGTCTTCGTGTTTTGTTAACACCCACATACCCAGGACAGATACACTGATTTAACAAAACTCACCTTCTGTCCCCATGATGATGAACCCCTATCCCCATTTTCCACGTTACAGGTCTCCTCCATTAACAACTGGGCCTTTCACTGTTGCAGACACAGGATACCTCGGTGCACTCAGCACTACATTATAGTTCAACTTTGGGCATGGTATCTGCCACACCACAGCAAATATTTTGTGCTAGTATATTTGCTTTCAGAGGTCTAACGCCATAAAGGATTATGTCTGGGAGGCTTCAGAGAACAGACCAGCATGAGAAAGTGTCTGTGTCTCTATGAGTGTGTGTGTGTGTGTGTGTGTGTGTGTGTGTGTGTGTGTGTGTGAGTGTGTATGTGTATCTGCATCTCTGTGAATGCGTGCATGTCTGTGTCTGTGTCTCTGAGTATGTATGTGTGTATATGTTTGTGTGTCTCTGTGAGCATATGTGTATCATTGTATCTCTGTGTGTGAGTATGTATGTGTGTATGTTCTGTGTGTGTTTGTCTCTGTGTATGTGTATCTCTGTAAGTGTGTGTGTGTCTGAGTGTGTATGTGTGTATATGTTTGTGTGTCTCTGTGAGTGTATTGTATCATTGTACCTCTGTGTGTGAGTATGTATGTGCGTATGTTCTGTGTTTGTCTCTGTGCTCTGTGTATGTGTATCTCTGTAAGTGTGTGTGTGTGTGTGTGTGTGTGTGTGTGTATGTTTGGTGTATTTCTGTGTGTATATTTGTGTGTCTCTGTGTGAGTGGGTGTGTTTGTGTACGTTTGGTGTATTTCTGTGAGTGTGTATATTTGTGTATTTCCGTGAGTGTGTGTGTGTGTTCGTGTATCTCTCTGAGTGTGTGCATGTGTGTGTGTGTGCCTGTGTACATATGGAGATCTGAAGACAAAGAAAAGCAGTTCTCTTCATCTACTATGTAGGTCCCAGGGATCAACCTCGGGTTGTGAGAGTTGGCATCAAGTATCTTGTTCGCCCACTGAACCATCTTGTCAGCCTGAGAAGGGAACAACTTTTAACAGTCTTTGCAACTACAATGAGAACTCACAATACACTTCCCAAAATAAATGAATTTTCTACTTTTCAGGAATATGACCAAACTTGGCACACAGTATAACCTATAAAGCTTGGACACATTACCATGCTGACTCTATAAAATTCATTATTCTATATAGTCATCTAATAGTATTAAAAGTAAATGCAATTTGAAGTTAATGATGTGAACATTATCATCATTTAATCAAACCACTTTTACCGTTCACCTATTCACCTTGGCTTCTCAGAAACTAATGAAAGAAACAGTGTCCCAGTAATACGGGACGGACCTAGGTTGCCTACCTGGTCCTTTATCACACATCACTGGTGCCTCCATGACCTTGGGCATGTCATTTCACTTCTCTGTTCCTGGAATTTCAGATGAAGATGGGCACTGTGTTTGTCAATATGGGAGAAAGAAAACTTATGGAGAACTTGCTAGAGGTGCAAGCAGTTCTAATTAAGATCAACAGCTCTCTCTTCTCTCTCTCTCTGTCTCTGTCTCTCTCTCTCTCAGACACACACACACACACACAGGAGAGAACTAGTTTGGATGAAGGGGGCCAATAATAAAGAAAAAGAAATAAAATAAGGTAACAGGTGGGTGGTGCTCAAAATAAACCACATACATGTGTGCAATTATGAAAGGATAAATTACATTTTCAATTAAGAACAAGATAGTCACAATCCCTGTTCATAGTAGTCACAATCCCTGTATTATAATAGAACAGGAAAATAAAGCAGAAAATGAATGTTTGCGTGTTGTCTGTGTCACAGAAGATGCACAAGGGGAAAGATGTGCACGGGCCTGTTCACAGAGGGATCAGCCCTGTAGGAGCGAGGACAGCACAATGGGACCACAGATGGAAAGCACTAGACAGTCAATAAAGCACCCAGTGTGGAAGCCCATGAAAGTAGCTTTGCTCCATCTTGACTTACGGTCAGAGATTTAGGGCTTATTACTGCTCCTTCAAGGTCAAACAACAGGGTGTTCAGCTTTAGGTGAAGTTGCTGTATGTCTTGCCTAGATAACAGGATGTTTGGCCTAAGGTGTAGCGACTGGATGTTTTGCTCCTCAAAACCTAGTAACAGGATATTCGACTTAGCGTAGAGCAATTATGTGTTTTGAATATTCAGGAAGCAATCGCTCTTGCTTGTTCTTGATATCACAATTTTTAAAAAGTCTTTTGCCCTCCCTTCTGGCTTGGGGAATAAAAGGGCTATGAAAAATAAACGGGGTGGAACCAGCATTCACTGGGATGCCCTCCCAGCTCTATTTTCAGTTTCTTGTCTATCTTTTTCCTCAGTCCACACTCCCCTTCTCAAGAACCTATGGACAAGTCAGCGGGACTGAGACAACCCAGTTTATTATTTCACTGCTCCTACAAAAGACAGAAAATTGTATGGGAAAACTAGGTAAGAAAAAAAAGCCATATGTTCTCCAAATTATGTTTCAGATATATAGATAAAATGAGAAAAGAATCAATCCTTCTTAATGCATGGTAAAAGGAGGAAGAGAAAGAAAAAGGAAATGAAGGAGGAGGACAGGAAGGAAGAAAGGAAGGAGAGAAGGAAAAGAAAACCACAAAAGGGTTTTCCCAGAGCCATGGCTAAAACCCTCATTGTGGCCTCAGTTTTAAACACTGTCATGGTTTGGGTTTTTATTGCTGGGAAGACACACAGTGACCATAGTAACTTTATAAAAGATGATGTTTAATTGAAGTGGTGCTTACAGTTCAGAGGTTCAGTCCCCTGTCGTCATGGTGGGGAGCATGGCAGTGTGCAGGCAGACGTGGTGCTGGCTACATCTTGATCAGAAGGCAACAGAAAATAGACACTGGACAGTATCTTGAGTATAGGAAACCTCAAAGCCTGCCCCCACAGTGACACACTTCCTCCAACAAGGCCACAGCTACTCCCACAAAGCCACACCTCCTAACAGTGCCGCTCCCTATGTGCTTAGGAGGCCATCTACATTCAAACTACCACAGGTATTGAAAACTCAGTTGGCCTCAGATCTCGTATTGCATTATCTAAGGTCTTGGGAGTTGATGGCTACTTGGGGATAATAAATAAGTCTGTGACCTTGTATAAAGAAGGGATTCTGAACCTTTCAAGTTCTCACATTCAGTCCAACTGAAGGTTGGACAGGGGCTGTCTGCTCAGCATGCAACAGAGAGAGGGAATATATGCCTGTCCTGTCCCACATTTGTTAGTGCCTTAAAATACAAAAGTGTCTCATCTGGATATACAAACAGTAGGAAGACAGCGACACTGGGCCTAGCCTGGGGTTTTGAAAACCTCAAAGCCCACCTCCACTGACACCTACCTCCATAAAGGACGAATCTCCTAATCTTTTCAAAAAGTGCCACTCCCTGATGACCATACATTTAAACCTATGAGGCCCGGGGGGCCATCCTCATCCAAACCACTACACGTCATTGTGATTAACACTTAGTCTCCAACATTCTAAAACAAAATATTAACAGATAAACATCAGACAAACAAGATCTCATAATCCCAAACTATAAAATACAGTGGCCAACAGGGCTCCAGGAGCAAAAGTCAGCAGAAATAAAACAGGCCCTCAAGGACTTCAATGACTGGAAATGTCAGTTTGAACCCTCCCCACAAAAAAAAAGAATGCGTAAAAGAAACATATGCCATGAATTTGAAAGAGAACACAGAATGTTATATAGGAAGGTTTGGAGAGAGAAAAGGGAGGGGGGAAGGATGTATGTATATTATAATCTCAAAAGTAAAAGAAAAGTATTTTTACAAAGGAAATAGACAGTGGCACCAAAGTGAAAAATCTGGGAATGATTTTACTGGCAAGGGAGTAGAACATATACACATAAGCATGTGCACACACATACACACACACACACCAGTGAAAATAAAATGGAAACTGAAGTCACATGCAAAGACAATGGACTTCTCAAAGTAGTCATTTCCAAACTGGATCTTACAAAATGAAGTTTAGATACTACAATTTTAGGAAAATTATGGGTTGAAAAGTAAACTGTCAGAATAGTCCTTCTGTAATGAACTAAAGAATCTTTGCCTTTTAATACAACAGGATAAGGTGTCCACGATCTTGAGCCTTTTTTAGAATTACTTTATTAGCAACGAAACCCACTGTCACTTTATAGCTGTCACTAAGATCACCGAGGTAGACACAAGTCCCTGAGAGCTGTTTATGTTTAGACAACATCGCTCCAACTTGGGTACCCTGTAGGAGTCAGCTAACAAGTGACTGACACTAGGTATCAGAGGACTATGAATCAGCATGCAATGGCTAACACTAGACATCCAGGTAAACAGTGATGTAACTATTATATATAACTATTCCTGGCAGAATGTCACTTTCATGTGGGTTCTCTATAAATATGGCCTTGAGGCCAAAGACCCGAGCCTTTGCCATCAGCATCCTGCTTGTGTGTCTATCTTTAGGCCAGTGTGCCTTCCTCCATATGATCAGTGTGCCAGTTTTACCTGTGTTTGGCCCTGTGGCCCTGTGTGTCTGAGTGCCTGTGTGTGCTTGTCTTAGCTGCTTTTTCCTGGAATTAATAAAGCATGTCTTATTTACCCATGGCTCCTCCCAGCTTCCTGTGACCCTCCAACCCGGCACTGGAGCATGGACCTCACACATTCTGGAAAGAGCTTCTGTTACCAGAACATTAGAGTGGTAGTCTAATTTCTGTTGTGAATGACACAATATCACAGACGAAGTAAACTGTCAAGAAAAGAGACTAATTCAGCTCACAGTTGATTCAGCCTCGGGGGGCCCATCTGGTAGTGGGTATCTTGCTGGCAGAGTCCCAGGCAGTGGCACAAAGTGTAGGAATATGCACAGCTGCCTGGCCTCTTTCCTGTTACAGGCCTCCTAGGATTCAACCATAGGAGCCCGACACTGACAATGTCATCTGACCCCAGTCACTTCCCCCAAATTCCCTGTAAGCATCGTCATTGGGTAACTGGGTTAACGTTCTGCTCTTTAGGTACCACACAGCAGAGGTGGGATTGTAACTTGAGTTTCAGATAGGGCAAGCACAGAGAAGGGCAACCCTGAGTGCGTCTCTGCTGGCACCACATTGGGGTCTGTGTAGCATGACTCGCTTACATTCAGCAGAGACACAGAAAGTGCCTGGTTTGCTTCGTGACCGTGACCGCAGTAGCCAGTGAGCTCTGGGCCAGGAGAATAGCCCCGCAGGAAGAGAATGAGGAGTGTAACCCGGACAATCCCAGGCAGGGACTTCTGGGCTGAGATTGCAGAGCCAGGCAGCATGTGCCCTCTGGTGGAGGTCTGCATCAGCTGCACCGAGGAAAGCCAAAAGGAACTCAGTCTGGCTTGTCCTTTTTCCTCATCCCTTCCCTGGGCTTGAGGAAGAAAACTGAAGAGTATCTAGCCCTCCCAGCACTTAGAAGAATTTTCATCGGCTGTGTAAAGAAAATCTTTAACTGCTCTAGAATGGGAAATTAAAGTAATAATAATAATAATAATAATAGAAAACTAATGAGAGCTTCCCAAGGTATTGTTTGAAGAGTAGAAAATGAAATTTAGAAGTATTAAAAACCAACTTATGCCTTCAACTTATTCTGCATCTCTCTTATGCCATTACATACTGTCTGAACCAGAATGAAACCACACTCCAGCTTCAACTACCAGGCGGTTATTAGTCTAGCACTGGAAAACCAGCTCTATTTACAGACAAAAGTATACCATCTAATTCGGGAATGAGGAATTCCAGCTGACAATGACCACGTAGCAAAAGAGAGAGTACAGAGTGCACGGCACAGACTGTGACATGAGCTGGGAAAACACTGTGCTGCTGAAGGCTGCTTCCCAGACAACACAAGACTCTTATCAGCTGTGCCTGGACAGATACACACAGGCGCACTGATAGACAGTCTCAGAGTGGACTTCAAGCATGGAAGGGATCGTATAAGGAGGGTATATAGGTGACAACTCTGGCATTGAGGCATTCACGTAAAGGAGCAAAAGTCACCTGGTTGGAAGAGTCAAAGGTCAGGGTTCAGAGGCTGTCACCTATCAGCCAAAGGAACTTGAACTACATTACAAAGGCAGTAAGGAAACACGAGGGCTTTACCTCAGTTGCTTTTGAGATGATTGGCAACAGAAGGCTTACAAAAGAGAAGTATTTGGAAAAGAAAAGTAATTCTTTTCCAAGAAGGCAAGACTATCATACTTCAGAAGAAGTGGCTAACCAAATATAAAAGGGCTTAAAGAAAAAAAGCTACACATTACCAAGCTGATGTCCACCTGTCTGCTTCCTCACACTGTTAAGATATTCAAGGGTTGAGGCATACCTTCACAGCATGGCAACTAGAAGGTGGGAAATGGTTCACAGAAAACAATTTGGGTTTGCTAGAAGGGCCACCGCAGTCTAAGAGGCCTTGCTGCATTTGTTTTCCTCTTGTCATATGTGACGTGCTAGGTCACATGGGGATGGGGAGGGAAAGGTGTCATTTTTGCTTCAACATGCTCAAAGCAGGATTGAGGCCAACACACCAGACACTAGGGGTATGGGAGGTCAGCGTAGGTCAGTCAGCTGATCTAAGGCCTATCACACAGCAGCAAAGGTATCACACAGAAATGATATCAGTCCTGCCAGCCCTTCTCAAGCTGCTACTCCTCTTCTGATAACTGCCAGTTAATTAATCCAACTGGGGGGTGTGTTCTGGAGTTGCTATCAACAAGACAAATGATATATATCAGCCTCACCGGTAGGGGCTACAATTCAATTTTTCTTAATTAGGCAGTGCTTATCTAAGAAAGAGTTCTCCTGAAAGATCCTTGCTCCTCACCACACACACACACACACACACACACACACACACACACACACACACACACACACACGCAAGCACGCACACACGCACCAGGCGCTGGTGTCTCAGTGTCATTGTCAGTGCATCTGGCTTCTTTGTTACAAATCCCAAAACATGGTTTACTCATTTATTACACGTGGGGTTCCATCGTGAACTTAGGATGCACAATTGGCACCCCATTATTATGTCCTTTACCTGGACACAGAAAAAGTGAAGATAGAAATATGAGTGGGTGTCACAGTGCTTCAGCCATTCAAGACTGCCTGTTATTTCTACTACCTGGCTGCACCTGCTCCACACTGATGGGAAGAGACACTTCCAGAACCATGGCAGTGTTTGGTCTATACCCATTTTCCACAGCATCTGAGATTTTTCACCTAAGATGATTGGATGATAGTTTTTTAAAGTATTGTATGGTGACACCATGGCAGAAGGGAATCCCTCCTTCAACTGAATTCTGGAGTGGAGAGATAAAAGTCAAGTGCATGCAATGTACATTTTATCATTGCATCCTCTTTTATTTTGCTGGTTACCTTTGGCATTCTGGAGACTGGGTCTCACCATATAGCCCACATGCGCTCCGTGATGCCAGTGCTTCTGCCTTCTGAGTGCTGGGAAAACAGATGCGTACCAGTGTGCTGGGCCAGCTGGCTCCATCTTAACCAATTCTGAGTGTAGTTATGTTATTCAGTCACGCCATCTTGCTGACAATCTCCAGTTCTCTTGTCTGTTGGCAGAACTGTAGGTTCACACCCACTGGGCACCATCACTGGCTCCGCTCTACTTAGTCCATAAGCTCCTTCAATGTGGACATGTCTCTACCAACACTGCACCTTCTGCCGTCTGTCTCCTCTCTGAGCATCTGCATGCACCTCTGCTCTTTCTTACCATCACCATCTCCCTCTGTACTTCCCTGTGCCCTGATTCCTCTTCAGCACCTAAGTTGGCCAGGGCCACTGTTCTTTTCTCTTCCTTGATTGCTTTGCTGAGATTATAGGTATGTGCCACATGTCTTTGTTCAGTCCTGATTTCCAACAAAGATCTGTGGCGCTTCCTGGAGGCTGCGTAAACTACTGAAGGCAGCAGTGCTATGAGCAGATGCAGCAGAAACGACTCAGAAGACACTTGTTAGACCTAGGCAAAAAATTAACCTATTGAAACTGCGGCTTAGAGCTGAAGAGATGGCTCAGTGGTTATGCACATGCTGCTCTTGCAGAAGACCTGGGTTCAGTTCCCAGTACCCATCACTCGTTTTTTATATATCAATGAAAAAGTGACCTAACATCCACAGGAGTACCAAACATACACTATCAATCTCCGTTTAATGGCACTTGTGCTAGGCAGCTCCTGTGTGCCCCCTACCCAGCTGTACCCTCCATCAAACTCTTCCCCAAGTGTGAGGTCTGAGATCAGACAGCAAGGACTCTGTCGTGGGCTCCCTGCCAGGCTTCTCCTTGCTGCTGGATGATGCTAAGTTCTGGAACCCTCTATCTCTGAGTAGGTTAAGACAGGGTAATGGCTGTCCACTGCTGTGAGATCCCATGCTGTTTCCTTAACCCTATTTGCAAATTCTTGCTTCATTAAGTACCCCATTCTAGTACCTGCCCCCATCACCCTGATGCTTTTCCACTTTCAAAGGTTCTTGTCAAACGACCAGCACAAAGTCAACTTGATCTATAATTTCTAGGTAATTCTGCACAGTACATGTGACACTCCCAGTTTTTCTGATTTCATGTTCCTACATCCTTTCTTTTTGGCAGTGAGGGGTATTTGTGTTCATCGGGTGTCACTATTGCCAGTTAATCTCTGCACAGTTTCCAAGTGCCTAATTCCATTGTTCCTTTCAAGAAGAGGCCAACACTGTTCCTGAGCTGGCCTTGGTCCTCAGTTTCTCCTGCCCTCCCAGTCTTACTGGATATGCTGTGGTGTTGTAAAACCAGCGCTGTCACAACGAAGCTCAATGTTCCAGACACTGGATAGATGGCTGAAGTATAGTCTGTGCTTTCTAAATGATCACAACACTAGACAAAATACGAATCAGTACAGTTAAGTAAGACACAATGCGATACGTTCAGTCACAATCTGAATTAAGCCTCCATCTTCTGGTCTTCTGGTTTGAACATTAATCTCCTTTACTATCCTCCAAGTATATTTGAGGTCCCCAGTGGGCCACTTCACAGGTGTCTAGGAACAGGGTCTTTGCTCTTCTTCTTTGGTCTCCTGGTGTTCTTGTGCTGTGGTCATTGATGACAATGATTCTTATAAGATTACCACTGTATTGTCACTCCTTCCCTCTTTACTTTGCAGAGTGCCTCGGAAAAAATATTACAGATGAGTGTAAGTTTATGTGTAGGTGCAGACACGTACAGCATGAGTGGTTTGTGTAGAGGTCAGAGGACAACCTTCTGGTGCCACTCTCTTCTTCACTGGGCCACCTGGAACACAAGCCTCTGGATCAGTGGTCCTCAACCTTCCTAATGCTGTGACCCTTTAATAAAGTTCCTCATGACATGGTGACCCCCCAACCACTAAATTATTCTTGTTGGTACTTCATAACTGTAATTTTGCTAGTTATGAATGAATCATAGTATAAATATCTGTGTATTCCAATGGTCTTAGGCAACCCCTATAAAAGGTCATATGACCCCCAAAAGGGTTGTGACCCACAGGTTGAGAAACCCTGCTCTAAAGGTTCTTCTATCCTCACTTGCCTTTTCTCCATTGGGTGAGCTTGAATTACACTCTTACAGGATGGCTTTGGTGGGTACTGAAGATCTGTACGTAAGTCATCCAGATTGTGTGGCAAGCTCTTTTCTCCATGAGCCATCTCCTTAGCCCAAAATATAATAAATTTAAATAAGAGTTTACTAAAAAGTCTTGGAATTGTTGTAAGTTAAAACTCAGCAACTTCTATTGCTGCCTTCATTTCTATCACATGACTAACTTGCTACCTCAATTCATCACAGCACTGAATAGAGTCCCCAGTGTGGATGCTAAATGATCAAGCAATGGCTTCTAAATGGGAGAGGAAGCCATTCGTTATACAAATAATAAATAAATCACATTGATAATATCCAGCATTTTAAAGTCTACAAACCTCTCTCCACTCGTCTCTCCCTCTCTGTCCACTCCTCTCCTCCCTTCCTTCACTCAACGTTCTTTCTCCAACTTTGCTAACATGCAAAACAGTTTCTACCCATACTCTGGGAAGGAATTTCCAGTCAGATACAGTGATGACCTGAGACAGAATCACCTGCAGGTTTCATCCTATCCTAATTTTCCATTCCACACCCAACCCTTCTGCTTCAGTGTCATCTGCATGCCTCAATTCCAGAGGAGGCAGCAACACACAGACAGTAGTGTCCTGAGACGAGGCCTCAAGCTCCTCCTTTCTGGTAAGGTGTGATGGAGCTTCTCACATTTCCCAGTAAGTTCCAAACTGCCCACCCAAACCAGCTCTTCAGGACAGCTAGTAGCTGTCTTGATCCTCCAACTTACTGCTTCCAGGAGCTCCCCTTTTAATTAGTACATCCACCTTCTTACAATCAGTCCCCGTTACCTTCCCGGTGGACTGAACTCTAATGGATAGGTTGTATAGGAACACTTTGCTCTGCCCTCCTATGTCCTGCCAACCAACTGACAAAAGACAATTCAGAGGGGAAAGGCAAATTTTGGCACGAATTCTTACCTCTTGTGTTATTTGGAGGTCTTCAGGTAAGAGTATAGACAGGAATAAGCAGTCCTCTCAGATAATTAATTCAACCAGTATAGTTTTTCCCAGTTTCATAATTTACCTGCAAACTTCATTTTTTATAGTTGATTATTACTCCATTGTGTGCATATATTGCATTTCCTTACCAACTCATCAGTTGATAGTTCATTTCCTAGCTGATGTGAATAGAGTAGCCATGCCTCAAAGTCAAATGTTACATGTCTCCAGAATATGTGGATTCCAGATTCAAGCTTTTAGTTTCGTGTGTTTAACTTAGAGTAGAAGACAGAAACTAGAAATGGACCATTGGTGTTGTTGGGGAGATGCAAAGTGAAATCTAAGTAGAAGGGGGGAATGCTGGAAGAGGGGCTCAAACAGGCCAGAGTGACAGTAATGGGAGAGACAGGGGCCAAAGGAAGGCTTTATTATGAAGCCTTTATATTACATGTAATATAAAAAGAGTGTGAGGTATACAGGGACCAAAGGTTTATACATGGAGGGGAGAGTGAGATAAGGGAAATGAAGGTTTGGATTAACCAAACCTAAGAATGTATGAAGAAGCTCATGAACCTCATTAGTTTGTAATCTGATTTGTGTGTGACTTTTTTTTTTTTTTAACTTTTATTCTTTTGGTTTTTTGTGACAGGGTTTCTCTGTGACTTTGGAGGCTGTCCTGGAACTAGCTCTTGTAGACCAGGCTGGTCTCGAACTCAGAGATTCACCTGCCTCTGCCTCCCTGGTGCTGGGATTAAAGGTGTTCGCCACCACTTCCCGGCATGTGTGATATTTTTTAAAGGAGTTTGAACAAAGATGACCAACCTACATTAGTGAGCCATGCTGCTCCCAGAAGATGTAGGTCATTAAATCAAAAATATAATCGCACTGCCAGACATAGGTTACTCTACAAGTTACTGGTCAGAAAGATCCCAGAAGCACCCAACCCAATACTGGTTATGGCCACTGCTCTTGGAGGCCCATTCTAAGTACATAGTAAGACCCTGCTTCTGAAGACATCACATACTTTAGTTGCAGGGTACAGAGAAGTCAATCCTGAACTGACTAGGAATGGTGAAAGGTGCTATGCGTGAGTCTATGGGGGGAAAATACATTAATGGGTTTGTCCAGGGCCAGACCTTGCATGCTACAATATGACTCATCAGGCAGTATGTACCACCGGTACAACAGTGGCAAGATTGCTTGGGGGTGGGGGTGGAATAAACAGTCATTCTCTTGATTGGATTTGAGGCCTGCCCATCAGTAGGAAAGCCATGGTATCTAGGTGTAACTTTCCATTTGTTTCTAAATGGCCACTGTGGTCGATCTGAATGAGAATGGCTCTCACAGGCTCATATATGTGAATATTTGGTTTCCCAGTTAGTGGAATTGTTTGGGAAGGATTCGGAGTTCTGGCCTTATTGGAGATGTGCCACTGTGGACAGCATTTTAGTGTTTCAAAACCCCTGCCATTCCCAGTGTCTCTTGGGGAATCTGTCTCTTACTCTAATCTTTATCTTTAAGGGTAACAAATAGGCATTATATTAACAAGAAATAAAGAGGGAGAGAATGCAAACTTAACAGCATCCAATAGTGAGCATTTGACCTAAAAATCTGTTGGTATAAAACTTCTACCAAAACAGATATACATTCCAATTTCTCATATTGGCTATCTTCTTTCAAAGAGGGGGGTCACTTATGCTTTTAATCCCAGCACTTGGGAAGCAGAGACAAGCAGATCTCTGTGAGTTTGAGGCAAGCCTTGTCTATAGAGGGTACAGCTGGGGGATACACAGAGAAACCCGTCTTGAAATCAAACAAAATAGAGTGCTTACTGCTCTATTGTTAAGTCCAGATCCCAGCACCTCCACTGGGCAACTGATACAAACAAACGTGCACAATGTATAATTTGGAGTAGATGTGATCCCTTGAGGCTTTCTCAAAACCACCTTTAAGTCACTTCTGTTTCCTTCTATACTGACAACCCTCCATCTCTTCCCCATTGTTTCTCACTTTATATCTGCTATTCCCCTCTCAATTGCACCATTTATGCTGTGGAACATTTAATGATGCAAATGTGTTGCCTTCTTGAACTGTGAAGCTGTGTTACTTTGCCTGTCTAAACATCTGATTGGTCTAATAAAGAGATGAATTGCCAATAGAAAGGCAGGGGAAAGGATAGGTGGGCAGGCAGAAGTGTATATAGAAGCAGAAATCTGGGAGGAAGAGATCAAAGAGCAAGAAAAAAGGAGAAGCAAGAAGAGAACAAGAAGGGGATGCTAGTGGCCAGCCACCCAGCTACAAAACCAGACACACAGCCAGCCATGTAGTAAGAGTGAACGTAAGATACACAAAGGGAAGAAGGATACTAAGGGAAAGCTGGATAGAAATAAACCAACCTAGTAAGTCTCTATAAGTGATTTATTTGGAAGCTGGGTGGTGGGACTCCTGAAGAACAAAGACTAAAAAGCAAAAACAGGCCAGGTGTTGGTGGCACACATCTTTAGTCCGAGCACTCAGAAGGCAGAGGCAGGTGAATCTCTGTGAGTTCGAGGCCAGTCTGGTCTACAGAGCTAGTTCTAGGACAGCCTCCAAAGCCACAGAGAAAACCTGTCTGGAAAAACAAAAACAAACTACAAAAAAGTAAGAACAAAACAAGCCCACTATGGTCCCTTTATATTTTTCTGGTTTCTGCAGTTATTCCACAGTGTATATTCCCATTTTTTAGATATGAAGCTAGGAACCTCAGATAAGAGAAAACACGAGATGTTCGTCTTTATCTCACTCAACGTGATCTTTTCTAGTTTCAGTATTTACCTGTTTCCACTTTCTGGCTATTATGAATAGGGTGGCAATGAACATGGCTGAGCACGTATCTATGGAACATGATGTCAACTCCCTGGGGCACATGCTTAGGAGTGGTATAGCTAGATCACATGGTAAATTCATTAAGTTTGTTTGAGGATTGTCCATACTGGTTTCCATGGTGCTGCACAAATATGCACTCTGACCACAAACTCACCAACATTTGTTGTCAGCTGTTTGATCTTAGCCATTCTGACTGGGGTGAGATGAACTCAGAGTAGTTTTAACTTGCATTTCCCTAATTGCTAAGGATGAACACCTTTTGAGGTGTTTCTAGGCTATTTTTATCTCTTCTGTTGAGAACTATTTAGATCCCTAGCCCATTTTTTAATTGGGCCATTTGTTTTCTTGACTCTGTTCTTTATTTGTATATTCTGGATCTTACTACTCTGTCAAGTAAAAAGATTTTTCTCCCATCCTGTGGGCTGCTTCTTCACTTGTTTCTTTAGCCATACAGAAGCGTTTTAGTTTTATGAAGTCTTAGCTCTAAATCATTGGCCTTAATACCTGGGCAAATAGATAGGGGGCAGCAAGAAGGCTAAGTAGGTAAGGGCACTTACCACTATACCCGACAACCTGAGTTTGAACCCTGGGACCCACACAGTGGACAGCAGACTCCAGCAAGCTGTCCTCTAATTTCCACACATGGTGGTGGTGGTGGTGGTGTGTCTAAGTGGGGGGGGGGGGGGGAAGGGGGAACTCTTAAAGAAAAAGAGTAAAAGAATGTTGGAAGCAACAAGCCATCTTTACAAAATATAGTTACAGCAACTTATTAAAACTAAATCCGAGCTGGCGGAGAGTGTTGGGATTGAAGCACTTAACAGACCACCATGAGAAGTGAAGAGGAAGCTGCTGCCCTTTATTACAGTGGGTAATGGGTTTATATACCCAAGCCAGCGGATGGGCTAAGCATAGGAGGAAATCATGCACCACCCACACCTGGGATCAAGGCACGAGCACTGCACACCAGAAAGTTATGAGAACAACCTTGTTTGATCAACCTTGAGAGCATGGGAATTCTACAGCTGGGTGGGGAGGAAGAAAGCTGTAAGGGACAAGTACTTAAATTTCACAACATACTAGGATTATAGGTTAAGAGCATGCCTGGCTCTTAGGTGCTGAGGATCCTAATTCAGGAATGGATCTCAGGTCTTCTGCAAGAGTACCAAGAGTTCTTAACTGCTGAGGCATCTGCTCAGCCTGTAAAATGATTTTGTGTGATAAAATAATTATGACACATGAGAAAATCCAAGTTTTATTGAGTACATCTTTAGTAACAGCAATACAGTTTCTCAAGAAAAACCTGAGCTGAACCCCTCCAAAACAGAATAAGGCATCTTCCAATACTGGCAAGCTAGACCCCACACATCTATAATTTTATACTCCCCTTTAAAAGAATTTTCAAGATACAAAAGCAACTGAAAAATATTCACATTATTATAAAACCAAAATAGTTTAAGGTAAAAGCAGTTTCAAGGCAGTAATGTCTACACAGCACAGTTCATCATGATGCCTTCCTGTAGTTTCGAACAACTCTACTCAGCACGCAAATACTCATGCAAAATGCCTGGCAGAATAAACACCTGCAAGTGATTCCAGATTCTGAATTCCAGCGAACAGACCTGATCCAGTGTTCACTGACACCTCTAATGCAGATCTCAGACGTCAATGGTAATTCATGAGCTACAAAGGCATGTTCTGCTCAATTCCAAATGGACAACAGTCTACAGCAATGCTACGAGCTATGGATTATTTTGAAACATTTCAATATTCCCTGAAAAGATTTTATACAAAAGTTGAAAACTATTACATTAAAAAAAATCCATTTGTTATATTTCAAATGGATCTCTACTGAACTATCACAGTGAAACAAGTGAGTTTTTAAATGGCATGTAGTTATCACATTCTCTGAAATGAACTTTTAGGAGCTGTCATGGTGTGCTCTATGTGTGAATATGCTCTCACAGCTCAACTGCATACATAATTACACAGGTCAAGGGCTCCAATCAGTTCTCAAGTTTGGAAGTAAATATCTGGCATTCACAGTATTATTGAGAGAAATTCCCTACAAAGCTCCCAATTGTTTGAAACGTCAATTTATAGAAAAGCCTAAGGAAATCCCAGTAGACCAGTAGGTAACTTGCAATTACTAGTTGGGATGAGGTGACAAATTTTTAAAAGTAAACCGTCACTGATATGTAATCAACTGCAGATTGCCCAGGCCAATATACTATAATATGTTTTCTCATAATTTTCTAATTACTATATATTTGAGTAACATATACATATACTTTTAGCTTTTTTTTTTTTTTTGCGATAAGATTTCAACAAATGCCATAATGGCCTTGAATGTACCTTAGTTTCCCAAGTGTTGGGTAACTGGTCATGTGCTAGCATGCCCAGTTTTAATCCTTATAACAGCTTCTAGATAATTGTCTTACTATCTTGAATCTATATAACTTAGTTTTTTAAATCTAGTTTTATCTTCAATGAATTAAAAAACAACAAACATCAGAACAAGTTAGCCAGGCTTTAGAAGACAAAAAGGGCTGCTTTGGCAATGTGGAAAAAGATGATCCTAGTCATCTTAGTCTGCCTCCATTAAATATTAAATTGTAGTAAGGCAATTATTACTTAAGATGCTTGAAATTACACCTAATAAATGGATAACTGGCCCCACACCTGACATATTGCACACTTTATTTTTCTTCTCTATTTATTCCAATAAACAAAAAACATTGTTTGAAAAGGCATATCAACTGTCTTTCTAGAAAGATCTGAGGCTTGACTGTGCCTGCACTATGTGTTAACTATGTAAGCAACTAAAAAGGAGAATGAGTACTCTTAGGTTTTTTTTAGATTATTTTATATGTTTTGCCTGTGTGTATGTATATGCACCACATGTGTGTCTGGTGTCCACAGAGGTCAGAAGAGGGTGTTGGATGCCTTGGAATTGGAGTTACAGATAATTGTGGACCACACCACATGAGTGCTCATCACCACTGAGCCCACTCTCTGTCCTGACAATGAATATTCTTTAAGGTTTTGCTCTTGTTTCTACCATCTTCTGTCCTCCTGAATCCACTCACAACAGTTCAACTGGAAGTATCCCCACCGGGGCAGGGTAAAGACTCCCCTACTGGCCTCCCATTACCAGTGCTAGTGAAAGTGATACACCAAATTTAGACACATGAAGCAGTTCCCTTCACACAGACTTTCCTTGGAGATGCTGAAGGACAATGAAACAGAAACTGGGACCCAGGAAGAGAACAAAAAATGCTCAACAACTACTACTAAAAGACCAGTGAATAAAGTCACCAAGAAATAGGTCTGGTACCAATAAACAAGGTTAGCTCTGCTGCCTCCACCCAGAAGGCACCAGTCCTGGCTGTTGTCAGTATAAGGCAAGCATTGACCTAGGCAGGGAGACCCCATGTTTCCACACCATTTCCTCCATTTCTACGCCCCCACTGTCATTCCATCTTTCCTCTTACTCCACCTTTCCTCATTCTTTTACCCCTCATTCTCTCCTTTCCTTTTTCCTTCACTATTCATTTCCATCATCCTTCTCTTCTCTACTTTCTCTTCCTTAAAGTATGATCCTTCCACATACCGTCAGCAAATCTACACTGGAGGACAAGTTACTCAGCCTCAGCAGCTGGTCCTTGGTAAACCAGCCTCCATCAACACTGGTGTGGCAGCAGAGCTACAGAAGTTCCTGCAGTCACCCCTGCCAAGCTTCCCTTCTTGGGCACTATGTACAATCAGTGTGCCCCCTCAAGCCTAAGAAGGAGGGAATCCAGGCCCAGCTCCCAACCTGTGCTTGTCATTACACTGCTATTTGACAGGAGGCAGCTAAGAGCCAGGAGAAAGTAGTGGCCAAAACAAGCAACAGCACAGCTTGTGAGCTCTTCTTCGTAAGGGAAAACTGCATTTCTTAAAATACATTTTCTAGCGGATTTCCAAATTTTTTTCATACAAAAGAAGTATGAATGCATTTTAAGGTTCTTCTATACCATCTCAACCAATCATGCTGAAGCCTATGGAGTCTCCAGCTACTGAAAAAATAAAATCTTAGGGAACTTACTCATAAAAATTCCTCTATCGATAACTCCAACTGCTTCCTCTATCCAAAAATGGTACTTATAATTTACCAATTGTACCAACAGCTGTGACTCTAACTTTAACCTTAAAGATGGCAAATCATTTCTAGTAGTTCTCAAACTATGTGATAACAGAACCTTCGTTAAGAACAGAATCAGCTTGTCACAAGCACATTCAAGACAAGTAAGGAAGTCTGTTTAAGGGTTGGCTATGAGATGAAACCAAAAGCCAGCTGCTCCTTTTACTAGGTATGATGTGGTTACGGAAATTACTTGTAATCATTGAGACATTCACTGCAAGGACATAAAATAATGCCTGAGACTTTAATATAAGAAAAATAAAGGAAGTAAATGTGGCAAGATGCTGATAGGTAAAAGATAGGTAATAGAGTGAGTACTACTGTATGAGACTCCCAATTCCTTCCCATTTTTTATTGTTTTTTTTTTTTTTTTTTGTAGTGCTTGGCCTTGAGTATGCTAAGCAAGCACTCTTATTGCTTTCATATAATTTTAATTTCCTCATTTAAAAATATTTACTTCTTTATCTTGATTTAAAAATTAACCTCTTCAAATTAAAAAATTCTTAAAGAGTCCTAGTTACAGTATACATAGTCTATTTGCTTTTAGCAAGCTCACTCAGATTATCAGCCAAACTTCAAAGGATAGGTTCTCATTTTTTTATCTAACAAGCTAAACTTCACAGGCTCCTACTTCTCTATGGCATTCTGCCGAGGAATTGTGGCGCTCCTCTCAGTCTAGCTGTTCTAGAGTACTGAGTTGGCTAGCAATCCCTGTTCTGGGCACAAAGGGACAAATACTTTTTAATTACATTTTAAACCTTCTCTCAGAATGTCCCTGGCTGAACTGCAGAAGTTGGAACAACTGTAACAAACACTTCTTTTGAACATTCCCCTGCAGAGGATACATGATCTTCATAAATGAAATGTTTCCTTCATAATTTCCCAAGAGAAAAAGATGATACCCGAGAGAACTAGGTAGGATGAGGCCTGTGCCCCAGCATGGCACATGCCATCCATTCAATTACATTAGGTGTCATGACAAAAAGCACATGGAGTAATGTTTCTCATCCTCCAGATGAGGCAACTGTCTTCAATGATGTTCAGAACAGGAAATATGCACATAACTAAAATCAAAACGATTTTTCTTTAGCTAGATATAAAAATCCTCTTCCTCAGAACTGTCCGTTACAGTTGTCTAATCTAGATAAGGCTCTGCATTTGCCTCTTCAAAAGGATCCTGGAATGCACTTTGAGGTAGAAGGAAGTCTACATGGATCACTTTTTAATCTCACAGGCTTATACATTTGGTCCACTGCATTTTCCACTATCCTGCTCGTGTTGCGATTAAGGTTCCACACTTCATTATCAGCATGGTATATTTTGTTTCCAGAATGCCCAGTAAAGCTGACATTTTTCACTTAAGGTGATTTTTAAAATGTCCCCAAATATCTTAGAACTTAGGTTTGGCAAGACAGTTTAAAATATAAAAAATAAAAACACTTAATTTTTTTTCTCAACACGCATGCACGCACACACACATCACACACAAATACCCCACACACATCACACACAAATACCACCCCCCGAGTTTTTATTACTTCCCCTCTTTCTCATACAGCTAATTTTTAAATGTGCAGCTTTCTTAAAAGTCTACAAATCATTTTAAACATGATTGTCACAAGATATTGTAGGAGATGAAATGTATGCGGGTACATAGATTGTCAATGGTTACATTGGTTATATCACATTTCTTAAGAAACAGAACTGTTCTGCTCCTGTAAACTTTTTTCTCACACTTTAAAGTGAGGTTAGTGCTGACATAAAATTATTGCTATACTCACAGCTTGAATGTCTCCACTGTGTGTGAGGTACATTTTCTCCATCCATCCCACTGTTCTTACTTACTTGATTCAAGAGCCAACACAGCTCCCGAGGCCACACTGTTCAATGTTTTCATTAACACTGGAATAACACCAAGTAATGTCACAAAATATCAGAGATCAACATTGTCTTCTTACAGGAGCCCAAGGGTTTAACTTATTCTTCATGGCGTGAATATACTGCTCTTTTAACTTCAAGAGACGATTACTCTGAAGACAGAAAGACCTCCCTAAATCCGTCCCCACTACGATTCCTTCTCATCTCTGATGTGCTACCACTCCATCATTTAAATCAGCAGGCACAAAGAGTCACCTCTCCTTTGGTGGTGTGTCATAACGGTTTTTTATGCTTTTCGTCAACTGCTTGATAAATACTTTATATGTTTTTCCACAGTATGTGTGAACTGTCTTCTGTAATTCCAGTTCTAAAGGTTTTAATAAGGAACGGACGGCATCATCTTCAAAAGAACACTAGAAAAGAAACAGGCAAATATTAACATATAAACAAAAGTTTAATATTTTCAAAGTAACTTCTGTAATCAGTTAAATAGTAACAACTTCCATTTACTTTTTCACATGAAGTACACAGTCAAATATTTTCAGAGAATAAACCTAACTATTAGAGAGAGATGTGAATGACAGCAAATCTCTGAAGGGAGGGAAAACTTCAGAAAGAGGCAATGGAAGGGCATCCCAAGCCATGGCAAGAACACATACAAGAGCAAAAGAGACACAGACAAACTGGGATAAAATGCTAAGCCTTCTGAAAGGTATCTAGGAGGGATTAATAAAAGCTAGACTCGTTTAAAGCAAAGGGGCCAGGCTTTCCATACACTCCATCCCCATTCTTGAAAGGCTCTCAGTGACAGTGCTGATGCTGGCCTAGACATGGACACAACAGCCACGAAGCAGGAAGAAGAAATGTTCCACTTCCCAAAGAAACTCAGCACTTATTATAGTGTGGTTATGCTTCTCCAGAAGACCCACATGGCGGACTGGATCCCAGACCATGGAGATACTGGGTGATGGTGGTAGATTTAAGAGATGGGATCTAACGGAAGGGAGTTAAATCACTGGGGACCTTCCTTAAAGGGACATGGGCTGTAACCACTCCAGTCCCTTTCCTCCCTTGCTCTGCTCTGCTCCCACCATGCTGTAATTTTTTACTACAGGTATCGGGGCAGGATGACTATGAACTAAAATGTCTGAAACTGTAAGCAAAAACATCAAATCTCCCCATACATCCACGGACAAATCTCAGGCATTTCTTACTATAATGGAAAGTTTGTTAACTCACTGCACAGAAGGACCCAAGGATAAACACACATGAGAACTGCTAAATACCACATAACTTTTCACCGGTGCTCTTATTGCACATGAGTGTCTATAAAGTAAATCAGGAAACACACCAGCTAAACGCTGATGGTCCTAATAATCTCACGGTGTATTTCTGAGCAGCTTCCATCTATAACGTACAACATATAAACCTCTAAGTGATACACTTCAATACACTACAGAAGTACAAACAACTTAATATGTATATCTTTGACTTAATGTCTTCAACTATTTTCTGTTTAAAAGATGGATGAGTCTTGAAAATAAGAGTATTTTATATGAAAGTCTGAAGTTAATAAAAACCAAAATCACAAAGAAATTTAACTTGAAATCTGGGGGGGAAAAAAGAACCAAGATTATCCTGAGGGGTGATTTCACCAAGGGAAAGAAACCAAAGCCCCAAATCAAGCTGGGACTGACCTGGAAGCTACCTCCCTGCTGGCTTAGCTTCAGCAGTACTGGATGGTGCTATGCAGATTAATGCAGGTAAATGTTACAACTACTGACCTGCTAGGCAAGATATGCCCACTAGGGCAATGGCAGCAATGACTACTACGGGTAACTAACTGCTTTCTGAGAGGGTCTAAAGTTCATGCCATAGGAAAGGATCAACATCTAAAACTGCAAAATAAAACCTCTCAGCAGCTACAGTAGGAGAGGTCACAGGCTGTACAAGGAAAGCTAACTATTGCTATCTTACTAAACTGAGTTGATGTGCCTCTCAAGCTGCCTTCCTGGGTGTGGTGGTGAGCACGCCTTTGATCCCAGCACTCAGGAGGCAGTGGCAGAAGCAGATGGATCTCTGGGAGTTTGAAGCCAGCTTGATCTACATGTAGAGTGAGTTCCAGGATGTCCAAGACGTCCTGTGTACAGAGAAACCCTATCTCAAAAAACAAAAAACAAAACAACAACAAAGAAGACAAAGCCACCACACTGCATGACACGGTCTATAGCATGCACAGCTGTGTCCCACAGCATGCATGCTGGCATCTCTTTCTTGGAGGCCTCTTATGTCCTCATCTGACTGTACGCCTTGTTCTACACTGCTGTGCCTGACTGGTCCTTACCTTTCCTAGGTCTGTCAAGTGTCATCTCTGAGAAGCCCTTTCCACACAGTACCCAGCACACAAATGTCTAGCAAGGTCTTGCTGTAAGTTAGACTGTCTGCTATGAAGAGGTAAATAAATTGTAGCTTATGACAATCACAATTAGGTATTTGAGGCATTTTCAAAGAATGCAATATATCTTAAAAGTATGGACAACTACTAAAACACAGCAAATCCTGGGTACAAGGTATGTGGAAGGTTCAAGACGTCTCTGAAAAGTTGTGCTAGGGTGAGGTAAGGGAGAAAAGGTTAAGCACAAGGAGCATGGAAGCCAAGCAAAGGATGACTCAGAGAACGTCTTACAGAGCATCCTGATGTGATTTAGCTTTTAATTTTAAACACTATTTCTCTTGTTGGGTAGCCACCATTTAACAGGTAGACATAACTGTAAGGGCTGCCTGCAGCAGGCACAGCCTGTATCCACAGTTCTGAGATGGCTCATATCCTTAGTCATGTTGTTTGCTGTAGACCCTGATTAGATTTCTATGAAAGTTATGTAAACACCCTTATGATTTTATTTTATAAAGTTACACCCTGCTGAATTATAGATAAGAAAAGATAAAACACAAAGAGCACCATAAAAGGCTAATTAACTTCATTAAGCCAAAAAAGGACAAATATAAGCTGTAGTTAATAAAGACCTGACACAAACACAACACTCATTTAGTAGTTGAAAAACTACTAAAACTACTAAATTTGAAATATAGAACATATTTCTAAAATTACATATAATTATCAATTTTAAAATATTACTAAAATTTAAATGGTAAAGTCAAAAGAAAAAAATCAAAGCTAGGAAATTTAATTCTCTAATAAAAGATTTTTTTTTAAATGTTCAAAGGAAACAAATTGCCTTTTTATAGGTACTCAAAGTCCCAGAACCCTAAAAGAACCTTTCTTCATTTTTATCAGTTTCTGATAATCCACAGTAAGGCATTATTAAAATGATACTGATTTCTGAAAGCACATAAGGCCTTCTATATGAAGGTGAAAATTAACACTATGCATACAATCATATTTTCATAAACTGAATTACTAACTGAACATGCAAGTTAATTGAACAAACCTGAAAAAATTCACAAACACATGGAAAGCCCAGCCGACGATGCCAGGAGCCCTTGTCTACAACTGCATTTGAGGAACACTGGCGTGCTTAACATGTTTCAACTCACATCAAACAGGTACACATCCACCCTCACTGCACTACTGCCTATTATATTACTCAGTCAATGCCTAGTCTCTCCAAACATAAAGACACAGCCCAGGCTAGCCAACTTGCCTGACAAACTCCCCCTAATTTTTCAGGGCCCACTTTGAATAACCTTTCCAGGCAAGACTGCTACCCATTCTTAGTCCCTAAGTGCACATGTAATTATAGTTCAGTGTTAATATTTCTGCTGCTATCAATGAAGATTTATACAAAACCCAAACTCAAGTCACTAGTAAATAATGAGAACCCAAACAATCAGGCAGCAAGTGGGGACACCTTCCAAGGACAACCAAGATAAAACTTCCTTTGTACCCCATACCTCTCTCCCACCCATTCTATTCTTCTGGAGAACCCTGCCTAATACAGAAGCATAGATATACCTAACATCCAGGGTTCATTAAAGAGAACAAAGTATCTCTGACAGATGGCTACCTACAGGACTACCCAAGCAAAGGATTAAATAAACCTGAACTATTTTGTTGAAGCAGAAAGTAAAAAGATGGTCTAAAAAATGATCAGAACATGCCAAAGTGTACAAGAAGTAGCCAAAGAGAGGCCCCCGATGGCCAAATCGGAAACATCTTCAGCATCAACACACTGGGAAGAAATACAAATCACAGGAGGGATGAGAACCCCCCAGATGTCCATAGTGATTATGCAATGCTGGGTCCCAGATGTGAACTGTGGACACAGCATCACAACTATGAGAGGAGGCTAAGCTAGTGGGAAGCTTTAAGATTAAGAACACATGAAAAATAGACCTGAGTATTATCTATACAATGGTTAATAAAGAAACAGCCTTAGTCTTACTAAAAAACATTGCAGGTTTAAGGGGTCAAGAGGATATTATATACAATTCACATTCAGAAATGTACAGAGAGAGAACCCATGCTAAACCAAAGTCAAATTTTGGGTGCTGATGACTTTATAGTAAAAGATAAAAAAAATTCTTCACACTCTATTTGCAATCTTCATAATATTATAAATTTTAAGTGACAACTTCAGGGGAGCAAACCTCACATTTCTTAGTGCTTCATACATAGCTCTGAATGCTGGCTGCTTGTCATCATGGTAAACACCTCTGTTTCCATGAAGAATGAAGACACCTTCCTCTTCTGCTTCTCGGCAGTTGCTTCCATAGATACAATGATCTGGTCGATAATTCCATTGACATGGAAAAACATAAAGGCTTTCTATAATGAAGAAAAGCCCAATAACAGGAAAAAGATAAAGCACAAAATAACAGAACACTTGCAAACAGTTTAGCTTTAAAAAATTACTTATGTAGATTTCTCCCAATAAAATTAATATTCAAGTCTTATTCTTCCTCAAAAGAAAATATTGACACCATTAATATAAGCAAAAATCAAACGTATGTGTTTGCTGTGGTCCCAAAGACTGAACTGAGGGCACTGCAGGTACTAAGCAAGCACTCCCCCAGTGAGCTGGGCACTATTTCTTGCTTTCTGATTTTTAATTCAGTTGTGTTTACAAATGCAAAGAATTAAAGGAATTTAGATTATTACCTGGATTATGAAAAAACATGATATTTAACAGATCTTGATCACCCCATGTGATGTTCAGTTTGTATTTTTTAAGCAGTGGCATAAGTATGTCGCCCCATTGCAGCCGCGCAGTTGTCATATCATTCTGTGGATAAAACATTGGAGAGTTTTATCATTCAGGGTTAGGTAGCAGCATGACAGCTCCCCATTCTTCCCTTCGAAACCATTACAAAGCCACAAAGAGAAAAAAAACTCCTCTGCTATAAAATCATGTGTCATTTATTACCCTAAATGTGAGGAGGGCTGCCAGCATGAGAAGGGAAGGCAGCACAGAAGGTAAAAACAGCACTGATAAAACTAAGACAAGCAAAAGACAAGGAAAGGCAAAGAGGTAGACCGCTCAACCACATCTTCACTATAAAGTAAGGACTATAAAAAGTGGTTTTTGTTTTAGTTTTTTTGTGTGGGGGGGGACAAAGCTTTGCTCTGTAGTCCCAGACTATCCTCAAACTCATTCATGATCTTCCTGCCTCTGCCTCTGCCTCTGCCTCTGCCTCTGGAATGCTAAGATTACAAACTGCACCATCACACCCATCTTTAAAAGTTCATAGCTTGGCAAGGCAAGGTTGCTGAGGACATCACCGGTAAACCTGTGCCATAACTCACCAGGGAAAAAAAAATTACATAGCAACCCAAACTTTCACTGGGGTGTTCACTGAGGGTCTTATAATGTATCCCCTTCAGATATCGAGTGTGGCCATTTATCTTCCCAGAAAAAGTTCCTGATAAAACAAAAAATAAACCTTGCACTCATCAGGCAGAAAAAAAACCCCAAACAAACAGATCAAAACACATTCCACAATACAACACATAGTACAGTAAGTACAATATAGAGCACATACAAGAAAAGAACTCAGATCCCCATTTTTTTCTAATGTGTTCATCATTTTCTAAAAAAAGAAAGATGTGAGTGTGATTGTGCACACCTATAATCCCAGTACTTGGGAAACTGAGGCAGGAGGATTATTGAAAATCTGAAGCCACCCCTAAGCTATAGACACCCTGTCTCAAAAAAGAAAAAGGCTGGAGATATGGCTCAGTCATTAACACAACCAAAAAGAGAAAGCACTGGGTAGATGGCTTAGTGGGTAACATTTGCTAGTCACACAAGTGTAAAGACCAGATTTTACATCCCCAGGAGGCAGACAAAAGCCAGGCAGGTGTGGCAGCTACCTATAATCTCAACACTTGGGAGGCACAGAGGACCACAGATGGGGCAAGGAAGTCTAGCCATAGACTTCTAGTGAGCTACCAGAAAGACACTAAACATCATCTTTGCACAAATGTGCATGCACACATGCAAACATACAACATGTATCACACATGCATACCTATGTAAGAAAAACAAAGATTCAACATTGCAAATAACAGGACACAAAACCCAAGAATACATTAACAGCTTAACCAACATAGTATCACTGCTTACCAAGCAGGGAGAGATACAAAGAACAAAAAAGCCTTTTCACTGTTTTAATTTTTTAAATGTTACTATAATGTAGCAGAATGGAACTGCTCAATCATAATTGCATGAACAGGGTGTCGGCCATACAAACAATTTAAATATGGCCTTTATTACAGCATGATACAGCATCCATAGATTTGTATGGGACAATCTGGAAAGTGACTGTAAGTCAAGCGGTAAAGATCTAAACTTTATGATCTGTACCCAAAAATCACTGAATGGGGGTGAGGGGCACCAAGGTAATATTGCTACAAATGAACAAAAGCAAAAAAAAAAAAAAAAACCTATGTAGAAAATATACATGCAGAAATATATTTTAAAAATCAATAAATTCTATAGGACCACCAGAGCAAGCTCAAGTATAATACTGAGGAATGATAGGCTTGTTCATCAGCAGAGCAGAGCTGTATGAACAGTCACAGTGAATGCAGTCGATTGTACCCACTCAGTTACACATGGTCAATCCACTCCTCTCCTTGGTAAAGCCATTAGTGCACACAACAAAAACATTTCACCAGGCTGGAGGAATGGCTCAGCAGACAAGAGCACTTGCTGTCATGCAGAGGACTGGAGTTCAATTGCCAGCATCTTACAACTACCTACAGCTATAGCCCAAGGGGATCTGAGAGCCTTCTGGCCTATACAAAAACATAATGTATTCACAGTCAGGAACATAAATAAAAATATAAATAGATCCCTTTAAAAAAGGGAAAAAATGAAAGTTTAGGAATTATTTAATCCCCCATATCCACAACTCTATCTGGCTAAGACATACCAGAAAGAAAAAGGGAAAGAGTGAGGCGGCATCTACGCAAGTAGTTGAGAGCTAACTTTAAGTAAATAAAAGATAAACTAAGAGCAGTAATTAACCTGAACTATAGCCCAATTATAAAAATCAAAGGGTTAAATTATTTCCAGTTTTTTTTCTTTTTTTTTTTTTGCAATACTAAATTCATAACTCTACTAGGATCAAATGCAGCCATGAGAAGTCCCATAATTCTTAGCAGATAATGTTATAGCACCATCTTCTGGCATGACATTACCAAGCACAGGCTAACACTCGGAACAGTGATATCCACAGAAGCCAGGCACAAAGCTTTAATCCAGCATCCAGAAGCTAGGAGGTGTTGGTACACACCTTTAATCCTAGGACTGAGACATACGCATCTCTGTGAGTTCAAGGCCACACAGATCTACCAAAGAGTGAATCAGTCTAAAAGAGAATTATAGCTCACACCTTTACTCTCAACATTAGGGAAGTATATAAGACAGAAGCAAGGTCTCAGAGGCGTTCATTCTCCAGCCACACTGAGGAGAGGTAGCAGTTTGAGACTTGGTGAAGAGCTTGTTTGTGGATCAGTCCTTTCAGCCTGAGCTAGAGGTCAGAGCTAGTGGCCGGCTGCTTTGCTTTTCTGATATTCAGTTTTAAAGCTTAAACCCCAATATGAGTCATTTATTTTTCATGTTCCACTTTAGGGGTGGGAAGATCCACCTTTTATCTGGGGCACAGCCTCTGCTGGCAGCCTATATAAAGGACATGGAGGAAGGAAGCTCTTTGCCTTTTGCCTGCTTCCTTGATTCTTGATGACAAGTCCATTCCTTCACTGGCATTAGAGCCTACTTCTTCAGGATCCAAATGCACAATGAAGACCAGCTGATACATCTAGCCTTCTGTTGGTAGCCAGCCACTGTTGAACTAGCAGGACCACATCCTGTAAACTATTCCAATAAATACCGTGTGTGTGTGTGTGTGTGTGTGTGTGTGTGTGTGTGTGTGTGTGTGTGCACACAAAAGCCAGAGGAGGGTCTCGGATCCCCTGGAGCTAGAGTTACAGGCAGTAGTGAACTACCTAATATGAATGCTAAAAATTCATCACTGTCTAGTGTAAGAGTTCTTAATCACAGCATCTCTCCAGCCCTTAGTCTAGGTCTCAACAAAAACAAATGATTTCAGGAGAAAGGGAAACTGCAATCAACTGCCTACATCATCAAGTTACCTTAAAATACTTCCTTCTCATCCGTGTCATGTTCATGAGCATCACTCCAGAGTTTACCCCAGTCTTCCCATAGTAAGGATGCCGAGCAAAACGATTATACCATCCTATTCGAGGCTCCTCATGTTCTGGTGCCATTGCAGCAATTTGTGTGGAATTAAATTTCTTTAGTAATGACCAAATATCATCGACAGGTCGTAAGAAAAGGATATCAGTGTCAACATACAGCAGTGAATCAACTTCTTTCAGGATTAACTATAAGGAGAGATATTTAAATAATTAGTTATAAATGTACCTACTCAATAATAGCATAGTAACAGAAATTATACCTAACAAATAAGCCAATTCATAAGATTTTTAAGGAAATTTTCTGAAATTTGACATTTTTGACAAATATAAGTATACTTTGTAAATGTTTCCACAAATTTCTATAAAAGCTAGAAAAACAAACTCTAATTAAAAACCTCAACACTTACAGTTAAATATATATACATACATATATGTATACATACATACATACATGCATGCATACATATATATATATATATATGAGAGAAAGGTCAGGAGAAAACTCATTTTCAAGATACAAAACACACTAACTCAAGGTGGATTCACACACTGAGCCTTAACACCAGGTAATACAGACACAAAGTAACATAAAAGAAGGTCTCCCAGACCCACGCCCTCTGCCTGAACACTGGACTGCATCACTTCAGCACCCACTGCATCATCTCTTCAGCACCCACTGCACCATCACTTCAGCACCCACTCTTAAGTGTAAACTGAGCCAAACTATCTGTTGCAGTCTATGCTTGTTTCTATAAGCTCCATCAACATATCAAACCACACACTTAGGAAGAACAAAGACAGGCAGCAGACTTTCATGTTAAAATAGATTGGCTGCTGAACACTTCTTAAAGTTGTAAATCTCGAGTGCCTTCCACAGAGATTTTCAAAGTTTTCATTTTTCCTTACAATCTTTTAAAATATGACTCTTGCAAATTTAAATGTGTTGCCTATCTTGGTATATCTGCAAAACCCAATAATTAGGTTAACATATTTGCAACATAATATCAACCACAAAGTTCACACACTTTACACAAAAATAAAAGAAATAGTCTCAACTAAACTTGTAGTTCTATACAAGTTTACAACTTTGCAATGGCTGCACTCACAGCTATCCCCTGTGGGTGGTAGGGCTGGAATAAGTAAGTTTACAACTTTAAAATGGCTATATTCGTAGCTAACCCTTATTAATATAGCTGGGCAGCTGGCTGGATGTGCCTGAAACATTTTAGTTAAGGCACAATGTGAACTAGACTTGATCCTCACTTGCTACTCCTTTGTTACCTTTCCTGCAACAGAGTTGAGACATTGCCTCATTGGGCAGGTAGGCTGAAATCACCACTCCTCTCACTTTGCTGTAGTCCAATTTAGTAGCAGATAGAGAAAATACCTGATAGTGATCGCTGAGCCTGAATGGGAAAGGCCCCCTTCCCCCTCCAGTTAAAAGAGGTAAGCAAGGTGGAGTCTCCGCACCATCAGAAAGGGGATGGAAATTGCTCTTAGGAGTATTACTGGGTATCGTTTTGTTTTTGAATCTTGTTATAGAGTCCTAGCTGGCTCTGTCGATTGCTAATCTCAGTTGTCCACTTGACTGCATCTGGAATCAACCAAAACCCAAGCAGCTAGGCACACCTGTGAGGGAGTTTTCTTGATTGGATCATCTGAGGTTGGAAGGCTCACTGTAAATCTGAGCCGCACCTTCTGATGGCAGTCTACATAAAAGGACACATAAGGAAGTCTTTGTTTTTTGACTACTTGCACTCTCTTTTTGGCAAACTCATCTATTCTGCTGTGGAGGCATTACTTTACTGGTATTAGAGCCTACTTCCTTAGGATTCTAATGCAGGCTGAAGACCCATTGAGAAACTAACCACACTCACGTGTTAAATAGCTGTGACACTGAAATAACTCAATTCATACTAAGCCAGACCTAGTGAAACACACCTTCAATCCCAGCACTCAGGAGGCTGGGGCAGGTAGATCCCTGAGTTCAAGACTAGCCAGGTCTACACACTGAGTTCCAGAACAACCAAGACTAATATTGAGACCCTGCCTAAAAATAACAATAATAATAACAACAACAGTTATGTTCATACTGAAAGCTTAAGTCTAAAACATCTTAGGTTTTTCCTCATTTCTGTGTTTAACAGCAGAAGGGAAAATTGAGAAAGATTCAAAGACCCAAATTGTTTAAGCATAGCCTCAAAGATCTCTGGTGAAGTCAATCTATCAGAATCCTATCAGAAGCTGGCCTCGTGACCCACCAAACAGAAAGCTGAGGCAGGAAGATTACCTCCAGTTTGAGACCAGTCTAAGTTACAGGAGACCATCTCAAAACAAACAAAAAACTCAAACAACTGGGCTGGAAAGATGGCTCAATGGTTAAGACTGCTTCCTGCTCTTCCAGAGGGTCTGAGTTCAGTTCCCAGCATCCACATCTAGCAAGTCACAACCACCTGGAACTCCAGCTCCAGGGATCCAATGTCCTCTTCTGACCTCTAAAGGCACCCAACATGTACACATACACACATATGCATGTGCATACATAAATAAAAAACAATAAACATTAAAGAAATAATAAAATAAAAATAACTACACCTAAAATTTATAATTGATATACTTGGGCATGTTTTGACCAAACAGCAGCAGCAGCTGAAGATTCTACCCTATAATTCATATATTTTCCAGAAACTTATGCCCTTTCTTTCTTCTTTCCTTTTTTTTTTTAGAAAAAAAAAAAAAAAAAAAAACAAGGAAACAAGGTCTATTTTGTAGCTCTGGCTGTCCTAATTTCTCCATGTAGACCAAGCTGGCCTTGAAACCCCAAAGATTCCTCCTGCCCCACCTCAAACACTGAAATCAAAGGTGTGCACCATTCCTCCTGGCAGAATTTAACACTTTTAACTTTAGCATTTGCACTACCATAAGCATCTTATTATTTATTTTAAATGAAGCAATTATTTTGTTTGTTTACTGGTTTTTGAGACAGGTTTCTTTGTAGCCCTGGCTGTCCTGGAACTCATTCGGTAGACCAGGCTGGCCTTGAACTCAAAAGATGCATTGCCTCTGCCTCCCAAGTGCTGGGATTAAAGGTGTGCACCATTGATGCCCAGCTACTACCTAGTATTTTATTGCCCAAGGTCATCAAAAAAGAGCTCTAGTAAGAAAATGCCTCCCACGTCTCTGAGGTCTCCTGCCTTACAGCTATAGAACTGATTCAAGTACCACTTAGGAAAAGGAACTAACTAGGCCTAAGACAGAAATGTCATCAGTGACTTCTCAAGCTGTGCGTGCAACAGAGGCCTCCAGGTCACACTCCCAACTGAGACCTGACCAGCATTCCTTTCCGTGGTTAAAACAGTTCACAGCAACTAAGTGTAAGCCATTTTGGAGATCAGTGTGGCGGTTCCTCAGGAAAATGGGAATCAGTCTTCCACAGGACCCAGCAATTCCCCTCTTAGGCATATACCCAAATGATCCACATCCATGCAACAAAGACATGTGTTCAACTATGTTCATAGCAACATTATTTGTAATAGCAAGAACCTGGAAGCAACCTAGATGCCCCTCAACTGAAGAATGGATAAAGAAGATGTGGCACATCTACACAATGGAATACTACTCTTCGGAAAAAAATAATGGAATCTTGAAATTCACAGGCAAGTGGATGGAACTTGAAGAAACCATCCTGAATGAGGTAACCCAGTCACAAACAGAGGAACATGGTATGTACTCGCTCATATATGGATTTTAGACATAGAGCAAAGGATCACCAGCCTGTAATTCACACCACCAGACGAACTTGGATACAAGGAGGATACTAAGAGATTCATATAAGGTCCCTCATAGAAGGGGAAGGGACAAGTCCCCCAGAGCACATGGGGAATGGGGGGGGGTGAGTGGAGAGAGGACTAGGGGAAAGAGAAGGGGAGGAGAGGAAAGCATGCAAGATTAGGAAGATTGAGTCGGGGAGGAGCAGATGAGAGAGGGGGGGGAGGGAGGGAGGGAGGGAGGGAGGGAGGGAGGGAGGGGGAGAGGGGAGGGAGGGAGGGAGGGAGGGAGGGAGGGAGGGAGGGAGAAAGAGAGAGAGCGCCATTATAGGTTTGAAGAGAAAACTGAACCTAGAGAAATGTCCGGAGACCTACAGGACTGATCCCAACTAACAATTTGAGCAACAGTGGAAAGGCTACCATAAATGCCCTTCCCTGATAATAAGATCGACGACTAACGTATCCACCATCATGGAGCCCTCATCTAGTAGCTGATGGAAACAGAAACCCACAACTAAACACTGAGCCGAACTGGAATCCAGAGGCAGAGAGGGAGGACAAGACCATTGCAGAAACCCAAAGAGACAGCTGACCTGAACAAGGTGGAGCTAATGGGCCCCCAGACTGATAGCTGGGAATCCAGCATGGGACTGACTCAGACCCCCTGAACATGGGTCTCAGCTAGAGGACCTGAGCATTCTAAGGGACCTCAGACAGTGGAACCAGGATGTACCCTGGGGCACAAAAGGACTTTGGAGGCACATCCCCCACGGAGGGATACTCCCTTAACCCAGACACAGGAGGGAAGGCCTAGTCCCTACTCCAAATGACCTGACAGATTTAGATGACCCCTCCTGGAGGGCATCACCCTACAAGTAGAGTGTGTGTGGGGGGTGGGAGGGGTGGGTGGTCAGAGTGCATATGAGGGTAGGAGAAAGGGAAAGAAGGAGGGAGGAAGGGAGGGACAGAGAGGGAACTGGGATCAATATGTAACATAAAAATAAAAAAGATTCAAAAAAAAGAGACAAAAACAAACAAAGGGAAAGAAATGCTGTTTCAACAGAAATCACAAAACCTCTCTCTGTTTCTCAGTGTTGAGGGTCAGCTCTACCACCAAGCTAAATCTGAAGCCCCAAATTTTTCACATTTTAAGTCTTTATTAAGACCTGACTTGTTCTATTTCTTTTCTCTCTCTCTCTCTCTCTCTCTCTCTCTCTCTCTCTCTCTCTCTCTCTCTCTCTCTCTCTCTCTCTCTCTTTTTTTTTTTTTTGGTTTTTTGAGACAGAGTTTCTCTGGCTATTCTGGAACTCCGGCTATAGACTAGGCTGGCCTCAAACTCACAGAGATCTGCCTGCCTCTGCACCCCGCCCCCACCCCAGTGCTGGGATTAAAGACGTGTGCCACCATTGCCCCTGACTTGTTCTATGGTAACTTTTTTTCTCATGTTTGACATGTCTTTGTTTACTTAATGAAGTTTATATGTAATTATTCAGAAACTCTTCTGTGGTGGCTTGAATAGCAATATCCCCATAGGCTCACAGATTTGAATGCTTGCTTACCAGGGAATGGCACTAGTAGGAGGTGTGGCCTTGTTGGAGTAGGAGTGTCACTGGAGGTGGGCTTTGTGTTTCAAATGTTCAAGCCAGGACCAGTGTCTCTCTTCCTGCTGCCTTCAACCCAGATGTAGAACTCTGAGCTTCCTCTCCAGCACCAGGTCTGCCTGTGTGCTGCCATGCTTTCCACCATGATGACAATGAACTAAACCTCTGAACTGTAAGCCAGATGCAATTAAATGCTTTCTTTTATAAGAGTTGCATGGTCATGGTGTCTCCTCACAGCAACAGAAACCCTCACTACAACATCAGTGTAAAGTTAAGTTTCTAATTTAAGACAGGAAAAGGAAAGCAGCTCACCGGCAAGAAGAGCCTCTGGGAAGCACATGGCTTAAAGAGTTTCTTCCACTCCACAGCGCTGCCACTCGGGAAGGTGATGGGGTACAAAGTATAGTTAAATCTTTGTAGAAATGACCAGCTGTCAAGCTAAGAATATGAAAAGGAAAAAAGTCAAAAACACAAACCAAGGTATATTGGTCTTACTTTCAACCGTCTCGGTAACATTGTAAACCAAGAGCTACAAACAAAAATGCTAAAACCTAAAAGTTAAAAGATTCTTTTCCATTACTCTCTTTGTTTCTATTTCAAACCTAAAAATCTACCATCAAGATCTAAGGCACAGTGGTTTTTTTTGTTTTTTGGTTTTTTTTTTTTTTTTTACGTCAATGTTCAGGATTACTACCATGGATCAGTCCATAAAGCACAGTGAGAATCTGAGTTCAGACCCCAAGCCCACGTAGGAGTCAGGGTGACAACCAGGGCTTGCTCAATTGCCAGACTGTCCAAAAAAGGTAAATTCCAGGCCAACCAAAAAGTCCTACCTCAAAAAGTGACTGAGCACTTACAGATATGATTGCCTTTCATTTTACCAATGTGAATTTTCTCAATCCTAAACAAATTAAAACCAGAAAAATTACACACTCCACTTACTATCATTGTATATATGATTTTAAAATTTTAAAATTTTACATTAAGTATCAGGTTAATACAACACCACTTTGGTCCACTTATGTAAAGTTAAGTGTGTCCTGGTATTCCAATAAACTATTCTAGTAAATACTTACCCAGGGTCAATTTTAAAAAAACATTAAAGAGACCCAAAATACATTAAAAAAAAAAAAAAAAATCTACAATGAGTACTCCTCTTTAATGTCCTGAACTCACTTCAGAACACTGTCTTGGTCCAGACTCCGTTAAATATAATCTACTGCTGCTTCAACACTGTAGCTTCCCAACAGGCTTTAGGCTACTGAACTACTGTAAAACAAGGAGCAGCCACTCTCCAGAGGCAAGTCTCAAATCCCAGGTCCCTGCCTCAGCCTCCTGATTAACTTCATACTTGGTAGAGAAGGTTGCCTATTCAAAGTCCAGTCTTCCTTTACCATGTACCTGGACTCCTCAGAAGCACTCTCCCTAGAAGGGAAGGCTGCCAAACAGACAGTTATAATACAGCAGTGGACAGTCAGCTCTGCAGTCCTCACTCTGTGTCAAGTACTCACTCTGTCTTTAAAGCTATCGTGCAGTTGGTCTTCAGCAAAGATATGGACCTGCAGGGGCTTGATGCTGAAAATGAGAGCTGACTTCAGCATGGTCACAGTTTCTTCCAGTCGCTCACCACAGGCAACAACAGCAAGGTGCATCTTCTCAGTGGGCTGTGTTTTCAGACTATATCTAATAGCAAAGAAGCACATTTCCAACAGTTAAGCATGTGTTTACTACTAAACAGTATTTTTGCTATGTTTAAAACAGAAATTTGCAACTTCTTTTGAAAATGCAAAAGAAATATCAAGCCACACAAAATATTGCAATGCTGACTCAATCATGTACACCTGTCATCTCAACCAGTTTTTCACAGCAACACACAAACTAACTTCACTCATCACTCACACGGGGTGTCAAGAAACGAAGCCCAAGAAATCTGAAGGCCTTCTACTCAAATATTTTAAAACTATAGTTTTTCACTGAAAGTATCTTTCATTTCCATTTAAACCCCCTTCATATGCCTCCTCCAACCCACAATCAGATCACTATGAAGCAAGTCAGCCACAATTTTATCCATAAATATTTCAGTATTACATCCTGTCTTAAACCAGGCTTATCACAAGAAATTGGTTCATGTGCCATTTTTCACTGGCACACATTCATTTCCACTTAACAAGTATTCACCAAGGTATGTTCAATTTCTGAAAGGACCTCACACACACTATTGTCTTTTTGGAAAGAAAGATCTCCTCAGTTCCCCTTCCTGCCTAGGCAGGAACTCAGTCCTAACAGAGCAGTGGCCATCCGGCTGGGAAGCTTTTTCCTCCCGCTGGGGTGGACATATCTTCCCAAAGCTCCACCTGACACACACTGAACAAACCTGGTATCTTCTCCCCATCTGTTCTCTTAATCCCTTGCTTCCTACCTGTTAAGCCCTTCATTTCCTAACATGTGAACTGTGCTGGTACCACTTATGCTATGACAAGGAAACAAGGTTCATCTCAAAATAGCAGAAGCCAAAGAACACAGCAAAGGCAATTGAGGCACACAATTCTAGAGAATTCTATCTCACCTTCCTGTTAACTGTATTCAGATCCTACTTCTTACAGTGGTTTTATAAAAAGTCTTCATTAGAACATCAACCTGGAGCTGGGGAGATGGTCCCATGGTTAAGAGTACCTGTTGCTCTTGCAGAGGACCAAGCAGACTAGAGCTGGCAATTTTCCTTCCTTACCATCTCAAGCACTTAGGGGCAGAGGCCTGTGTCACCAACCAAGGTAAGACTTTATCTTTTAGTTTTTTTAACAGGCCACCAGGATGTCTGGTTTCCTACATGGTCTCCACTGCCACTGTCCACAAGGTGGCTCACAACTATCTGTAAATCCAACGCCAGAGGACCTAATACCCTGTTCTGACTTCGGCAGGCACCGGACATGCATGTGGTGCACAGACATATATGCAGGCAAAAGATTCATACACATAAAATAGTCTAAGACCAGGCAAGGTGGTGTAAGCCTACAATTTCAGCCTGCAGAAGGCAGAGGCAATAGGAGCCATCCTGGCTCCAAAACAAGACCGTCTTGGAAAAACAAAAGCACAATTTTGATAATCTCCAGTAGGTTGAGGTTGCTTAACTGGTCAACAAGTAGAGTACACCCCAAAGTCTGAAGTTAAGGACAGCTATTCACTGACCTGCAACAGTCACGTGTTGTTCTACACAAAACTCTCTGTAGACAATGTTAAGAAATACTCTATACCTTAAAAGTGTTCCTCAAGAAATGGGGGGAAAAAAATCTACTTAAACCCTCAAGTGTCAGTCATGACTATAATACCAGGACTTGGGAATGGAGGCAGATGGATCAGGAGTCCAGGGTCACTCTTAGCTATATAGAAAGTTTGAGGTCAACCTAGGTTCTGTGAGATCCTGATTGAAAAATAACAAAGCAAAAATGAAAACAGTCCATTCAATCCCCCAAGCATGTTAGTACAGACAGCCTACCTGTGCATCTGCTGCTTCTACTATGACATGCTCTCCCTCCCACAGCATTTACTATGGGACTCCAATACCCAAGCTGACAAGATGAAACATATGCACTTAAGACATCTCTACCCACCACCTGATCCCTCAACACCAAGGACAGAAAGAACAACTGCAGAGGGTTACAAGAGATCTAAAGTAAGCTTCTAGATGGCAGAAACTGGTGCCTAAAGTCTCCTAAGCATTCATGGGGAAACAGCCATTCCAGTAATTCTGGCCCAAATGAGTGTCAGGCTCTTCACCACAGTCTGTATAAAACGTGCTTTATCTTAACCAAAATCCCTGCAGAGATAGGAAATTTTACCCAAAGAGAGTTCTGAAATCAGATCTATTTTCCCGCAAGACAAGACGAAATCTTTAGGTAAGTCAAAGCACACCGGCAGGCTCTTATGATTCAGTAAAGCATAACTTAAGTGGGAAGCATAGCACGGGCTGTTGTGAGGAAAGGGACACCTGATGGAATGGCTTCCAGAGGGAGCTGGGCCCAGCAGGGTTCCTCAGAGCACTCACAAGGGGTGGCAGGCAGGCTAGTCCTCCACAGAGGAGCCCTGGACTACTGCTATCAGTCCTTGACTGGGTGTGGGACAGGTCTCTGCCATCCTGACCTCTCATAACAATAGATTGTATCCTGAAATTTGGAAGCCAAATAAGCCCATTCTCCTTTTAGCATAGTAACAGGAAATGAAAGTAAGACAGAAGGGGAACCTCTAAACTGAACTGTGTAAGGAATGACCTCACTTTAGGCAATTGTCATCATTGTAGAGTCCTTCCCAAACTCTGAACAAGCACCTCTTAAGGGCCTTTGTGGGCACTAGGCACACTTGTATACATTGAAAGAGAGAGAGACAGAGAGAGGGAAGGAGGAAGGGAGGGAGAGGGAGGGGGAGAGAAGAGAGAGAGACTGAGTTTAAGATATTTTAGAGAATGATATGATACATAGTACAAAATGGTTCCTATTTTTGTATTCACATGGTATAAACAGATAAGAGTATTACAAGCAGGAAGTGTATGTAAAAGAGGGGTATGGTTTAAGATCTCAAATTTAAGAGCCCAGTGTAGTAGTACCTATAGACTTAAGCTACTTGAAAGGTTGAAACATGACAATTACGTGAGTCTATGAGTCAAATATCAGCCTGGGACTGACACATGAAAATCCATGACAGACAGACAGACAGACAGACAGACAGTCGCATGAAAATCCATGACTGACAGACAGACAAACACACACACATACATGAGAGAGAGAGAGAGAGAGAGAGAGAGAGAGAGAGAGAGAGAGAGAGAGAGAGAGAGAGAGACACGCGCATACATTTGGACTGGAGCAGGGAGCAGACAGGAACAGCGGTACAGAGGGTGGAAATGAGGCAAGTATATTTTAATTTTTTTGGTAAGCAGCATAGTCACTGGCAAACAGTGAGAATTTAAATTAGCCATAAACTTATCATAGAATTAGATGAGCCTTAAATGTTTTGCTCTTGAAAAGAGCAAGTCAGGTCATTCCCACATTCTCCACCACTACTGTCTCAGGAGAGCAACTGCCTTACCCCATTCCTACCCATATGATTCTTTCCCTGAGGGCAAGAGCAGCACAGGCCCTAGTCCAACACCTTCTTCCTCACACAGTGTCTTAAAAGGTCAGTAAATGATGTCTTTTCTTTTATTCCTTCACGAAGGATGTTCTTACCCTCCTTGTCCCCACAAAGCTCTAGGCTACAGCTAACAATCTTTCCTTGGCTGCCACATCCCTATTTTTAGTACACTAGCTTTTTGTCTTTATTACATCTTATTTGTTTGGGACGGGTGTGCACACAGTATACCCATGGAGACCCAAGGATCATCCGCAGAACTTACTTATCTTCCTGCCAAGCGGCAGGCTTGGCACCAAGTGTCTTTACCGATGAACCATCTCATCAGTGCCAGTATTTAAAAATACTGGGCACTTAATACCTAGTATCAAAGCCCCTATCTTTGAACTAGGAAACTGACAAATGTATGTGCGCACACACACACACACACACACACACACACACACACAGAATTTGCATGTTATCTATAAATGTCTAGTTTGTCAACTTGACACTGTTTAAGAGTTACCTGAGAGAAGAGCTACTAGGTCAGAATGGAACCCGGGCATGTTTGTGAAAGCCTGTCTTAATGATTGATGTGGAAGATTCCAGCCCGCTGGGGGCAGTAGCCTCCTGAGATCTATAACAAAGGGAGCTGAGGAAGCCAGCAACAGCATTCCTCCTCGGTTCCTTTCTTGAGTCCTCCCCTGACTTCCCTCAGGAACCCTTTCCTCTCAAGCTGCGTTTAGTCAGAATATTTTGTCGGAGCAACAGAAAGAAAACTAGATCATACCTACTTATTAATTTATTAGCAAAGTTCAATCATAAATTCCCCTAAAATTTATAGTTTAGAAAATTTTAGAGCATTTACATGTAATAGGAATTAAAATAGCAATAACTAAAAGATGAGATAAAGGAACAGAAAACTCAACCAGAATATCAATTATTGAGTTATGTGACATTGAATTGCAGGAAAAGAAACACTGCTATGTTTTATTACAGTGAAGGCTTGATCATCTACTATCTAATCTTACCTACTCTGATCCACCAATTAAATATTAAGGGCCTACCTAAGAGCCGCTTCCCAAAAGCAGTTCATTCCACAAACATCAGAGGGCAGCATCCAATAGGGATTCCAGTAACACAGACAGAAATCTTTACACCTGACGGTGAGAAGAAATAACAGTCCTGTATGAGTATTTAGACTGGGTACTACCAAGGAATTTACTGAATTTACACAATAGCTTTATGTTCAAGTTTACAGCAACAAAACTGCAAATCCAACTGCTAAGTAGTTCCTTTAAAAACTGATTTCTTTACTCAAGGTACAGTGCTTTAAATAAAACCTTAAGACCATTAATAAGATGAGAATATTCTACAACTGGTCAGGAACTCTATGGATACATTAAAATCTCCTCTGCCCTGATGACACACACACACACACACACACACACACACATATATATATATATATGACATTAATACATTAATACATCTTCTTCTCTTCTTATTCAAGGACTACGCATACTATCCTAGAAAGTTCATTCCACCCACGTGTTCTGTTTTCCACAAAAGTAAAATGTCAAAAATGCAGGTGTAATGGGAGGAGAAGATCATTAAATACATTCAAATTAATCAACTCAAACAATGCATATGGTATTTCAAGTTGAAAAACAAGACATTGTATTGTGCTGACAGTCATGGCTGCTTCATCCCTACAGTCTCTGTTTCAGGATACTACAAAGGCTGAGGTGAAGATACTACCAGTGGGCTTTCTTAAGGCTGGAGTTAAAAATGAAAAAGTGTCTCATGTTGGAAAAATGTTGTTCACTGTTATTTCCTTCCAAAGCAACCGTCTGACACTCACTCACTACCCTGAAGGACTTGTACACCAACTCACTAACCTAGGACACTCCATCTCTCAGCACCATGGAACTTTGTTCTCCATGGAGTCAATTCAATGTTGCTATTCTTATTATCAAAAGGTCTAAGAAATTTCAGACTTCCCACAAACTTCTATGATCTATGACATGAGGCAGGAGTCTTCAGCCTGAAGGCATCATGCTATCTCTTGAAGAGATGCACACCGGACTAATGATGAAATAAGACTCTGGGACCAGGCTCTAACTGGGGAGTTTTAAATACTGCCTATGAAATTCTATATGCTATTGCACAAACTACAGCACTGGGATTTTAAAGTCACTAGGAAAGTTATACTGTTACTTGGTTTTCCTTTGAGAGATACATCAAAGCCTACAAAGTTGTGTACTTCAATTTTTACAAAGATTAGTCAGGAAAGTAAATGTGTACCCAACAGTAATGTTGGTGTCTTGATTAGAAACTTCATTTGTGCCCTACCAGGGATGATTGTTTGTGTTTAAAGTATAACACTTCCTATAGGCAGCCAAACTCAGTGGTACCCTAAAAAAATAACATACATATACTTCTTTCAAATCCAAGTGCTTGCACATCCATTTGAGCCTCAGAACAAATTTTTCAGATAAAGACATCTTCAGTGTTATTGTAACACAATTTACAATCAACCTTTGTTCTTGGTGGGAAAAAAAAGTGAACTAACCTGATTATTCCATTTCTCCTGTCAAACCGCACAATAAGGTAAGAGGGAAATGAAAACTGAAACCTCAAGTTTTCAATAAAAATTACTTGTAAAGCCGGGTATAACAATACCATTTTCTGCTGCAGCTTTTACTCTGTTTTGCACTAGTGTGCAATATTTCCTAAATCTCCCTGGCCCTAAGGTCCCTTATAAGAAATGCAGACACAGGATCCTATCCTCTGCCAGTTAATCAAGCATCAGCAGAGACCATGGTGGCTGAAAATGTAACCAAGCCTCAAGGCCAAAAGTGAATGAAAATAGTGTGTCAAACAAGAGGCAACATGGGACTACTGTCTGGAGACAAGCCTAAGAAGGAATCCTTAGCACTCTAGAGGCTGAAGCAGGAACTCTTCAGTTCTAGGCTCCACAAAAGAATTTTTCATCAGAAGTACTACACTGGCTCGCCATATATGCATATGGTGTATGGATTGCTCCTTGCACCCATTCATCCCCAAAAAAGTTACCAAAAAACTTATATAGTACATGCTGTTTATTTACAGTAACAAGACTCTCCTCCCTCTTCTCCTCCCTCCCCCTCTCTCAACAGCATCTCACTATGTAGCCCTGGCTGGCCTGGAACTTGTTATCTCACAGACAGAGAGGCACCTGCCTCTCTGTGCTGAAATTAAAGATATGTACTCATGCCCAGCACAATTTAGACTCAAGTTTGGATGTTTCAATGGGTTCCATGGTCACCAAGTGCAATTTAAAATCAATCATTACTGCTAATATTTTTATATCCTTACTACCTATATTTTTAAGCTACCTTCCTGCCAGGCATGGTAGTATACATCTTTTATCTCAGTCCTTAGGAGGCAGAGGCAGGCAATCTGAGTTCAAGGAAAATGTAGTTGAGACCCAACAAAAAGTTACCCACAAATATCTCAGTAGGAAAAGTTCATATACATGTTGCCAAACCCGGAGAAGTTGCTGACACTGCTCAAGCCTGATTACCTACAAGTAAACAGCCATGTAAGCCAAAGCGGCCTCCTCCAACTCTCCACACAGAGTGTCCACAAGAGTGTCTAAGCCCAGGGGCTGCTCCTCAGTATCACAACTATGCTACATCCCAAGTCAACGACTTAATAAAGGTGACATAAGGCAGGGCCACACACTTAAGAGTCAAATTCAAGACTGTCCTAGGCAATTAGCAGTCTAAAGGCTTAAATCTTCTCTAAGTCTTTGAGATACACAAAGGTCTCTGGACTTTGCTGGTGTTGAACTCTGGGATCAGTAGAGTAAGGTAATATAAACTCTAGGGCACTCCTATCAAGAGGTAGGTAGCTTTTATTTTACCCCACCCCAAACCTAGGTGCATTCTCACTGTCTTAATCAAAATACTGCCTCTCCTTTAAAGACAACTTTTAAGTCATGTTTCTTAGATCTTTGAACCCAAGGATACATGCTGTAAGACACCCAAGGTGAAGTGAGAAATCATTTGAGCGGGTGCAAGGCAGCAATCCAAGCCCAGCTTCCAGTGAGAAGCCAGCACTAAATACCAGTTCTGTGCAAAGCCTACCTGCTGCAGCATTTGCACCACCAACCTACTGTGTCCTCTTCCAAGCAACGTCATCCTCTAGACCACCTTCCTCCTGTCAGCTCCCAAGTTCTTTCTCTCCCTGTTTATTCAATAAATTAAATGATCAAATACACTGGCAAAACACTAGAAAAACTACAGCAAGTAAAACAGGCACAGATCACTTGTCTAGTGGGGAATGAGAAAATATCATAGTGGCTATTGCAACTTGGGATACTACCCAATAGTCAGTTCTGCAATTCTCCAATACCACCAACTTATACTCTCACTCCTCTTAGGTAAAACAGGAAATCCTTGCTGGACCTGATCAACACATGAAAGTGACAACCTGAATTCCAATCCCTCCTCCTCCTGTCAGGTAACCTCTAGGCACATGCAGGCTCCCTCCTGTATTCATTTCCCTCCCTGTTACTATAGAGCAGGGGGCTAAACCATTCTTTCCTACGTTCGCAACTCTTACTCTGTCCTTTGGCAATACCTTTCTAGTAAAAAATACCAAGTGAAAGCCAGGCCATTTGTTCCCATGCGCAGATGACTACAAAACAATGACGTTAAGTATCCTGACACACTAAATTAATTTAGACTTGTCCTCCGATAGGCCCTCTGTCAGATCACAACACCACAAACACTTCACCTGCACTATATATTGTTACACTTTCCTCAGGGGCCCTTAAAAGACCACCTTTCAGCTGGGCAGGGGTGGTGCACACCTTTAATCCCAGCACTCAGGAGACAGAGGCAGGTGGATCTCTGTGAGTTGGAGCGATTTCCAGGACAGGCTCCAAAGCTACACAAAGAAACCCTGTTTCAAAGAAGAAGAAGGAGGAAAAAAAAAAAAAAAGACTACCTTTTATCAAGCAGCCCTTCTTTCTCCTTAATCAAAAGCATCTGATTATCATACTGCTATAATTATTCATCCCACACCCTGAACTACAGGTAAATAAATCCTATTCATCCCCATTGCCTTTCCTACCTCTAAAGGGAACCTGTATTACACTGTTCACTGACTTTGGTCTTAAGTTACTTGCTTTGGCCAAAATAACATGCTGCTAGAGACTAAACCTAGAGCCTTGAGCATGGTAGGCAAGTGCTCTACCCCTGACTTATATTCCCAGCCCTCTCATTCAACTTCTGCATGAGACTCAACATATTCAGTATAAAGAGAGCTTCTGCAGCCTTGGCTTTAAGATGAGATATCCAACGCAGAGTCCAAGGCACCGGCTTGTAATGTTTAAGAAGCTGTTATGTTTATTGTTAAACTGCTGAAAAGCTTGGAGTTGCTACAAAAGCAAGGAAGAGTAATATAAGCCACAATTCCCTTTAAAGTAGTGGCTCCATAGGCTGCTGCTGTTGATCTCTGGAACCCACATGATGGGACAAAAGAACCAACTGCTGCAGGCTGACCTGTGACCTCCACACAATCACTATAGAGTATACATGCACATGAAAACAAGCTTTAAAAAAACAAAACCCTAATGGCTTGAGCAACCACAGCCCACAACTTCCACTCCTAAAACTCCTATACTCAACAGCACTAAAAACACCTATATTCACAGGGAAGATATATATATATATATATATGGCCAGGGTGTGTTGGGAGACAGAGGGAAGAGGAGGTCATCCTAGGTCATACAGTGGTTTGAGGCCTAAAACAACAACAAAAGTAAAAATAAATGTTCATAGCATCTTTATTCATAACAGCCAAACAGTAGAAATCCACCCAAATGAATATCAGCTAATGAACAAAATGTGTTAGATTTACAAACCCTAAAAATATAACCTAAATGAGAGCAAGCTCAAAAGTTCATACTTGGTATGACTCATTCATGGAAAATGTTTAAGATAAGCATATCCCACGACAGATTTGTGAGATTTGTGGGCGCCGAGGGTTGCAGGACTAAGAAAAGGAATAGGGAGTTACTACTTATGGATACTGGTTTTTTTGTGAGGTAGTCATTAAACTCTACTGAAAGCTAATGTATACATATCTGGATGGAAAGAGTCAAGTTTTAGGCTGTTTCTTGGTTGTAACACCATGTTAGAAAATATGTATACAGACAAGACTTAAAATCATTACTGGGGTGCTAAAGAGAAAGTTCATCCAGTAAAGCGTTTGAGAAACAAGAATGAGGACTGGGTTGAGACCCCCAGCACCCACCTACACAAAAAACCAAGTATAGCAGCACACCTGTGACCCCAGTGCTACAGGAAGAGACAGTACAATCCCTGGGACTTATTGTCCAGCTAGTCTAGCTCCAGGATCAGTGAGAGACCTATCTCAGAAATACAGTGATTAAGAGATGACACCAGATGTCAGAGAAGTCAACCTGTGATACGTACACACGTATACACACACATACACACACACACACACACACACACACACACACACACACACACACACACACCCTTATAGCTCCAGTTCCAGGGAATCTAACATCCTCTGACCTGCACACACATGTGAACACTCACAAAAACACATATATACACATAAATAAAGATAAATCCAGAAAAAAATAAAACACTAGAGATATGCTGGCAAGGAGCAGAAATATTTTAGTGTCTTCCCTTCAAATACCTACTCACCCACTTATGAAAAACTGCTTTTAATCAGGATTAGTAACAAACACCTGTAATGCCAACATTCAAGAGGCTGAGGCCTGAAGATTCTAAGTCTGAGGCATGCAATGAGCTACATGGCAAGACCCTGTGGGAGGGAAGGAAATAAATACATGTATGTTTCTGAAGACTACAGTGTTACTAAATGCACAAATAAAGGGAGGTGATCAACCTAAAGACAAACAGCAGCTCGACTTTCAGTGTCCTGCCCATACTCAAACTGAGATCAAAATCCTGGGAAATAAAGGCAGTTACCCAGTTTATAACTGCTCAGAAAGGTCTACTAGACGCTCAACACTCACAGCAATAACTCTAAATAATCAGCATATGGTGAAACTCTGAGGGAAGTGGCTCTGCTATCAGTAACTACAGGAAAGTCCCTAAGTGTTCCTTTGTGGCTGAATATAAGCAAACTTACCAAGGGGTAGCACAAGTCACAGGAATTTATAAATATGATTAAGATGCTTAAAACTACACACAGACACAGAGAGAGAGAGACATAGACACACACACACACACACACACACACACACACACACACACACACATATACAGAAAGAGAGATGCACAAAACATGGTGTCTGAATGAGTTCTGGAGACTACCAGGCCAACTTTAGGGCATTAATATTATCCTATATTGATCTATTTTTCTGGATATAAAGAAATTCACACTAATGTAAAATGTTACTATTAGGAAAACTGTGTAAAACTTGCCAAAAATTAGTATTTATTTCAGAACAAAAATATTTTCAAAAGAAAACTTAGAAAAAAAGATACATTTTGAGGGCTGAAAAAATGGCTCAGCAGTTAAGAGAACTGGCTGCTCTTTCAGAGGTCCTGAGTTCAATTCCCAGCAACTACATGGTGGCTCACAACCATCTATAGTGGGACTGATGCCCTCTTCTGGTCAAAGGCATACATGCAGATTAACCATTCATATACACAAAGTATAGTAATTTTTTTTAAAAGACGCATTTTCACCAGGCAGTGGTAGTGCATGCCTTTAATCCCAGCACTCGGGAAACAGAGGCAGGCTGATCTCTGTGAGTTCGAGGCCAGTCTGACCTACAGTGAGTTCCAGGACAGCCAAGGATGCATAGAGAAACCCTGTTTCAAAAAACAAATGGAAAAAAAAGACCATTTTCAAAATTTACAAAATTTTTCAAAAATTACACTTTGGGAATGTGGGCACACACCTATGATCCTAGCACTTGGAAGGCTGAGATGGAAAGACTAAGTTTAAGCTACACTAAAACTCTGCTCAAAAATAAATACATATATACATACATACATACATACATACATACATACATACAAGGGGCTGGAGAGATGGTTCAATGGTTAAAAGTACTGGCAACTCTTCCAGAGGACCTAGGTTTATCTATAGCTCAATTTGGGGGGGGGGGGGGATCTAACCCCCTTCCTGTCCCGAGAGCACCAAGCATGCATGTGGTACACAAATACACATGCAGGCAAACCACTCATACACATAAAGATGTCTTTTAAGAAGAGGTTTTATTTTTTGCATTTAATAGAGCATAAAGCCAGGCTGGCTGGCTGGTGATGCACTTCTTTAATCCTGGAATGGGAAGGCAGAGGTAGGTGATCTGTGAGTTCCACGACAGCCAGGGATCAAACCAAAAATGTGTGGTACTAGCTAGCTGCTAGGGAACATGAAACCACAGGTTTTGAGTTTATGAGTTGAAGGCTGGCGAAGACAAAAACAAACAACAAAAGCACTTAACAAGAATGCTCTCCAAAGTAACACCTCTCAAACATGAAGCAGACTTAAGTCCAAGATGTCTGCTGTGGGGAATTGAGGAGGCCCTAGTGAGTATGAAAAGTCTGGAGTAAAATGTGAATCATTGACATGTCAAGGACCTAATGCCTCAAACCCATGGAAACTGCAAATCCTCTCCCCTCAACCCTCATCCCCACCCCATGAGGCTTAGAGGGACAGCAAAGCCGTGCTCTGGCCCGGTGTTATTTCACAGTGTAGACAGACTGACCAGTGTGTCAACTGCAGCTTCCTCCATCCTAATGTCTACATGCCCCCAACCCAGCTTTTTTGTACATGAGTCTCTATACCTGACCTTTCTTCACTCTCTCACTGCTCCAGTCAGGTTTCCAGGACCAAGCCATGCAAGATACAACAGTCCTCTGTAACTAAACTAAAAGAAGGTTGGTTTTCTTTTCATTTCAAAATATCCATAATAATCACAAGATTGCTGTAAAATCTGTATACAACTAAGTTTTCCTTACTGTACATAGAGTCAAGGAAATTTTCAGGCAAATTCACTGTACGAGTGTGGAGGGGTGAGTGCAGGGCTACAAGGCAACAATACAATCTTAAGCCACGGGCACCCATGACATGCAAGAGACCACAATCTGAGCACAATAGAAGAGATTATTCTCAGAGTATGGGCAATTTAGTGGGGCTTATGATCTGCCTGGGCAACTCACTTGCAACTGCTTTGTGTCTAGACACTTCTAGCTTCCCACCGTACCTCCTCCTCTGTCTTATGCCTCTAATTTCATGAAGACTCACAAAGTGAGGAAAGGGCAGGTACATAGGCTGATGAAGCTGAAACAACTGTCTAAACATCTCAAAAGTGATCACAGAGCACATGCTCTTCCCTCAACAAAGAATAAATCTAGATTACAGATTTAAATGTCTTTTTAAAGAAAGTGCAAGAGGAGGAGCTCTGGAAGGAAACTGTTCTGTGCATAATAAAGATTAAAGATTAAAAAATGAAAAAAACATAGCCAACCTGAAAACAAAAAAATTTAAATTCATGCAACATTCACTTCCCAACAAAACTTAAGTTGTTACTTAGGGAGAAGAATTCCAAAAGATATGACATGGGTAACAGCATTTAATATTTAAAATAAAATCTCTAAACCAGCACACAGTGGTGGCCCATGCCTTTAATCCCAGCACTTGGATAGCAAATTCTAGGACAGCCAAGTCTACAAAGAAAACTGTATCTCAAAAAACAAAATCAACAAAAAACAAAACAAAAACTCTAAGCCAAAAGTACACTTCTTAGTCAAATGAGTACCTCCAAAAGCACATATTACTAGCCTTTATTAAATATTATGGATCAGGATTACACTAAGTATGTGGACTGTTTTTATATGACTGCCCCCCCATCAAAATATTCATATCTTTGAGTGACAATTGATGTCAGAGGTGTCCAGGCCTTTGGTAAGTGAATAGAACATGAAGGGCAGTGCTCCAAGAATGAGATTACTGTCCATGTAGAAGACATGGCTATGTGACAACACAGCAAGAAGACAGACGTAAGAAATAATTTACTTCTGTTGTTTCCAATAGGCCCAGTCAGAAGAGTTTTGCTATAGCAGCCCAGGTAACACTCAGCAAAGATGTGAAAGCAGATACCACTATGTTGTTCAATAAACTAAAATACAGTGTGGCACTGGTGTTACTCCATCATTGATGAGGCAGAGTAAAGGGGCCTTAGCTAACGATTTCAACTTTCTCCAGTGTTCAGTGCCACAATTCCTCTCTCCTTCAAAATCAGACTCAGGGAAGAAGGAGGAAACAGTACTGCAAAAATAATGGTCAAATCTATCTCTGAGCTTTATCAGAGGCTTTCAGTGGTTTTTTGCATCTTACTAACATCATAATAACAGCTTCCTTGACTTCAGTCTTAGGCCTTCTAGTTTAGCAGGTTTCTTACTGGGTCCTAGGGAACAAAATTTTTTCCCTAAGTATGAAAAAAAGAAAGAAGGGGGGGGAGGAGAAAGGATGAGGGGAAAAAATGGGTTAAAACAGTCACTGTTTTATTGTACCAGGTACTAAGTAATCTAGGCAAGTGTTCATTCAGTTCTCACAAATGGTCCATATCTAATGAGGAAGTCAGCACAGCCAGTATGTGTCAAAGGTAAAGTCCACAACTCAAAAGCCCTCATTTTTCCGTGTTTAAATTCTCATCCTACCAGTGTTTACAGTACTCAGCAAAAAATGAACTTGATGTCTAGCCAATCTGAAAAAGAGGGAGGGAAGTGACAATCATTTCTCATAAAAATATCAAGTTGCTACTATTAAATATACACAACTTTTATCCCAATGTAGCTGAAAATTTATTATCTACATTTTATAGTAAAGAAATTAATACATAACAAAGTAACAATGTGATCAAGGGATCCTGCATCCAGTGGGAGAAGGAGGGCACAAGTTTGTCTGACTAAAATGTATACATTCCCTGTCTACTACTGTCTTCTAAAACCAAGGAGAGAAGGAACTCAGCCCCTATGGAGGCAAGTCCTTCACCCCTGGGGTACACAGCCAGCTCTTGGTCTGTTGAACCTAGGTCTCACTGTGTAGCCCAGGCTGGCCTGGAACTCTTTATGAAAACCAGACAGGCCCTCAATTTCCCATTCTCCTGCCTTACCTCCTGCATGCTGAGAATACAGACCAGGACTGGCTTGAAATAAAGGGTTCAAACAGTATACATTGAGAAGAGATTTCTCTGAAATACTATATTACCATTTTAAATGTTTTACTTTATAGAGTTGGAAAGATTTCCTCCCCCTCCCCCCCCCAAGAACTTCTTATTATGTAATTCTGGGCAATTAATACTTTTAAGATGTGGGCAATGGGGCCCGAGAATATACCTAAATCCCACATTTCTCTGACTACAATCAAATCATCGAACTGCAACTCACAATCCCCATGCCGCTTTTACTTTGTACCGGCTTCCCTCTGGAAGTGACCATCAACTCTCAAGTGCTACACATTCGCTCAAAGAGGATGGTACTTTTTACAGTTCCTGTCTTCTACTCTCCAATATGTTGGTGTCAGAATTGCCCCAAAATACAGGTATCCCTCGAGGCACTGCGAAACGCTCGGATTGTTAAGTTCACTGCCAAAACAGTTTTTCATTTAAACTTCATAATTCTAACCCTGGCAGCGATTTATACAAATCCACCAAATCATCATTATGCTGTCTGTCATAAATACCTATTTTTTAAAAAATGGTATCTTCATCCCACTACTCCCATAAAATATAAACATTATAAGTACCGCTCATGTTGCTAAACTTTCCTTAGGTTTCCGAATAAACCGAGTATTTCCAAAACAAAAATGCATAGCTAGTTTATGCTTCGGCCAGATTTATCTACGACTGCTGATGAATATGCTAAGATTTACGGTGAAAATTTAGACACCTGGGAGGTGGGGACTCAACGAGGGCGCCAGCCTGATTCTTAAATAGCTCAGCTTCAACTCCATGGAAACAGGAGGGAATTCCCACTAGCCACACTGTAATCGGGATTTTTGTGGGCCACCACTGACTTCCAACGAACCTTTGAGAAAGTTGCAAATTCAATTTCTAACTGATCTAGACACTGAGTCTGAAGCCAAACACAAAGTACTCGGTGGTGGAAGCAGCGCGGACTCCCAGACCCCCGCACCCGGTACTGCGGCCCGTACCTGCCCGGCCGGCCGGGGCCCGTGCTGCCCGCGCCTCTCCCGGGGCCGAGTCCGACGTCCGCCAGCCAGGAACCCATCGCCGCGGCTTGCGGCCTGCGACCTCCGGCCGCTCCTTCCTCCAAGGACACTGCGAGCTGGCTGAAGGCGTACAGCAGCGAGCAGAAGCCGCAGGCCAGGCACAGCCCTACGACCCGCAGGTAGCGCCGCATCCCGCACCGCGTTACCGCCTCCGCCGCCGCGGTCTTAGTCGCCGCCTCTGCCGCGCCCGCCCGGGCGAACTGCGAGGAGCAGCAACGCGCAGCCGCAGAGTGACCAGCCCAGTTCCCGCCCCACGCCGCCCCTCCCACTGAATCTCCGCCAGGTCCCGCCCCGCCCCGCCACCACGCCCCTTACCCTGTTTGCCACGCCCCTTTCCCTCCCACACACCAGCTCTAGCCCCGCCTCCGTGCCGCCCACTCTAGCCCCGCCTCTGCTTCGCTGCTTCCCACCTCCGCACCACGCCCCAGCGCTCGCCCGGTTTCTGCAGCGCTTCCGGAAGCGGGAGCTGCGCGATGGAGCTGTTCCGTGCTTGGCGCAGAGTCGCTGGGTGGACGCTGGCGCCCGTTCAGAGATCGCCCGGCTCTGAGTTGTGGAGATTTGTATCCAAAGGAGCGGGACCCTAGACCCTTGACCTCAGTGTTCGATTCTTCCACTGCGTCGTTTGTGACGCTGAGCAGTTTGAATCCTAAGTTATCGCAGCGAGTCTACCGCATCGTGGTTTCCCGCACTCGCTATCTCTCCCTCACCCCATCCTGCTCCCCAGGGACCTTCGCCTCGGGTCTAGACCGGTTGTGCTTCGTGCGCCCTCTTAAAGTGGCCGTAGTTCCGGGCTGCTCTGCCTGCTGCTCTGCTCTGCCTGCACACCAAACGGGGAGGCAGAACCTATCCTTTACGTTTTTATCACCTTACAATCATTTGCCCCCAAAGCTAAACTGGTCGTCTCCCTATCGAACCTCCCTTGCTCCATCTCCTCCGACTTCCTCTGTGGCTTTCACGCGCATTCACCCGCCACTTCCCGTGCGGTGAGCTCAACTCACACTGAAGCCTAGTGGGGACATTGGTGCAGCTCGAGTACGCCGGCTGGTATGGGAGATCTACGGTGATGATTGTACAAGGCAGAATGACTAGCTTAAACTTGATTATCCTTAGACCTTCAGTCCCTGAATAAGGCATTTGTTGACCAACCTTATGACTTTAAATAATCTCAGCGGACTCCTTGTTTCCACCAGTTTGAGAGCTAAGTTAAAGCTCTGAAACCTCTCAGTCTTTACTCAGTTTACTATAATCAGCCTGATGGTTCAACGCCTTAACTTCTTTTATTCTGTGACTAGAATATAAGCACTTTCACGTCAAAACATGTTATTCCAGGCTACCCGAATCCATGTTCCCTAACGATGCACAAGTCACTCATTGGCTCAGGATAAATTTTCTTATTCCCTTTCGAAAGTGGCTGTTTTACACAGACAGGATAGTCATCTGTAGGGTTGTGGACACACCCCAAAGAGTGGTCAGTTGTCCCCCCACCCACCCGCCAAGTGTAGTAGAGGTTTCTTATCCAGGGTGGTTCTAGTAAGGGAAGGAGTTCTACTAGACTGAGCTCTTGTATTCAGGAGACTCTGAAAGGGTGAGTGAATGCAAGAATGGACACAAGGAGTGATAAGACTACAAAAAGGGGTAGCAATTACAGTGCCGTCTCTCAGCAAACTCTTGGGAGTTTGATCTGCTTGAAGGGTTTTTAAGGAAGGAAATAACATGATCACATTTGCATTTTAGAGACGCAATTCTGGCTGCAGTAGATGTTGGAACAGAGATTGGAGAAACTGGGTCCAGAGCCAAAACTGAAGCTTAAACATACACTAAAAAGTGCACACAAAAATACATTTAAACACACACTGAAAATGCACATACACTTAAACGATACATTTAAACAGTTAAATACTTAAAAATGCGCACACTTAAAACACAAACATTTAAAAATACATGTAATTTGTACACATTTAAAAATATAAAAGCAAACACACATACTTAAAAGCATACACTTAACATGCATGCATACTAAAAAACAGACTTTAAAATGCACACACACACTTCATGAGAAAAACCATGCTATTGAATTGTTCAAGTTGCATCTGGGTCACTGAGAAGTTTGTCCACAAAGGACAATGTGAGAGAAAGTGTGGGCACAGCAGCTTTCAATTCCCACACCAAGAGCTGGCTCTGCAACCATGAGAAGTCACTAGATGAATCGTGGGGTGTTTCCTTACCTTAAGGATTAAACTTCTTGCCTTACCTAAAAAAATAAAAAAGATGTATGAAGAGAAAGAAAACATACATTTGTTCATTGAATACATATTTATTGCATATTTTCTACATACCAGACAAGAGGTTTGGATGCACAGTATTTGGGAATAAAAGGAGTATCCTGCCCTCAAAAGGGAGTCAGTCCAGTAAAATCAAAGAAAGTACTGTATCTTTCTAATACACCTTACAATTCTTAGAGAAATAGGATTAAAATGGACAGAAAATTACAAGAGTACTAACCAAGAATGGAAAATGGGAGGTTGTGATGCTAGGCAGAGTAACCATGAATACCCCAGCAAAGGATGGTTCATTTAAAGATGCTGAGTAAAGTTGGCCTGATGACTTACATATGTAACTCCTGCACTCTGGAGGCAGAGGCAGGGGAAACCACCACAAGTTCAAGGCCAGCCTCGTCAACATAGACCAAACTGGGCTACAGAATGGAGAGATAGTGAGGGAGAGGCAGAAGGGGGCGGGGAGAGACAAAGGAAAGAGAAAGAAAAGAGTGAGGAAGGGAGGAAAAAAGGAAGGAAGAGAAAGGAAGAAAGAAAGGAAAGGAAGAAAAGAAGACACTTAAGTTGCTAATAACAGCTTTTTTCCAAAGGAAAAATGAAGAGTGATCTGACTCAGATTGTTAAAGCCACGGAATAGTATGAAGGAAGCCAGCCAACAATCTATAGCATACATAATAATCATGTTCTTGACATTGGGGTTCCAGGCTATGTCATGTCATCTTTTAAGTTCTTTCTAAAAATAAAAACATTGATACTACCTACACATGGAGTCTCAGTGAACTGGTAAAGTGAGGGGAATCACACAATGTTACTCTCTGGCTAGGATTTGCATACTGCATTTTTATATTCCAAAATTGACTTTTGTTACAAAAACTTTACCTATTTCAACACTGAGTGGGTATTTCTTTCACTTATTGCACATATGTATTCCAAATCTATCTCTAGAACAACTTTAATTTTCCAGTGACAGGCTGGGAAAATCCAAATTCTCAACTCAAAAAGAACATGTGAATGAAGCAAAGGAAACTTAAAATCAGGCATACTCGAGATTTTAATACTGTATAAGCGAGGGCAGGAAATGAAACTTGAAAAGTGATAATTTGTGATGTTTTATTTTTCTAAAATTACACATGATCTCTACAAGATAAAAACAAAAAAACAAAAATCCCTCTGGAATCAAACCAAATCATAAGAATCTTCTATTTTAGAAGGTATGGGTCTAGAAAGATTACTTGGAGGTTGAGCATATTACTCTTGGGGAGGACCAGAGTTCTGTTCCCAACATCATGTTAGGCAGCTCCCAATCACCCGTGACTCCAGTTCCAGGGGATCTCATGCCCTCTTCTGGACTTCATATGCATAGACACACACACACACACACACACACACACACACACACACACACACCAATTTTAAAAGTTGGTGCTCTCTCTTATGGTTCTTTATCCATCCCTCTTAGGCCACTCAAATATGTACAGAGTCCTGCCGATTATTTCCTTCCCATTTCTACCTTTGAGGTTTTTTTATTAAAAAAAAAAAAATAGTAATCCTATGGGAGAAATCCTCTTGCCCAGGCCTCCCAGATGCTGGGATTACAAGTGTGCATCATTGCTTCTCTCCCCCATATTCCTTTCTATATAGATATCTCAGGATTTTAATAGAGAAAACAAATTTTTATAGCTAGCTGTGGTAGTTCACACCTCTCATATTAGCACTGGATAGGCTGAAATGGGAGGTTTACAAGGTCTGGGCCAGCTGTGGCAATAAAACAAGACACTGTCTCCAAACAAAATACACAATTAAAAATGAAAATTTGGTTGAATGTGTTAGAGCATGGCTTTGGTGCTAGCCATCAGAAGGCTGAGGCAGATGATCTCTGTGAATTCAAGGACAGCTACATAAAAAGATCCTGTCTCAAAAACAAGAAAAAGTCTAGTGTCCCTCAGACAATCTTGTTCCATGCTAGGCATATAGCCCTCTTTATTCTGTACTTCAGCCCCTCAGGCTCAGGCCTGACACGATCACTGAGCTTTTTGTGAAAACTCGACCTGCTCCAATTGAAGATGTGTTTGCTGTTTTAGTCTTCCTAGGCTTCTCTCCTCCCAAGCTAATTTCTTACTGTTCAGATCTTCCCATTTTTTGCTTAACTCCCCTGCCCTCAAGTAAGCTTAGGGCCACCTCATCGTTGTTCTAATTATGAAATAAAGAGAATAATGAAAACAACACACATGGGTAAGCCTAAATTATTAAATCTTGATGACCAATCTAGCTTCTGAATTTTCCTATTAAAGTTTACAGAAAAGTGATGACTGCAAGGTAGCTTTCTTCTATGAGTCATCAGTTGAAAATCATGATTCAACCTCAAGCTCTAGGAGCCGCTCCTCAGAAACTGCCGGGGAAGGCAACAGAGGCACTAGATTCTTGCCCCAGATTGACTTTTGTTTGTTTGTTTGTTTGTAGGCAGGGTTTCTCTGTAACAGCCCTAGCTGTCCTGGAACTAACCCTGTAGACCAAGCTGGTCTTGAACTCACAGAGTCTGTCTGCCTCTGCCTCCCGAGTGCTAAGATTAAAGGTGTGTGCCATCACCTTCCAGCTCAAGAACAATTTGTAATTACTAGTATAAAGGAGCTGGAAAGAAGGCTTGGTGACAGAACTTCTTGCTCTTGTAGAAGACCTGGCTAAGTTCAGTTCCCAGCACCCATGTGCTGAATCACAAGACAGCGTCTGTAGCTCCAGTCTAAGGGATCCAGCACTCTTCTGACCCCCACAGGCACCCACACGGTGTCCAAATACACACACAAGCAAAACACATAAAGTTAGAATATTTTTAATTATTAATTTTAAGTCCTATTTAAGAGCATTGAAGCAGTATATAAGAACAAAAGAAAAACAAAGTCAGAATTGGTAAAATATATATAGAATATATATATATTCTTCTTTTAATTTAAAAGAATATAGACAACCACTGAGTCCTACATAAAACAGCCAATTTTAGCTGCAATTTCTTCCAACTACATCAAAAATTGAAAATAATAATCTGAATTGAAAATGGCAAATTCATTTCTCAGATGAAGTAAACTTGCTGAAATCAGTCTGAGTAAGATTTCTAGTTTGGACAGTAATGCAGTATCATCCTTCAATACCTTCACAAAAAGAAAGAGACCTTACTTTTAAAAATAAGAAGGGGGGATGGCTCTGGAGTTAAGAGAACTAATCTCTTGCAGAGGACCTGGTTTGCTCCAACATGCATCCAAAACACTAATGCATATATTTGATAAATTAGAAGAAAATACTTCATCTTCTTCCTCCGCTATTTCTGTGTCTTGTACTTATTTTTATTGTTACAAGGATATATAGATTACAAGCATTTATAGATCTCTAAAGTGTGGATTCCACATCAGTAGCCTCTTTGAAACCTTGAAACAGTAAAAGCCAAAATATATTTAATAAGTGTCCTCAACTAAATAATACTGATGTGACAAAAAACTAGATCAGTAAAATTCCATAAAGTACTAAACAGTAAGCTATGATCTATGGAAAGATGCAGAATGTAGGGCTGAAAGAATGGATGGGGATTCATTTGAATCTCCAGAACCTACAGCTTTAAAAAAAAAAAAAAAAAATTTAGTGATCCACACTTGTAACCCAGGACTGGGACAGTGGAGACAAGCAGTGTCATGAGCTCTCTATCTCTAGTCAGTCAGCCTAGTCCACTTGATGAGCTAGACTCGTGAGAAACCTTGCCTCAAAGAACAAAGTGAAGGCTAGAAAGTTAGGTCAGTGGTTAAGTGCTGATCTCGATGCTACTACAGAGGAACCAGGCTTGAGTCTCAGCACCTAAATGGTAGTTTACAACTGTCTATAACTCCAGTCCCATAGGATCGAGCACCACGGTACACAGGTATACATGCAGGCAAACTCCTACATATAAAATAAAATCAATCACAGGCACACACCTATAATCTCAGCACTTAGGAGACAAGAGGCAGGCAGATCTTCATAAGCTCAAGGCCAGCCTCGTATACACATTGAGTTCCAGGGCAGCCAGGGAGACATTGAGAGACCCTATATCAAAAAAAAAAAAAAAAAAAAAAATTGTTTTTAATTAAATTTTAAAAAGAAAAACAAAACATGGCAAGTAGCATCTGAGGTATGATACTGGCATCACCTACAATAATATACTTTATACACACATAACGTAGGAAACATGTCCCAAAATACTGACACCTTCCTGAACTCTTAATTTTCCACTGAACAGTGTCTAGTCTTTTCATAGTATTTTAAATGGTCAAGAATTGGCCAATCCCATAAAGACAGGATGAGCTACACTGACTAAGTCTAATCAGTATATTGAAATCCTAACATTTAAGTGATCTGGGCTAGTAGGTATGTGTTCAGAAAATTATTTATATAAAGAAAATGTGTCTGTAGTAGCTTATAGTGAACTGGCTTGATTAAAAACTCAATTTCAAACACATCGTTGCCCTCCTTAGCACTGTGTGCGGAGGAAACTGCTTTTGACTGATTATGATGACTTATCACTGCATGTCATTAACATGTTTCCAGAGACTAGTATACTGTAAATTGCAGCCCAGAAGCCTAGCCCGCCTGACACTTTTTCTACTGCCTCTTTCCTTCACCCTTTCTTCAATGCCAATCCTTCCTTACCTACGCTGTTAGTGTAGTGGAGCTTGTTTTTCTACTCTTAATGTCCTTGCTTTCTGCTTTTGAAAACTGTAACTTCCTTGTTTTCCACACCTCTCACTGCTTGCCTTTGGCTATTTTTTGTCACTGATTTTTCTGTACTTTCTTACATTCTTTGTTCCAGGCTTCTGCACATGTTGGTGGTGTTTGAGTTGAGGCATTATTATTTTACTGCTAGCCTCGCCTCACACACACACATTCTCGTTTTCACTTAACTGTAAAATCACACAGCAAAGATTCCTTTCTATGACTAGTTCCTACATCAGATCCTTACAAAAATTCCAAAAATAAAAGAGGTAAGCTGCAAAGAAAATATAATAAGAAACTCAAGCCATTTACCACTTACGTATACAATACAACAAAAGTACAATCTTTTAGGAACTGAGGATTTATACCTAAAAGAAAGTTGACATGTGCTATCAACTTGGTTGATTTTATTCCTTCTATCACTATACTTCATCTGGTCTATTACCACTATAATCTTAGGAAAGCACCTAACAAAACCTTTAATTAAACCTTAATTAAAACCTTGAAGCCATTAGGTTGGTCATCCATCCCCACAAAAGGTTTTAAAAGCGTATATTCTTGTGTGCTTTAAAGTACACCTCCATTTTTGCTTATCTCTAAGGTAATAAACTCTGAAAAACATCTAAATTCTTTCAGTGTGGAATCTGTTTAAAAGAATCCATTGATGGGGCTAGAGAGATGGCTCAGTGGTTAGGAGCAGCTACTGCTTTTGCAGAGGACCCAGACTTTGATTCCCAGCACACACAAAGGAACCTTCAATTGTCTCTAACTCCAGTTCCAGGGAATCCAATACCCTCTTACAACCTCTGCAGGCACCAGGCATGCACATGATGCAGACACACACATTCAAGCAAACATTCATACATATAAAATAATCAAAAAATAGAGAAGAATTCACCAATGAAACTGTATTACAAATTTACAAAACAGCTACAAATATACCCTAAGCCCTGGCTCTCAATAGTCTTTTGCATATTTTAACATTCCATGTATAATGGAATTTGCATGCCTTCCTGATATGAAGGTATATTTGAGGTAGAGTGAAATAAAGGAACATGAAAGAAAAATAAAATCCCACACTAGATAGCATAATTCACTTCTCCAGTCTCATCGTGTAGTGTTAAATTCTCCAGCCATAGAGAGATGGTCTTTCTGGGACCAGAGCAAACAATGATAACACTGTTCTCTTAGATTACCTATGGAGCATTAAGATACTTAGGATAAAAAAATGTATTTTAATGGCATTTTCCCTATAATGATAATAAAGGCTCACATTTACCAGAGTGTGCTAAAGAAATGTTAAGGATCTTACATGGGTCAATATTTAATCCTCCTAGAACTACATACATCAGATATGGCCATTGTTACCCTGCCCTACAGATGGGACGTAAGCTTGAGAATGTTCTCAAATTTGCTCTAGAGGAGGCTCAAGCAGCAGGCAACATCACTCTGACTCTGTGCACCACTGTGCCTTCAACCAACACACAGATTAGTGTAACCTACTGAGGTAAAACTCCCCTTCTCTCATGCTGTTCTTTCTTGCAGAGAAATTAAAAATATATTACGAAAATATATGATCTCTATAAGATATATTATTGCCTTTACTTATTTTGTCTTAGGAACTAGAGTATTTCCCCATTACAAGTATTTAAAATTGAATACACTGAGCATTTATCCATGAAAAACAATGCCAAAGTAACTTGTTGAAAAGAACATAGCCAGATAGTTGGTATTCCACTGGAAGACTCTTAGAATAAAACAAGTTTTATATCTTCATTTAACAACACTAAAGAATGAGGTATCTGAATGTTTTCATCACAGACGTTTACTGTATGCAATAAACTGTATTCACAACTAGCAAGTTACAAGAGTACCACTGTGCCAATAGAAAGCACTGCAAGTGAACAGTTACATTACCATGAGAAACCAAATTTCACAACTTTCAGGCTCCACAGTTTTATTATTTTTCCTTCAAATGTTATCATGGTTTCTTTTACGTGATAGGTTATATTCAACTTAGGACTTGTCTTTAGGTTGATTTACATTTCAGAAGTTCCCTATATTAAGCAAATGGCTGGAGAAAACAGGAGAATTTAATAGAATTTAAGATTTAGTATGTGGTTTCTAAGATGGATTTTCAAATACAACATAAAACACTCCATTAACTTGTAAACAAAATGCAAAATCTGAAGTCATAAAAATATTTTATTGGTAATTGTACACAAGTGAGTGGGGCTGAGAATATTTTTTTATTTCATGATATTGATAAATGCATAAATTGAAAGCTGTATCTGGAAATAGGGTACTATGGTTTTCATTCAAATTGTTATATTTAGTAAAAGGCCAATGAAACTGATTTAAGATTAACCTTCCAACTCTGCAATAGTCACCTTGTTTAAATTAATGAGGTTCACACGTATATGACCGTGGATAGGTTTGGAACAAGGAAACAGTGATACACTATCATTAAGTTACAGCTTTGCCAAGGATGGCAAATTCTTTTCTTTTATGTTTCTGCCTGGTGCTTATCCTTCTTTAACGTTAATGTCTTAGAGAATACAGGAGAAACCAGTGTTCAATGACAATAGCACTAAACCTGAATTAGAAAGCTAAACAATTTATGTTTTATTGTTTACAAATCTGCTAGTAAACATTACAATAAATTGATGCTTTGAAAAATAAGCAAACTAACAAACATAAACTGCAAAATGGATAAAACATAACTCAGAATAATTTAGTAAAAACATGTCAAAAACATTGGCAAAGGTTCATACAAATTCTTTATTTAATAACAACTTTCCTATTTAACCACACCAAGTACCAGCAGGTGCATTAAGAGGACAACCATTAAGAAAATCCCATTGCAGCAATAGTTGATTAAGTTGATCTCTGACTTGCATACATATAACTATTTGTTTCACAATTCTCAAATAATACATATTTAGGAAGCTTGCACTATGTAATAAAAAATTTAAACTCATTACATGCCAATAGTAGAGAATTCAATAATTATGTGTTAGAATTCACTAAACTATAAGTGAAAATAGACTTACCAATAACACTGCATAATGAATAAGTCAACCACATTTTCATGGCATTTAACAGCAGAGACCAAAATGTTACCTCTGGAAATGTTTGGTAACTTACATTGCGATAAGATCTAATAAACCCTGGCAAATTCATAGTTCATGTAAAACTCAAATTATAGGTTATGCATGAATGTGTCTGTCATGAAAATGTGGTAGTTCTTGGCATAATCTGTATTTCCATGGAGGACAGGTGTTGACTAAGTAGAGCAACGTTTAGTGAGACTCTCCATTCAGGGAGGAGGCTTCTCCTCGAGGCGAGGAGGACCTGGACAGGCCCCGCTCCGTGTTGTCTGAGCTGCAGCTGCTCTGGCTGTGCTGATCCCCAGCAGCAGCACTGGAGGCCGGTGCTGACTTTGCTTTCTCCTTAAAGTCTGTAATAATGACTGTTAGATCTCCAACAGTGACTTCCAAATGCTGAGCACTACTCCGATCCACATTTTTTAATCTTGGCCTAAACATAAGAAAATGAGGAGTTTTTAAACAAGCTCTTTTTAGTGTCAAATTTCTGAGTACACACTAAATAACCAAGGTAAAGTCACAAAATGAGTATTTTTGTGTAAAGTAATTCATATGTAATAAACCACAAAAGTATCATGAAATATTTCACCTCATTAGCATTAACCAAACAAAATCATTCATGAATTTTGGCCTGGATATAATACTTTAAAATTATACTGAAGTTTCTAGGTAGCTTAATAATTTTATTCCAATGGATGTTTTAGGGCAACAAAAACACAACTGCACCACAAAGGCAGTTACTAAAAGCTAACGCTGGGGACTGGAGAGATAGTTTGGTGGTTAAGAATATTGGTTATTCTTCAAGAGAACCCTGATTTGAGTTCCAGCAGCCACATGGCAGCTCAAATGTCCCTAATTTCAGTCCCAGGGGATATAACATACTCTTCTGACTTTTGTAGGTACCAGGTATGCACACAGTGCGCATACATACATGCAGGCATAGCACACATACCCATAAGCCAATAAAATAAGTAAATCTTTAAATTAATAAAATAAAGCTAAGGCTAAGCTAACCTCTCACTCAATTGCTGTATACTGAGTATTAGGACAAGATTCACAACCATGACCACTGGTCAATGGTCACACAAATATCCATTCATGAATTTCAAGCACCTCTTTTTTTTTTTTTTTTTTTTAATGAAGGAAAGGGGACATAAATGTATTCTAAGTATCTACTAAAAAGAAAAGCTTTCTTCACTTTTAAGTTTATATTTGGTCTTTTCTGATCTCCAACACAACACAGAAAAATTCTGTGACTTTTATATTGAAATAAAATAGTTAACTTTCACTTTGTGTATAGAAATGTTCTCACCTGGTTTTTTTATGACAGTTCTTTTTGCTAGTAGCTTCCTTTTCACTTTTTTCTTTTTCTACTTTATCTTTCTTCTCTTTCTTTGACTGGGTAGGGGGCACAAACTGTTGAGTAACCTGCTGTGCGACCAGCTGGGAGACAGGTCGAGGTTTCCTGTATGCACAGTAAAGAAAAAGGCTTTTATTATAACTTAAGGATACACATTTTTATAAAAGAATAGTACTTGTTATGAGGATATATTTTATGAATATTTCAAGTATAAAATTCCTCATCTGTAAAATGTAGATTTTCATTCCTGTTCAACAAAATAGAACAAACTATCATAACAGTTAAAATTTTAAGTCCCGGATATATGGTCAAACCATTAGACTGTAACTATACATAAAGGAAAATGTGACATACTAAAAATGCATATCCATGAAAAGAAGGCACACATGATAATAAACATGAATTGTAGACATTTAACACTTTTTACTTTATACTTTAGTTTCTGTTGCCATCAGCGCAGAGGCGGAAGTTCAGGACCTCACCCGCGCAAAGTATGAGCTAAGGAGCACCGTGACCCCAAAGTGCTTTAGCTCATCCTTTCTCCTGAGCCAGAGCTGAGTCTCTATGGTAACATCTATTTGTCCCCTCTCTAGAATCTTTCGTTCATTCACTGATTATGTGTTTATTGTCCAACTCATTACTGAAATCACTGAGACTCCTCTGTCTCTGGTACAATATTCCTATACATTTCTGATGCTGAGATTTTCCAACGTCCACATTTTAAACGTACTTATTAAAAACTTTCTGCAGGACTTATTTCGGCGTACCAGCCTGGCTTCTCCTTTGGATACTAGAATGAGCAAGCACCTATCACCCCAGTCAAAGACCTCTCCTTGAGTCAAGAGCCAGAGAAAACAACCTCTAAGTTCTTAAAAAAGAAAGAAAAAGAAGACAAGGAGTGGAGAAATAGGGGCAAAACAAAAATATATTTTATAAATGATAACTTTGTTGCTGAGAAAATCCTATTAAAAAAAAGAAAGAACTTAGAATGTATAGTATTAATGGAGATTACACAATTGTGTGGGGGGGTAGTGGGGAAAGGTAACCCTACAGAACATTAGACATCCTCCTGTGGCGAAAGGAAGGAAGGAAGGAAGGAAGGAAGGAAGGAAGGAAGGAAGGAAGGAAGGAAGTTTTCCTTCAACTATAGATCCTAGTCCGTGGGTGGGCACAGTATAACATGTAGAAAGGAGAACAAGAATTGAGTCATGAAAAGGGTATGAAGCTAATTGTTATTCTTGTTTCAACTCCTCATGGATTTTTTTCTTTTTGTCATGGAGGATAAGTACATACAAATAAAAGTAATAATACAGTGTAAAATCTAATGTGGTGCTTCATAGCTTCAGAATGGCTATTCTAATTGTATAAAAATTCATTTAGATGTTCAGACTTTTTCTTTTTTGGAGGTTTAAACATTTGACCTGACTAATGTGGGTGTGTAGTTTTCTTTTTATTTGCAAGTTTGTTCTTTCTTCTTCTCCATTTTTTTTTTTTTTTGGTTTTGTTGTTGTTGTTTGTTTTGTTTGCTTTGTTTTGAGCTAGGACTTTCACTATGTAGCTTGGGCTATTGTGGAACTCACTACTTAGACCAGGCTAGCTTCAAACTCAGAGATCTGACTGTCTCTGCCTCCAAAGTGCTGAGATTAATGTGCATTTTTTTTTCTGCAGCAAAATTTCAACTAAATTTTTATTTTAAAAAATCCTACCCTATAGAGCATTTTTTAAAATCTTTGATGCCTTCTTTAATTATAGCAGAACAAAAACTAAGAAATGAGAAAATATTGCATAATCAAACATTTCAAGTTTGAAGGCTAGCAGGGTATAAAGAACCAGTGTGTAAAACAGATTTCAGGAAATAGGCTGTGAACATTTATAGCCCTACTTAATGTGAAATACTGAATAATAGATTTAACAGAAATCAGGATTATTAGAAATCTTAGTCTAGACTAAGAGTCTCCATTAAGTGTTTGAAGAGATGCCTCCATGAGTCAAGTGCCTGCTGTGCAGCTGAGGGTGGACACCAGCTCTCAGGGAAAAAGGTGGACATGTCCCCCGACACACCGTAAACTCCAGTGCTGGTAATGAGTACAGATGTGCATGACAGCTGGGGCTTGCTGGCATCAGCCTAGCAAGTTCTAGATTCAGTGAGAGATCCTAATTCAAGGGAATAAGGCTGGAGTGGGAGACAGGAACACTAGAGGAGAACACTAGACATCCTTCTGTGGCCACCACTGACAGGCCTGTGTGCTCCTTCACACCGTACACATGCACGCACCACACATGCAAGAAAGTTGCACACATCAAAGTGATTTGAAGGCATTGTTTTAATGGTTAGCTCTGTTAAGGAAATGAACACAAGGGTTAAGGCAGTGGTTCTCACTTTAAAGCAATGTCAGAATCTCCTGGAAGGTTTTTTGTCTTGCCAATTCCTACATCCATAATTTTTGAATCAGTAATTTCAGGGTAAAGACCAAGAATTTGTATTTCTGGCTAGTTTGCAAGTAACACTAACCTGATTGACATAGGGATGTCATATGCGAAAACTCTTTCTGGGGAGATGCAACACCCATTTACCCAGAGAAGGAACCCATGACAGACAAAAGTACAGACACTACCGAAGTCCAATTTAGTGAACCAATGAGTTTTATTGGATTGTTTACAGGAGTATGGCAGAGGGATTACTTACAAGAGCAGAAATGATTCACAGACAGCTGTATCACCAAGGCCCACACCAGCATGTTAACAGTTCATAAAGCTAGGAACCTAGAACACACCTGCACAGCCTGCAGAACACTCAACAGGATAGAGGATGTCCTTCCAGGGTGCCTCAGCTGCTCTAAAACTCGACCAGACAGCCCAGCTGATTTCTCCTTCTTCCAGGCAGCTGGTCTGGTCTCTGAGTCTTCTTTGCAGCTTCTCTCCTCTTGGAGCCATCTTCCCAGTTGGGTTTGTCTAATGAGTCTTCTTTCCAGCTCTGTTCTACTAGTCTCTAGACTAGACTCAGCTTTCATTTCTTACTGTGGGCAGGGAGGGGGCCTAGTGAATCTAGTCTGTTTGAGGAACTTCCTGAAGTTCTTCTGAGTTGTTTACCTTCCTGTTTAAGGAGCCTCCCTGCAGGATGGAGTGTTTCAATCAGATGAAACTGCCAGACAAGAGATCTTTCTGGAAAGAAGCTTCAAGAAATGTAAGACACATAGCGAGTCCTGGGACTGCTGCAGCAGAAAGTTCCAGACTGCTGACAGCAACAGAGGAATGAAGCATGCTGCACAGATGCACCCAGAAGGAAGTTAAGGTGTATTAGTTAGCTGTGAGAAACGGAGAGTCACTGGAGAAACTCAGCCAAGCTTAATGAAGACTATGTATAGACATCAGTCTAAAGTAAAAAGGTTATACAGAACAAGATAGCTGTTTGTTAGCTTCTTTAATAGACCAGGAAGAAAGGTGTTCTTTTTTAAAATGCCAAAGAAAAGTAAACTGAAAAAGAGAAAATAAACAAATAAAGATGTCTAAAATAGAGAAGCAGCAATGGACTTCAGATTGAAGAGACTTCAGATTGATGAGCTGTGCCCTCATCACTTCTAACCAAGACATCCCATAAGCAAGAAATAAAAATTCTTGACTGCATGTAGTACTATGGTCGGAATGTTAATGTCCCCTTAGATTTTTATAGTGGGACATAATCCCAATATGGCTAGAACCAGGATGAGAGGTTAGGTCCTGAGGACAGAGTCCTAACAAAGGCTCCAGGTAGCCATTGTGACCCTTTCACAGCCACACAAGAGTCACAGCACACAAAAAAAGGAAGCCGGCATCAGACACCCCTCACCTTGACTTGTAATTCCCAAATGTCAAAGGTGGGAGAAACAAATTTATTATTCATAAAGTACCTACATTAAGGTGTTTCTACAGTATTTTGTTACAGCAATGAAAATAGATTAAAAGAGGGAATCAAAGACAAAAAAATAAAGACAGACTCTTAAATCTGATTAAGTGCTATGTACAAAGTTTAAGAATAACAGTGAGTGTTACGAAATAAGATATAATGTTAATTTTGTTTCCTGACCTAAGCTAGAAACACCATCAATAAAGGGAAGCATTGGTGTGAGCCACCGCCATGTAGCTACTGCGTTACTACTAGATACCAAGAATGAATGCTGAGGGATCTGAGGGATCAATAATCATTTGGTTGTTCTTACTGACACATAATACATGTGGTACAGTATGACAGCTAAATAGCTAGATATAATAAATATTATCAGATCAATGTACCCTGCATATCATCTTCTGATAAACACCCTTAAGAAATAGGGTACTGCCCCTAGGTTTACTGGCCAAGATCAACTACTCGTTACATAATGGTAAAACACAGTGCGAGAGTAATAGTTTTGTTTTTCGTTTCTTTCAGTTATACCTAAATATGGAAAAGAAAGCTGAAAGGTATGGCATGGTTGGAATATGTTTCATCAGGCTAATGTCTAATAAATAGTCATTTAAAAGTAAGTTCCTTAAAATAGAAAATGAAGCTAAGAAATTGTCGTGGGATTATAAATCCCTGGATCTGTCCATTAAATTACAGGTATGTCTCAGTCATGTAAAATCTATTCCCTTAATTTGCCATTTCCTTCTCCTGAGGATCAATCAAAAGACCCCTTTGGTTCACCTAATTGACATACCCAATTAAAATTAAAACACTTCATCCTAACACAGAGTTTCCCCTTGTACCTTTATAAACTGTCATTTTCCTGTGTGCCATGTCTGTCCCCTCTCCCCTTTTCCTTTTCCCTGGTTTCTTATCCTCAATCTCCTGTCTTTGTCTCTTACCCCTGCCCTTTGCCCCTCTGGGACAAATAAATTTCCTTTGTGCTGAGAACTTGGTCTTAGGTCCTAAGCCGTTATCTTTCCTTTCACTGGGTACGTCAGCAATCACAGTGTACACCATGAACATTCTTAATTCAACCATTATGCTGTACTGTTGTGCTGAGTAACTTTGTGACATGCTCCCCCCCCACACACACACACAGTTTTACAAAGTTATTCTCCCATGTTCATGCATGAAGAAAACAACCTTAGCTGTGCAACTCACAAATCTTACAACATAGCTGCTACTATGTCTTTTTTATTCTTTCAAGTTTTATTTATTCTTTCTTAGCTGATATTCTCTCACTAGAATAATTATCCCTTGTGGAGGCAGGAGATTACATGCAGGTTAACCACTGTAAAAGAAAGTTCTATTAGAAAGGTATAATTTACATCATATATCCATAAAGTTGAATTAAATCCTGTATTTTAAATTAACTATCAATCTAGAGCATTTCTAAAGTACTATACTCTCAATGGTAAGAATAAAATACTTGAGAGCATACTACAGTCCAGGAGGCAAAACCAATGGAGAACTAGTTGAATTTGTCAAGGTAAAAAAATATATATATATATTAGATCTCTACTATGGTTCAGCAAGCTGGAAGTGAAGCCACACATTCTAATGTATACCTGGATATACAGGGATAAGGAGCTGACTGTTTGGTATCATCACACAAAAGGTTCAAGTATCACTACAGAAGAAGGGGTAAAAAGAATGTAAGAGCCAGAAGACAAGGAGAAGGGCTGAGATATACTATTTTCTAGGCATGATACAGCCATCACAACTGTGATCCCATAGCAGCTGTGGGTACCTAAGCTAGACCTATTGCCTCTTAACAGTCAATTATGGATGGGGAAATGGCTCACCAGTGTAGCACAAATAATAAAAACCCAGAGACAGATACTGCGGTTCAACCTGAAGATCAAAGAAACAAAGAGGCCAAGCTACCAGAGTTCTTACCTCTACCAAGGATCAGACCAAGAGGATAATCCTATCCTCGGTGTGACCAAAAAGTGAATACACTGCACTCCTGTCTCCACCTGCCTTATATTCCTCTCTAGTGCTAGAATTAAAGGCATGAACCACCACTGCCCAGCTTCTATGGCTAACAAGTGTGTCTGTTGGAATTAAAGGTGTGTGCTACCATTACCTGGCTGACTAGTGTGGCTAACTCTGCACGCTGACCTTCAAGCAAGTTTTATTTGTTAGATCATAAACAAAATATTACCACCCATTATTGTTGAAGTACTGGTTACCAATGGCTCCTGTGAGATAGATACAGAGTCATTTGCCTACCGTTGTTTACCCATTAGAGAGCTGACTAGACTCCAGTAGAGAGTTCCAGACCCAGAAGGCCCTGATTAAACTACTGTGTCACAAAACAAAAGAAAAAAAAATATGAATTTGGCAAAGGAGTTTGCAGGGAGAAGTAGGGGATTAAAGGGAGTAAGAAGAACGTAAGAGAAGACATAGGGTGAGTCACCAGAAAGCATTGATATGCACAAAATTGTCATATAATAATTTTTTTGAAGTTTGAGTAATTTTATTTCTTATCATAGGCATTTCTAGATGTATATTATATAATACACCATTGTTTTATTCCTGTTCTAATGATGATTCATTTCATTTGAACACTATAACTTTACCCCAATATTCTAGACTATTTAATCTGATTCAACTTTGAAATGAAAAGGAGAAAGTGGGGGAAGAGATTCATCAACTGAAATGAAAGTCTCTCCTGCTCTTCAGAGGCTGAATGAGCTTTAAAATCCTTTACTGAGAGCAGTGGCGACACTTCCTGATAGAACTTTAGGATGTCCCCAGTGATCATAACAAAATATGAGCTCTCCTCTACCTGACCTGCAACACCTCATCCTCCAGAGTGCTGGGATAATAGGCACGTACCACTATGCCAAATTTCTGTATTACAGGAGATCAAACCATGGCTTTGTGCACACTACATCCTTTACCATTTAGCTACATCCCTAGCCTTAAAATTCATTTTAAAAAATCTGTATATTCATGTATATGAACACAGGCATCTGTATAATATAGAGCAGGTTTGTTGATTTACCATAATTTTTAAAAAGGGAGTTGCAATGGTTAGTTTTTGTCAATTTGAGACAAATCAGAGTCATTCTAAGAGGAGGGAACCTCAACTGGGAAGCTTCTTCCATCAGACTGGCTGTGGCCTATCTAGGGGGCATTTTCTTGATTGATAAATGATGTAGGAGGGGCCAGCCCATTGTCTACAGGGTCATCCCTGGGAGGATGGGCCTGGGCTGTATAAGAAAACTAGCTGAGCAAGCTAGGGAAACAAACAATAAGCAGCATTCCTCTGCAGCTTCTGCTTCAAGCTTCTGTCCTGGCTTCTCTTGATGCTGGACTACAGCTTGTCAGATAAACTCTTTCCTTCCTATGTTGCTTTTTGGTCATGGTGTTCAGCACATAAATACTATGAGAGGAACTATGAGAGGAACTCACAAAAGTGGGTAGGATGGGGACACCCAGGAAACCAGATGGGGTAAGCATCCATAACCAGCACTAAGAACAACATTTGGGAGGCTGTCACAGGAGGATCCTGAGTTCCAAGACAGCTAGGGTTACAGAGTAAGAACTTGTCTCCAAACAAAGAAATAAAAGTATTTTTTAAGGAAAAATAAATTTCAGAAAGCAGTTAATGGGTATTTAAATTTTATATTGATACATTCAAGGAAACAAAAAGATTATCAGAGGGATGGAAGGGACCAAATAAAAAGGAGACAGCAGAGAAGGAGGTCAGGAAGAACAAAGTGTGATACAAATGTAAGAAAATGTCACTAGGTAACCCATCACTGATAGTGTTAAATATTAATTTAGGGCTGGCTGGGACATGGCCTTACAAGATTAAGAACATCTGCTGCACCAGAGTGTGGATTGGAATTCAAGTCTCCAGCCCACATTAAAAACAAACAGCCCAGTATGGCCACTACAGAGGCTATAAGGATATATAAGGATAGTACTGTGTGGCCAGATACAAGAGGGTCACTGGGACCTGCTGGCCAGGATGACTGAGAGAGAGAGAGAGAGAGAGAGAGAGAGAGAGAGAGAGAGAGAGAGAGAGAGGGAGGGAGGGAGGGAGGGAGGGAGGGAGGGAGGGAGGGAGGGAGGGAGGGAGGGAGGGAGAAGAGAAGGGGAGGAGAGGAAAGCATGCAAGATTAGGAAGATTGAGTCGGGGAGGAGCAGATGAGAGAGAGAGAGAGAGAGAGAGAGAGAGAGAGGGAGGGAGGGAGGGAGGGAGGGAGGGAGGGAGGGAGGGAGGGAGAGGAGGGAGAGGAGGGAAGGATACGCTGTATTAACGGAATATGGTGGAAAATTATAGAGCATAGCACCCAATATCTTCTTCAGGCCTCCAAATATACACACACATTGGCCTACACCATTCCCCCCCTCAACAAAAAACTAAAAAAAGATTTTATGATATACACTTAAAAATGGTGCTTAGAGAAATATGTTATAAACAGAGATGAAATATCATTCCTTAATCATTACTGTGCCAAGAAAGAAGAAAAATGAAACTTTATTAAGGCTTTTTTGAATAATAAAAAAATGTATAAGCCTATTTTATCCCATAATAATTTGGTTTTGAAGATACACCATTGTTCTTGAGTATTTACAGAGCATTGATTCTAAGAGACATTAAAATCCATAGACATAGGAAGTCCCTTATATAAGGTAGTATAACATCCACATATAATGTATACATACCCTCTTGTACTTATATTAACCTTATAACATATAAACACTATGTGAATAATCATTATGCTATATTTTGGGGAAATAATAATAGGGGAAATGTCTGTACATGTTTAGTATGCACACCATTTTTTCCTTGAAAACTGACTATGACTGGTGTTTAATCTGTGCATGTAGAAACTCTGACTGCAGGGAGTGGGTCAAATAGTTCTAAAATCACTAATGGTTTTATTTGTTTCATTCTGTTTAATGGTACTGGGGTCAAAGGTAGAGCTGGCTCATATACACTAACATATACATTCCCTACTTCATAATCCTCCCCACCACCTGGGAAAGCACCTACCACTGAGCTATATCTCTATCCCTGTTTGCACTCTTATTTTGAAACAGTCTCACGAGGTGGCCTTAGCTGATTTTAAACTCACTCTGTGGCCAGATGGGGCTTGAATTCGTGATTCCACAGGTAAAGGCTCCAGAGTAGCTATGATTACAAACCAAGACAATTAGATAGGCTTTCCTTCTTTCTCCCTTTCTTTTATAATATATCTAACTGATTATAAATTTAAAAGGATTATATTCATCTTGTAAAGACAGTTTTATTTCAAATACATTTATTATAAATTTCTAACTTATCTTTACTTCCACTTATACATTACTTTCAAAACTTTTTAAATAGGACAGCCATTTTCTTTGCTTGAAAATAACCTAATGTTTTCTTTTTTGTTGTTCATTATTACTATAGGTTTAGCAGTGCCAGAATATGATTTTTAGATATATTTGTTAGTTTCATACCGGTGTACAATGTATTTTGATCATATCCACTCCCTACCATATCTCTCCAGCTCTCATCCCCCACCCCAAGATCTTCCTTCCTGCTTCAGACTTCCCCTCCCCCAACTGGGTGCAACTGGTGCTGCCCATATGCACATGTATGTGAGAACGGAACCCACAAGGAATGGACACTTGAGTCAGGAAAGAGGATATACAACTGACTTTCCAGTTTTAATTCATGTTTTTGTAGTGAATAAGACATAAAAATACATTTGATAGTGGAAGTGTAAAAGCCATTGTGAAGTCCTAAAACTGGCTACTCTAACTGTAATGATATTTAAGATGCACATACTTCAGGTCTGATGTTGGATTTTTTTTTGCAAGTTCTTTACAATAAAGCTTTAATAAAATACTTAAAATAAACCCATTGCTCACTTAAGAATTCATGAGTTTGAGAAAAACAGTCTAGGATACTATCATTTGGAGATTTGCAGTCCAACAGTTTCCTGCTGTGGTCTATTTCAGCATTATCATTACAGGTTTGAGTCTTAATCTCTGCATCAACCTTTGAATCATCTAGTAACTGTAAAACTCATTCATCTGTCCATCTTCTTCTCTTTACCTCTATGGAAAAATAATACTCTAACTTTCATCATATTCAAGAAACTATAAAGAGTAGAGAGAACAAAGACTACAAAAAATGATGACCCTAGCCAGTCATGATAGCAGACATCTTTACTCCCAGAGGCAGATAGATCTCTGAGTTCAAGATCAATTTGGTCTACACAGTTCAAACACAGCCAAACTAAAAAGTCCTTGTCTCTTTAGTCTTCTTTTATACTCCCTTGAGATTGATATGATAGCCCTGAGTTATCTTACAACTGCATCATTTTGCTTGGTTCATTGCATTGCTTACTGTCTTTGTACTTTTTTAAACCAATTTGAAGAATATAGTTCAGGCCAGACAGTAGCGATGCACACCTTTAATGCCAGCACTCAGGAGGCAGAGACAGGCAGATGTTTTTTGCGTTCCAGGCCAGCCTGGTCTACAGAGTGAGTTCCAGGACAGCCATAGCTACACAAAGAAAGCCTGTCTCAAAAAACCAAAACCAAATGAACAAATAGAATATAGTTGGAAAAAATTGATAAGCAAAGATGAAATTATCCATAGGAAAATGAAACAGCAAACTATTCTGGCTGAACTCCAGTATGTGGGAGGCAGAGTCAAGAGGATCTAGAATTCAAGGGCTGTCTTTTATTTTAAAAAAAGAAAAGAAAAGAAGAAAAGACTCCCAAATTCATTAGGCTGCTCCAGGCACCATCCTACTCAGAAGGAATCTTCATCTCTAACATAAACTTGGGATCTGTTTCTTTGCTAAGGTGTCACTGGTGAATGGTAGGGGAGCTTAAAGGTTTCAAAAGACTAAACTCATGCCTTTTGAAATGTGCTCTTTCTCTGCCATGAAGGTCTCTGCTGGAACCAAGCTGAATGTCTCCTTTCTGAAAGCACCATGCACGCTTCCAAAGGAGGGAAGAAACCAAAAGTTCTACCCAGTTACAACACCCATGAACCACATACCAGCATGGCATGATAACCCTAAATAACAGTGGCATGCAAGAATTGGCAGTAACAATAGCTCTCTACTTGGACTTGCAACCAAGTCTATAATTTCCAGTTCCAGGGGATCCAATGCCCTTTTCTGGATGCCACAGACAACAGGCATGCAGATGGTGCAAAAATATATTTAGGCAAAACACACAAAGAGATACACTCACAAACATGCATACACATAATTGTGAGACCATGATTAAAAACCCCCCTCAGTGAGACATTACCCTTCATTTCTAGACCAATTTCAACCTAAATAGCTACAATTATCTGAACAGTCTTTGCCTGTTATCAATTCAGAAGTCTATAGTTTAATTAGACAACTCAGAAAGTATGGTGCAGAAATTAGGAAAAGAAATAGACTGAGGATATGATCTATAGTTCAACTCATGAGCTCTACAAAGAACTGAATGAAAAGCATTCTTCCCTAGACCTGGCTTCCTATAATACTACTATTTGGCTTAAATGTGATTTAAATTTTTTTTTTTTTTACCAGAATATGACATACACTTCCATATCCAGTATGTTCCAAGGATACTAGAAGACAGAAGATACTTGGGATACAATGGTATAATGTTCAACAGTTTGACACTGAAGACTGCCTAGAACTTTATTAGTCTATTATTAATTAGTGTGTATATGTGCATGCATAGTGTGTTGAGAATCAAAGCCAACTCTTCACACACTTTGGCAAGCACTCTAGCACTGTGCAGCACCCTCATCTCCTTTCATGGTGTTGGAGTGTAGCCAGTGTAAGAACTGACATAGCAAGTTGAAAGACCTTGGTTTGATCTCCAACACTGGGGGAAAAGATCTAATTTCTCTTTTAAAAATGGTAACCAAGAGTAGCAAAATTTTATATAGCACTAAATGGAAGACCAGAAGCCCTAAGCTGATAGAAAAGAAAGTGGAGAATGGGCCTTAACCCACTGGCAAGGAAATGGCTTTCTGAATAGGATGCTGATAACACAGCCACTAAGACCAACAACTAATAAATGGAACCTCATGAAACTGAAAAGCTTCTATATGGCAAAGGACACCATCATTAATACAAAACAGCACCCTATAAAATAGGAAACCATCATTATAATTCTGAGAGAGAATTAGTTTCTAAAAATATATAAATAAGAAACTGAACATCAAAAAAACAAGTAATTAAATTCAATTAAAAACAGAATACAGAACTAAACAAAAGTTCTCAAAAGATGAAGCACAAATGGCTGAGAAATGTTTAAAGTAATGTTCAACATCCTTAGCCATTAGGAAAATTAAAGTGAAACTACTTTTGGATTTCATCTTACCCCAGTCAGAATGGCCAAGGTCAAGAAAACAAAGGACAAATCATGCTGGTGAGGATGTGAGGTTAAGGGGATCACTCATCCATTGCTTGTGGGGAGTGCAAATTTGTACAGCCACTATGGAAATCAATGTGGCTGTTCTTCAGAAAGATGGAAATCAATATACCTACCTCAAGATCCAGCTATATCACTCCTGAGCATATAACCCAAAGGATACCTCATCCTACTAAAATACTTGCTCAACCAAACCATGTTCACTCCTGCTTTTAGTAGCTAGGAACTAACTGGAAACAGCACAGATGTCCATCAACTGATGAATGATAATGAAAATGTTGCACATTTACACAATGGAACATTATTCGGCTATTAAAAATGAAATTATGAAATGTTCAGACAAATGGAGAGAGCTAGAAAAAAAACCTCATCCTGAGTGACATAATACAGACCTCAAAAGACAAATATTGCATCCACATTATATGTGGATGTTAGCTTTTAAGCTTTTTATATGTGTATTATAATCCAAAGAACCACAGAGGTTAGGTACCTAATAAGGGGCCAGGGAGGAGAGGCTCTTACAAGAAAGCAGAAATAGCACAGTGTTATGGAGAAACAAAGGGAAAACTAGAATATGAGGATTAAATAGAGAAGGGCTTAGGAGAGCAGGATAAAGGAGGGAATATATGAAGGGCCAACTAACACGAAAAGCCTTTTAAAAATCTATACATTCCTAAAATATATACATACATGAAAGGTTCCTAAATGTAGCCATCATATAATGGGGGAGACAGTGTCCCAGCAACACATCTTCTGTCACCACTAAAATCTCCAGTGCCCAAGAGTAGTTGGCCAACATGGAATGAACTACACGTTTTTGTTTTGTTTTGTTGGAGAAGAGGGCAAGTTAAGAGGAAAGCATAATTAAAATATATTGTTTAAAAATTTTTTTAAGTAAAATTAACAAACATTAAAGAAACAATTGTTCTTGAATGTTACCTTGGGTTTTCAGGCAACTGAATCCACAAAAAGCTTGAGATCAAATGTGTACCAAGAGTACCAAAAACTGACTTAAAGATGCATCTCCCCAAGATCTTAGTCTTTCCTTCTTTGTCATCTTTGAACAATATGGCAATGGTACACTCCAAAGTCCTGTCTGAGAAAACTCAAAAGCTGTCTTCTCTGACTTCCTTTAACCTGGCTTTCCCAGCTCCACAGGAGGCATCAGGCAACTGCTGATTTTGTTTTTTCCCTTCATTCCCCTGGTGACTAGACCCTCTCAACAGCACCCAATGAGCCTCACACCTGATGCCACCCCCCCCTTTGTACACTACCCCCACCCTAAAACAGCTCAAACTATCAAATTACTAAAGAAATGACAAAGTGGGACCTCTAAGTCTGGGTCACTTCTGCCTTATTCATCTGGATTACTTGCTCTGGGGAGCCAGCTGCTATGACTAAAAGGACTTGCTTAGCAGCCTTATGGAGATGTGCACATGGCAATAAATTAGGCAGTCCTGTCAACAACAGCCGGTATGTGAGCCATCTTGGAAGGAGGTGTCCCAGAGGTCAAGCCATCAGATACATGCAGACTCAGCATCTTCTTCCCTGATTTCTTCCCCACCCCGTCCTTCCTCCTCAGGGTCTGGCTAAACTGGTTAACCTGGGACTAGCCATCTTCCTGTCTCAGTCTTTTTAAGAGACTGGATTATAGGCATGAACCACCAGGACTGGTCTCAGTGGACATTAATTATAACCTCAAAATCATGTAGAGCCTGAAATATCCACTAAAAACTGAGGCAAACTTATCAAAATTGAGAAAATGTTTTAAAACAATTGTTGCAAAGAATAATAATCATAAATATGTTTACTAAAAGACCTAAATAAGCCAGGTGGTGTTGGCACACGCTTTAATCCCAGCACTCAGAAGGGAAAGACTGTGGCTCTCTTTGAGTTCTCGGACAGCATGGTCTACAAAGAGAGTTCAGGGAGAGCCAAGGCTGTTACACAGAGAAACCCCCGTCTCAAAAACAAAGCACAATCAAACAAGAACAAAAATCAATGAAAAAAGCAGTAGTTCCTATTGTAGGAGAGGGAACACAACAGAAAAAAAAACAAAAACAGGGGGCTGGAGAGGTGGATCCTAGGTTAAGGGCACTGACTACTCTCCCAAAGGACCCAGGTTCAAATCCCAGCGCCCACATGGCAGCTCATAACTTTAACTCCAAGATCTGATGCTCTCACACAGAGTTACCTGCAGTCAAAATACCAATACACAAAAAATAAAAGTAAATACATTTTTAAAAAGAAAGAAAACAGCAGAGCAATGGGAACACAGCTCATCAACTCTCCTGGGTCACTCGCTATGGGGAGCCAACTACTGTGTGGAAGCTGGCAGAAGAAACCAACGACACTCAAAAACATTTTAGGCTGCAACTGTTTCTGTTTCTAAGATCATTCAATTTTCAAGTTTCAAGTTTGTCTTTACTGTTTTATAAATTCTTTATTACAGTTATCTGCATTCATGTGTGTATGTGACAAGCCACAGTGACTGTGAAGGTCAGAGGACAACCAGTGGGAGAAAGTCCTCTTCTTTTACCATATGGATCCTAGGGACAGACTCAGGATTGTCAGGCTTGGAAGCAAGCACCTTTACCTGCTGAGTATCTCACTGGCCCTACTATATAAATATGTTTTCATATTTTACTTTTAGAAATTAAAAGAATAGCACAGGTATGATTTTATAATGTAATAGTTTATTTAAAAACAATGAAGTTCAACTGTTGGGACCACAATTCAACTTAAGGCTTCTACATGTAAAATACTATGGTAAACTGAAGAGGGCCTACTGAAGATGGTGTGGTTTCTAGCATTAATGAGAGGTGATTTAGAGGCAGCAACAGAAGGAATCCAGTAATGATGTCTAACATAACATATTCCCAAGTATTTGAAATAAATATGAGAGACAAGAAACATAAATAACATCTCAACACCTGAAAGTGAAGGAATGTACAAAGACGTGTTTCTGAAAAGGAGGTTTCCAAACTAGGCCCTGGGCAGAGTTTCAACAGACTAAGCTGAAAAGCAGGGCAGTTAAAGGAGAGGAAGCCACCATGGGAAAAAGATACGTGGAACGTCTAAAGCACTTTCAGGAAAATCTGTAAACAGCTAGCTGAGAAAATAGGAGGTAGATTTTCAAGAGGGCTGCAGGAAAAATGGCGATCAGGCTGTAGGAGGCTGTACCTGACAGAGTGGGTCTGAATCAGATTCTGAGGCTAGGGCGTTACTTTTCACTAATTTAATTATTCTATTTTATATACAATTTAAAATGTTTTATAATGAATAATGTGAAAATAGTCTACTTCAACTCCTCACTCCTGTCCCCTCAAGGGCACTGGGGACAGGATGAAAACAAGAGCACTTAGCTGCCTGTCAATATACTGTCAACTCAAGCCATCACAAGGTGAGGCCTATCTGTTAATCTTCATCTACATATAACTTAAACATGTCATATGAATACTTTCATAAACAATTAGAGATAACATTTACATCATATGCAAAAGCGTTGGATTCTTTCTGTTGAATATTTATTTTTTAGTTACACATGTGTAGGAGTATGTCTGTGTATGCCCAGTTCAAGCAAGCTTTGGCTTCTCTTTCCAAAGCCAGTGAAGAACCACCAGTGATTTTTTAAAATTAAGATACTTCCAGATCAGACAATGAAAAGAAAGTTGTAGTTCTAAGTGAATTTCTTGCTTCCTACCTATATTCTACTAAACAAATGTTATTTTAGCACAGAGAAAGCACTAAAATAAAAGTTCTGGGTTTAAACTAACAAATGCAAAAATATGAAATAGCAATGAGCTAACCAGCCAGCAGGCATAAGTAACTTGAGACCTTTAATAGAAGATTAGAAGTAAATTAAACTGCCCAGAATACATAAGGAAACGAGATAAATTTCACTATCTCGTACTACGTACAGATGTAGGGGGAACCACATCAGGGTATTTCTGCATGTAATAACTATACTCTTGGTATTACATACAATGTGCTTTTACTACCAATTAGACGTTAAATGTAACGGAAATCATAAATGATGAAAAGAGCAGCAGCAAACTGTCAGGAGAAACAATGGAGATTAGTGTGATGGGGGATGTCCTTCTGTATGCTGTGAATCTATGTTTCTCTTATTGGTTGATGAATAAATGCTGATTGGCCAGTAGCCAGGCAGGAAGTATAGGCGGGGCTACAAGACTAGGAATGCTGGGAAGAGGAACACAGAGAGGAGCCACTGGAGAGATGCCAGGTAGCTATGGAGAAGATGGACACCTGGGCATTCTCTGGTAAGCCAAGACTATATGGAGATACTCAGATTAATAGAAATGGGTTAATAATTAAGAGAAACTCTATCTTCTTGTGGCACCCAATGTGGAAGGAACGAAAGTGAGAAGGGGAAGGAAAAGAAAAGAAAAGGGGTCAGAATAGGAAGGGGAATATACACCAAGTCCATTCTGTATCTGCAAGGAAATGACCTGATGTAACCTTATACATTAATTTTCAATCACTATAGTAAAATTTCAGTTACAGATAAATGAAGTATTTAGATAAAATTGATTCTCTAGTTGACTAAATATCTTATAGCTTCATTGCCTTAATTACATAAAAGCTATTAATTTTAAGGATCTCTTAAAGCAGTGTTTCTCAGCCCTCCTAATGGTGATACTCTTTTACTAAAGTTCCTCATGTTGTAGTGGTGCCAACCATAAAATAATTTTGCTGCTACTTCATAACTAGAGTTCTGCTACTGTTATGAATTGTAATGTAAAAAAATATCCAATATGTGAACCCAAAGGGGTGGTGACCCACAGGTTGAGAACCACTGCCTTAACTTTAATTTTACTGTTATGAATTGTAATGTTTAAAAATGTCTGATATGTAGAACCCAAAGGGGTGGTGACCCACAAGTTGAGAGTCATTGCCTTAAGTGACATACGCAACAGATTATACAAAACTTTCTATCTTTATTTATCCACTGAATTTTAAATTCTGCTTTGTGTGAAGAAACCTGTCATGATGACTTTTCAAGTCTCAAACAACTCCAGGTCTGCCAAATTCTAAAATGCACCCTTCCACATACATAACGGCGTGTGCATCCAATGACTCACAACAACCTTCCACATACATAATGTCGTGTGTATCCAAGATGACTCACAACCACCATTTGGAACCTAACACAAGTCTCTCTGGACTCATTAAGATGTTCTGGGCCATCTGCAGACTTGAAATAGCACTTTGAGAAGGCTGTGTCATTCTAACTAGTGATTCTCCTGTCTGCTATCTTGTCAGTTACCACTTCTCAGTATAGCTGCTTCTGCCAACTTCAGTCACCCATTAACAACTCGGGCCCTTCAAGCCACATATAAAGAACTAACAGGCTGGGATACAAGATCATTGGGTAAAGTGCTTGCCTGAAAACATAAGAACCAAAATGTGGATCCCCAGAATCCAGACAAAAGGCAGGTGTATGACACCACCAAATGGGAGTACAACCCCAGCAAGGCAAGTCATTCTTAAGCACACGTTACTGATCTCCCAGAGCCCTGGACACTATATCAAAGTGTCAGGCGTTCTTCTGTACCACACTTCTTTGGTTTCTCCAAGATTCAGCACATTCATCATAATTATAATAGGATAAGAGCATTTCCTTCATTTAATCTCTACTATATCCTCATGAGCACATTCTTGACTGTGGTTTTAATTTTGCTAACATACTAAGTTAGTTTTCCTTCCCCCAAAATGAATGTCCAACTCAACTAAATCATTTTAAAGCCTATAATTTTCCCTTACTAATATACAAATTCTATTTAAAACACATTCCTATATGTTGGCAGTTCTAGAATAATCTACTTAGACACAGCACAGCTTAAATGTTCTATGTGCATTGTGTCTACTCTACTGCTGTCATTTCTGTGGCACTAATATTTATTGTGTTCTTTCAGTATGCTAGGCATAGTCTAAGTAGTATATTCAGACTAACTTGTTTAGTCTCCATGGCAACCCAGGATATTAACGTTTTAGAAAAACAGTAGTAAATTTCAACCTTGACTTTCTTCTCAGTCAGCTTATTTACCAAATAGTTCTGTGGGAGGGGGGATTAACTTTTTATTGATTCCTTGTGGATTTCACATCATGCATCCTGATCTCTTTAATTTCCCCATCACCTCGATTCTGCCCTCTGTCCTTGCAACCTAAGAGCCCCCCCACCAAAAAAAAATTAAAGTAAAAAACAAAACAGAAATCTTGGCATGGAAGCTGTAGCATGGCCAGTGAGTCACAAAGTATACCCTTTAGTACATACATCTTTACGTGTAAGTGTTCATTGCAATGAGTCACTGGTCTGGTTCTAGGCCTCTGGCTTTTGCTACACTGTTGATACTGGGTCCTCAAGAGAACTCCTCTTGAATATCCTCTTGTTGCCTTATGTCATGGAGATCCTGTGGCTTTGGATCTGCAGGTTCAGCCCCTTCACATGCCTCAGCTGTTCATAGATGAGGTGGGTGGACTACATTGTAGCCCTGGTTCTGGGCCTGGGTGGTAGCTGGGTTGGTCAGCCTACCAGCTTTCCCTTATCGTCACTACCTGGGCAAGCTTTCCAGTACTGTTCCAGCTAGCTCACCCACTGTAGCAGGCATCAAGGAGTTGGGCCAGTTCCCCTGCTCTCACTCCCTCTGGTCCACTCACCACACCACCAGGGCCAGCTCTACTGTTCTTCCCAGGGTGTTACAGGGCCCATTCTTGGACTGCTGCACTTGGTGAAGGGCACGACCAGCTCTTCCATTCTCATGCCCCGAGGCCTGCTGTCCTGCCTGTTGTGAAGGTGTCTTGTTTCCCTTACCCTTGCCACCCCATGGAATCCACAGTGGGATCATCCAGGGATCAAACTCAGGTGGTCATGCCTATGCAGCAAGCACCCTCACCTGCTGAATCATCTTATAGACCCACATTTCTTAATCCCAGCAATTGAGATTTTGGTTTAAAGGTTTAGAAATGTGTTTTGGATTGCTTTCTAGCTCTTGCATTTATCATTAACTTAACATCTCATTTACGGTGTAGACGGAAATTTCTGCCCCACCCTATCCTGCAAGTTGGTCAGTCCCAAATAAACACACAGAGGCTTATATTAATTACAAACTGTTTGGCCTACTGCTCAGCCTTAATAGTAACAAACTCTTACAACTTAAATTAACCCATAATTCTTATCTATGTTTAGCCATGTGGCTTGGCACCTTTTCTCAGTAAGGCATTCTCATCTTGCTTCTTGTGACTAGCTGTGACTCTCTCTCCCTACCTCTTCCCAGCATTCTTCTAGTCAGGTAGCCCCACTTATACTTCCTGCCTGGCTACTGGCCAATCAGCATTTTACTAATCCAATATGAGTGACAAATCTTTATAGTGTACAAGAGCATTATCCCACATCAGTAGAGTATATAGCTGATAACATACCTACTTAAAAACTGTTTCACCTGAAAAACACACTCAATCTCAGTATTGGGGTAGCAGAGACAGGTAAATCTCCAGGGCTGACTAAACCACTATCTTAGTCTATCTCAAAGGTAGGTAGACAAGGTCCAAGTTATGAGATACTTAAGGTTGTCCTCTCACACATGCATGTATAGGAGCATGCATGCGCACGCACGTGTGTGCACACACACAAATGATTTTTTAATTCTTTTTAGCTTTCTTTCTAATGACAATGCTATTTTTGAAAATACTCTATAGGAAATTGAAAGAATATTACATTTTCTCTTTTTGGTTGGTAGTGATGTTTTTGGTTTTTTTGTTTTGGTTTTTTTTTTTTTTTTTTTTTTTTTTTGGTCTTTTGAGACAGGGTTCTTCTATGTTGCTGTCCTGGAACTCACTCTCTATAGACCAGGCTGGCCTGGAACTCAGAGATCTGCCTGCCTCTGCCTCCAAGTGCTGGGATTAAAGGTATATGTGCCATCAACACCTGGCTTACATTTTTTCTTTACTGCAGCATACTATGTTGTGGGATATTTAACTAACTAGGCAAAGATGTGTTACATTTGTTTATGCTGCAGAACAGTACTTCAACTGTACAAAGGTGTGTTACATTTACTTATGCTTCATTTGTTTAACATGTAAGGGTGTGTGTTTAATTATGTAAAGACGTATTGCATTTGTTTCACCTTGTGCCTTAGGCACCTGACTGCTCCAATAAAAAGCTGGACAGCCAAGAGCCAGGCAGGAGAGGGATAGGTTGGGCCAGCACAAAGAGAGCATAAACAGGAGAAGAAATCTAGGCTCATGTAGAAGAAAGAACAAGAGAAAAAAAGAAGACAGGAGAGAATGAGGGAGACTCGGGGCCAGAAGTCAGGCAGCTGTCTGCCAGTCAAACACAGAGACAGAGACAGCAGGAAAGTAAGAAATACAGAAGAGAAAAGAGAAAAAAAAAAAAAAGCACAGAGACAAAAGGTAGATAAACAGGTTAATGTAAGTTAAAAGAGCTAGCCAGAAACAAGCCTAAGCTAGGATGGGCATTCAAAACAAATTAAGTCTCCATGTCATAATTTGGGAGCTGGTTGGTGGCCCAAAACTTTCAAATACCTTGGAAATTTTGCACTAGAGTTTTACTATTATAAACATCAAGTGCAAAGCTGCATTTAGTGTTTAATTTAATACTGAACCTTGGCTAATAGCTAAGCTTGATAGTTTTAATAAGCATATTCGGTCTGGTTTTTATGTTTTAATTTTTTTTTTCCTTTCACACTTTCTCCTTTTTTCCTTCTTCTGTGATACAATGAATTCATAGATTATGCAAATATTTATGGAATACCCACCTGCTTGATAAACATTCTTAGAGGAATATGATGGTATGATGGTAAACAAAGCATTAGCAACATGCACATAATGGTGCTGCTCATTTCCCCACCTCATGTCAACACTGTAAGAGACTTAGGGCATCCCTGGGCGGTGGTGGTGCAGTCCTTTCATCCCAGCACTTAGGAGGCAGAGCTGGGCATGTATTAGAGATGGAGGGATAGCAACAAGTGAGGACAGTGTGAAGGAGAACTGAACTTCAAGAGCTGCAGCTTGAGAAGCAGGCAATGTGGGAAAGAAAATGGTGAAGGCATCTGAGGAGACAGTAAGGAGCCAGATCACATACTGTCTTTCCACCAGACACAGAAAGAACTTACAATTCTATTCAAATTTGAGTGAGAAATTAAGAGGTTCTAACTAGGAAAATAACATGATATGACAGTATTAAAATAATAATTACCTGGCTCCAAACTGGAGACCAGTGGGGACAGGAGAAGAGTAAGATCTGAGAAATCAGTAGCACTGAGCAAGAAATAATCACCACGTACCCTGGGGTGGTAATAGCAGATGGAGACACTTTAGAGGTGTGTCACACAGAACTCTCAGATGAAGAGACAAGAACGAGCCTCTCTAAAGAGGGGGAGGATGTGGGGATAGCAATCTGTGTGGAACTGTGAACATGCAGAGTGTAAGATGGCTACAAGTAGAATCCTAAATAAACGCCCAGCAGCTCACAGGCGAAGGATTGTTCGTACCTTGCTGGTCAAAAACACCAACTTACAGTCACACTTTAAATGTGTGTACTGACTAGAAAGACCTTCTAACAATGACACTGTTAATGAGACAGACAAGGTTTAGGTCTTTACAGTTTACTGTGGAAAGAAGACACAAATACACAAGCAATACAGGCTCTTAGGGCTGGAGGGTTAAAGAGCACATACTCTTCTTCCTGAGGACCTGAGTTTGATTTCCAGCACCCACTTACAACTGCCTGTTACCCCAGCTCCAGCGGAATTAGATGCCTCTGACCTCTGTGGGCACCTGCATTCATGTGCCTATGCACCCCCACACACACACACACACATTCACATAGTTAAAATAATAAAAATAACCTGGGCAGTGGTGGTGCACACCTTTAATCCCAGTACTCAGGAGGCTGTTGGATCTCTGTGAGTTGGTGACCAGCCTGATCTATAAGAGCTAGTTCCAGGACAGCCTCCAAAACCACAGAGAAACTCTGTCTCAAAAAAAACCCTAATAATAACGATGATGATGATGAAAATAAATCTTAAAAAAGTAAAATATAGGCTCTTAAGTCCTACTATAAGTGGAATCAAAAGTGAAAGAAGAAACTCAGGCACAGAATAACAACTTGCAGCTAGATACAGAGTTCTAAGTGAATGAGGGAGGAGAATAACCAAGCAAGCAAGTAGAGGTTTGGTCCATGAATACATACACTCTGGAGAAATTATCTTAGCTAGTAACATACAATTAAACAAAGTGTAGGTTGCTGACAATCTTAAACGTCTTGTGAATGAAAATGCAACAATGAATGTAGGTTTAATTTAAAGAAAGATACACAAAATAATGCCAGATACTAAAGTGAGAGGTCTAGAGTGAAAAGTGAATGGGCACTGAAACAGGAGGACACCTGAGTGTGTGTCTGTGTGGGTGGGGGTAGTTCCCAAGCATCAATGGGGAGGGGCACAAGAGACCCCTGTAACTAAGGAGCCCTTGGCAGCTTCTAGCTGCTAGGGGAAGGAGTCGGATCCCTATCAGGGTGCCCATACTCCAGAAGATGGTCCCATATTGGGTTATCTATCAGACAGACAGTCAGAAAGAGAGGATGTGAAGAAGGATTTGGCGAAGAGAAGAGGGGTGACAATGATCATAATACATGTACACATATATGGAATTCTCAAAGAATAAACTCTGCAAAATGCACTGGACACACTCCAGTATTGTGTTACTGTGTTACATTCAAAGAACTTTCTGATTAACTGTGTGATGAAAAGGACAGAGGAAAATAGTTATGAATCCAGAAGGCCAACTGAACTTGAGTATGTGGGACCCACTTAGAGTCACCAATGGACAGTTTACCATGCTGGCCCATTCATGTCATATTCTTCCATGCTGTTCAGTAGGGGACTTCAGCTGTGGACTCTGGATAGTGTAGGAACCTGACAACTTGATGCTGTGGTGGTGTGAGCATTTCACTGCCTCTCAGGAGCAAGAGTCAACGCTTGTGGTCGCTTACTGTTTTAATGGGATCTTTTAAAGTGAAAAACATTAGGACATATCCAAATTATATAATGCTTTGGGTGGGATCAAGGGATTCTACAGATTTTTAGTTTAAAATTCTTTAAAATAAAAAAAATTAATAATAGTAACAACAATACAGAACTGGAGAGAAGGTGCAGTCAGTGAAGTGCCTCCCGTGTAAGCAAGAGGACCTGAATTTGGTCCCTAGAACCAACTGTCCAAAGCCTGAAGTACAAGTGCACGCCAGTAACCCAGCTCCTGGAAGGCGGCAGGAGGAACCCTGGGTCTTGCTGGCCAGGTAGCCAAATCAGCTGGTTCAGTGAGATCCTTGAAAAACCAAGGTGGAGAGTGATTGAGGAAGGCACTCAAAGTGAACTGCTGGCTTCCTGCACACACTCAAGGACAGTAACAACAGGAATAAAGAAGCACTATATACACATGTAACAGAGTTGCCAAGTTTAACTACATCTACCTAACTCTATCTACCTAGCATCACACTATGCTTTATTTGGGATCTTCTCAACTGAAAGTCAAGGGTTAATCTTCACAAAATGAGATCTCAACACTGTTCACTAGGACTTAATTCAATTTACCCCTCCTTAGCTTTTAACTTTTAGATAAATTTTGTACTTTTGAGGATTGTACATCTTTTAGCTCTTGTTTAATACACATAAAAATACACCCTTCTACCTATGAAGATAGGTAATAGCATTATTTTTATAAGACACAATGACAGATTTAAAAGGTGTTTATTTCTCATATTATAAACCTTACTATCATCTGGAAGTAGTTCATGGTCCCTTGACAACTTGGAAAGAATGTGGCATGCAGAAATCAATGTCATTAACAAAATACAGGATGTAAACAGTTTTATAAGACAACACTGATTCAAAGGCAGTGGATGCCTAACAATGAAACAATTCCACTATCCAAAATTAATGGTTGACTAATTTTTCAAAATGAATTCAGCTGATTGTGGTGATAAATGTTTTTACTATCACCACTTGGAAGATGCAGGCATATTTCTGTTAAGTTTGAGGCCAGCCTGATCTACATAGTGAGTTCTAAGACAGAGCTATGTGGGGAGACCTTGTCTCAAAAATGAAGTTAAATAAATAGGTAAATAAATAAATATATCAAAGTCAGAAAAGTGAAAATGAAATGAATTTTTGAGAACTAGAAATTCTTACAGACTAAAATATTCATTGTCAATGTTTTGGCACAAAACAAGTCAGGGATTTATATAAAACTCAGTAAAACTACCTTTTTCTCAGCCACCAAAAAATAAGAGGGAACAAACAGAAAATGTCCCAAAGAGTTTAAGGAGAACTTTGGCCAGAGGTGCTAATTAATTTCAGAATGAAGTATGAAACTGCATCAGTATTCATTCAAATATCTAAGACTCCAGTAAGTATAAGACGCTATGTTGCAGCCAGTTATGGTGGCACACATTTGCAATCAATTCACTCAAGATGATGAGACAAGAGGATCCCATATTTGAGGTTAGTCTAGACTTCACCCAGAGTTTGATGCATGACTATAACTTACAAATTAAAAATATATTCCAAATGTTGGAGATATAGTGGTAAATAAAGTGCAATCTCTGTGGTCACTACAGAATTTAATCTTTGGTGTTTTGAAAAAGACTAGGAAGTGAAATCACCATTGATGTGCTATCACCTGTTTCCCAAACCTTAAATGAGAACATCACTATTACTCTACAGAAGAATGAGTGAATTACTGTTTGTATTCAGAAGAAGAAGCAGTGACAGAGAAACAGGAGGGAGAAAGGTTGACCTCCATCTGGCAAAGAAAGTGAATCCCTTGCCTCATCATCCTCTCTGTAAAACTCGGAAGCATTTAAAGAGAGGCTGAACCTACTCAGTTCTTCTCTGGAGCTTCGTTAAATGCCTGCCTGCTACTGTCTCAGAACTAGGCTAATGGACAACAATATGCCTGGGTGTTGCTTTATTTTTCTACCATAAGCTAATATCAAGGATAAAATTAGAACCATAAAGTGCAATCCTTGTGGTGTTTCTTTTTCAAAACTCAACTATAAATTTGGGAAAACATGTTGTCTACAAAGCTACTTTCCCTTTCTCCCCTATTGCCAGATCTCCCTCACTTCTCAAATCCACCCAAAGGTGATCATCACCACAAGTCTGCTGTGATGAATTACACGAGTGTACTCTTCATTCTGCAATTCCCTTTTCTTTGCATTCATAGTCCTTGCCATATGCTAAGCTCTGAGAGGCAACGGGGCAGAGTGGACCCTGGAGTTGGACAAATGAGATTCAAGTCTCAGTTCTGAATCTCATCTCTGCCATCTGCTTGCTGTAATAATACTCCATGTGTGCTAATGCTGTAGTCTGGCTATGGCTTAAGAATGCCAGCAGAAGCAGACGGTAATGCTAGCATTTGAGAAGTCAAGGCTAGAGGATGAAAACTGCAGAGCATCTTCAACTACATAGAATGAGTCCAAACTAGGCATGATGGGACACAATTTAATCTCAGCACTCAAAAAGGAGAGGTAGGCAGATGAATTTGCGTTCACAGCCAGCTTGGCCAACATAGAACTCAGCCAGGGCTACACATGAGACTATCTCAAAAAAAATTTTTTTTAATAAGAAAAAAAAGTTTAAGGTCAGTATGGATACAAGAGACCATCTCAAACAAAACACAGTGTAAGTGTATCCCAAGGTTCATGTGTTAGAAACTTAGCCTACAACGTGGTCACCTGAGGAGTTAAAAGCTTTAAGTGGGGTGAAGTGGGAGGAAAGTAGGTCATCTGGGCCACTACCCTCCACAGTGATTAACATTTGTCTCTCAGGGTAACTTAGTTCTCATATGAACAAGTTGTTAGTAAGTGGAAAAATAACTCAGTAAATTATTAACTACACAAGCATGAGGACCTGAGTTCAAACCGTGACACTCACAAAAAAGGCCTGGCATGGTGGTTCACACTTGCAATCCCAGCTCTGAGAAGACAGGCAGATCCTGAGGCTCACTGGCCAGCTAGCCTAGCCTAATGGCAAAGCCCTATGTCCTAATTAGAGACGAAGACAACAGCTCCTGTGGAAAAACAGAGGTTGGTGTCAGACCTCCAAACTACCACAAGTACTTGCAGCACACATGTACCAACATGCATGCACACACGAGATCACGCACACACATGACCAAGGCCAGTCAAGACCATTCTTTCCTACTTACTTTTGATGTCGCCACATGATCTCTTTTGTTCATGCCCTATCATTATTATGCTACCTACCATAAAACCCTCACCAAAAGAACAGAAGGGGCTACCTGATCACATACATTTAACTTGTGAGCTAAATAAAGCTCCTTTAAAACAACATCCACAGTGTCTCAGGCCTACATTCCAAGCAGCTCAAATGGGAGGACTGCAGCATGTTTAAGGCCAGCCTGAACTCCCATAATGCTCTGTACATGGTAGTAGCAGCCATGGGCTAACCACCCTCAAACCAACACTCTGAAATTATGAATCAAAATGAATCCTTAACTTGCTCCCTCAGCAATGTTAAACAGGTAGGAAAGTTAACAAGCAAACAGGCCTCTCAATCTGCACAGTCAACACACATCCGCCGAATGCTAAGGACAATACTCAGGTCTGCTCATAGATAGGCCAGAGGTTTTTATTTTGCTTTATGGTATCTTTGTTTTCTCTTCTGAAGGAACAAAATAATTTATCCTGCATGGCTCATTCTTCTTTTGACTTGCTAAAGTAAACTTTCCATACCTTAAAATAACATATTCTTTGTATTTGCCTTGCGAGTGCTAGCCATGAGGACCTGAGTCTGGACTCTAAGGGCTTGGCATAGCCAAGAGCAGCTGTAACCCCAGAGTTAGAGTCAAGGGAAACAGGGAGCTCATGCCAGCCAGCCTCACAGGTCAGTGAGCTTCCAGTGCAGTAGGAAACTCTCAAAAGCTGAGGTGAAGAGTGATCAAAGAAGCTGCCCGGTGTGAGCCCCTGGCACGCATGCACACGCACACACACACATAACACAACAGTGTTTCATCTAGGAGTGGCGGCATATACTTGTAAATCCATTATTCAGGAAGCTAAACCAGGAGAACGAGGGTCAGCCAGGGCTACAAGTAAGTCCATAGCAGCCTGAGAAATCTAGTAAGATACAAGATACTGTTTCAAAGTAAAAAACGAAAGCCAGGCAGTGGAGGAGCATCCCTTTAGTCGAGGCAGAGGCAGAGGCAGAGGCAGAGGCAGAGGCAGAGGCAGAGGGGCAGAGGGGCAGAGGGGCAGAGGGGCAGAGGGGCAGAGGGGCAGAGGGGCAGAGGGGCAGAGGGGCAGAGGGGCAGAGGGGCAGAGGGGCAGGGGCAGAGGCAGAGGCAGAGGCAGAGGCAGAGAGGCAGAGGCAGAGGCAGAGGCAGAGGCAGAGGCAGAGGCAGAGGCAGAGGCAGAGGCAGAGGCAGAGGCAGAGGCAGAGGCAGAGGCAGAGGCAGAGGCAGAGGCAGAGGCAGAGGCAGAGGCAGAGGCAGAGGCAGAGGCAGAGGCAGAGGCAGAGGCAGAGGCAGAGGCAGAGGCAGAGGCAGAGGCAGGAGGCAGGAGGCAGGAGGCAGGAGGCAGGATGCAGGAGGCAGAGGCAGGCGGCTCTCCGAGTCCGAGGCCAGCCTGCTCTACGAAGTGACTCCACGACAGCCAGGGCAACACAGAAAAAAAGTAGTTTTTGGTGATTGTTACTGAACTCAACTGGAATTGATTTTTATGTAGTCTGAAGTTCAGACCTGGGTTCCCTCCATATGTAAAGATAATCTACTCCCCCCCTTTTTTTCATTAGCAGGAAATATCATTTCTGTCATTTGTCAGCTTTTTAATATTAATGGAACCATTTCTGACCTCTATTGACTTTTATTTTATTGATATTAACTATTTCAAATGTTCTAACTCTTTTGATTGGGGCACAGCTTACATAAAGTACACAAACTATACAACTTGATTTTTAAACACATACACTGTGTATGACTTCAGACTGGGATATTGACATTTCTCACACACCATCAGGTTCCCTGGGTATCTTTCCTCCTCAGTACCATGTTTTCAAGATAAGAATAGTTAGGAAATCTTATCATTCATGAACTTCCTATAATGATAGGTAATTTATGTTTTTGTTTCTCACTTCTTTTACTCAACACTGTCTAAAATATTCAGTGTATGTTGCATCACCTATTTTTATTGTCTGTGGTAGCTCAGCTTAAAAGTCCTAAGAATATTCTCAAACTCCTTTTCCATTTAGGCACTGGAACTATAGTGCACCATCAGGTGTGGCTTAAACTGACACAGTGAGTCCCACCTCATCTCCACAACTGTCAAGATCATTTCTGTGCCACACATTTTTCACATAAAGGTCATTTTATACACATTTCCAGGAGGAAAAAAAATCCCATAGGATTACTAACTAAAGCTACATATACTAATGCAGAAGTAGTATCAGTAAAATCTGTCTTCATATAAACCTTGGTATGTTCTTTTATTCCTGCCTAATTTTATATTCTTCAATAACATATAGGGTACTTGACAAAAATTTTCTATAATGAAGGCATTTCTATTTTCTAAATAGATGTTGCTATTTTACATGAGGGCCTTCTATCTAGGAGCACTGAATTCTCTCGTTGATATAAATAACATGTTCATTTCTTTTAAAACTTCAAGAGCAGTGGTTATCAACCCTCCCAATGTGACCCTTTAATATAGTTCTTCATATTGTGGTGACCCCAATCAGAAAATTATTCTGTTGCTACTTCTTAATTGTAATTTTGCTACTGTCATGAATCATAATGTATATGAATCTATGTTATTCAATGGTCTTAGGTGACCCCGATAAAAGAGTCATGCAAGCCCCAAAAGGGTTGAGACCCTAAGGTTGAGGACCATTGCTCTCAAGAGCCAGAAAAATTGCTCAGGGGATATGGTACTTAGGCCTGGAAACCCGTGTCAAAGTAAGAGAAGTGCTTCCCACAAGCCATCCTCTGATCTTCGCATCCCACACAGCATTTCTGTTATAGTTTCCATTTTAGAGGAGTAAGTTTAAGGTGCTTTGACTTTGGAAAACATTCTTTACTGATCAAAAAAAAGGTTCATTTCTTTAGTTTGTAAAGGTTATCTTTTTTCAAAACTTTGAAATACATATTTACTTTCCTTTATCACCTATTTTATGTCTCCTCAGGAAAATGTATTATGAGGTGAACTGCAGTCTAGTATTAATAGCTATGGTCACACCACCCAACCAGTTCTCCGAAGTAACTTGCATGTATTAATAGTAAAAGAGTATTCAATTTTTATAATATGCTTTTATTAAACTTAGAATTTTTGTTTTCTTAAAAATTACATAAATAATTTTCAAATGTTAAACAATCTTTATATTCTTACTACATTTAAAATGTTCACGTCTCTGTCCACAAATGAGTCTGGACATAATGTATTTCCCTTTGTGTATTCTTTTTAGCTTAGGTTTCAGGGTAACATTTGTCTTATTAAGCAAAGGCTGTGTCCCACTGTCTAAACTGTTCTCTGAATCAATCTGTACAAAACTGGGTTTTGTTCTTTCGAGGGTTCTGAAGTTGGTACCCAGACTTCCCATGTTCACCTCCAGGGTCTAATGTGGGTCCCTATCTGCTGCTTAGCCCTACCTGCACCACAGCCAAGCAACAATCTACAGGCCCCCTCTGCTCAACTTCAGCCACCAGACTTGGAAGCCAGACTTCCCACAACCTCCTCCATGGTCTAACCAAACAGGTTCTCCTGACCTCCCCACCCACTACTTCCAGCCTGGGTCCCATACCAGTAGAGCAGTCTAGGCTGGCCTTCTTTGTCCACCAGAAAAAGCTTGGCTTGGGGCAGGATCTTCCCTAACTATCCCCAAAATCACAGGCCTCTCCCACACCACATCCAACCTTTCCACCCAGGCAGATCTACCCCATCCCCAAGGTGTGAACCAGGAAGCACATCCTGTGTCACATCCTGTATCCCAGCCCAGTTCCCTCTGTCTATCTGACTTTATTCCACCCAAGCCATCTCCAGTATCCAGAGCCAGCCTGTCTGCACACCTTCTCTCTGCCCCAACCTGCTCTGTCCACATCAGACTCAGCTAAGTCCACATGCCCAAATCTAACCGCAAAAATACCAACAATATAAAAGATCAAGCCAGGATCTTCTCTCCAAAACCTACCGGTCCTACAGAAATAGTTGCCAATGAGAATTACCTAGATGAACTCCAGGACACAGTACAGACACCAGCATCAAAATTATTCTTTCTGGGCCAGGCATGGTAGTACATGCCTATAATCTCAGCATTCAGGAAGCAGACAGGTCTCTGTGAGTTTGACACCAGTCTGGTCTACATAGCAAGCTCCAGGCCAGCCAGGGATATATAGTGAGATTTTGTTTAAAACAAACAACAACCAAAACAAACAAAAACTGATTAATGCCTGGGACTGTAAACCTACCCCACTGCCTGTGAGGTACTACTTTCCTAAACCAATGTAATTCCTAACTGCATTCTAAACATTAGTCAGTCTTCTCCAGGCAAATCTGTAGCCCTCACCTCACCCTCATCTGTAACACAAATTAATAAATGACCCAGAGACTGATAGCAGAGTTCAACCTGAAGATCAGGGAAGCAAAGCAGCCAGCCACTAGCTCTCACCTCTAGCTCAGGCTGAAAGGACTGATCCACAAACAAGCTCTTCACCAAGTCTCAAACTGCTGCCTCTCCTCAGTGTGGCTGGAGAATGAACGCCTCTGAGATCTTGCTTCTGTCTTATATGTTGTTCTGTCTTATATGTTCCCTAATGTTGGAATTAATGATGTGAACTCTAATTCTCTTTTAGACTGATTCACTGTTGGGTAGACTTGGGTGGCCTTGGACTCACAGAGATCCGTCTATCTCTTAATCCTGAGTCCTAGGATTAAAGATGCGTATCACCACCTCCTAGCTTTTGGCTGCTGGATTTCTTTAAACTTCTATGACTTATGGTTGACTTTGCTTTCTGAATCCTCAGGCAAGCTTTAAAAAATCATAAGCAATACATAACCTCACTCATCAAAGCAGCTTCTCTGTGCACAAGATGAAGACCACCACAGAAAGCTACAGCTCATCAAAACACAGAGAACAACTGGAGTGGAGCACTCAGCCCCAATGCTAAGTCTCCAACATAACCCCTATAGCTAAGGCTCATGGAACACAGTGGAAAGTGGGGCAAAGAGGTTCTAAAAGTTCCAAATTGGAACGCCTGCTGAAAATAGCATCTTCTCTGACATGGGAGCTGCACCCACATCTCCACAATAGACTAGGCAGGTTGTTCATACATCTGTGTATATGCTCATGAGCAGTAACTAGAGACTAGGAGACCATGAATTGGAGGGCAGCTGAGAGGATACAGGAGGAGAGGAAGGGGGAAATGATGTAAATACAGTGTCCTGTCAACTACTGTTTAACCCTATCCTATTAGGTGTTCCTCATTTTGGTTTCCTTTGAAGGTAAGAGCTTCAAAGCCCTTCAAAATAACATGCGGTCACTGTAAAGACAAGGCCGACTCCTCAGGAGGCCCTGGCCACACTGTCACTGTGTCCTCCCTTTCTTCTCCAGTGCCCCTTTCTACTAATGGGTTTGTAAAATGTATGTTTGAAATATACAATAAACCCCAACACTGCTTTGTTAAACAACAACCCCATTCTTTCAATACTATCTCATACAAACTAGCTCTCGCACATTATTGGTAGGAAGCAAAATGGAGTTTTGGAAAAACAGCCTAGCAGTTCTCATAATGGTTAAAGCTGTAGCTCTTAATACTGCCTAGCAATTCTGTTCCAGGTAAACATTCAAAAACTAACAAATAAGGTCTGAGATGTCACTCCCTGATAGAGTGCTTACTTAGCAAACACAAGGGTCTAGGTTTGAGCCCCAGTAACACAAACAATAAAAACCCAAAGCCAGGTGTGGTAGCACATGCCTGGAATTTCAGCACTAAGGAGGTGGGAGCAGGAGGGTAATAAGTTATAGACTCTTCTGGGCAACATGAAACTCTGACTCAAACTCTCTCTCACACAGACACACACAGACACACACACACACACACACACACACACACACACACACACACACACGTAAAATACATAACCCCTCAAACAAAACTGCATACGATGTTCCTAGCAGGCTATTTACAATAGTCACAAAGGGAAAACAATCCTAAGTCTGCCAAGTGATGAATAAACAACATATGGCACTATCTACATATAACTGACAGTATTATTTGGTGGGGGAAAATGTAATAAAATGGCCAAGTGAAAATGGTCCCGCCTGGTCCTACAGCCACTTTGCCCCAAATAAACACACAAAGACTTGCATTAAATATAAACTGTTTGGCTGATGGCTCAGGCTTCTTATTGGCTAGCTCTGTCTTAATTATTAACCAATTTCTATTATCTATGTATTGCCACCAGGCTGTGGCTCACCCGTAATCTGGCATGTTACTCCTTGGGCATCGTGGCATCATCTCTTCGAGGCCTCTCTCTGCCTTCTCTCCCCAGTCAAGTCCTGATCTTGTAGCCCTGCCTATACTTCCTACCTGGCTGCTGCAAATTTGAAAGGGCAGCCTTGTATATGCAACAAGTTCCAGACCCAGTCTCTAAAAACCAAATAAATAATGATACACAGGTATGAAAATGCAAAAATAAAACTCACTGCTTTGAATGCTGATCTTCAAAACATAATCATAAAAATATTAAGGGCTAGAGAAGATGAGTCCAGAGGACTCGGGTCCAATTCCCAGCACACACAACTGACAGCATATGTAACCAGTTCCGTGGGACTCTATACCCTCTTTGGCCTACAAAGGCACCACCTGCACATGCTGCACAACATGCAAGCAGGCGAGACAGCCATACATATAAAATTAAAAAAATAAATTAAAAAGCCAGAAGTGCAGCAGGCAGAGTTCTATGAGTCCGAGACAGCCTGGTCCACATGGTGAATGAATGAATGAATGAATGAATGGGGAGCATTTAATTTAGTAGTAATTTCTTACACAGTCCATCATACATGTAGTGATATTACTTTTAAACTTTACTACTAGTATCTTATCTGTTTCTTGACTTTCCAGAATGTGATGGGTCATGATGCTGTTTTTATTCTTGCTGATAATCTTCTACTTCATCAAACTACTTTCCTATATACTACCCGTCCTTTCTTTTTATTGTATGTTCTTTTTTTAAGTTGAGTACCTATCTCATTTATTTTCAATTTAACTCATGTATTTACAGGTATAAACTTACCCAAAAATACTATTTTCCTTGCAATCTTCAAGTTTTGATATGGATCTGGCATATCATTTCACAAATTTTTTTGTTTTTGTTTTTGTTTAATGGAGACAAAGTCTCACTACAAGTTGCCAAGGCTGGCTGGTCTGAAAATCTTGAGATTGACACTATCACCCTGACTCAGTTTCCCACACTATCCTTTTTAATTCTTGAAATTCTCAGTAATTTTTCTCAATATTGCCTTTCCACTGAGGTAAAGGCTGGAATGTCTCTTCCCTCCACAGCACCTTAGCTTTCCCTGGGCATATTTGACTTCTACCTCCCGTGTGTCTACCTCGTGAGGTTCTGGAGAGTAAAAATGTGACTTCTCTCACTTGTGTCTATCTTATTTATGTAGGTATTTTATACTCTTGTCATCATTCTCAAGATTCTAATTCTTTACATGTTAACCTGTACTGATTGCTTCTTAAATAACTATGATGCAATGTTAGTTTAAAGTGAGCTGATGTGTTTAATAAACTTTATGTAAACATGTTCTTGGACACGGTTTCCCTCCATTATAACACTCTTCTTTAACAGCAAGGGAAGTGTGCTCGTTAAGCGGCTCCCTGACTCTTCTGTCAGATGTTGCCCCACTGTGTGTGCTTGTATCAAGGCATGCCGAGAACAGGTTCTATTATTTCCATTTTAAGATTAGAGAAGTTATAGCATAGCAAGGTTCTTGTTTTTTTCTCAAGTGTCTTTTTAATTTCAAAGCCAAACACACATGTTAAAAGTGAACACTAGTACGCTGTTTTAAATCGGGAACTGATTTAACACCCCCTCTCTCTCTCCCCTCTCTCTCTCCCCTCTCTCTCTCCCCTCTCTCTCTCCCCTCTCTCTCTCCCCTCTCTCTCTCCCTCTCTCTCTCCCCTCTCTCTCTCCCCTCTCTCTCTCCCCTCTCTCTCTCCCTCTCTCTCTCCCTCTCTCTCTCCCCTCTCTCTCTCCCCTCTCTCTCTCCCCTCTCTCTCTCCCTCTCTCTCTCCCCTCTCTCTCTCCCTCTCTCTCTCCCTCTCTCTCTCCCCTCTCTCTCTCCCCTCTCTCTCTCCCCTCTCTCTCTCCCCTCTCTCTCTCCCTCTCTCTCTCCCTCTCTCTCTCCCCTCTCTCTCTCCCTCTCTCTCTCCCCTCTCTCTCTCCCCTCTCTCTCTCCCCTCTCTCTCTCCCTCTCTCTCTCCCTCTCTCTCTCCCTCTCTCTCTCCCTCTCTCTCTCCCCTCTCTCTCTCCCCTCTCTCTCTCCCCTCTCTCTCTCCCTCTCTCTCTCCCCTCTCTCTCTCCCCTCTCTCTCTCCCCTCTCTCTCTCCCCTCTCTCTCTCCCTCTCTCTCTCCCCTCTCTCTCTCCCTCTCTCTCTCCCCTCTCTCTCTCCCCTCTCTCTCTCCCCTCTCTCTCTCCCTCTCTCTCTCTCTCTCTCTCTCTCTCTCTCTCTCTCTCTCTCTCTCTCTCTCTCTCTCTCTCTCTCTCTCTCTCTCTCTCTCTCTCTCTCTCTCACTCTCTCTCTGCTCTTCCTGCCCGTCCCTGGTCCTCCCATAAAGCCTACCCAAATATCTGCTTCTTTTCTGAAACTATTCTGAACTCCAGATGCCTCACATTCAAGTATTTTGACATGTCTTCCAAGAATAAAGGCACTGTTGATATAACCACTGTGCTATTACCTTGCCACGCTAAGACTCAATAGGATTTTACACAGATGTGTTGCAAATTCAAAATCATAATCAGGTCATCTGACAAGCTGTTCATCTCTTCTCATCTAATGATTGGATCTGAACTGGTTCTCTTGTGACCATTTAAAGGAGACACTCAAATCTGCCAAAGAACATGCTTTAATGTCCTTAAAACTAAATTTCGTTTTCTCCTTAGTTGAACTGGTATTCTTAAAAATAAGCACTTCAACAAATCAAGCAATATTCCTGTAAGACATGTAAACCTCAGAAATGAAGTATACTGCCTCTGTAACTTAGTTCATAAAGACTATACAACAGTCTTATAAGTATTGTAATAAATATTCTCAAAATTACATATCCTGTTTTTCATATTTTGAGACAGGACCTTACTGTGTAGTCCTAGCTAGCCTGGATATTACCATATAGACCAGGCTGGCCTAAAACTCAGATCCACCTGCCTCTTCCTCCACAGTGCTGGGGTTAAAGGTGTGCCAGCATGCCTGGCCCCCTCTCTCCCTCTCTCTTTTGCAGCATAACTGTTTTGAGGGAGGAGACAAAATATAACTGGTCCTTCTTAGCAACAGCTTTGTTCTTCGCTGCCAGTAGTTCTTCAGCCCCTCCTGTTTCCTCCTGGCACCAGTGTGCATGCCCATCTGACTTGTGTGCTCACTTATCCTTGAACACTTTTAGTAGTTCCTTGGTGCACACCTCATTAGGGACTTCGTATACTCCAGAATCATGTCCCACAGGAATTTAATCTGTTTGATGAGGTGTCCACCATGACATCTGGGTCTCAACTTGCGTTAAGACCAGGTCACGAAGTAGCGCAGAACCACGGCCATGGCACCCTCTCTCCCTCTCCCTCTCTCTCTCCCTTACTCCTTTCTCCCCCTCATGTTTTGGTTTTTCAAGATAGGGTTTCTCTGTGTAGCCCTGGAAATCCTGGCACTCACTCTGTAGACCAGGCTGGACTAAGGGATTCATCTGCCTCTGCCTCCCAAATAATGGAATTAAAGGAATATACCACCACTGCTTGGCCAAGTTCTCTCTTTTTGTTGTTTTTAAATTCTCTTTTCTTAACATGCCACAGAAGTTAATATTATACTGGCTAGGTTTTCAATGTACCAGTTTTTAAAGAAAAACATTTTCCAGAGAAAAATATAGTTCACACAGGACTTAAACAGCCAATAAATGAGTATTTCATACACATATACACACACAAACAAAACAAAACTGGTAAATACATTAATACACTTATGTGGCTATTTTTGTATTAGCTGCAGATTGTAGGAATCACATGAGATAATGGTAAAATGTTATCCTTGATCTCAGAAAGCATTCAGCAAAGTTTTAAGTATCTAAAAAGGTGTTGCACATTGCTGTAATCCCAGCATTTAGGAGGCTGAAGCAGGAATTCTGTGGTTTCAAGGTTAGCCTAGACTACACAGCAGCATAATAATCAACAGCAAAGAGTTAACATTTAAGGAATCAGCAGTATGATACAGGTAACTGCAACCACAGGGGGGAAAAAAAAACTCAGCTCAATCTAACATTAGCTATTAGAGTATCTACTATGTGCTCCTGGTCCTTCACTAAACACATTCCACAAATTAAGATACTATCAGCAAACTTCCACTCTGCCACAGAGAAAACACAGGTGAAATAGATGCTACCAGGGAATGGGGAGGTACCTCAGTTGGTAAAGTGCTCGCCAAGAAAGCATGAGGGCCCGAGTTTGATCCATGACACCCACACAAAAAGCCAGTCAGAGCAACTCAGGCTCACACTTGTCAGCCTACTCCTAGGAAGACAGGGATAAGAAGATCCCTGGGGCATGCTGGTCATCCCAACCTAATCAATGTGCCCCGCCAGTCAGAGAGAGACTATGTCTCTAAATATCAATGTACATTAACTGTTGAGGAATGACGACAGAGAATGCCCTCTGGCCTGTACAGAACACCCACTCATGTGTAACAGCATAGATGTGAAGATGCTAGCCAAAAGACTGGTAAGGGGTAGAAGAAGTGCTTCAGCTTTCCAGTACAGAAAGAATGGCCAAGCCATTCCAAGAGAATGGAAAGTAGTGGTCAAAACCTTAACTATTCAAGTAAAAACAATGAGCAAAGCTTCAAATTGAAGAAAGACTACATGAAGACAATGAAATGGAATTAGGACAGGCCTTTAAATACCCAGAAATAAAAGAATATTTATGAAACAGCTATATTATTACTCAGGCTCTATGTGCTAAAAATTTCCCTACAGAATAACAACACAAAAAAGAAACCAAATACAAAATTCAGTAGTAGAGTATTTCCCTAGCATGCCTCAGGTTTGGGTTGGAGCCTGTATGTGCTTGTGCGTGCGTGCGTGCGTACGTGTGTGTGCACACGCATGTGTAGGCAGAGACAAAGAATTCTAACTCATATCAGCAGGAGTCGTAATTACAGACAAGGACATAGAAAGGTAGCAGCAGCATTCCCAAAATCATGCTTCAGATACATCTTGAATGAAATCAAAAGGCTCACTGAAAACTGTGTCATTTAATACGTACTAGTCAGCCAGGCATGGTGATGCACACCACACTCCACAGGTGAAAGCAGAAGGATCAAGAGTTCAAGGTTAGCTTTATCTACCCAGGGAGTTTGAGATCAGCCTGGTCTATCTAAGAGTCAATTTCAACAACAAAGAAATCAAAATTTTCCCTTTCAAAAGTGCTAGTTAAACTGGAGATATAACTCAGTGATTCTGAGTATGCTTGCTTTATACAAAGCTAAGAAAGAAAATGGGGTAAGTACTAGTTGATTAAAACTTAATGCCAGTCACGGTGGCACCTACTTTTAATCTCAGCACTTGAGAGGCACAGAGAGGTAGATCTCTAGGAGTTCAAAGGCAGCCTAGTATGTATGTATGTATATGTATGTGTATATATATATATATATATAGTGAGCCCCTGTCTCAAACAAACAAAATCTATTCTTACTGTTCAGAAATATTGTGCCAAAACAATATTACCAAATTTTATATGTGTCAAAGTTTACAGTTCAAGTATTTCACTAAAAGCAATAATGTATATGAATTCATAAAAGAATTCAGTATGTAGCTTTCCTGAATTACTTTATACTATTTACCTAAAACATACTTTTTAGAAAGTTATGTGAATAACACTTTAGAACCACTGTCATATTTAGGCATATATCTATTAATACTTTGCTATGTTATTCTATGATAGTTTTCATCTTACAACATACAAAAAGTTCTATTAGTCTCTTAAAGAGAAGAAATTTGAGAGAAAAAAAATCTCAAGTTTGTGAAAACCAGATTACTTACCAGTAACTTGAGCTATCCTATTGGGTCTTTTCCCTCACAGATCCACCCCTTCCTTCTGTCCATCTCGAGGATCCTTGTGAAGCGCATCCACGGGAACTGAGGGCATGCAGCACAGATGCATATATAAGAAAGCTGGGGTGGGCTTAGAAGGCTAGAGACATGCTGCAAGCACTCACTTACCTTCCTGAAATGGGATTGCAATGGTCCCTTGGTCCTCGAGGCATTCACAATAGCTTCAAAGAATATGGATCTGTGGAGATTACCCAATAGGAGAACTCCAGTTACTGGTAAGTGATCCAGTTTTTTCTTCTCTATCAGAATAAGAAGATTATTCAATTTTATTTGAGATTATTAACTCATGTAGAGCTACAGGAGAAACAGATGTAAATGTACCACAGGGCTGAACATGTACTCACTGAAGTAAAAATGTGTAAAAACAATATCTGACTGTTTGGCAAAATCAGAAATGCAAGGAAAATACAGGTATTTGAATAGTTTCATTTTTAAATATCCACTATAATTGCAGCTGTATTTTAACAACACACACAAAAAAAAAATCAGCTATGAAATTTGCATATTTCACTGAACTGTCACCATCATTTTGTAATACTAATGTAACAATACACAGTTGATCAAAATCTGTCATTTCTTAGGGTTATCAGACCACCATGGTTGCTTTTTTTTTTTTAAATAATTTATTTATTTTTTTGTTTTGTTTTGTTTTATGTGCATTGGTGTTTTGCCTGCATGTATGTCTGTGTGAGGGTATCAGATCTTGGAGTTACAGAAAGTTGTTAGCTGCTATGTGGGTACTGGGAATTGAAGCTGGGTCCTCTGGAAGAGCAGTCAGAGCTCTTAACTGCTTGGCCATCTCTCCAGCCCCCAACATGGTTGCTTTAAAATTTACACAGCTGTCATGGTTGGATAGCAGTCATTATACTTCAGATTAAAATTTGGTACCAAGGATCTGAGTCCAATCTGCATAACCCATGTAAAAAGCTCACGGTTGCTGTAGGGTGGTGCATACCTTTAATTCCAGCAGTTGGAAGCAGTGTCAGGTGGATCTCTGAATTTGAGACCAGCCTGGTTTACACAGTCAGTTCCAGGACTGCAGAGATACAGTGAGACCCTGTTTCATCCTTTAAAAAGCTGGATGTGGTGGTATGAAGTTGGAGTCCTAATGGCAAGGAGGCAGAAACAGGTGGATCCTTGGGATCTGATGGCTACCTACCCATGCTTACTGGGGAAATGCCAAGCCAGTGAGAGTCCCTCCCTCAAAAGGAAAAAGACTAGTGTTGGGGATTTAGCTCAATGCTAGAGTGCTTGTCCTGAGTTAGTCCTCAGTTCCAAAGAGAAGGAAGGAGAGAGGACAGAAAGGATGGAGGGAGAAAAAAAAAAAAAAAAAAAAAAAAACACCTAAGGCCATGTACACCTGCAAACACAAAGAGATCCCAAGTAGAATTTTATCTCATCCTCAAATGTATGGAAGGGTGTCCTGTTACCTTTAACTCCACACATACATTCTGTACTTGCTACAGCAGTGATGGACTCAAGCCCTACACTAATAGTGTAATTTTAAAAAGCAGCTGGAGAAAGATACCATGTGACAGGGTTCGAGTAGAGGGTTTTTTTGTTTTGAGGTTTTGTTTGCTTGTTTTTTGTTTTTTTTTAATTAGGGGAAAGGATCCTAAAAGGGGGAGAGGGGACAGGAGCAACAGAAAAGAGGAAAGAGGCAGAAAGGAGAGAGAGAGAGAGAGAGAGAGAGAGAGAGAGAGAGAGAGAGAGAGAGAGAGAGAGAGAGCAAACATGGAGAGAAAGAAAGAGAAGGATGGGAGGTGGGCAGGGCTCTTTAAAAAAGAACATGGTGAATATGCACAGGCGGTGCTCTTAGTGGCTGTAACTGAGTGTGTATCCTGTCAGGACTCCAAGGGCAGGCCAACACAGATGCCTAAATACTGACAAGCAGCACTAGATAAGGACACACTTTAGCATTTTCACCATTGTACTATTTAACATCCATACCTTACCTTCCAGATCCTTCTACAATTCTTTCTGAAGTAGCCCAGATTAGGGTTGGACTTCTGATATGCCTGCCTTCACCTCCAAATTTGTGGAATTGTAGGTATGTGCCAAGTCCCTTAGTTTATGCCATGTTGAAGACTTAAGCAGGGCTTCATGAATGCTAGGCAAGCACTCTCCCACCAAGCTACCTATACTAGCCCACCTTCTAGATTCCTGTCATTTCACTGTTCTTCATTCCATGGAAATGAACTAAAAAGCTGTTTCTTCTGTAAAATTAAATAGGACTAAAATAATAATAAATCACAAAATCATTTCTCCACAAAAACAAATTTGGAATATGAAGATCTTAAATTTCAATATGGTTATGAAGTATTTAGTACAAGGCACAAATACCAAAATCTGATAAGACTTCTACTGGATTCACATTTAATTTTAACATGCTCATTTCTCTGGGTAAATAATACCATTTTCTACAAATCTAATTCCAAAGTCCAATAATCATAATGATTTCTTTTTAAACTGACTACTCCATTCTAATTGGGTACCTCAGTCATGAGATATACTACACTGCCAGTTTGGATATAGCCTCAGTGTTTCCCCAAGCGTCTATCTTCAGTGGGGTAAGTGAGTACTGTAGTACCTTTAATAATCATGGGATAGGGAAAGAGAATAAGGTTGCTGGAGGCAAATCCCTCGAAAGGATGCTCACAGGGCAGGCTGTTACCAAAGCAAGATGCGGGAGCCTGCTGTGCTTTCTTCCCTGCCTTGCCATGTGAACTGCTCCACACTCACTCCATCACAAAAACAGCGCCCTCCGGACAGGACAGTCTACCAAGCTGTAAGCTTAGCAAACCTTTTTTCTCTCTCAAGTGTCCACCTTCATATACTTTGTTATTGGCACAGACAACAGAGCTCCATTTTGATTTACAATATAAAGACTAGCGTTTGTTTGTTTGCTTGTTTTTGAGACAGGGTTTCTTTGTGTAGCCCTGGTTGACCTGGCACTCTGCAGACCAAGGTGGCCTGGAACTCGGAGATCCACTTACCTTTGTCTGGCAAGTGTTGGGATGGGCATGTGCCATTGCACCCAGCTCTGGTTTGTATCTTTAAAGGTCATCAACATTTTTAGATACCTGGACTCTCCCTTAACTTCAAATCATTTTGTGTGGTATACTGCACAAAGATTTTACATGTATTCATTTGGATTATAGGAGCAATAATGTAAATATTTTTCCTTAATAGAATAAGCTAGAATAAATCATTCCAAATCAAATATCCAATTTTTATATTGGAAAAATATTCCATTTTTATCCAATGGAAACTTTGTCTCCATTTAGACTTAAGTCTCGATGAACATAAAACATAATTACATTTTAAAAATAAGAGAATTAAGGCACATTCAAAATATTTTAATATAACAAAAAGGACGACTTGCATACTGGGATTTGAACCCAGGACCTCACACATTAGGCAAGTATTTTACTACTGAGCTCTATGCCTTCAAGCAGATTGTATTTTTAATTCTAGAGATCAGATGCACTACTCAAAATTAGTCTGTTGGGTCTCTTGTGATTACTATGTCTATCAACCAAAAGTCATCCCTTAATATTCAAAACAGAACCAAACACTTTATCAGTAAAGTTACCTCATAGAATCAGCATGAATTTAAAAAAAAAAAAGTCTAGATTAAAATGTGGTAGCTAAAGCTGGGCATAATGGTACAGGCCTTTGATCCCAGCACTCAGAAGCAGAAGCAGGCTTCTGAGTTCAAGGCCAGCCTGGTCTACATAATAAGTCTCAGGACAGCCCCAGTTACATAGAAAGAGTCTGCCTCTAAACAAAACACCAAAAACAACATTGTGGTAGGTAGCTAGCTGGACACTGGTAGCTCCAATAATCAAGGGCTGGAAGCAGGAGGAGCCCGAGTTTGAGTCACTTGAGCTAAACAAATAAGACTGTCAAGTAACATAAAACCCAGGCATGGTGGTTTGCACCTGTAATCCCAGCACTCCTGAAGCTGAGGCAGAAGTCTCACCATTAGTTTGAGCTACCCTAAGCTATATAATGAGTTTAAAGTCATTCTGGGCTACACAGTAAGACGGTATCTAGAAAGGAATTGGGGGATGGGTTGGTATATGTAGTTCAGTTGCAGAGTACTTGCCTAACATGCACAAACTCTTAAGTTTACTGCCAGCAGTTAGAATCTGAGGCTGGGCAGGGTAAAGGTAGCAGTGTTGCAGCACTTGCCTGCTATGTGTGAGCCTTGGTTTCCATCTCCAGCACTGCGTCTCTGTCTCTCTCTGACTGAATTTTAACTTCATGAATCACTATCAATTATCATTCTAATACATAACTATAAGACATTATATTTGCCTTAGTAATTAATAGAAGCTATTCAGACATTAAAAGTTGCCAGAAACATGGTTGCAAGCTGTTTCAATATCCCAATGCCTAACTTATACAACAGTATCTTATAACAGCAGTTGCCAACAAATTCTGAAGTGAAAACATGAGATCAGTCTATGTCCATTTTCTTGAGTGACAGTTCATAGCTGAGACATATGCAAGTTGTCAAAAGTGCAGCCAAGCCCCAGTCCCCAGAACTCTTGCTCTACCTTGACAATTCCCTTTTCTTACATACACTCTGTGTACCCGTAATGAGCTTCCTTTTCAACAGATAATCCTGCCAACAATAAAAAGTTTTAAGTGTAAACTGTCCTGGGCCCTGAAATGACTGCAACTCTAGCCAACAACTTAATTACAGCTTTGTGACAAAAAAAGAGACAAATGTCATAATAAAATGACTCTGGCCAGAACTTACAGCCATGCAACATTTTCAAATCAATTCTTTTTTTAATGACTTCTTTTTATTTTATGTGCATTGGTGCTCTGCCTGCTTGTATGCAAGTAAAGGTTAAGATGCCACATGGGTGCTGGGAATCAAACCCTGGTCCTCTCTAAGAGCAACAAGTGCTCTTAACCACTGAGCAATCTCTCCAGCCCCCTCAAATCAATTAACATTAACCTCTAAAATACAACTGCATATTTTCTGTGTAAATCTGACTTTATGAAACAGTGGCAAATTTTTCTAACATAAGTTCAACATAGTCAGTCTTAAGTTAATAGTACTAGTTACTATGACAACTAAAGAGTAGCTCTGACCCTCTCCTTTTCCCTCTCTTGAAAGGGAAGTTATTTCTTCTTTATTACCAATGAGGGAGGTTTAAGTAATAATTCCTTTTTCACATTTTACCAGGCTCAATTCTAGTCACTCGAGTTTATGGTAATTCCAGCCTTATTTTAAAAGTGCCAGTGAAGCCTGCAGAGATGGATGGCTTGGTAATGACGGTTGCTGCTAACCCTGAGGACTTGGAACTGCATCCCAAGAATTCATATAAGAAAACCAACTCCCAAAAGTTGTTCTCTAACCCCACCACACATAGACAGACAAATAAACACACTAACGCAGTAAAGATGCTTGAGATTGAGAATTTAAATCATTTCCAGAGAATGTGCCCATTTTGTTCAAGACCAGGTTCAATATCCAGCACAGAAAAAAAATGTTAAAAGCCACCTTCACAAGAGAAGCTTCCTCCCCACTGTCTTTATATTTCCAATACTGTCCCTTGTTATCACACATTGTAGCTGTGATTAAGATCCATGAGGGTAGGGGGTGTACCTCACACATCATCCCAACTCTGCTACCCTGATGGGTATCAACCTCACAACCTCATTTCAAAACTTAAGCTTCAGGCATCACCAGCAACTCACTCATCTTCAGACCTACAACCTCAGCTATTTTCTACACTGCTTATGCTCTAAATAACTGTTATTCAAAACTCACAGACCCTGAATCAAAACCACTGTCCTTCAAAGACAGCTGGAACGCTACAGATGAACACACTTATAAACAGTGTGACTTGGTGAGCTATCAACAGTGGGCTGTGAATCTCCCTCCTAAAAGGAGACAACAGACAGAGGAGATTCCTTCGGCCTTATTTCTGTGGAGAAGTGATTTATGATTTATTATTTTAGTCCTATTTAATTTTACAGGTGAAACACTTTTTTAGTTTATTTCCATGGAATGAAAAATGATGAAGCCACAAGAATCTAGAAACACAAGTTACAGTGGATTCAGTAAAGTATGTCATATATGTGTATATTACATACAACTTTATAGGGACAGCACTGTATGCTGCTTCTGTGAAGAATGTGTACACATTCTTCAGGGCTTCTTCCTAGGTATTTTTTCCTCCTCCAATTCTTTTGTGCTCATCTTCTACCACAGGAGGGAGAGGGCTGGGACATTTCTCCAAGGTCTTCCTAAGTCTATTTTCTCATTTATGCAGTCTACTCTCTCTCTCTCTCTCATATGTTCTTCATCTACTTCCTTGGCTTCTACTTAGTAGTGATGCCAATGATTAATAAATATGCATTGATAACTTCTCTTTCCTAAGCTTTTCTCCACATATCTACCTGCACTGGATCTACCCTTTCAGACTTCCTCTAGGCACCTAAGGTTTAATGAAGCTAAAAGTAAATTATTACCTTCATGACACTTATCTTTCTGTTTGTTTGGTTTTTTTTTTAGAGACAAGGTTTCTCTGAATTACTTTGGATCCTGTCTTGATACTTGTCTGTAGACCAGGCTGGCCTCAAACTCATAGAGATCCACCTGCCTCTGCCTCCCGAGTGCTGGGATTAAAGGTGTGCTTCACCAATGCCCAGCTCATGACACTTATCTAATAGCATAAATAAACCAGATTGTATTTGAAATTCCTTTCTACATAACCCAACTTTCTATCCCCATAATCATACCCAATTAACAATCAAGTCCTATAAATTTTCCCCTAAATATATTTAAAATCCAACTGCTTCCTTCTGCTCTAGCAGTGCCTTGTTTATACCATACTAACTCTTGCCTAGATTGCTGCAATTACTTCTCCTAAATGGTCCTCCATAGTTACAAGTCAACAAACAAGTGTGATGAAGAACAAATCACTAATGGCTGTGGTTCCAATCACATACTATATTGATGGTGAAAGAAAACATTTTAATGTTTAAAAATCATAGAAAATTAAGTTCTCTTACCCAGTAAAATGGGGGAATAACATATACCTCATGTAATTCAAAATGAAAGGAAATAATTGTTCCTTAGAAAATAAGTGGAAACCAGGGACTGGAGAGATGGCTCAGTGGTTAAGAGTACAACTATTCTTCCAAAGGACCTGGGTTCAATTCCCAGCACCCACATGGCAGTTCACAACTGTCTATAACTCCTGTTTCAGGGGGATCTGATACCCTCACACAGACATACACGCAGGCAAAATACCAATATATATATAAAATAAAAATAAATTATAAAAAAAAAAACAAGTGGAAACCAATTTAAGGCAATACCACAATCATATAAACAACAAAGGTCTCAACAGTTAAGCATTTTCAGTTCCTATGTAAGATGCAAGACAGGCAATGCGAATTTCAATTAACACTCTACAATCATTAGTGACCAACACATACTAAATTCACTACACTATGTTACGAGCACTTTCCTGCCAGCCTGTTAATATTAGTACTCCATTGACATGAGACACTTGTTCCTGGCAGCACCAAGCATTTCCCAAGAGTATGTTGGGCACTGGTGTCACTCCTTCTGGAGTCCATCCTCTCCTCAGCTAATGGCCTCTTGGACAAAGAACTGCCCCCACCTCAACCACTCACTTGGATGTGCTGTCCTACTGTGCTTGCAGGAGACAAACATAGAAGACTGCTGAACCTTGCCAAGTCAGGGTAAGACAGCCCTTCTACCTCCCTGCTTCTGTAATGGTCTGTCAGATACTCTAGGCCTTAGCCAAAACTGGTTGCCCGGTCATTGCTGTGACACTTTGGGTGACTGTCCAGGTAGCCTGCTGTTTCTGTCTTCTCTTTTGGAAGCTGCTCGCCTGCACTTCCTGCCTACCCTAGTATTGTTATCTTCCTCTCAGGTCTTTGTTGATATTGAAGATTAGAGAGTCACAATTATTGTTCTCTCTTCCTAGATAGAAATATTAAGTACAAGACTTAAGTTTTCCAGCTTAGGACAACTCTATAGTAATCTCTGTTATGCCTTCACCCAGGACTAAATGTGTAATTCTTGCCATTTGTTCTTATTACCTCACTGGAGATAGGTCTTAAGTTTATATGCTCTTAATTTTCCTTTTCCTAGAGCATACTTGATATTTACTGTCTTTGTGTATAGTTTTGTATCAAATCTAAATCTTTTCTTTAGACTAAAAGAGGAATAGTGAGAGTGAAACAAAACCAACATCCCTCCAAAACACAGTCACCACTTTTAGCAAAGAATGTTTTCATGTTAGCTGCTTAATACTTTAGCACACACTGCTTATCACAGATGCTACTGGAGTACTGCAGAAAGAGTGAAATGCTAAATTTACTGTTCAGATCCTCGACATCAATATACTAGAAAGTTCACTTATTCATATATTTATAGTCTTATGCTCGTCCCTCCCCGATACACACACAAGTAGAGAGAGAGGAAGAGGAGGTATAAGTAAAGGAGGAAGGTAGGTAGATTAAAACAAACATCACTGAAGCATTTTTCGGGAAAGGAATTTATTAGGAGCTACTTAACTCTTCTGATACTGTGGGTAAGCATACTGGAATCTGAATGTTTTATAATCAAGATTACTAATGTGTCAGCACTTGTGTATTGGTTGCTTTAGCTAACACTTTTTAGAATAGGCACTGTGCTAAGAACTTCACAGTCATCACTTTCATTTAAAAATGAGGACAGTTATTTTATAATCTTCATTTTAAAAATGAGAGAAACTGATTCTAAAAGCAGTCAGAAAATGGTAAAATAAAAACAAATTAAAAAGTTTACAATAGGAAAAAACAAAACAACAATATTCAAATGCAAGAGTAGAACTCTAGAATCTACAACTTAATCACCATGCTGCTAACTGCAAGGAACTCTTAAAATCCAAGTTCTCTAAATTTTTGCTTTTCATTATGATATTGGAGACACATAAAAATTAAAAACAAGTATGCATGCACCAAAAGTCTCAGTGACCTTTGAAGAACCTTCAACATTTTCCACCTCAGCTAGATAAGTAACACTTCCCTGCTGATTCAAAACACTTCTGCTAAGAGACAAGAATTTCCTAAGTGAGCCAAGCACAGAGGCACATGTCTTTAATCCCAGCAGAAGCAGGCAATATCTGAGTCTGAGGCCAGTCTGGTCTACAGAGAAAGTTCCATGACAGCCAAGATACACAGAGAAACCCTGTCTTGAAAAACCAAAAGCATTATGCCTGTCAGGCACTGACATAGCCCAAAAAGTGAACATCCTTTATCTAAATAAGTGGCTTCCCACATGCTAGTATTACAGATACAAACCTTCATGTCCTGTTTTTTGGTTCCTATTTATAGAAAGCATGTTTTATGTTAGAAGTTACCAAGAAATACAACTATATCTAAGTATGAGTTAAAATTACAAGAGGAATCCCTTAAGATGCTTGTTAGGAAGTTTATTTTACCTTGGCTACATGGAAAAAAGACTCTAGGCCTTGAGATACTTTAATCTCAAATTAACTAGCTATTGGCCTGGCCTGACTCCCAACCATTAGCTCCACTACCAACATATTAGACTAGAGCCTCAAGTCCAAAGATAACACAAATGAAACAAAAAACAGTAAAGACCTCATTTTACCAGATCCAAAAGCATTGCCAATTAGTTCTTTAGGACAACACTACAAAAATCTTCCAAATGTAGCTGAAACTCCCAAAAGGGGTCAGTACACCAGAGTGGCCTGAACTCATTTAATCTGAGTCTTCACTCTGAAGACTGCTTGAGCCCTGCTGGGTACCAAGCAATCACAACTAGCTGTCCCAGGAAATGAGCATGCACTTCAGGCTCTTCAAAGAGTCCTTCCAACCCTAAGACTCTAGCTCTACAATTTTCTAAAATAAACAGTATTATCAAATGTCTACAGAATCTTTTAAAACAGATGACTGTCAATCACAGAACAGTTATGTAACAATAGGAAGAACAGAAATTATAAGAATCAAATAAAACACTAGATGTTCAACAAATATCTGGTTAAGTGAATACTTTATTTAAAAATCACAATGACATAATATTTCATTACAAGCTTTAAATGGAATTTAAGAAAAATGAGTTTTAAACTTAAGGTTTCATTCAAGGATTTTTGAATTTGGTTTAAAATCTTTGAATGTTCAGGGTGGTAGTAGTGCATGCCATTAATCCCAGCATTTGGGAAGTAGAGGCAGGTGAATATCTGTGAGTTAAAAGCCAGCCTGGTCTACAGAGTAAGTGCCAGGACAGCCAGAGTTATTAAACAGAGAAACCCCATTTCAAGAAACAACAACAAAAATAAATAAAAATATTTAAAAATGACAAGCCAATGAAAACTTATGGACAAAATAATCTGATAAGACCTTTTCAAACATGATCTTAAATTTTTCTGAAAACTCATTAGGGATCAAGAAATGAGAAAAATTAAAGGAATGTTAATTGGAGATGTTTAAATATCTCCAATGTTACAGCTACTTTTGTAGCTTGGAAGGACTGAAATGAATAAAACGATCTCTGCTCTACAGAACAGATAAACATCTCAACAATTTTACTGCATTCTGTGATTCACTAAGAATAATTACACAGCACAGCCACACACAGATTTCAGTATGGGAATCAAGCGTTCTTCAGCAGTACCAGCTGACATACTTCAGTGACACCTCAAAGGGTAGCTGCACTGTCTAGTCTTAAGTCAACTTGACTCAAGCAAGAGTCACTGGAGAGGAGGGAGCCTCAGTTGAGAAATGCTCCCTTAAGGCTGGGCAGTAGGCAAGCCTGTATGGTATTTTCTTAATTAGTGACTGATGTAGGAGGGCCTAGTCGATTATGAGTGGGACTACACCTGGGCTGGTGGTCCTGGGTTCTAAGAAGCAGAAAGCAGGTTGACAAGCCATGGGGAGCAAGCCAGTAAGCAGCACTCTTCCACAGCCTCTGCATCAGTTCCTGCCTCCAGATCCCTGACCAGTGTGAGTTTCTGTCCAGACTTCCTTCAAGGATAAATACTGATGTCAAAGTGTAAGCCAAACAAACCCTTTCCTCCCCATATTGTTTTGGTCATGGTGTTTCATGAGTAACCCTGAGACAGAACCAGAGCAGGAAGTGAGGCTAGGAAAATAATTTAGTAATAGATTAGTATGCCCTTGATGTTGTGGAACTCTTCTTACACACCTGAAATGGTCATTGCCATCTTTGAAATCAGAGAAGCTGTGACTGCCGACAGAGCTCTTCCTAGGACTGGACTCACTACGACAGCCCCACACCAGTGCTGAGACCCAGGCCTCAGTGTCTGCTGTGCTCCTCAGTGAGATGATCTCTACCAGGTACATGGATACTGAGAGCATGTAATCATCTACACCAGTATAAAAATCAGGTTCAAAAGGTGATTAAGAAGGAGCTGGAATGACTGCTCAGCAGTTAAGAGCACTGGTTACTCTTCCAGGGGACCCAGGTTCAATTTCCAGCACCCACATGGTTAACTTTTACATCTCTAGCCCCAGAGAATCTGACACTCTCTTCAGGCCTCCCTCTGAAGGTACTGCACACATATGATGCATGCAGACAAGACAAAAAAAAAAAAAAAAGTACACAGAAAATACAATTTTAAATTAAAACACATTAAAAGTGCTAAAGCAATCAAGAAGCCCTGTCATGATGGCCACCCAAGCCCATCTGTGATGAGCTAGTTCCTATAGGAAACGCTGATACCCAAATTAAGTACTTGTGAGCCTCTAATGATGGTATGAAGGATAAAGAAATATGACAATTACTTCCACAGTATCTTATGTACCTCCCCCAACCCCTCCCAGTTTGGGAATCTTCCCACAGTCAGAAGTAGCCAATGAGGAAGCAGCAGCTAGCAGCGCTGGCTGCTTAGTGCCTGCAGAGAGCCTCCTGAGGCAACAGAACTAGCCAACCTCATCCCTGAGTGGTGGGGAACGGAGACGTCAGTTAACTTCAGTAGCCAACCTGATACACCTGGGAGGAGGGACTCTCAATTAAGGGAATTGCCTCTATCAGACTAGCCTGTGGGCATGTCTGTGGGGCATTTTCTCAATTGCTAACTGATATCAGAGGGCCTAGCCCACTGTGAGCAATGTCATTCCTGGGCAGAAGTCCTAAGTTATATAAGGTAAGTAGCAGAGGAAGTCATGGGGAGACAGCAAGCAGGCAAAGTTCACCAAGTTCCCTCAATGATAGACTATACTACATAAGATGTAATAATCTCTTTCTTCCCCAAGCTGCTTCGGTCAGTGTTTTATCTCAGCAATGGAAAAGCAAACCAAGACAGGGATGAGGCACTGGAGATGCACAAGACATAGGCCACTCATCCATGAGTGTGGGTTAGAGAAAAAGAAGTAATGTTGCCTATGGAGCTGCTCTTTTGAGAAAACAACTGTTGGAAGTGATGGGACCTATGCTGCACTGCGGCCTATTCTGAGTATTCTCTTAGCTGTTGAAGACCCACAGGCACTTGCCTGACTTGCTTCAATTACACAAAGCTAACCCTGAGTATCATACAGACTTAGAAAAGAACCTTGAAAACATGGAAGAGCAACTAAAAGAGCACGGATGAGAAAATCAGTTCACATAAAGTGCATGGGCCATGCGAAATTCTTGAGTTTTATGGCTGGGTCAGGTGCCAGTAACAGCCACCAAGGTGACTGAAGAAAATCCTACAAGTGCCTGCCTGTGCCTATAAATGTTAAGACAATGGTTAAGAATTTGTATGAAAGTAACCTGCATAGATGGGAAAACAAAACAAAAACCAACTTCTGGAAGCCATAAGGCTACTGAAAGAAAATTCCAGTGCCAAGAATAAATTCAGCTGAGGCTACACAGATCAAAAGGCTACTGCCAGTGCTGTAGGTTGTATGCTAAACTCTTTTACTGAAGACATCATGTGCTTTGGTTGCAGGACATGGAGAAATGAGGATAGGCTGAGTTCAGAGCATATTCCCTACTAGCTATGATTTGTAGTACAGGAAGGCACTACAAAGGCTGCTGAAGAATTGCTGCCAATGGTCTTACTCAGCAATGTACCCTTCGTGTTAACACCATCAGTATGCCAAGCAAGATGCGCTCACTGATGCAATAGTGTCATTCAACTACCTTCCAAGGCCTGCTCCACTGGAAGGAACTTATGTTTGGAGCTATTAGGACAGATAAAAGCTCATGGCTGAGTAGGTCATACAGCCTACTGGAGAATCTACTGCTGTGGTTTTTGCTAACTGGATCTGATAGGCCCCCATCAAACTGCCTTTTATGTTTACACCCATGGATTATTACTGATGTTGGCCTTGGTCAAACTTCTTTTTGTAGGGTCAGTGATTACTGCAGAGACTCAAAGCCAGTCAAAGGTGCTGGGGGTAAGTGACTCTTACTGTGGATAACAGCTCAATGCCTTGCCCTAAATAAGAGAAAATAACCTTATGTCAAGGCTCAGGAAGGGATCAAGTGGAGAGGGGACCACAAGGAATGAAAAAGAGCCAGAGGACAAACAGAATGCTGAGGAACTCTGTTTTCTAACTACTACCATCTTGAAATTAGTGGAGCTGCACAAATCATCTCTTAACTGGAAGGAGAGACTGTACAGACAGTTCACAAGCCCCTTCTCTTCTCTGTGAAAGTATACAAACATCCAGAAGAGAGACTCTTCTTGAGTGGTGTATGCTCCTCTTGCAAGTAACCCCAATTAAGCGTACTGTCACCCAGCTAGTTGTAGAACTGTTTCTTTGGTCAGTGATTCCCTCTCTATCTGAGGCGAATTGAAATAGGATTGCCCAAAAATGGCACACACCTGAGTGCCATGCTTTGGCACTCACCATTTATTCAGTAGCTATTATTTTTTTAGCATGCAAGGACCAGTTATTAATGTAGGTTTTGTCAAAGATCTATGCAGCATTTTGAGGAAAGATCAATTAGTCTAATATCTCATTATCACATGAAACAAATGGCACAGGATTCTGAACTGTAAGGACAGAAACTGGAAAAAGGATCTGAGAGACAACCCATGGAAGATTGTACATGAAGAATAACAGTAAGTTAGAGTGGAATGATGGTTTCTAGCCTACATTTATGCCACATACAAGGTAAGGAATATAAAAGTCAGATATTACAAGGTAGAAATTAATTTCAGAGACTTACTAGGAAAAAGTGTTGATGTTATCAAAGAAGGAATATTTTAATTCAACAACAAAAGCCACCGACATCCAAGACCAAGAAGGTAACCCTTAAAAGAAGACTACAGTCAAGTCAACAAGTTTTAACAATAAGGCAGATCATTGATTACCAGACTAGATAGGAAAAAGAGTATCTGCTCAAGTCAACCTATTCTATGCAGAGAAACACAGACCTATAAATCTGTGAACTAGCAGTTCAGTTTTTGGTCTCAGGATCTGGTCATCTCTCAAAAGCTATGTTTGTGTAGATTTTGTAAAGATTTATTTATTTTTACTGTATGCATATAAGTGTTTGCTGCAGGTACATATATGTACCACATGCAGTCAATGCCCAGAGATCAGAAGAGGTCACTGGAGACCTTATAAGCATCCACGTAGATGCTGGGAAGTGAGCCGTGATCCTCTGGAAAAGCAGCCAAGTACTCTTACTCTCTGGGCCATCTCTTCAGCCTCTGTCTATGTGTTCTTGCCTATGTATATTATACTAAAAATAAAAACAGATCAAGCTCAGTGACAGAACATTTGCTTTACCACTTGCCAGACCTTGCATCCCAAGTCCAAAAGTCAAGAAAATGTTTGCTAAGTTCATTTTAAAACACATCACATTTTAATTAAATGATATATTCTTTATAAGGGGGAAGAATCTCTGCATTTTTCAAAATAAAGTTTACTTTTTTAGTTTTTTGTTTGTTTGTTTTTGGTTTTATAGAGACAAAGTTTCTCGGTGGCTTTGTAGGTTATCCTGGAACTACCTTTTACAGACCAGGCTAGTCTCCAAATCACAGAGATCCGCTTGCCTCTGCCTCCCAAGTGCTGGGATTGAAGTCATGAGTCACCAATGCCGGGCTAAGTTAAGTTTATTTATAGTGATTTTTTTTTTTTTTTTTTTTTTTTTGCCACATTGGTGTTTTGCCTGCATGTATGTCTGTGTGTGGATGTCAGATCCCAGCAATTGAAGTTACAATTGAAGTTACAGTCTACACAAACTTGTGAGGTGACATGTGGGTGCTGGGAATTGAACCCAGGGTCCTCTGGAAAAGCAACTGATGCTCTCAACCATTGAGCCATCTCTCTAGTCCCTATCCATAGCACTTTAACACCATACATTGCATTGATTATCAGGAAATAACAGTTCACTAAGTTATACAGATCTTACAAATGTGGAGACAATTCACAAAAAATATCAGAAACTGCATTCACTGATATCATTGACAATCTTACCACACAAAATACATGAAGAAAAGCTAAAGTAAAAGGGATATATACAAAAACTTCTGAGTATTCAGAAACACCAGAGCTCATTATTTTGATTATGGGTTTTCAAAAAGTTTTCACTTGGTTTATATCGATGATAAAAATACCATCAATTTTTCTCTTGAAATTGACAGCCTCACTGCATTTACGTTAAGTAAATACCTGTGAAAGACTCACATCTGAATAATTATGGTCTTCCAGGTAGCCTTTCAAGTGAAAACAGTGCTTCATAAAAATGAAAACACCAAGTTAGACTTGCAGCAGAGGTAGTACTAGTTTCTTCCTTCCCTTTTTCTCACACCACTATACCTGGGCCTTCAGCAGAAGGGCTTTATGTGTACTTTCTACTTTGTCAGATTACTAAGAGACTGAACAAACTAGCCTGTTATCCTGCTTCACCAGAGATAAGGGATACTCTTAGGTGGAGTAGGCAGGTTTTTGGTAGGTGGTGGGGAGGGTTCCTCTGCTTTGACTTACACTAAAACGTCTTCACATACCACTGCCTCTGTCTGCACTGTTCATCACACAGTGAACAGTGAAAAGGACAAACAACAGCTTAGTGCAGTTATGAAAACAGCTTGGACGTTACAGATTAACTATTATAAAAGTGCACATCTATAATAAGAAGGTTCCTCCTTCCACACTCTGAAAATCATTACTAGATACAATCCAAGCACTTAATCCCCTTCCTAATTTGCCTATAAATGATGGATTTGTATGAGTTCTTTAACTTAAGATAAACAGAGGATAAGCCCTTGAGAATAAGGCCCTAAATAAAAAGTAGAAATGTTCTTCAAGTAGTGGAAGATCAGGAACTGTGTGTTTCAAAACAAAACCCATACCATTAAATGGGTCCCTGTTTTGCTTCTCTTATTTCTACACCAAATGTCTAGAAAAACTGGTACCAAACCTTAAACTAACAAACAGAAAGTCACTGTGAAGGATAATAGGTACACTACAAAGATTTTCCCCTCGTAACAGTTAGTTGCTTTTGTTTCTTCAAAATGTGTACTTTAAAATTTATCCCTTTTATAGAAACTAAAATAACTTTTACCAGTAGTCAAATCCTAACCATAAAACTGCTAGCTAGAAGTATACATACATTTTAATAGATAATTTTTATCTCTTCAGTTTACACTAAAGATATAAAAATGCCACTTCACATAAAGAATTTACTTTTATTTATTCATTTATTTTATGTATGAGTGTTGTGCCTGCATTTGTGTCTACAAATTGTGTATGTGTCTGTTCCTGACAGAGGCCAGAAGAGGCCAGCAGAGTCTCTAGGACTGGAGTTACAGATGTTTGTGAGCTGTCAAGTGAGTTCTGGGACTAGAACCCAGGTCCTCTGGAAGAATACCTAGTGCTCTTAATTGATGAACCATCTTTCCAGCCCCTCACTTACAAAATTATATATAGCCCACAATGTTTTACATCCATAAAACACGAGCAAAGGAAACTAAAATTTCCTCACTATAGTGAGTACCTATCTCAGATTTTGTATAACCAATGACACTTAAGAAATGTTGCTGAGTGCTGAAGTTACCAGACTCCTTCCTACCTGCCATAAACACTGGCATTTTTTCTACTGTAATTTCTTTTCCACATCTCCCCAAAATGAGACCAAGGAGACACTAATCTCTCTCTCTCTCTTTTTTTTTTTTTTTTTTGTTTTTGTTTTTTTGTCTTGCTGGAATGGCTGTAAGACTAGGATGACTTACCAGCTGTCATTCAGACAACAGTTCAAAATCAAAGCAAACAACTTTGTCACTTCTATTGTAACTATCTGCTATACAAATTACGAAAGAAAATAATATTCCATCCCTACATGAAGATACTTGTCTTAACTCAATCATGCAGCAAATCATACAGCCATGGGCAATACCAAATACTTTCCTGTCTGCAACACTTAACAGTTCATTCCCTAAAGTGTCACATGCTTTTCTTTGTGGTACTCTCAAACAAGAGCCATCGATACACTGGCTCATATCTGTAATCCCAGCACTCAAAAGGCTAAGGCAAGAAGAATGCTGTGAGTTCAAGGTTAGCCTGAAGTACAAGGCAAGGCTGACTCAAAAGAATCCTGTCTTTTTGACATCTATCACTGTTAGCATAAAACTGTAAAATAGAAATCTGAGTTGAGCTATCTTCTTGGTCAACGTCTAGATTTTTTTTAAAGGACTAAACAAATTTAAACGAAAGCCATCAAAATGAAATTCAATGATGAAAATGGCATGAGTTATGCCCAATCACATTTTATTCTGACATACTTGGTATGTGTATAACCCACTCTGCAGAATGACAGGACCTACCAAACACAGAGCCAAAAGAAACAGTCATCTGGTCCAAAAGAAAGCATCTGAACCAGCGTTGGTAACACACCCCTTTAATTCCAGCACTCTGGAGGCAAAGGCAGGTGAATCTCTGAGTTTGAGACCAGCCTGGTCTACAGAGAGCAAATTCCAGAGCAGCCAGGGATATACAGAGAAACCCTGACTCAAAAAAAAAAAAAAAAAAAAAAATTTACAGATATATGTATACATACTTAAGTATATATCCATTCCAGTAAAATCTTTAAAGACACACCATGAACCCATCTTCTGTAACAACAAGATGTTTCAGATGCCTAGAATGGCTTAGGCATGGCCTCACATTTGGCAACTAAGATTCAGTTCAGAGGTCTTCTGACCCAAGGGATCCAAACACTGGCTATGGTCAGACAAACAAGTCATTAGCAAGCCTCAGCCCTGTGCTCTGCAGCTACCCACTCCTGCTGTAGTTCTCTAAATCACTCTAACTGCTAATAAAACATGTCAACTGCTGAGAATAATTCCTCCTAACCACTGAAACTTTAGCTTTGCATCTGTCTTCTGCAGTCCTCCAATCCTGTTTTCCTATTGCTTGCAACAAGGAAATACTCTGCGTGTAATCGGTATCTACTTATTAACAATGCCCTCTTCTACTGGTCTACTGTTCTGTCCAAACATGGATTCGGCTCTCAATTTCAGAAACAGCAGAAGGATAGGTAGCAGAGAATTGAAAGCCCTTGTGGTTAATTTAGAGCCAAACTCAAAAGAGAAGAGGCAATGCAGAGAGAGTACAGACGAAGCTGAGAGGGTCATAGAGCAGAACACTTACTTTTAGGAACAGAGTGTCCCTTAGACTTCTGGTGAGTTGCCCAGAGCCTCTTCAGTTTCAATCCAAATGACAATGCTTCTCTGACTCCTCCTCAAGTAATGCTTCCACCACTAAAAATTGGAACTACAAGAACTCAGATATACTGGTTAAAGAAAAAAAAAAAATGTCAGGGCCCCCAGGTAGGCCTCAAGCCTCTTTTAAAGTAGGCCCACGCCTCTGTTCTGGGCCAACTCCCCTGGATACTATATCCACCCTTCTTCCAAAAGGCAGGCACTCAGCCTGCTGTTTCTCCTCTGAGTGGCACCACCTACTCTTTCTCAGGGTTCCTCTAACCTCACGACTGGCTGTGGAGTAGAACACCAGCTTCCCCCCATTCCTTGCTATCCCTGCAAATGAATGAATATGTTCTTCTAATTCCAGTATGTTTCCAATAGCTAGCTCCAAGAGAATAGAGGGGGGGGGGCGGTGGGGTGGGACAAAACAAAAAAAGCAGCAATATAGTGGCAGAGATAAGGAGTATAGTAATTGTCTGTACTTCAAAATGCCTGCCTCCAAAAGTCAAATGATCTACATATTGCTTATTTACAAATATGTACAATCCTATGCTAAGCCATTCCCATCCTTATATAGATAGACATAAAGGTAAACCCTGCTTTTCAAAATGCTTACAATGTGAGTTCAAAAACAGCAAATACTTTCTCCTTTTAGAATTTTTCATTTAACTTACAGGGTATTTAAAACTTGTTTTTTAATAAACATCACAAAAGGCTGAAAATATTGTATCTAATGTAAATGAAGTCACAGTAAAAGCCTATTGAGATTTACAAGATAGGTATGTCAAAAGCAACTCCTATTGTCGAGACAGTAAAATTCTGACGTCTCTACACTTTTAATTTTAATAAAATTCTACAAATTACATTCAACATATTTTTAGAAATAACTTGGACTACTTAGAATATGTCAACATTATACAGGCCCTCTTTTCCAAGCAACAAGAAACTTCTCACTGTTCTTATGTGTATTTTAACAGGCTTCAGAGTATCAAATAAATATTTTATTTAAATATTGCTACAAATCACAAGACTCTAAGAAGTGAATTCAAAAGCTACTTTTCTGTAAAGGAACTATGACCAAATGTGGATACATCAAGAATGGCCACTGACTGAATTTCCTAGATTGAATTCTTTGTGTTTTGTTTTAAGGACGATTCTAATACTCTGTCTACCATACAACAAATGTGCAGAACAGGCAAAGATCACGTAATCTCATTACTCTCAAGATATTCAGATACTCGGGATGAAAATGTGTCCCTGGTTTCGCCTCCCAACTACTTAATTGTAAAAATATTACAGAAACGGAACAAAACCAAGACGCAAAACCCCAAACCTAACCCTCCCGGACATAGATCCATGACTAAGAAAGTTGAACCTATTCCGATCCTACGACGAGATACTTTCCGCCTCCCCCCTCCCTCCCCACTCAGGGTCGAATGACATCGAGGCCTTCCCCCCCCACCCACCCCCCATCCCCCTCCACACCAACACAACAATGCGGCCAACGTCCCAGTGCCGGGCTGGGGAGGGGGCACCGCACCGGCCACGCACGAGCACCGCAGCAGCAGACAGCGAGCGACCCCCTTTGAATCATTCATCCTCCGCAGCGGCCGTTGCGGGGCTCCGCTGCCCCCACAGCGTCCGCCAACCTCGGCGGAGCTGGGTCGCGCCCCACCGCGGCCGCCGCCTGGCTGGCCGGCCCGCCGTCCGTCCCGCGTCCCGCGGGGGATGGGGGGGTGGAAGTCGCCTCCGGGAGCGGGCGCCGGGTGCGCGGGGTGCGCGGGACTCACCGGGTGGAGGTGCCCTTCCGCACATCGCACATCATGCACTTGAAGGCCTCGGCGCTGTTCCGGAAGGTGCAGACGCTGCAGTCCCAGTAGCCCTCATCCGAGGCGGGCTTCGGCTGCCGCTTCGGCCTGCAGGACACAACCGGACACGACGCCGCAGCGCGGGGTCAGCGGCAGGCCGCGCCCGGCGCACCCCCCTCCCCGCGCCCCATGCCGTGCCGTGCCCCGCCCCGCCAGGCCCGCGACCCCCGCCCCGCCCCCCGTCCCCCGCCCGGAGTCGCGCGGGGGAGGGGAGGGGAGAGGAGCGCGGCCGCTGACCCCGGCCGCCATCGCGGCCCATTGTGGGCATCGGCGCGCGCCGCCGCGCCACCCCCCCCGCCCCCATTCCTCCTCCTCCAGCCCCGGAGCCGCGGCCGCCCCGTACCTGGTCGGGCTCTTCTTGTCGCCCATGCTCGCCTCGCAGCCGCGGCCGCTGTGTCAGCCGCCGTAGGTTAGAGGGGGCCGGCGGAAGCGCGGAGGCGAGGGGGGCGGGGAAGGCCGCGCCGCGAGCTGCAGCCGCCGCCGCCGCCGCCGCCGTCGCCGCCGCCGCCGCCGGATCCCACGCAGCCTCCAGCTGTCGGGGAAACTCCTGCCCGCCCGCGCGCGCGCGCACGTGACCCGCGCCGGCCAACCAGCGGCCGCGCCGGAGACTTCAAACGCGGGCAGCGCGGCCCGGCACGGGTGGCGACTTCGCGCCGCCGCCTCCCTCCTGCCTGTCAGCCCCGAGGACCCGGGCTCCGCCGCGGCACGGAATCCCGGAGGGGCGCGATGGCGAGCGTCCTGCAAACGCCTGTGCGTCCGGGCACGCGGCCCCTCCACCCCCAACACCCTCCCCTGCGCGGCAGAGACTGTCATCCATCATTTGGGGCAGCGAGACGGAACCTCAACCAAGCAAAGGTTCGGTGCCCTGCTCTTAGCTTACATAATTCAAACATGACAAAACCGCAGGGTCTGATCCCGTTTTAATTCCAGAGGCGTCCTCTTGGCCTCACGGGGCTCTGCAGTGGCTTGTTATAAAACGTTATGTTTCTCCTGACAAACGAGCTTGCTGATGCCCTGAACACCACCTACACACACACACACACACACACACACACACACACACACACACACACACACACACACACACACACACACGAGAGAGAGACACAGAGGTCTCGGTTATTTCAGCCTGCTGGAGACACGCATCTGGTTTTAGATCCTAACACTGGTCCTTGAACCTCTGCTCCCACCTTGTCAACCACCACCAGATCAAGAACCCAGCCTTTCTGCCTTACTTCGGGGTCCTGATGGAGGCACAGAAGCTTAGCTTCAGGTTTTAAGTCTTGAAGAGGATCCGAGTTCAGGCACTGCGTACCTAACAGTTGATCTAAAGCGACAACATCAGGAGTGTACTGTAAGGATGTTTAGGAAATCTCTACCCCGCTGGGACAGAGCAAGTTGAAGCAAATTTTCATCATAATACTCAGAGTGGGATGGCGAACTAAAAACTTATGAGTTACTATTTATGAAATCTTAATATTTTGAACTATATTGTCTGACGGTAATTGAAATAGGAATGCAAAAACCCGGCTATGAGGAGACTCCTGTGTTGATATATTACTTACTAAGCAACAAGAGGTAATGACCTAATAACTAAAATGGGAAACACCATCCTTTTTATCATTGGGAATTAGAGATTAATTGGGGTAATTAAGAGGGAACTAGGCCACAAGCCTCTGAGAAGGAACTCAAAATGAAGTATAGACAAACAGGCTAGGGGTATAGCTCAGTAGTGAAACACTTGCTTAGATGCACACACAAGGCTCTGAATTACTGAAGATTTGGGGGGAAAAAAAGCATTTAAAAGATTGATTTATGTGGGGTTTTGCTTGGTTGGTTAGCATTACTTTATTTGTGCAAAATGGAGATGCTAATTTAGATGAGTATAAAAATTTTGTATTGGCATTTGCACTAATTTACCAAGATGAACTAAGTGTTAAAGGCCAGGTGGTTTGTGGAATGGAAATGTATTTTCCCATGATCCCAGAGGCTCCAAATAAAAGACAGGGTTGTCCCCAGGGCTGGTTCTGCAGAGGTCTATGCTCTTTGCTTGCAGATAGCCATCTGTTTGGGTCCTTCCTTCACATGGTCATCTTTGTGTCTGCCTGTATCCTAATTTCTTTATGTCTGTGCCTGTGTCCCACTGCCATCATTGGATTAAAGCCTACATCAGTTGTTCTGTGCTTCTTCACCCTTCTCCCTGTCAGTGTGGATATGTGCATTCTTATGTGTGTGCCTGTGCACATGGACCAGGACAGAGATCAGTAGCTGGTGTCTTCTTCAATCACTCTCCACCTTCTTTTTTGAAATAAGGTCTCCCACTGAGCTCTCTGGAGCCCTCAGATTCAACTTGACTGGCTGGCCAGGGAACCCCAGAGATCTTTGGTCCCTGTGTCTCTGGTGTTGGGTTAATAGGCTTATACCACTGCATCCTGCTTTATATGGGCCTCCTGGGAAACTAAACATGGGTCTTCATGCTTTCACAGCTACAACTTTCCCAGTTGAGCCAGCCCCCTGACCACTCCCCCTTTTCTCTTCATTTCTGTATTCTGGCAATGGAAAGGACCACACCATATTTTGATTTCTGGTTTAAAACATACTAGTACTGTGAGTTAAAGGTCAGGCTGGGCTATATTATCTCAATAACCAAACCAACTGTTAGGCATCATACTCTTTCAAGATGTTATCTGAAGCAACCAGGTCTTCATAAGCATTGGTCTATTCTGTTAGGGCAATTGCTTCCTAAAGATGAAATAATTGGATTAGTGAAGTCCATGGGTATGAGCAGATTGCAACTTTCCTTTGCCATGTGATCAGTTTATTAATCTGAAAATGACAACAATGAGTCCATGGAGATAACTACCAGCAGAAGTGTTCTATAATACAAGGAAGGCAAATGCATTTCTAGAATATGTGCCCATTTCACTAAAAGAATCCTTCTTCAATGCCAGGAGGAAATGGTCAATATAATCAAACTCTCTTGAGGCAGCTGGCTTCTTCATCCAAGGAAACATGCCACACCCAGTGCTGGTGTGTGCTGTTGGCTAGTCAGAGATTCAGCAATACTAATATATCTTGCAAAGCTACAAGGTTAGCCTTGGTGAGATGATCATGTTACTGAGACCACGCAAAGGCTCTGTTTTAGACAATGTAGCCACTTTGCACATGAGTATACTGAGAAAGCACCAAGGTGGCTGGAGAAAATGAATGACATTCACTTCATTTTCTTATTACAAGCTTGCCCTTCATATGATGCTCTATGTGGAGTAGCTTTATACCCTGTACCCTACTGCCCATTCTGAAAGATCCATCCAGTAACTGGCTTTTTGCATCAGTTTTCCAGTCTCCTCTGAGTTCCTGATCATGTACGTTAAAGGTTAGAAACGACCCATGAATCAGCACACATCCACACTTTAACCATGATTTACTCCAGACAATAGGGCAAATTTTGTCCTTAGCAGAATTTCTCTCCACCGCCACTCTCAAGGCCACCGCTCATTAAGGCTGTGGTAACATAGCCATCAACCTTGGTTGGTGCCATCATATCATACAGAACCGTTTATAAAACCAGACCTAGAATTTTTCCTTCCTCACTCCATCTGTTGTATGAAATTCCTTATAAAGCTACAGATGTGGACTGAGAGAATTCCTGCAGTGAATTTTTTTTTTTTATTCCTGCTTATATCCAACATTCCAATGGAATGTTCCCATTTCAAGGGAATGGTTGTTGGTATGCATATACATGTAAATTTTGGGCTTGGTCCATTTCAGAAAAAGGAAACTCAATGTGGTCATTTGTCATTTGGTGTTATGTCACAATTAGCCATTCCATTTCTACACAGAGGCATAGGTTTTTTTTTCTTTTTTCTTTTTCTTTTCTTATTTTTTTTCAGTACTGAGGATATTTGCTTAGCATGCTATAGAATAGACTATATACATGGCTATCTAAACATTTTATTTCTATTCTCACTGGTGCTTGTTTTAATATTAGTAAATATTTGTTTGAACTATGTTCTTTTATTCTAAGTGTGCTGGCACATGTCTATAATCTCAGCACTCAAGAGGTAGAGGTAGAAGGACCTTGAGTCAAACAATAGCCTGGACAAATTAGCAAGACCATATCTAAAAAGTCAGATGATATTCCATCTTCTGGTCATGTTCAAATTTTTCTTTTTAGCATCTATTATTTTTAGTTTATACTAAATTTCTCTTGCTTTACAATTATATTCTGTTCTATTTGCATCTTGTTTCCTACAGATAGTGCCTTTTCAATTTGATCTTTTTCTTCCAACTTTTCATCACTTTTGTTGGTATCTATTTGACATAGTTCTAGATTTCTTATTTTCCTCTCATTCCTATTTTCTTTATTTTACTTTTTTTTTTTTTTTTTTTAGACAGGGTCTTGTATTCTCACAGTGTAGCCGACGTTGACTTTGAACTCCTGATCCTCCTGTCTCTACCTCCCCAACACTAAGGTTACAGATGTGTGCTGACTGAGTTTAGTTTTTCTTTTTAGTGTGTGTATCTGTTCATGCGTGCATGTGCACATGCATGTAGTTGCTGCATAGAGTCTCAAATCCCCCAGGGCTGGCGATAACAGGCCATTTTCTAGCCACCTGACACGGTGCTGGGATTTGAACTCAGGTCCTCTGCAAGAGCAGTGAGTGCTCTTAACTGCTGAGCCATCTCTCCAGCCCCTACCCCTGTATTTTCTTAATAAAAACATTTCATAACTACCAGTTCTTCTTTGAGCAATTTAAGTTGCTTAACAAATGCCCTGGGAATAAGATTTTTATAAGTATCTTTGTGGAATGTCCAGGATTGCAAAAGAGAAGCTAGTCACACTAGAAAGAGTTGCTTGATGTGTGTGCAGATTTCAAAAAATGCAGTTAAGTCACTCCACAGGGAGTTTTAGGTTCAGTGTCACTAAAAAGCAAACAGGGTCTCAAAATGAAAAGTTCTTCCTTCTCTACAGTGATAATGCACTTATAGCCTGTTGTGTTCCTGCAAATTGGCATTGCAGTAATTAAAGGAATACAGGGAAGCAGCTCCATGTATACCCCATAGCCCAGAATGTTCATGATGTTGTATTTACTAACAAGCAGCATTTTAATAAACTCACAGTAAAGATTGCATCCTAGTCACTTCCTAAATTAGTTTATAAGCTTTCAGTATGAAATATATTATAGCTACATTTAGAACCCCCCTGGTAAGATCAAATATATTTTAAATATCCTTCCATTAATATATTTGACCCAGAAATTTCTACTATGACATCTGACAAAATTTAGAAGTACCTAAAAATCTCTTTGCAAAAAAAAAAAAAAAGGCAAGAATACAGCTTTGTTGTTAAATTTCTCAGTGGACTTTATTTTTCTCAGACTTAACCATGGAGAATAATATTTAAGGGAGATTTTTCAATCTTTTCCAAGTGTGGTGGCACACAAATTTAATCCCAGCACTCAGGAGGCAGAGGCAGGTAGATATCTGTGAGTTTGAGACCAGCCTGGTGTACAGAGTGACAAGCAAACAAAATGAGTGGAACAGTGTCTGTGTATTTGTGAGTAGAATAATACCCATGCCAACAGAGCAGAAAGAGGAACTGTGTGAGGGAAGGTAGGGGGTCAACAAGAGGGGGTGGAGAATGGGGACCAGATGTCAAGGAGAGGGTGACTAAGAACAAAGGAAAATGATGTATGTGTATATATATGGCAAAAATAATGCTGTGCCTGCTTCAGTAGCACAAATGCTAAAATTCAAACAACAAATAAGATTAACATGACCCTTGCACAAGTATGTACACAAATCCGTGAAGGTGTCCATATTCATAATATGACCATAACATATTATGTACATACATGAAATATAGTGAAACTCATCTTTATAGATAATTGATATATGCTAATAAAAACATTAAAATTTCCCTAAATAATATAATTCATTAACATATTCTAGAAGCAAACATTAATAAATAATATATCCAATAGCATTTTATATAGTATATATCATACTATTTTAAATGTTACTTGACATTTCTTAGATTAAGCTTTTTTGCTGTGACTCTGACTTTTATTCTCATAGGCAACACTCATGGGTCCAACATGGGGCTAACCTGAGCTGAGCTCTATGCAAAGGCAACTCTGGAAGAGGGCTGCAGCATCCTGAACCTGGTGAGGTCCTGTTCAGGTCTAGCAAGGTGTTTGTGGTGTACTCTGGTGCTGAAGGCTCTTGTGGGTGGTGTCAGCTGGCCCAGGGGTACCAGTGTGTTTTTTGGGTGCACGTTCCTTCTTGGGGTTTGGTCACATTCCTGTTCCTTATTCCCTGATTCTGCAAAAGGGTGCTTAAGGAAACTTGAGTGCTTGGATCATTCTCCATGTAGTAGGAGTGGGCCATCCTAGAGCAGAAGACCTATGCTCAGGTCACACAAAGGTAGGTACATTGTAGTTTTTGAGACAAGGTCTCTCTCTGTAGCTCAAGCTGCTGTCAAACATGTTGATCCCAGCCCTCAGGAAGCTGAAGCAAGATGGTCTTCAATTTGTAGCTGGTCTAAGTTGGGTGTTTTTGTTGTTGTTGATTTTTCGAGTCAGGCAGGCTGTCCTGGAACTTGCTCTGTAGACCAGGCTGGCCTCAAACTCACAGAGATCCACCTGCCTCTGCCTCCTGAGTGCTGGGATTAAAGACACACGCTACCACCACTGGCCAGTCTGAAATTCTTAACAAACTCCTTCTCAGAACAAAATATGTATAAATCCTGTCTCTAGAACTTACTAGCTATATAGTATTTAGCCTGTGCCTCCGTTTTCACTTCTGTAAAACGAGGTAATAGCATTCATATTTAGGATTATTATGATTGTGAAAACTTGTTTTTTGTGAGCTAGTGGAGGAGGGCTGGACTCTAGAAGAAGATAGACTCTTTAATGTGAGCTCCACCACTTTCTAATTGGAAAATACTGGGCAAGTTACTTGCATTTCTGTACCTCAATTTCCCCACCTTAAAATGGGAATAGTTGACACAGGTAATTATTTTGGGTTGACATACATGAAGAACTATGGGTGGCACCCAGTGTATTCTTAGAAACACTTGCTTTTCCAATAGTCCTTTGTGTAACTGCCAGTGAGGCTTGAGGAAAAAGGAATGGGGTCTGGAGAGGGTTGGCACTGAATCTATTCTCAAGTTAGAGAGCCCAGGGATCTTACTGGAATTATTAGGAACCCCACCACCCCTCAGCCCAATGAGTGTTCCTGTGGGATAACATGGCTAGTTAACAGGACACCTCACACTTAGGGTCACTAATGCCCTGCCAGGCAACTAGAACTTGGTTGGAGTTTTTTGTTTTGTTTTTCGAGACAGGGTTTTTCTGTGTGGGTCGTAGACCAGACAGGCTTCAAACTCACCAGAGATCCTCCTACCTCTGCCTCACCAGTGCTGGGATTAAAGGCCTGTGCCACCACTGCCAGGCTAGTTGGAGTTTTGTTATTGTTTTTTTCTTTTTTTCTAACACTAATTTATTATGTTACAGTGTACCTGTGGAGGCCAGGTGACAATGTGTGGGGATAGGTTCTCTCCATATGTGGACCCAGGGATCAAATCCAGGTTGCCATGCTTGCCACCTACCACTTTCCCCATGGAGCCATCTTGCCAGAACCTGTTTTTGAAGCTCAGTCTCACTTTGTAGCCCAGGACTGTCTCAAATCTATAAGCCTCTGCCTCATTTTGAGTGTGGGTTTTGGGAGGCACATGCCACCACCCATAGCTTGGATCTTAGTTTCTATTTGAATCAAGGGCATGGCTCAAACAAAGCTGTCTGAGACAGCTTCCTACACTACAAGTCCCAACAAATCCTGTAATTGTTACTATTTGGAGGGGGGGGGATAAATTGTAATCTTTATAGGTGTGTGTTTTGTTTTGTTTTGTTTTTGATATTTTAAGACAAAACTTCACAATTCAGTGCCTCCTACCCTTGACCTCACGACCTTCCTACTTCAGTGTTTAAGGGCTGGAGTCACAGGCATGGGCTGGCCACCTTGCCTCTAACTTGATGTGTTTTTCTTTATGTGTGTGTGTGTGTGTGTGTGTGTGTGTGTGTGTGTGCGTGTAAATTCAATATCATCCTCAGTCACTCTCCACATCTTTTTTTCAGAGACAGGGTCCTTTATTAAAACAGGAGCTCATCAATTCAGCTAAGTTAGATGACCATCAAGCTCCAGTTACTGTATTGCTTAAGTTGTTTGTAAGTGTTTAATATAATGGGTCAATTTTTGCTGTTAAGATTTTATTTGAGAGGTTAGGACTTTTGTTGTTGTTGAAAGGTATAGGACTTTTGGTTTTCTTGATGATGTCACTCTGTATAGCCCAGATGAAATTCAAATTTATGATCATCTTGCCTCGCTCTCCCTCATGCTGGGGTTATAGGTATGTTCCACTATGTGCTCCATGCTAATAAGCTTTAGTTGTATTTATTAGTTATATCATTGTTATCTTTATTAAAATGGTGATAGTTTCCCTTGACTTGGCAACTATTACATCTTTACATGAACAGTCTTTTCTTTTCTCCCCTTGCTGCAGGGATTGAACCCATGAACTCTACCACTGTGCCACATCCCCAAGTCCTCATGAACTAGTTTTGGTATGCTTATTTGTTGTGAAATACAAATAACTAAAATTACGATTTTAACTATTTTTAGGTGTCTAGTTCAGCAGCATGAAGTTCAGCCACATTGTTAGGTTACACAAGCACCACCAACATTCCCACATCCATCTAACTTGCAAAGGTGCAAAGTTAAGCAATAACTAACACTCCTCATCCCAGCCCCTGGCAACCACCATCTCACATCTGTCTTTAGGAATCTGACTACCATGTATATAGAGCCACAGAGTGTCCTTCGCGCCTGAGTTGTTTCACTTCTGTCTTTGAGGTTGAAAATGTATGAGAATTTCTTCCCCTTTCCTGTCGAGTCATGTCCCATTGTATTATAACAGGAATTATAACTTCCCTCATGTCTATGAAAAGACGCTACAAAAGCATCAGTGGGGAGGAATGGCTCGTCTTCTCACAGTTCGAGGGTACAGTCCATCATGGCAGGAAAGACACACCAGCAGGCATGTATGGGACCCGGACATCTGTATCCACAGTGGGAAAGCAGAGAGTATGACCCAGCTTGAGGAATGGTGCTGCCCATATTCAGGGTAGGTTTTCCTTGCTGTGTTAAACCTTCTGGAAACACATCGACACCCAGAGAGGTGTGTTTTTATGGTGATTCTAAGCCTAGTAGAGCAGATAAGGAAGTTGAATCATCACAGACGGCAAGCAGTGCTTCTTTTTTATCTATTCATCTCAGTGCTGCTTAGGTTGCTTCCCCATTTTGGGTCTTTCGAAAGGTGATGTTGTGAACATGCATATTTAAATTTTTGATTGTTTATTTTGTTTTTCCCGAGACAGGATTTCTCTGTATTGCTTTGGAGCCTGTCCTGGAACTTCCTCTATAGACCAGGCTGGCCTCAAACTCACAGAGATCTGCCTGCTTCTGCCTCCCAAATGCTGGGATTAAAGGCGTGGGCCATGGGTGCCTGGTTTTCTATTCCCCCATTGTCTCACCCTTGTTGTAATTCCACTCATACTATTCACCTTTTGCAGCCCCCCTCCGCCCCACCCCAACAGGCTCCGAGCAACACCAAAGCAAAAGCACTTAACAGCAAGTTCCCAGCTTCAGACGCAGCTGAGCTTCTAGGACAGTTTTTGTAAAGTAATTATTTATCTTCTCAGGTCATTTCCCTCTTTCATGCACTTTAGTAGCTATTGTAACTCATTGCCACTCATTTCAATCTTCAGACGCCAAGTGAATTCACATGTCATACAAAATATGAAAGCATCTCTGTGACCAAGTTCTCTCCTTTTCAGCTCCATCAAGGAATTTACTTATTAATAACTCTACCTCCTTTCCTAGTTCCTGTAGTCTCAGATGGAACTCATTTCTGATGGCTGAATCTATTCTGTTCACTTGGGCTCTGGGTCAGTGGGTGGGAGTTGCCAGGTTTTGATTCAGTCCATCTGTCCATACATCTATCCTCCCTTCCTTTCCTCCCTCCCTTTCTTCCAACAGGGTCTCCCTGTAACACCCAGGATTGTCTCAAACTTGTAATCGCACAGGGATCCCATGCGCTGAGGTCACAGGTATGCTCCATCCAGCTGGCTGCAGAAGCAGGGGCCCCACAGGCTGTTGACAGTGCAGCCACAGAGCAGGCTTGCAGGAGTAGAGTGCTGTGTCCCTCTGGTCTCCTTTTGCTCTTCCAAAGATCGGTATTTTGTTTTGTTTTTGTTTTGTTTTGTTTTTTGCTTTGTTTACAAATTTTCCTTGCTTTCTTCAGCATATAAAGCACTCAAACTTCGATGACCTATAAACAGCAAAAGTACTTTCCAACAATCTTGTCTTAAGTCATCAATCTGTTTCACACCTTGCCTTCTGCATTGATTTTTTCATTGCAGATTACAATAGAGCTTAGCATCTAAAGATCACTGTCCTGACGATGAACCAAGAAGCTGAGCACTTATGAGCTGAGTATTTTGTCTCAGTGCATCACAAGACCACAACCTGCTATCAGAGCAGACATCATCTCAGAGGTGTCTGAAAACATTCATTACTTTTAGCAGCAGATTCCGTTCCTTGGAGGCTGTTTGGACTACTTGCCTACTAGCTATTGTCTACAAGTCTTCACCAGCTATTTGCCATGTGGATCTCTTTGTAGAGCAGCTTAAGATGTGGCATCTGGCTTCCACCAGAATGAACCAGCCCAACAAGAAATGGAACACAGGATGGAACCAAGACCTGTTTTTTTTTTGTTTTTTGTTTTTTGTTTTTTTTTTTTTAAGGATTTTCTTTTTTTATTTGTGGTGTGTGTGTGTGTGTGTGTGTGTGTGTGTGTGTGTGTGTGTGTGTGTGCTGATATCACAGTGAGCATGTGGAGGCAGAAGCTAGCTCTGGCCCTCTGCCTTTCACCTTGTTTGAGACAGGGTCTCTTTCCTGTTTGCTGCTGCTTATACCAAGCCAGCTGATGCAAGAGTATTTGAGAATTCTCCCATCTCTGCCCTCATCTCATCATAGAAATGCTGGGATTACACACTACTACATCCATCTTTATGGGGTTCTGACCATTCAAACTCAAGACGTTCTTTAAAGATTTATTTAATGTACATTGTGGTTTTGCCTGCATGTGTACCTGTATGAGGGTATCAGATCCCCTGGAATTTGGAGTTCTGTACTGCCAGGTCAGTGCTGGGAATTGAACCCAGATCCTTTGAAAGAACAGCCAGGGTTCTTAACTGCCTAGCCATCTCTGAAGCACCTCCAACTCCAGTCTTTTTTTTTATTTGTTTGTGTGTTTGAGACAGGGTCTCTCTGTGGCTTTGGAACATGTCCTAGAACTAGCTCTTGTAGACCAGGCTGGTCTCAAACTCACAGAGATACGCCTGCCTCTGCCTCCAGAGTTCTCAGATTAAAGGCCTGTGCCACCAATGCCCAACTAATTTCTTTACATTTTTGTGCATTGATGTGAAGATGTCAGAAGCCCTGGAACTGGAGTTACAGACAGTTGTGAGCTGCCATGTGGATGCTGGGAATTGAACCCCAGTCCTCTAGAAGAGCAGCCAGTGCTTGTAACCACTAAACCATCTCTCCAGCACACCCCGCCCTCAAGTCTTAATGCCCATGTGGTAAGTGCTTTACTGACTGAGCCATCTTCCCAGCCCCCTTATGTTAATATCACACTTGTTACCTGCTATTTGCCTTTCTTCTTATAATATATTGTTTCCATGCTATCATGCACAAGGAAAATGGTAACTGATTGGAAATCTGAAAGGCAAATGTTTTCTGGGTAAAGTTTATTATTTTCATTACCACTAACACTATACCTTTTCATTTTATTTGTCATAGATCCCCTACACACACACACACACACACACACACACACACACACACACACACACACACACATCCTATTTCTTGGTTATATTGCAAGAAGGATTTCAGATGAATTTTTTTAGATTAATGGGGCATATAATTATGCAGGAATAAAACATAATATCTGCATGAACTTTATACATAAATTGTATGTGGTAGAATAGTCTATTTGCAAGTCAATACTCTAGGACTTAAATCTGCATAAATTACAAATGTCTTTCTTATGCATCCAATTTTCTATATCATTGCATTCTCAAAAATTGTGTAGAATTGTATATAATCACGAAGTAGAAATATCAAAAATGCCAATGGTTTTTACTGCCAATGTTATGACTTTAGTGGTTAGAGTATGTGAAATTGTGTCTCTTGGCATAGTCATAACTCGTCTTTTATTCCCACTCCTACACAAGTTGTTGTAGTTTGAATGTAATTGCCCCCACTCCCCAAAAAAGTCTCATAGGAAGTGGCACTATTAATATATGTGGCTTTGTTGGAGTGGGTATGTCATTGTGGGGATGGACACATTGACACATTTGAGGTTTCCTATGCTCAGGATGCTGCCCAGTGTCTCCGTTGACTTCCTGTTGCCTGCAAGATATAGGACTCTAAGCTACTTCTCCAGTGCCATGTCTGTCTTCATGCTGTCATGCTCCTCACCATGATGATAATGAACTGAACCTCTGAAACTGTAAGCTGCCACCTCAATGAAATGTTTTCCTTTGTAAGAGTTGCCGTGTTCATGGTGTCTCTTCACAGCAATAGGAACCCTAACTAAGAGGTCATGATATATTCAATCCCTTATCCTAACAAAGCAATAACTAAACCTACTTGCAGTCCTCTCTGCCAGTGAGGTCATTAGTCCTGACTAACAAGGCAAATAGTATTTGAAACTCCTGCATGGAAAACCCTCTTAGGAGCTCCTCATT